>JBBELK010000515.1:0-1200000 GCA_037783545.1 Henricia sp. BOLD:AAB3569
TTCGGACTGTCGTTGACACACCCCAGTTTGGGACAGGAAATTGGTCAAAGTGTGGTCCAAACGTCGGCAAATTTGGAAGTCAAGAAATTTTCCGACGAACTTCAAATTTTGCATGCTCCAAACACTCTATATTCCGCACTTGTCCTGAAAAATTGACAGACTTTCGCCGGGAAATGGCGGAGAAATTTCAGAGTTTAGGGAAAACTGGGTTAAAAAGGGGTTGGGGCTTCCTGACTGCTCCGCAACCCGTGGCTGTCTGTACGCTCCTCTTTGGTGTACTCCTGACTCGTGCGCATGCTCAGTCCTTCGGACTGTCGTTGACACACCCCAGTTTGGGACAGGAAATTGGTCAAAGTGTGGTCCAAACGTCGGCAAATTTGGAAGTCAATAAATTTTCCGACGAACTTCAAATTTTGCATGCTCCAAACACTCTATATTCCGCACTTGTCCTGAAAAATTGACAGACTTTCGCCGGGAAATGGCGGAGAAATTTCAGAGTTTAGGGAAAACTGGGTTGAAAAAGGGGTTGGGGCTTCCTGACTGCTCCGCAACCCGTGGCTGTCTGTACGCTCCTCTTTGGTGTACTCCTGACTCGTGCGCATGCTCAGTCCTTCGGACTGTCGTTGACACACCCCAGTTTGGGACAGGAAATTGGTCAAAGTGTGGTCCAAACGTCGGCAAATTTGGAAGTCAAGAAATTTTCCGACGAACTTCAAATTTTGCATGCTCCAAACACTCTATATTCCGCACTTGTCCTGAAAAATTGACAGACTTTCGCCGGGAAATGGCGGAGAAATTTCAGAGTTTAGGGAAAACTGGGTTGAAAAAGGGGTTGGGGCTTCCTGACTGCTCCGCAACCCGTGGCTGTCTGTACGCTCCTCTTTGGTGTACTCCTGACTCGTGCGCATGCTCAGTCCTTCGGACTGTCGTTGACACACCCCAGTTTGGGACAGGAAATTGGTCAAAGTGTGGTCCAAACGTCGGCAAATTTGGAAGTCAAGAAATTTTCCGACGAACTTCAAATTTTGCATGCTCCAAACACTCTATATTCCGCACTTGTCCTGAAAAATTGACAGACTTTCGCCGGGAAATGGCGGAGAAATTTCAGAGTTTAGGGAAAACTGGGTTGAAAAAGGGGTTGGGGCTTCCTGACTGCTCCGCAACCCGTGGCTGTCTGTACGCTCCTCTTTGGTGTACTCCTGACTCGTGCGCATGCTAAGTCCTTCGGACTGTCGTTGACACACCCCAGTTTGGGACAGGAAATTGGTCAAAGTGTGGTCCAAACGTCGGCAAATTTGGAAGTCAAGAAATTTTCCGACGAACTTCAAATTTTGCATGCTCCAAACACTCTATATTCCGCACTTGTCCTGAAAAATTGACAGACTTTCGCCGGGAAATGGCGGAGAAATTTCAGAGTTTAGGGAAAACTGGGTTGAAAAAGGGGTTGGGGCTTCCTGACTGCTCCGCAACCCGTGGCTGTCTGTACGCTCCTCTTTGGTGTTCTCCTGACTCGTGCGCATGCTCAGTCCTTCGGACTGTCGTTGACACACCCCAGTTTGGGACAGGAAATTGGTCAAAGTGTGGTCCAAACGTCGGCAAATTTGGAAGTCAATAAATTTTCCGACGAACTTCAAATTTTGCATGCTCCAAACACTCTATATTCCGCACTTGTCCTGAAAAATTGACAGACTTTCGCCGGGAAATGGCGGAGAAATTTCAGAGTTTAGGGAAAACTGGGTTGAAAAAGGGGTTGGGGCTTCCTGACTGCTCCGCAACCCGTGGCTGTCTGTACGCTCCTCTTTGGTGTACTCCTGACTCGTGCGCATGCTCAGTCCTTCGGACTGTCGTTGACACACCCCAGTTTGGGACAGGAAATTGGTCAAAGTGTGGTCCAAACGTCGGCAAATTTGGAAGTCAAGAAATTTTCCGACGAACTTCAAATTTTGCATGCTCCAAACACTCTATATTCCGCACTTGTCCTGAAAAATTGACAGACTTTCGCCGGGAAATGGCGGAGAAATTTCAGAGTTTAGGGAAAACTGGGTTAAAAAGGGGTTGGGGCTTCCTGACTGCTCCGCAACCCGTGGCTGTCTGTACGCTCCTCTTTGGTGTACTCCTGACTCGTGCGCATGCTCAGTCCTTCGGACTGTCGTTGACACACCCCAGTTTGGGACAGGAAATTGGTCAAAGTGTGGTCCAAACGTCGGCAAATTTGGAAGTCAATAAATTTTCCGACGAACTTCAAATTTTGCATGCTCCAAACACTCTATATTCCGCACTTGTCCTGAAAAATTGACAGACTTTCGCCGGGAAATGGCGGAGAAATTTCAGAGTTTAGGGAAAACTGGGTTGAAAAAGGGGTTGGGGCTTCCTGACTGCTCCGCAACCCGTGGCTGTCTGTACGCTCCTCTTTGGTGTACTCCTGACTCGTGCGCATGCTCAGTCCTTCGGACTGTCGTTGACACACCCCAGTTTGGGACAGGAAATTGGTCAAAGTGTGGTCCAAACGTCGGCAAATTTGGAAGTCAAGAAATTTTCCGACGAACTTCAAATTTTGCATGCTCCAAACACTCTATATTCCGCACTTGTCCTGAAAAATTGACAGACTTTCGCCGGGAAATGGCGGAGAAATTTCAGAGTTTAGGGAAAACTGGGTTGAAAAAGGGGTTGGGGCTTCCTGACTGCTCCGCAACCCGTGGCTGTCTGTACGCTCCTCTTTGGTGTACTCCTGACTCGTGCGCATGCTCAGTCCTTCGGACTGTCGTTGACACACCCCAGTTTGGGACAGGAAATTGGTCAAAGTGTGGTCCAAACGTCGGCAAATTTGGAAGTCAAGAAATTTTCCGACGAACTTCAAATTTTGCATGCTCCAAACACTCTATATTCCGCACTTGTCCTGAAAAATTGACAGACTTTCGCCGGGAAATGGCGGAGAAATTTCAGAGTTTAGGGAAAACTGGGTTGAAAAAGGGGTTGGGGCTTCCTGACTGCTCCGCAACCCGTGGCTGTCTGTACGCTCCTCTTTGGTGTACTCCTGACTCGTGCGCATGCTCAGTCCTTCGGACTGTCGTTGACACACCCCAGTTTGGGACAGGAAATTGGTCAAAGTGTGGTCCAAACGTCGGCAAATTTGGAAGTCAAGAAATTTTCCGACGAACTTCAAATTTTGCATGCTCCAAACACTCTATATTCCGCACTTGTCCTGAAAAATTGACAGACTTTCGCCGGGAAATGGCGGAGAAATTTCAGAGTTTAGGGAAAACTGGGTTAAAAAGGGGTTGGGGCTTCCTGACTGCTCCGCAACCCGTGGCTGTCTGTACGCTCCTCTTTGGTGTACTCCTGACTCGTGCGCATGCTCAGTCCTTCGGACTGTCGTTGACACACCCCAGTTTGGGACAGGAAATTGGTCAAAGTGTGGTCCAAACGTCGGCAAATTTGGAAGTCAATAAATTTTCCGACGAACTTCAAATTTTGCATGCTCCAAACACTCTATATTCCGCACTTGTCCTGAAAAATTGACAGACTTTCGCCGGGAAATGGCGGAGAAATTTCAGAGTTTAGGGAAAACTGGGTTGAAAAAGGGGTTGGGGCTTCCTGACTGCTCCGCAACCCGTGGCTGTCTGTACGCTCCTCTTTGGTGTACTCCTGACTCGTGCGCATGCTCAGTCCTTCGGACTGTCGTTGACACACCCCAGTTTGGGACAGGAAATTGGTCAAAGTGTGGTCCAAACGTCGGCAAATTTGGAAGTCAAGAAATTTTCCGACGAACTTCAAATTTTGCATGCTCCAAACACTCTATATTCCGCACTTGTCCTGAAAAATTGACAGACTTTCGCCGGGAAATGGCGGAGAAATTTCAGAGTTTAGGGAAAACTGGGTTAAAAAGGGGTTGGGGCTTCCTGACTGCTCCGCAACCCGTGGCTGTCTGTACGCTCCTCTTTGGTGTACTCCTGACTCGTGCGCATGCTCAGTCCTTCGGACTGTCGTTGACACACCCCAGTTTGGGACAGGAAATTGGTCAAAGTGTGGTCCAAACGTCGGCAAATTTGGAAGTCAATAAATTTTCCGACGAACTTCAAATTTTGCATGCTCCAAACACTCTATATTCCGCACTTGTCCTGAAAAATTGACAGACTTTCGCCGGGAAATGGCGGAGAAATTTCAGAGTTTAGGGAAAACTGGGTTGAAAAAGGGGTTGGGGCTTCCTGACTGCTCCGCAACCCGTGGCTGTCTGTACGCTCCTCTTTGGTGTACTCCTGACTCGTGCGCATGCTCAGTCCTTCGGACTGTCGTTGACACACCCCAGTTTGGGACAGGAAATTGGTCAAAGTGTGGTCCAAACGTCGGCAAATTTGGAAGTCAAGAAATTTTCCGACGAACTTCAAATTTTGCATGCTCCAAACACTCTATATTCCGCACTTGTCCTGAAAAATTGACAGACTTTCGCCGGGAAATGGCGGAGAAATTTCAGAGTTTAGGGAAAACTGGGTTGAAAAAGGGGTTGGGGCTTCCTGACTGCTCCGCAACCCGTGGCTGTCTGTACGCTCCTCTTTGGTGTACTCCTGACTCGTGCGCATGCTCAGTCCTTCGGACTGTCGTTGACACACCCCAGTTTGGGACAGGAAATTGGTCAAAGTGTGGTCCAAACGTCGGCAAATTTGGAAGTCAAGAAATTTTCCGACGAACTTCAAATTTTGCATGCTCCAAACACTCTATATTCCGCACTTGTCCTGAAAAATTGACAGACTTTCGCCGGGAAATGGCGGAGAAATTTCAGAGTTTAGGGAAAACTGGGTTGAAAAAGGGGTTGGGGCTTCCTGACTGCTCCGCAACCCGTGGCTGTCTGTACGCTCCTCTTTGGTGTACTCCTGACTCGTGCGCATGCTCAGTCCTTCGGACTGTCGTTGACACACCCCAGTTTGGGACAGGAAATTGGTCAAAGTGTGGTCCAAACGTCGGCAAATTTGGAAGTCAAGAAATTTTCCGACGAACTTCAAATTTTGCATGCTCCAAACACTCTATATTCCGCACTTGTCCTGAAAAATTGACAGACTTTCGCCGGGAAATGGCGGAGAAATTTCAGAGTTTAGGGAAAACTGGGTTAAAAAGGGGTTGGGGCTTCCTGACTGCTCCGCAACCCGTGGCTGTCTGTACGCTCCTCTTTGGTGTACTCCTGACTCGTGCGCATGCTCAGTCCTTCGGACTGTCGTTGACACACCCCAGTTTGGGACAGGAAATTGGTCAAAGTGTGGTCCAAACGTCGGCAAATTTGGAAGTCAAGAAATTTTCCGACGAACTTCAAATTTTGCATGCTCCAAACACTCTATATTCCGCACTTGTCCTGAAAAATTGACAGACTTTCGCCGGGAAATGGCGGAGAAATTTCAGAGTTTAGGGAAAACTGGGTTGAAAAAGGGGTTGGGGCTTCCTGACTGCTCCGCAACCCGTGGCTGTCTGTACGCTCCTCTTTGGTGTACTCCTGACTCGTGCGCATGCTCAGTCCTTCGGACTGTCGTTGACACACCCCAGTTTGGGACAGGAAATTGGTCAAAGTGTGGTCCAAACGTCGGCAAATTTGGAAGTCAAGAAATTTTCCGACGAACTTCAAATTTTGCATGCTCCAAACACTCTATATTCCGCACTTGTCCTGAAAAATTGACAGACTTTCGCCGGGAAATGGCGGAGAAATTTCAGAGTTTAGGGAAAACTGGGTTGAAAAAGGGGTTGGGGCTTCCTGACTGCTCCGCAACCCGTGGCTGTCTGTACGCTCCTCTTTGGTGTACTCCTGACTCGTGCGCATGCTCAGTCCTTCGGACTGTCGTTGACACACCCCAGTTTGGGACAGGAAATTGGTCAAAGTGTGGTCCAAACGTCGGCAAATTTGGAAGTCAAGAAATTTTCCGACGAACTTCAAATTTTGCATGCTCCAAACACTCTATATTCCGCACTTGTCCTGAAAAATTGACAGACTTTCGCCGGGAAATGGCGGAGAAATTTCAGAGTTTAGGGAAAACTGGGTTGAAAAAGGGGTTGGGGCTTCCTGACTGCTCCGCAACCCGTGGCTGTCTGTACGCTCCTCTTTGGTGTACTCCTGACTCGTGCGCATGCTCAGTCCTTCGGACTGTCGTTGACACACCCCAGTTTGGGACAGGAAATTGGTCAAAGTGTGGTCCAAACGTCGGCAAATTTGGAGGTCAAGAAATTTTCCGACGAACTTCAAATTTTGCATGCTCCAAACACTCTATATTCCGCACTTGTCCTGAAAAATTGACAGACTTTCGCCGGGAAATGGCGGAGAAATTTCAGAGTTTAGGGAAAACTGGGTTGAAAAAGGGGTTGGGGCTTCCTGACTGCTCCGCAACCCGTGGCTGTCTGTACGCTCCTCTTTGGTGTACTCCTGACTCGTGCGCATGCTCAGTCCTTCGGACTGTCGTTGACACACCCCAGTTTGGGACAGGAAATTGGTCAAAGTGTGGTCCAAACGTCGGCAAATTTGGAAGTCAAGAAATTTTCCGACGAACTTCAAATTTTGCATGCTCCAAACACTCTATATTCCGCACTTGTCCTGAAAAATTGACAGACTTTCGCCGGGAAATGGCGGAGAAATTTCAGAGTTTAGGGAAAACTGGGTTGAAAAAGGGGTTGGGGCTTCCTGACTGCTCCGCAACCCGTGGCTGTCTGTACGCTCCTCTTTGGTGTACTCCTGACTCGTGCGCATGCTCAGTCCTTCGGACTGTCGTTGACACACCCCAGTTTGGGACAGGAAATTGGTCAAAGTGTGGTCCAAACGTCGGCAAATTTGGAAGTCAAGAAATTTTCCGACGAACTTCAAATTTTGCATGCTCCAAACACTCTATATTCCGCACTTGTCCTGAAAAATTGACAGACTTTCGCCGGGAAATGGCGGAGAAATTTCAGAGTTTAGGGAAAACTGGGTTGAAAAAGGGGTTGGGGCTTCCTGACTGCTCCGCAACCCGTGGCTGTCTGTACGCTCTTCTCTCAGGGTGCACCCAAGTAATTTAGGCTCCCAAATGAACCAATGCTAACACTATGAGCAACTAACAATGGAAATTGGGCACAATTAAACCATTGTTAATAACAATGGTTTGTGCCAAATTTACATTGTTAGTTGTTCTCAGGACAACAACCAAAATACTCATTATAAAGTCTTATCTTTCCAATTCTATGAGAGTAATCCGTCACTTTTATTGCCTAATTTCCACTTGAAATAAAACTACATACGGCGCACGGATCTCTGCATGCCTATTTAATGGGTGCACTCCTCATGTACTATAGACTGGCCCCCTGTCCATGTGTTGTTGTTGTTGTTTTTATTTTATGGCATCTTCGGCAACTAAGGCCCTTCATGCCATAAACTACTAGTATACGGTTTTAGCTTTAACTATACTATATTATCAACTTGAGATGACGAAGAAGGAGTACGTTGCAGTTTCATAAGGAAAACCCCCAGAGAAATTCCCCATGGAAAAACCCACGCGGTCAAGTAGGGACTGACTGCAAACCCAATGCATGTAGACACGCCCCGGATTCGAACCGGGACGCCAGAGGTGAAAGGCGAGGAAATAACCACTACGCCAATCCGACCGCCCCTGTCCATGTGCAGTGCGCATAGTCTGCTCTCGCTATACATCGAAGGGGAAGTAAATATGAGGACAGGAAACCAGTCTACATGTACTCCTGACTTCTGCGCATGTGTCCGAAACGGGCTTCCAGAGCTATGGCTAGACTGGTTCCCTGTCCTCATATTTACTTCCCCTCCGTCGTATTGATCACGTTCACAGACGCCATCTTCGTAGGAAAAAAGGCTACTGCGTATTAAACGCCATAAAGTACGCGCACGCACACGCTGGAACATGTTCCAAACACGCGCGTGTGTTGTTCGAAATACGGCGCAATCGATGCGCGTCAACCAAAAATACGCTCAAAATCATGATGCACGTGGCAATTTGTACACGTGTTGTAGGAAGTGACGTCATTTGAACGTGATCATAGGGGACCAGTCTAAGCTATGGCTAGGTCTATTGTCTTCGTGTCTCCGCGTACTTCCTTTTCATTTCATTTCATTTCTCAGGAGAACAACAAATGTGACAAAGGACACTACAAGCAAAAATACAAAAACAAACAAACAAACAAACAAAAACAAAAAAAAAAATAAAAAAAAATAAACAAGTAATTCAGAAAACGAGAATGATAATACCCCTGAACACTGCTGAAGGATTGCCAAAAAGCGAACTTAATCACTATCTGGTGGCTCTCCCATAATGCTATCAATTACAGCGACAGACAATAAGTACGGCGATCAAAAAGTGAAACTGCACGTTAGAAGAAAAGAAAAAAATTAAATATCTAATTAAAACAAATATATATAAATAAAAGGAGCAAAGACCTAGACCTCTAGACAATGGATTCGGATGCAGCCTTAGGCTTTTGGGTGGCTGGGCTTATATTAGATTGGTTCCCGATCCCTATAAATTGGTTCGCTTATTGCGAAAATATTCTCCTATGTGGAATATTTGGAGTATGTGGACTCGGTCAGGGGGCGAGTCGGTCAGGGGGCGAGTAGGTAAGTAGGTTCTCCTGAGAAATAATAAATGAAATGAAAGTAAGTAGGTAGGTATAGGCGAGTAGGTAAAGGGCGACTTGACCTACCACAGTCATGGTCATTATATTCATATTCAGCCGGTCATCATATTCAGTCGTTTTATGTGAAATATGTGGAGCGGGAATCAGTCTAATGCACCCGAGTGGGTCAACGTAGTCTCCAGACGTCTAGTCGATGATTGGGACGGGGACCAGTCCAGAAACCAGTCTAGGCAGAATCGGAAGCTAGGAAAAAAGGGCCGGTGGAAAAAAAAAACACAGGTAGGCTAAGTATTTATTCGGGTTTTTTTATCATTATAATATTCCCACAAGTGGTGGTGATTTTTGTAAGTTTGTAAGTTTAGTTGAAAAACTAAGGGTAGGCCTACAACTATAGAATGCAGGGCCCACCATGCCCACTATACACCAATCCGAGCTGCAAAGTCATGGTCCGTAAATTACCCGCCATAGCTGGGGGCCATCCAGTGCCATGAACTGTGGGTTTTGTGTTGATGATATGCTGTTACATTATGTTGTCACTTCAAACAATTTTGCGTGTTTATTTGCTTGCGAAGCATGTGTACGCGTGCGCGTTGTTTGCGCTGTTCGATTTATGCGCCTATCAATTGTTTCCCCCACCCCTCCCCCCCGGGCTACCCCACCTAAGAGGTGGGGATTGTCACTTTTTGCGTGACAAAATCCCCACCGGCTGGGGCAACACCTCGGGTGCAAAACATGCGCAAAAATGCACAAAAATGCACAGATAATGGGCCAAATTCCCCACCCTGGGGCATGACAAAAAATGTGAGCAAACCCCCACCTAGGGGGTGGGGTAGCGCGGGAGGTAGGGGTCGGGGAAACAATTGATAGGTGCATTAACAACAAGGGAAAGCACCCAGTTCATGGCAGTGGATGGCCCCCAGTAATGGCGGACGTGCAGGGAAGGAGTCCTTAGCAACCGGATTCGTGTATACATGCTATACTTCAATCTCCACGTCTCCGAAGACGTCGGAGTCACTATGACCCATGGACTAGACAGAATAATTCTGTCCCTACGGGATTTCCCGCAGGGACAGAAGGAATTACCTCTTTCATAAAGTGGATTGTTGTCATTTTGCATATATTAGCCTGTTCCAAAATAACAAGCAGGATAGAATGTTAATCTTTGAATCATGTTGCAAGTGGGTCATTCCGTGTCAAGTCAGCCACCCATGTATATGACACCTTTTAAAAAATACCTTAGGTTACCAGACGAAGGAATCCCAAGTTTTAGCTCGATATCTTTACGGTTTTTGCAGGATAACCTTTTGAAATTTAAGTGTTCGGCCCCTTCTTTACAAAAGTGAATTGCTCAATGCAGTTCGTAGCATCTTTGAAGCCCCATAACTTATTTTCTAATAGTGATAGGGAGCTAAAATTTGGTTTACCTGTAGACTACTGCCCAGATTGCAAGATTCTCTAGTCTGAATCATCAAGTTGTATTATTTGAGGGAGAAAATCCTAATTTCTGTAGGGGGCGCTGACTAATTTTCAATTTTTGGAGTTCCCTAGGTCTGAGCTCAACTTATTTTTTCTGGTTGGAATACGTGTAGTTTTTCTTGGTATTTGGAGCTTTTCCACCACCAGAATGGTTTTCAGGGCTATAGTGCCACTGGTGGGGAAATTGTGGGGGTCTAAATACCACGTCAGATCAAAATTACCCTTTCCGACCCTTAAATTCAGACTCCAGATGACCATGTGGGCACTTGATGACGATGATGAGACTTTCACCAGACAAACATACACATTCATTCATTCATAAAATGAAATAAAAAGTTTGATTATCAGGCTTCTTCATTATAAACAAAATGTTTATACATACAATGTACATAATGTACATTGTAATTCAACAGAAATTTCAAAGTAGAGAAACTAGGTCAAGTACTGACAATTAGCCTTTTGCCTGTTTCCCATGAACAGTGTCTGTTGTATCAGTTGATGTATTTCCTTAAAAATACAGACCAGACTAAATGTTTGTTGCTATGTGGTGCACGTGGCAGGTATGAAGTACATGTACTTCCATTACTTTTGAATAAATGTCCGGTCAGTAGCTTAATGCATACAACTGTCCCCCCCCCCCCCCACCCCCCCACCCCCCCCCCCCCCCCCCCCCCACCCCCCCCCCCCCCCCCCCCCCCTCGGGCGTGAGTTGGCTCAAGACAACAGCCGGCTCGCTCCACAGATTTGCGTGTATTTCCTCAGGGTATTGTCACGTCGCTTTGCAGAGTGGAAATTCCCTGAGATCTCAGGATGGAACGAGTGATAATGGCCCTCACCTAAGGCTCAGGCTATTATTACTCGTCCAGGCCAAAGCCACTTTTAGTGATTGGATGTGGAATTTTTATTTTAAAAATACATTGTATTTCTAAATCTTGTGTTTATTGCAGAATTTAAAGATTTCCACTCAAGCTACTTCATCATCGGCAGAAATGTATCGTTTTAACAGCCGAACCGTAGACTGTAAGGTTTATGTGGGAAACCTGAGCAACGATGCCAGCAGATTCGAGCTGGAAGACGCATTCAATGAGTATGGCGAATTGACGAACGTGTGGGTGGCGCGAAATCCTCCAGGTTTTGCATTTGTTGAGTTTAAGCACCATCGAGATGCACAACGTGCGGTGGATGCGCTTGACAACCGGTATTGTAAACAATTTTTTTTGCCTATATAAAATATCTTGCCCAAATACTACCCAAGGGTAGAAAACAAGAAATTTGCAATCTCCAATTTGAAGCAATCTGACCATGCACCTTTAAGCTACTGTTGATTAACAATAAAAAATTCCTTTGTAAAAAATAACCAGAGTAAGAATTCACACGACCCAATATTATATCCACACAGCCATCTTTGCGGTCGTCGAATCGTTGTTGAGATGTCGTCTGGACGAAGCCGGAGTGGGCGTGGTCGTGGCGGCTATGGGGGAGGGGGCCGTGGCCCCCCTCGTCGTTCAATGTCGGATGAGAAGTGCTATGAGTGCGGCGGACGAGGACATTTTGCCCGAGACTGTTCGTACAATCGCCGCCGTCCACGAAGATCACGGACCAGGTAAGAAAGATCTTTATTCATTCTTTTTCCAAATTTTGAAATTGTGAGTGGTTGAAGTTAAAGGAGCATGTTCAGATTTATCCAGAAAATGGATTTCGTTCTAACCTAACAATCATATAAAATGCCTCCCTAAAAATACTATCCATGGGAAGAAAACAGGAAATTTGCAATCTCCATTTTGGATGAGTGTTTCGATTAAAAACATGCCCATTGGCTTCTTGTCAACTTGACTTTATTGCTTGGAATCCACTTACCAACACAAAAAAAAACCGGGAAAAAAACAAAAACACTTCATTTTGGGAGACTTCAACTTTTTTTTGGGGCCTTAGTAAAAAACCCATGTGAGTATGACCTTTGGTTAAAAATTACTATCATTTTAAAAATTAATTTGTTTACCCACTGCCCTTCTGAATTTTGTTAAAAGATGACACATATTTTCAGGCGAAAAAAAAATGCTTTTCCCTTCTGTTTTTGTAAAAAGGTCCATTTTGATTTTTCCACTTTTACGAACATACTTTGCCCCATATCTCAAAACAAGGATTGCTGACTGATTTTTTTCAAAGATCAAATCAAATATCAACTCTGAGTTTTCATGATTTTAATGATTGTTGTAACCTGGCATTACTTTGCCGCGGGCAAAAAAAAACTGTTTGTGAATCTTTCCCCAAGAGTATCTCAGTAAATCTTTTCAGAGTTAAATCTTTGTCTTTCTAGCTGTGATATTGATGTTGTGTTCACACTCAACCCATTTACAGGAGTCCTTCGAGATTTTCACCTAGTCTAATTCGACTAATCGTCTAGCTTATGACAACTGCGAAAACGGTTAGACCGCCAAATTCAAGCATCTAAAGAGCTACTAGTCGCCGTAATCCACTAGCTAGCTCATCACATTACCATCACGATACCAATATTCTCTCAACATGTGCTCAACATTCGCTCAACGTGTTCTCTATATGTGCTCAACATGTGCTCAACATGCACTCAACAATAGTGACCAACATGCGCCCGACATGCGACCGACATGCGACCGACATGTGACCAACATGCGCTCAACATGTGTTCGACATGAATGACCAACATTATAACCAACACATCATGAGCTTCGAGCACCCAAACAAGTTCTTCAAATTCCAAATAACATGGCCCTGTATTTGGTTTGGAAGTAAATCGAAAGTGTGTATTCAATCCCCCCCCAACCACCCCCCCCCCCCCCCCCCCCCCCCCCCCCTCGTTTGTTCTTTTTACAAAATATTCAAGGGTATACTTCTATTAAGAGTGAATGCATTTCATTTCAGGTTTTCAGGAAAGTTTGAAATGTAGAATGCAAATCCAATGAAATACCACAATCAACTGTTTGGGGTAAAAATGCTAACAAAGGTTCATGTCAATTTATTATGGTTTAGCAGTTCAAGGGTCGATTTCACTAAACTCTAAGTAAGTTAAGGTCCATAATAAGACTTGTGATGGATTCGAGGGCTGCGATGGATCGTGACTACGATGGGTGCTGCGGTGGATTTCAACAAACCTATTGTAAGGGCAATGCGTTCGATCATCGATTAGGGGACATTTGCATATTTGCTCTAAGGCTGTTTGCTGTGCTGAATTATGTTTTTAATCAAACGGTCGCCGGCTACACAAGTTCAAAACAGCTTCTGAGTCCGTTCTGCATGATGTAAGCGCGCGCGTTAAATGTGGCGCGCAGCCTACGGGACACGTACCTTGCAATTCTATGCTGCATAGGACACGTGTAGAATACGAACAGCATCATTCAAATTTTTATTCCATGCACACGTACGTACACGACGTTGTGGTCGACGTAGACGATAGATGGCCAACTGCATAGCTTTCGTGTTTTTGCATGCAGTGAAAACATCGGACACGGAACTGTAGTGACACTTTTTGTCACTTGCTAAAATCGTAGGTACAGGCCTTGAAATAACCCACGGCACCACGGCAAATTGCCATCGGTGCCCTATGCTTTTGCCGTGTTGCCCTTAAAAGGTCGTAACGCAAATTTTCCATTTCCTCATTCAGGTGCCCTTTACTAAGGGAAAATTGTCGTGCCCTTTTCAAAATGAATTTCGAGGCCTGTAGGTACAAAATTTTACATTTCTCTTGCTTATATCTTAGCATAGAATCTATATCAAAAGTGACAATCAGTTTTCGGGGGAGCCAGAGTTTGTCTTGTCTTTCAAAAACGGCGAAAACCATGACCATTGTTGGTCAAACGTACGCTACGATGACCAATTGCCTCATCGTAGCTTATGGTGCGTTGCCATGGCAGATATGCATCGTTAAACTCATCGCAAGTTTCTTGAAATCGTTCTTAGGGCGCACCGCGAGTTACGGAGTGGTAACCCATCACATCTTGGGTTACGATGGATCGTAATTGTTAGTGAAATCGACCCCAGAATTACCAAAAGCTATTATGAGTGAATTTGTAATAATTCTTGCATGTTTCTTTTCCCATTATTTGGAAGGGGCGAATGAAATACCAAGGGAAAAATAATTGAAGTTTTGCGGCAATATTTTCACGTAATGTTTCTCTCTCGACAACTACAGGTCTCGTTCTAGATCCCGCTCACCGCGCCGTCACCGATCGCGAAGTCGCAGCCGTAGCCAGAGCCATCATCACCGTAGTCGCTCCAGGTCCCGAAGCCGTAGGTAAGAATTGCTCCTACATGCACCCAACATTAAAGGGGAATTACACCCAAGAAACAAAAGACATTGTGCTAAACAAGTGTAACTTGTACATTCTTTTTCTAAAAAATAACAAGGAATTTGAGCTGCTGAAAATTGGATACCAACTTCACAAAGAATGGCTTATAGATGCCGTAATTTTGTCCGGAAACTGGGCAAAAAGTGACGTTTTCTCGGAAAACTCCTCTGTGTACTCCTACAGCAATAATACAGAGCTCTAAAAAGTGCCGTCCGACTTGTTGAGATCCCAAGATATGTTTTGCAGGATGACAAAATATTTGATACAAAATGCTGTCATCCCATGATAATTATCTCAGGATGACATCCAGAATGTAGGATGACGACATTTTGCACTGAATATGTTGTCATCGTGCGATAAATTACCACGGAATCTTAACAAGTTGGTTGGCACCTCTACAGCTCTGTACAATATATGTGAAGGTTGTCCCCAAAAATGTAATTCCTTGCACAGTTTCCGGACAAAATGGCGGCGCCCATAAGCCATTATTTGTGAAGTTTGTATCCGATTTTCAGCGTGTCAAATTCCTTGTTCTACACTTGTTCAGCAAAATGTCTTTTGTTTCTTTGTGTATAATTCTCTTTTAAATTACACAGGGACTCGAAGGGGAGATCCCGGAAGTGCTGTACCCTGGGGCTATTTTTTTGTCGGGGGCCATTGGTTGCAAACCGCTGTTGTTTACATTGAGTGGGCCAGAAGTAGGACGATTTATAGCTTCTATTATGTCAGATACAAAAAGGAAAGGGGCTCAGCTAGAAACCCAGATATCCCAGGGTTGGCCTGACTGGTGTTTGCAATTTTTTTTAAGGATCATTTGGAGTTCTGATAAAGGAGCTTAATTGTTCAAATTTTTCCAGAAAATTGATTTTGTCCTTACCTAAAAACAATCGTACAAAATACCTCCCCAAAATACTATCCATGAAAAGAAAAGTTTGGCATATTTTCTTCACTACTTTATGTAACCGAATAAATTAGTTTTCAAAACTTCTGTGGTTTTTTGACGATATTCTTGAAAAAAATATGGATTGAGAGCATAGCATTGGTCATATTTTTCTCATTACCATTTTGAAATTTCTCACTCCCAATCAACATATTTCAAAGAATATTGTTGAAAAACGACATGTTTTGTAAACATCTGTTACATAAAACAGTGCAGTAATTACACCAACCTTTATGCTTCCACATCCAAATAGGAGATTGCAGATTTCCTTTTTATTTCAAATGGACAGTATTTTGGGGAGGTATTTTATATGATTGCTATGAACCAGCTATATTCTTAAATTAAATGTGACCGCTCTGCAAAAAAAGACCAATAATTCGCGCAGGCTTGGTCGAATTTTCGCGACCTTAAGTAGAAATCTGCGGCAGATCCATGCTCATTAAAATACAAAAACACAATGGAAATTCCTTGCTGTGCCCGGATACCGCCTGGAATGTCCGTGTTCTGCCAGGAATTTCCATTGTGCTTTTGTATTTTAATGAGCGTGGATCTGCTGCAGATTTCTACTCATGGTCGCAAAAACTCAACCCAGGCTGCGCAACTAACAGGCCTTTTTTGCTGAGCGAGGTCACAGATAACAATGTTGTTGACAACATGTTTTTTTTTTTGTTTTTTTTACATTTTCTATTTGCAGTAAGTAAAGTTGGTGACACAATAGCCCCTTCCAGGAAAGGACTTGGTCAGAAATCATCAACGATGACCCAATTTTTGGCACCGAGTGGGACTGTAAGTCCAAGAAATTATTTTCAAGCACTCCAAAACAATAGGTGGTTTTTACCATTTTTTACCAGTTGTCTGTCATAATAAGGTTATTTAAGGTCAATAACATTCTAATACATATGTGGGACTTATTACACTGTAAATAATAGAGTAAGGCATAATCCACATTTAATGAGGACTTTTTTCCCCACCACCTCGTCGAAAGTTACCATGACATGTAATACTATTTCTCAGTATAATCTTAAAGCCCTGTCACACATTCTCGGTTTTGCATCATGGTTGGTCCCTGGTGCGTCCAGGGACCAACAGCAGTGTCCTTGCTTCAATAGGATTGCACAAGGTGGCACTAGGGGCCCCCAACAGGCCACTACGGCTATGCCGGCAGCCTTGGGGGTTCACTAGGGCTCTAGTAGGGTCCTGCTAGGTTTTACTAGGATTTCAATATCTTCCTGGTTGATGCCGGCAAAGTATTGCACGTAAAAGCCCACCAGGACACGTTGCTGATTGAAGACGGTTGGTAAGGATTGACTACGGGTCACTAGGATTGACTAGGATTAACTACGAAGTCCAATCGTAGCTCCACCGGGATGTAAAACCAGGAATGTGAGACTTTAGCCTTACCGTGCAGCCCCATTGGACATTTGTACCCATTTGAAAAGTTACCACGACTTTGTTCCAAACTTCCTCTGTGCCAGCACACTTTTTTACCGCATGGCCATGCTACTTTTAACAGGCAAAACTATTGTAATTGACTGGAAAAGTTCCCACATTTTTCTCATAAATTTGCAAGAGACATTAGTTTCCCATACTCCCCAGGTGGAGTAAATTTTGTAATTCTACGACCACGTCACGGTAATGCGCCTATCAATTGTTTCCCCCACCCCTCCCCCCCCCCCCCCCCCCCCCCCCCCCCCCCCTGGGCTACCCCACCTAAGAGGTGGGGATTGTCACTTTTTGCGTGACAAAATCCCCACCCCTGGGGCAACATTTAGGTGACAAAAATCCCCACCCTCGGGTGCAAAACATGCGCAAAAATGCACAAAAATGCACACAGATAATGGGCCAAATGCCCCACCCTGGGGCATGAAAAATGTGACCAAACCCTCACCTAGGGGATGGGGTAGCGCGGTGGGGGAAAGAATTGATAGGTGCATAACGGTAAGTCCAGTCGAAACAAGGCTTTAATAGCAAAAACCAACTACCAAGTTAAGGCAATTAAAACAATCCTCTTTAAATGTGACAAAATTCCGGTTCTGTATGTAGCAGCATCTAAACAGGCACAATTTTTGCGTTCATTTTAATATTCTTGGATTAAATTCACTTTAGTTTTAGTGTTATGCGTATTAAAATATTTATTTTTTGTAGTTGAGAACTTTTCGAGACTTATCAAATAAATTAGGAAAGTAATTACATGTATAAAAAAACTAAGTTAGATTTTTAATTGTGTATTTAATGCTTTACCAAAGCTTAAATGGACATATTATCAGTACTATACCGGTACCCAGGGCTGTAGTCGAGTCCCCACTTTCCGAGTCATAGTCCGAGTCCTTGAGTCCGAGTCCAGCAAACATCCGAGTCCTCAGCAGGCGCAGGCCGAGTCCCGAGTCCTTATTTCAATTTCAAGTGTTAAAGATCGATCGTGCCTGTGATTTTTTGCTTTAGGCCGAGAAAAATGTTTCTTTGTGAGGTGAGATACATTTCGAGTGCTCAAAATTATTATAAGCGGTAGAAATGATTTATTTTACATTCTCATAATTTTATTTCACATGTTCGAAATACTTTCGGCCCCAAAATAAATTGTTTTAATGTACTTTTTGTAAAATGTTGTACATTTATTTTTTTCACTGTCCTTACCGTCCAAATCTGAGTCCTGACTGGCCGATTCCTTGAAAATCGGGACTCAAGTCCGAGTCCGGACTCGAGTCCTACAGCGTTGACTATACCATTGTTTAAAGTATTCCTCACGACCAATTTTGTTAGGAAAAGGCTTCAAAGGTCAACATAAAATAACCTCATTATTTAATATATTTGAATTTGGAAGTGCTCAAACTATGAAATTATTAATGTATTACTACTAAAGAAACGTTGTGGATATTTGACGGCCTTTTTTCAGTGTCACAAAAAAATTTGACTTTTAGACACGTCTCAGAAAGTTCTCACTACACCAAACACCCCTGATTTTTGTTTGCACTGTTGTGATGTTCTTATTTTGTGTATTGATATCATTGTACTTATTTTTAAAACTTGTTTGCCACTTACAAGTTGTCCACTAATACAAGTAACTAGAGTAAATACTGAAATGACTGTTTATATTGAAGAATCTGCTTTGTCCAACGAAGATTATATATATATATTCTTATTATATTAAAGAGGACATATTGACATAGGCCATTATTAAAGTTGCATTGCCCGTGTTTCGGTGAAAGGATTAAAAAAAATTAATTTACACAAGCGAACGAATTTAGAAAGCTTACGTGTCTCTGTAACGAAAAATATCAAAAACTTAAATTTCCGACGTCGGGAATTGGAGATACAAGCCTTTTTCTTGAAACGTGCTTCACATGTTGTACATGTGCGCGTACGCTCATATGTACATAGTATGTGTACAATGTACACATGTACGCGCACATGTACATTTACGTCATAACCCTGTCGATTAAATGACCTGCCAGCCTTTTAATCATTTCTTGTTTTTAATCGACTGGCATTAATCCTTGACGGATTTTTACGTTCTTGGTACCAAATGAAAGCTGATAACTTTTTCTATTCTAGAAAAATACCTATTTAACTTTAAAAAAAAAATTGTACGCCCAAATCGGCCCAAACACGGGCAGTGCAACTTTAACATGGTATTTGTCTGTGGTGTGAACAAATATTGAACTTTCAGGGGAGGAAAATTGTATTGTCCCATGTTCCGTTAACTGCAATGCATAGTTTATTAATGTGAACACAATGCATGGATAGTATTTTATTTCAGAAATGCAAAATGTGTAGCACGCACAAGATATTCCAGAAAAATTACAAGTACATGTATACATAAGCTATTTTATTGATGTGAAATATTAGTCGGAAAAGTGTTTTAAAGGGGGGTATAAATACAATAGACCGTATCGAATAGCCGCCATTTCGTAGGGCACCTTTTGTTACTTAAACCGTTCAACAATGAAAGCACAATATGTGCAACCATGCATGTCATCAAGGAACAAAGAAACTGCCCCACGAAATGGTGTATATTCTATACGGTCTATACACGTTCACCACTAATTCTTCCTAATATGACATGATAATGACCCAAAAAGTTTAAATTTGGTGAGGAAACATGATTTTAGCACTGAAAAAAGTTCAATGCTCCATGCATTTAGTGCATGAAGTCTCAAACGGCGAACATGTATGGTATTTTCCAAAAGAGGTTAACTAGGTGGGATTTTTTCCAAAACTAAATTTCTATGTGTAAAAATTGCTCACACAATTACATTGTCATTGTGCGTCATGCACGAGTATAGGCACTTTGTATATCAATAAGAAAGCCTCCCCCTAAACATGACCGTCGTTGCAAAAGGTGTATTGTCTGTAATGTATGTAGCATTGTAAAATTACCCACACAGGACTATATAGGTTGAATTTTACTCAGAGTTTTAACATTTTAGGATCCACTGTACAACTTAATTTTGTACTGGTACTACGTGTCAAAAAACATGTCCTACTTTTGATTTTGAATAACTTTATTATTTTTCAACAGATTTAAACATCACCAAAATTTCACATCACAAGGCCTGACAAATTTTCTTGAGTGAGTTTCATCAGTTTTGTCCAAGAGGTTGAAATTAACTGCCATACAAATAAAAACAACCTAAATTTGAGAATTTGCCACTTTTGACTTGGCATCCACCATTGTCAAGGAAATTGTCTATGTTTGAGTTCCCTTTGCACCTCTTGAATTGCACGAAATGATTGAGATGGTTTGCGTAACATTTGGAGTGATCCTGCCTTTCCTCAGAAGCTTTCGGCCCAGCACACACATTCCACCAATGTCTCCAGCGACCTATTGACATTGAAGGAGGCCAAGTCGAAGGTGGCGAATTATAAAATTGACTTTTTTGTATGGCATTGAAATCCTAACCTTTTGGACAAAACTGATGAAAATCACTCATTTACATAATCACTCATTTACATAATGTGAAATTTTGGTTTAAATCCATTTAAAAATTACGGAGTTATTTAAGATTAAAAGTAGGACATGTTCTTTTTTTGACATGCAGTACTTTTTATCTAGAAGGGTATACTACAGTTTAGTGTGATTTGATTTTGGTTTGCAGCTGTTAATATGTATTGTATTGTGGAAAGCTAATTTCTTCATGAGAACAATTTGAGTTTTCATAACTCAGTGCACATGCCCTTGTATATTTTAGGTAAAAAAGTTGTGAATTTGGATTGGTACACTTAATTCAGTTTCGCTCGTTACCCACCGCCCTTGCAGGGCACTGGGAAAGGCTAAATTAGTGTGCATAACCTGCCTTGCCTGCTGGGAAAAAACCAACAAAAAACTTGTTTTTTTGTCTGTTTACAAGAAAAAGATGACCTCATGGTCATGTCATACTTTGGCCATTGAGGGCTCATAGCGATTTGTGCGCGATGGGTATGAGCGAATTAATAAGGGATTTTCGCATTCCGTGGCCATCATGAAAAAAGATGGCTGGTACCAATGATTAGCGCCATTGTAAATGACGTCAGTCGGTGAGGTATCTGCCATTAGCGCTTTTCATTGGCTGCCAGCAATTTCGTTCTCTCTGCTGGATCTTTTTTCAAGATGGCCACGGAATGCGAAAATCCCTTATTCAGTGTGCACAAAAACATGCAAACATTATTACTGAAAAAGAATCTGCATAAATTCTTTAATAAAAATTTTAGATACTTAACTCGATTAAATTGCCCACTGGCTTTCGTGTCTGTTGCTTATGCATACAAAAAGTTGTTTGGCAAGGAAAAAAAATATTTTGAACATGTCTTCGATCATATTCCTATAAATTGCATTTTATTGCTGGTTATTTGTTCTTTATGCTAAATATCATGTAAAACAGAGTATTGCTTGTTTTTAGGTTGTGAATTTGCTTTATTAAATGTTAGCGAGTACTATGCAAGAGTTGAAATGTGTTTGAATTACAAAGCTGGGAAGGACCAAATTCGGGATGAGAGAAAAATTGTACGGGCTTTATCGGGATTCGAACCCGCGACCTCTGACTCGCGAGGCAGATGCTCTACCAGCTGAGCTATAAAACAGTTGATATATCGGTACTCCCTCAGGTTTTCCCTGTGGACCAAATTCTTCTCTTGGTGTTGCATGGTGACGCAACTGGGAAAAGTAACGAACACATCTGGTATGGTGCCTGATCACCATTGAAATGAAACAATAACCAAACTTGGGATGAGAGAAAAATCGTAAGGGCCTTATCGGGATTCGATAGGGAAAACCTGAGGGAGTATATATACCAACTGTGCCTTATTGCTCAGCTGGTAGAGTATCTGCCCGGTAAGTCTGAGGTCTCCGGTTCGAATCCCGATAATGCCCTTACAATTTTTCTCTCATATCCCAAGTTTGATTGTTTCATTTCAATGGTGATTAGGCACCAAACCAGATGTGTTCAAAACTGGGAAGGAATTTATATATTCTCTAGCTTTTTAGCAAAAAGTACTTCGATCATTTTGTGTGCTTAGCAAAAATTGGCAAAGTACCATTTTAGCTTTTATAAACCTCATTTTGCTAAGCACACCTTTTCTGTGCTACATGCCTCCATTAAATAGGATAGGACCCAGGACTATACCCCTACTGCTTAGTACGGAAATATTGTGCTCATCAAAATCAGGTTACGAGATAAAACTCTATGTCATCTGCATTTTGATTGCTATAATAAGCAATATTTACGACTACTCCATCACACAAATTTCATGCTCTTTGGTTTTAACGTTTAATATTTTGTATCTATGTAGATGTATTGTATGTTATTGCTTTAGTTTATACTGTAAAGCGCCTATTTGGCGCTATATAATATTGCTATTATTATTATTATATTTCCTTCCTGGGTGGTGCAGATGCACAAAGAATATTTTTAAAAAACAGGTACTAAGAACAAGTCTATTTAAATCATAGAGTTGTATAAGCCTTATAACTTATACAACTCTATGATTTAAATGCACATGTTGGAAGGCATGTGTTCACTTGAAACACGACTCGACTGCTGAGGGCGCTTCATCAGTTTATCCAGGGACGGGCGGGGTGGAGTCGCTGCAGCTATGTGTTGTGTTTACAAACTTCTCACAAAAGCCACAAACCGAGACCGTTAATATTTTAGGAGTAATTATAGAATACAGGGCCCACTGGCACTAGTGAGCAGCTGTTATTGGTTTACTATAGTGTTACTGTTAGTGTTAGGTCTGGATAGGTGCGAACGGCTTGTGCCTTGTTCAGTTGTTGTGCTATGGAAGAAGGGTAAACACTGCGGTCATTTTTATCCCGTGTCTGTGAACGTGACCGGAGATCCACAGAGCCGGATCTCCAGATATTGTCCTCGTACAGTGTCGTAGGCCGGCCCTGCATTCTATTATTATTAATTGTACAAAATTTTAGAATTCTGAGGATGGCGTCGACAACACTGCTAAATTTCCATGTGCCATCTCAAGTGCTCTGTAATGCAGGTAAGGGAGTGTCATGAGAAAGTGAGTTGGGAAATAATTTACAAGTCGGACGTCACGTCACATAAGGCCAAGGGAATTAAAGGTATTTTTTCATATACATTGAACACGGATTTGGGTAAATTTATATGTTGGAATCGATAGCTTATTCAATTCTAAGATATACTTCCCACTGACACTTCCGTCGCAAATGTTGCATTTCTGAGATAAATAAATAATAAAATTACTGCATAAAGTAATGCACAAAATGACGTGGCGAGCGGTCTGTGCGTAAGCGCGACAACAGAGGGCGCTGCGCGCGCGTGTGAATGGTTATCTCATGCACTAACTGAAGGCAATTTTTGAGGAAGAAAATGTGATTTTTCTACAGAAAAGCAACATTTGCGACAAAAGTGCAAGTGGGATGTATATCTTAAAATTACATTATGTGTTGATTCCAGGAGGTAATTTCCTTAAAATCTTTGTTCAATGTATACGAAAAAAATACCGAATTAAATTTCATGTTTTGCGTCCGAGCATAAAATAAAACAAATGCGGCATTTTTATATTTTTCATTATTCATTATTTTTTATGAAATCTTTCAAATAGACAAAGTTCGATTTTGATTGAAAATATCATCTCACATTTACACAGATTATCTTCTGTAAATTCCAAAACAGCATTTATCGCATACCGGGTAAATTGAGCAAGCGGTAGCCTAGACAGAATGATTCTGTCCCAACGGGATTTCCCGTAGGGACAGAAGGAACCCCTTTCATAAAGTGGATTGTTGTCATTTTGCCTCAAAATTAGAATCACACCCAAAAATGTCCTCCTAGTTGTGTCCTACAGTGGTTTGAGATGTCCATGATTGGAAAATGATTACAAAATAAGACTTACAGAACCGTTTTTGAAGCCAAAATTTACTCTTGCGTGGAATCCGGACGAGGATTTTCTTCGTAACTGTAAATTCTGGACACTAGAGGGTGCTGTTACGAACTAGTGACTTTGGCTATGGCTTTGCTGTTGCCATGGGCAGACAATAAAGGTCCTTAGAAACAGCATAGTAACAGCATGGCTATAGCCAAAGCCACTAATTCAGAATTTACAGTTACGAAGAAAATCCTCGTCCGGATTCCACGCAAGAGGACATTTTGGCTTCAAAAACAGTTCTGTAAGTCTTATTTTTATATCATTTTCCAATCATGGACATCTCAAACCACTGTAGGACACAACTAGGCGGAAATTTTTGGGTGTGATTCTAATTTCGAGGCAAAATGACAACAATCCACTTTATGAAAGGAAAGCTCACTGACTAGCGGTAGCCAAAATATGCGTCTTAGAAATCGGTCGTTTTCCTGCAAAATCGTGGGTGTAAACTGATTAGGAGAGAGCTCGAAGAATGCACCAAGCCAACAAAGATATCTTCAACTTAAGTCTGATTAGTCTTGTAGTTCAACACGCTGTCTCGTTATCTGCTTAACTAAAGCTTTGTCAAGAAAGCCTTAATGCAACAGGAGTACATAGCATGTATGTGAGGGCGCGCACTGTGTGTAAGAGCACATATTTACGCCTGGAATGAAAACCACGCACTCGACGACGCTCACAAAGATTAACTGATAATCATTTTTGTGGGCTAAAAAAAAAAAACAAGGGGCATGTGTTTTACAACAATCTCCTCAAACTGTGTTGCCTGTGTTGACCGTGTGCTATGCATGCGTAGGTTAATGCATAGACTACGCAGGAATCCGTCAATGCCAAATTTTGGGTATTCTCTGGAGAAAAAAAGGGTGTGGGTGAAAAACGGACCCTCCGGATCCTTCCAGATCTTCCGGATCTTTTTCAAAAAAGGCTATTTAATGAACAGAAAGTGCTTAGTTTGACTTCTTAATACGCTTTCATACCTTTTACCGCCATGTACAGGCCTTATTTTTAAAGATCCGGCGTGGAAAAAAACCAATTTCTTTTTTCTTAGTGTCCTGCACTTCCTACGCCTATTTCTTCGAAAATTTCACTTTGTGGATAGTCGATGTGGTGTATGATTACAAATTAGTGCAATACATGGTAATAAAAGATATGTAAGCGTATTTAGAAGTCAAACTAGGTACTTTCTGTTCGTTAAATATCAATTTTTAACAAAGATCCGGAAGATCCGGAGGGTCCAACTTTCACAGACTGCCAGAAAAAAACTTGCATATTGCTCGCGGCCATCGAACTCTCAATCCGGCTTTCAATGTGACTCGTACAGCTAAACGGCCCAAACATTGTACTATTTGAAACTAATTTGCTTGAATTCAGACCTAATGTAGAAAAAAAAGAAATAAAAATCACGAGTGTCCATTCAGGTTAAATTTATGATCGTGAAAAAAAAAATGCGACACGGGCCTTTTGAAATGGAAGAACTCACTGAAAACTTCAACTATTTCCATGTTTTTTGTTGCCATCAAAAGCGGCCATATTCTGTGATTATCATATCACTGGTGCCCATGAGTTTCCAGCCAAAACAGGACCAAATTTTTAGTAGAAACATGAGCTTCGGAAACGGGTCAGTGGAGATTTTGCCGCAAGCTTCAACACTCTTCAATAATATAATTTTAAAAAGTTTCATTTTCTGACTTGTGTGTTCACATCACGTAGCTGACCGGAAGGCGGTGCAGAAACAAATAGATGACATTTTCCGTGAAGCTGGATTCAACAGCCAACCTCACACCGTTGTATTTGAATCTGGGCAAAGTGGTTTGACGCTGTACACAGGTACAGATGGAAGGTACGTGTATGACTTTGAAACAGCTGGAAAAAATGCAGTTTTTCAAATGCTTGTTAATAGATCATTACCTAAACTGCATGAGCAACAAAAGAAACGCAAAATAATTCCTCCGCTTAGAGTAGGAATGTTCTGCACACAGCTGTATGCAGTCATGCATAATGAAGCTGTTATTTAAATGTAAATATTTCGATGTCAACTTAAAGGGCCCCTTATTTGGGATTTTTATCAATGAAATCTATGCTATAAAATCAATATACTCAGTTACATTCATAAAAATCCTATTTGGAGCTTGTTTTGGGGGATAAAACAAAGGTTTTTATGCTAATGCGAATATGCATATATTCATGACCAAGGTCATAATGTCACAAGAGGCAGACACAGGAAAATCACATTCAGCTGTGCACAAAAGATTCCACCTTTTTCTCAAACGTCCTGGAACTTTTGTAATCCATGACTGTTTGAGTTTGTTCTACATGTTTCCATGACGAAACTGGGGGAGAAAACTGCATCAATTTCCCAAAAATTCATACTTTAAGTCTTATGTTTTTTCTTAACTTTTGCCTTCTGTCTTCCTTTCGTGATGCGCTCCAAACAGCGCTCTCTGTCTGTGGTTTATTGCAATAAAATCTTCAAAGTTGAAAAATGCTACCTTTTTATTGATTTTACATCCAAATGAACAATACGTCGCAAAGCTGACATTGTGACGAATATGCAATGGCTTTAACACTGTATAATCATCACTATGTCAGCTTTTCGACGTCTTGCTGAACAAGTGATCCATCATATGAAGCAAAGATTAGGCAAAAAGTTGTTTAGCATGTCATAGCCCTTTAAGGGGCCCCTGAAATGCTAAATAACTTTATGCACATTTGTTGTAGTATACAAAGGATTACTTGTTTAGAAAGACAGTAGTACTGTTCATTTTGATGCCCCATCAATAAAAGATGGCATTTTTTAGCTTTGAACATTTCTTTACAGAAACTCACATAAAGAAGGCACTATTTGGGGCATGTCACTTTAGGAACACACAGTAGAAAAGCAAAGAAAAAACATAAGACTTTAAACTGAAATTGTGGAAAATTGCTGCAGTTTCCAGCCTCAGTTTTTATGGCTTACAACAGGCAACATGTAAAACAAACCCAAACATGCCAAACAATCAAGGGTTGCAAAAGTTTCAGCAAGTTGGACAAATTACTGAAATCTTTTGTGCACAGTTGAATGAGCTTTTCCTGTGTTTGCCTAATGTGACATCACAACTTTGCTCATGAATATGTAAATATTCATTAGCATAAATATAAAAACCATTGATTTTAACCCCTAAAACAACTTCCAAGTAGAGTTTTTATGACTAAATGGATGGAGTGGTTGCATAGCATAGATTTCATTAATAAAAAATACCATTTCAGGGGCCCTTTAAAGGAGCGTGCCATATCACATTTTTGAGCCCCCATTTTTCCCACGGGTATTAAGATTTTGATATATCATTTGTCATATTTTGTTCGTTACCATTCTGAAATTTCGCGCTCTCAATCCGTAGCCAATATTTTCAAGGATATTGTCAAAATACCACAAAGCAGTGCATGATCTCACCAACCTCTTTGCTTCCAGTTCCACATCCAAAGTGGAGATTGCACATTTTTGTTTTCCTTTCATGGATAGAGTGGGGAGGTATTTTAAATGATTATTATGTTGAAACGAAATCCATTTTCTGGAAATTCTGAACAGTTCCTTTAAATACAAAAGAAATTTAAGAAAAATATTGCACTTCTTTTGTTGCTCAGTACATGTATATTATATAGAAGTATGTAGCAGAAGCTACAACGTTGAGGGCGCACCCCATGATATACAAATTTGTGCATGCAAATTGTGACCGGTTTTTAAACCTGCCATTTCCTTGGGAGACAAAATGTAATGCGTAGCGAAAAGGGTGCCCTCTGGACTAGTGGTCTGTCTAATCTGTTTTCTTCTTTCCGAAAAGAGATTAGACACGCCACTAGTCTAAGGGGCACGCTGTACGCTGCGTATTACAGACCAAACACAAAAAGTCAGACTTTGGCAAGTCTAGATAAGGTAAAAAAACTGCCGTATAAAAACAGCGTTTTTCACAGGGTTGCTGACGTCTAAAATACAAAATGTTTATTTTTCGTTAAAATAAAGTAAATGCTTTAAAAATTCGTTCGGAGAAAAAGTATCAAATTTGTTGAGAACCATAGACAACATAACTTTAATGAGACCTTTATTTTTAGACCTTTATTTTTTATCCATAAGACCTATACTTTTGTTAAATTAAAAAAAAAAATTATCTTACAGGACAGCTGTGGTGCAGAACTATCCAGGTGGACTTGTCACAGTTAACATACAACAGATTGTCCAAGAGGGGGAGGAAGCTCAACTGACGGAACAGCAGTTACAAACGTTGCATAGCAAACTCGCAAAACTGTTGGGTTGTGAGAAATCTAAAAGGTCAGAATAACTCTGGTGTGAAACTTCTAATTTTAGCGAATTTCTACTTCGTTTTTTTCTTAGCGTGCCAGATTTTATTTTCCACTTACTGATGGATGCCAAATTTTTCTTTTGACTAATGGAGTAATGTCTTAGAAGCAGACTTGCGTGCAAGTTTAGTGTCCATAACACAAATACATGTATGTATGTTGTGGTGCTTCTCGTTACCCCTAGTCATTGGGCTCTATTCTTTAATTGAACCTTCCCTGAGGAGTATACAACCCCAGCTACCTGTTAGGCTCTCTCAAGCTGATCAAACAACACCTTTACTGCCCTCACAGGTACCAAGCTTCTTCACTAGCTGTTTTTTGTTCAGACACAATTTAACTGCCCAGACAAAAAAGAATCGGCTTCCCGGACAAAAATAATCAATTTTCTCTCTAGATATAAAAAATACATGTACCTCGAAAAAAAAAGCCGTGTCATTCCAAAATTACCTCGATAAGGTGTAAAGTCACCAAACATCATATGCTGGCATATTATTGTTCACTTAGCATGCGTGCAGTGCCCTCACATGACAAACATTGGGATGGTCACTGTTTGCCATGTGAGGGTGCAGTTCAGTGTGTCCGATCAAGACATCCTCTTGCAACAGTGCCCCTTTAACGTACTCCCTAACTCCTGCGTACAGTGGCCCTGTTGAAACAGGCCCCATTTCGCGGTGGGACAAGCGACTGAAATCTTGTCGCCTCTGCTGGACCGATCAGGACGCATGGGCAGTGCATTGCAGCATGATTGCAGGCATTCAAATGTAACGCACGCAGATTGTAAACACCGTGCATGCATGTGATACATGCATGCACGTATCACGGGGTATTATGGCCGAGCGGTCTAGTGCGTCGAACTTAAGTTCCTGTGCTAGTACTAGAATGTAGGTTCGATTCCGGGTTGTGGCACCTGTGCCCTTGAGCAAGGCACTCAACCACACTTGCTCCCATTCCTGTAATTGGCGGTCTTTCCGCTGTTGGATGTGGTAAATAAATAAATAAATACATGTACTAGGTAATGCTGGCCATTGTCCGCGTCGGCGATTGGCTGCTATTTAAAGCATACTGGGGAATCCGTTCCATTACATTCGTCAGCATGCATCCCTGTTATTATTTTTAAAAACTGCGGAGTAAATTAAGATCGTCGTTTGAAAGTTTGGTAGGAATAGGAAAGTCATAAGGAACAGAACCCAATACAATTTCTGGAAAGTATAGAAATCGTTTCTTTTCATCATAACATGACCGAATTGATTAAATTACATCAAAATGACTCGGGCGTGAGTTGGCTCAAGACAACAGCCGGCTCACTCCACAGATTTGTGTGTATTTCCTCAGGGTATTGTTACGTCGCTTTGCAGAGTGGTAATTCCCTGAGATCTCAGGATGATCAAGACTGTGACTAGTGGAGAATCCTGAGAGAGATTTGCTCCTGGTTGGAGAGGGGCAATTTATAGCAAAGTGTCTTCCCCAAGGGCACATGCACCATGAACACAGCCTGGATTTGAACCCATAACCTGGCGAACAGAGGTCCTGAGTTTGATATGCCAAACTACTCGGCCACAGTACTCCACACTGAGTCCACATTATTTTACTTCTACGTATAAAAGAAAAAATACAAGTAACATTTATTTTTTCATTCAGGTTTCCAAACATCAAAAGAGGCGTTGGTCCCTGTGATCGGTACATACCAACCGTCGACAATCGTCTTGTTGAGTACGACTTTGACCGAGTCGTTTTTGAGAAGGATACGGAGTTTCAGAACGTTAAGATTCTTCACTCGCCTCAATATGGAAATGTGTTGATTCTTGATGACGACCCGAGTAAGTGTACACTGTATCAACCCTTTTTGTCCGACATACGTGTACCATAAAGTGCGTTAATTTATATTTTACACGTGTGACACCTGCATGGTTATTTCGCCGTCACGTGACACATGTTTTTGCCCTGGGACCAATTTTATAAAACATGTTGGAACCTGTTTTCTGATTAGGCAGAGCTCTCTCCATTTCATAAAACTTGTTGACCTACATGTAGCAAACCAACCCGTATACTAACCTACCGATTTTTATTTTTTTTTGCCAACACGACGCCATCTTTTTAGGCGCCGTACGCGGCAAAATACAAGATACATATTCCAACAGATACAAAAGCTGTTGGCAACAGGCAAGGTTTTTCTGTGGTAGTCATCACAGTCATTCCAAAATTGACACATTACCGATGATGGTACATGTATTTGAAATTTATAACGTTGATATAAGCAAAGCAGACGATGAACTTGTTAGAACAAAACAGACGACAGCATGGCGCGTGCACTCTTTTTGCGTACTCAGAACAACAAGCTTTATGAAATACGCTCTTGCTTGAGCAAATCAAGAAAATTAACCATACGTTGTATTTAATCAGAATTTGTGTGTCATAAAACCTTTATTGTGAAATTTTCTCTGAAAATTTGCAAAGACAAATAGAGATCATTAACAATTTTATTTTGTCAAATTTTCTGTCAGATTTAGCCGAGAGCGACATTGCCTACACAGAGGCCATTACTGGAAACGGTCGTGAGAATTATAGCGGAAAAGACGTTCTAGTTCTTGGAGCCGGGGACGGCGGAATTCTTCACTTCTTGCGTCAGCAAGATACAGCCTCGATCATCATGATAGAAATATCCTTTACTTTTAAAAACAGGAACAACTGCATTACATAACTAAAGAATAATGTAGAGATTTCAGCCACATAGATGTAGTAATACTTTGGAAAACCTGAAAAATCCATGCATGGTTTTTGTGTTGAATGAATGGTAAAAAAGTTGTCTGCAGACAACCTTTTAAAAAACCCACCTTCAGTTGACAATTTCTCCTACAAAGGTACCTTTTTACACGGACAAAACAAATAATGTGGTGTTTGTTACCATTGCTATCAACACTTTTAGTTAGTTTTTCTTGTTAAATTGTGAAGTAAAATTTGGCTTGAAGCTCTCTATATGCTCGTCAAAAAAGAAACATAAGATATAATCTGACCGAAAGATTGAGGAGGCTATGGAGATACGTTGTATAACATCTTCGTTCTGTAATGTGTATTAACACCTCTTTTGACTGCATCAGCCTATGTAAGAGCCACTGAGGCAGGGTGCGCCACTCTGCCTGAAGTGCCTCCCTGAGCTCCTGCACTTGTAGGACTGTTTGGCAGACGTGCAGCTCTAGAGATCATCTCATCCCATGCAGGTTCATTCAGGTTGATAACCCAAGAAAATTGGTTTTCTGACACATCTGGGTCTTTCTATAAATTAGGGGTCCAAAAGTGTGTCATTTAGTTTCCCCTGTTACACCAGGGCCCAATTTCATAGAGCTGTTTAACAGCCCATTTTCCCATATTTCATAGACATCGTTAACGGTAAGCAACTGAAAACCTGCCTAATGCTATGTTTATATACACCAAAGCACGACCAAGTTAGGGTCGACTTACGAGTTGTAAAATTCTGTATTTCTTAGACTCGTGAGTGGTCATGAAACTTTTGTCAAGGGGGCGACCGAGAAAGTTTCCCGACCGTTTTGAACCGTTCCATACGGTCGGGGAACTTGTGCCGAGCGATGGCGATTCCCCGGAGTTATTGCGAGGTTCAGGACTAACTTACGATCTTCTGACAAGTAACATAGGAGGAACTTAAAGATAGTATACATGATTGGTACAAATAGTTTTATCCCCCTGTGTGATTGAAGATATGCATGATTAAAACCAACCTGAGCAAAAACCAGCTCCGTACTTTGTCAAACTTTTGAGAAAACAGTCAATAAAGGGTTTGCAGTTATTTTGCCCCAAAACCACTTCGCCCTGAACCACGGCCTGTGCACAAAGTGGTTTTGGGGCGAAGTGGCATTTGGGCGATGTAGTGTTGCGACGAAGTAATTTGGGGCGAAATGGCACTCGGGCGAAGTGGTTTGGGGCAAAATGGTTTTGGGGCGAATTGAATTTTCGTCTCATGAGACGAAAACTAATTGTTTTACTCATTTCTTAAAGACTATAGCATTTCAGACTACTATTTCAGGGGAAGTTTTCTACGGTCATCATGTTTATATTGTGTAAGTTAGGCGTAAATCTGTGAACATTTCTGATTTTCGAGATTACCAATGATCAGATGATGTATACTGCCTTTAAGAAAAGTATGTTTCCTTTTTGGAAGAAAAATTAGTAAGGCCATGAGTAAACGTGACGCACAAACAACCGCGCAACATGCGTTAAGGTAATCTTTAGAGATAATCAATTACTGAGAATTATAAATCAATATTCAATAAATGTGTACAATATATTCAAACAATATTTTAGCTGAGATTATTCAAAAGTAAATAAAAAATAGTTACTTTTTGTTACTTTCCTTAACTTCCCGTGAACATCGATAAGGTTGTGATTGATGCAGCTGTCAAATATCTCAGAGGAATCTGCTTTGATTCCATGGACGACCTACAAGGTCCAAATTATCAAGTAAGTAAAAAGTTACTCTTTCTAGTCGACATAGTATGTGGTAACTCTATCAAGTTGGGGAACAAATTACAGTGATGTCCATGTAGATCAGTATATGTTGTCTTAATATTGCACGCTGAAAATTTACTTGTACATGGGTCTTTTATTTCCACAGTAAAGGGTGCATTTTGGCAACACAGGCCATATTTTCGAGGAAATACCTTTGTCTGGTCTCAAAATAAATAAGTTTAAGTTACAGATAGGTTACAAAAAAGGTTACAAATAATGTGACCATGGAGGCAACATGCCTTTCTTAAAACCCTGTGTACAAATTTCCAATATGCGCTCGTAACTTGTTACATTTTAGGCCGTACCGGTTACGAGCGTATATTGCTCACAAAAGAAACATGCTTATACAGTAAACCTTGGATAAGTCGGATCCAACGGGACTGAGCGATTTTATCCGACTTAAGCGAAAATCCGACTTCCGCGAAAATCCGACTTACGCGAAGATGAAAAAACGCATAGGGATTCATTGATCTCCAACTACCCAACGGTCGACAGTCAAAAAAGCATGAATTCCAACACCAAAACATGTTATTTTTACACTACATTTTCATACTTTTGTATAAAATTGTATACATTTTCAGCATCATTTGCCGTGCGCGATCACATTTTTTGTGCCTCAAGCGTTGCCATTGTCTGATCGTGGCCATGCAGTATATCTACACACGTGTACTGCTCAGCCCGCCCACCTTGGTCAATGAAAAATGCACCCTGTGATCACGTGTGCACATAGAAACTGCGGCTGAAAATGCACATGTGTGCAAGTGTACGGTCCATGCCAGTTCGGGAAGCTGCATGGGGCGGCCATAAAACCGGGAAATTCCTTAAAGGCCCTGTAGATGATCTGTTTTTAAGCGATTCTGCGAATAAAACCATTATAAATTAAAAGAAGGACATCAACAAACTCATCCGAAGAAATTTCAGCTTTGTCAAAATGTACCACGTTTAAAAAAAATATGAAAATCCATATGCATTTTCCTGTCTTGGCGGGGTGTTTTAAATATTCGTTCTCAGTTGATCGGGTACTATGTGGCTTGCGTCATGCACTCTGATCTGTGGCGCACATACTGCGTGTGCGCACGATCCATAAAAATGCATCGCGTTCGGTTGGAACACGCACATGGAGTACACAGCGCCCATGCATTTTGGACCTCGTTTGCTAACGATCTAAATAATTTCATCTTTACGGATTATTTTCTTGTAAAATTATATCATTTTGAGCGAAAACCTTTGATTGGATAGTTGCTATTAATTCAATCTTTACTTTCAGAACTTTTCCCCTGTAAACTCGTCGATTACTTTTTGGGGTCATTGCAAATGATCCACTGGGCCTTTAACTCCCTGCGAACATGTCAACTTTTGTCAATCCGACTTAAAAGAGGTAACCCACAAAGGAATTGAACAAATGTTCCAGATTGATGTGTTCGAGATAAGCACAAATCCGACTTACGCGATCCGACTTAAGTGATGATTTTGATTAGGAATAAGCAATTTTGTCTGAGATAAATGAAACGTATCCGACTTATGCAAGGTTTACTGTATATAGTTTTTGAGATATGGTAAAATCACACAAAGATATGGGCAAACCACAATACATTTACAAAATAAACTGTGTGAGAGTTTTGAAATAAAGCACGTAATTACTGTGAATGTTTACACTGTTCGCAGGTAATCGTTGACGATTGCGTTCCGGTCCTGAAACGCTATGCTGCCGAGGGCAGACACTTTGATTACGTCATCAATGACCTGACGGCTATTCCAATTACCACGGAGCCACAAGGTAAGTCAACGATTATGGCAAGTGTCCAAGGCCAGTTGGGGGTGGGGGGTTATCCCACCTTCGGACCACGGGTAAAAGCTACCCAGGTTAAGTGGCATTTTTTGGTCAGTGAACCCAGGTAATTTGTAACCTCGATATTTCTTGTGGGAATACATCTCTCTATCAATCAGAAATTGATTTACCTTGCGTCGGGGAGACTGAATATTAATTAGGATTTGTTTTTCCCTTACCCGACGTAATTAATAACACTGTATACTCGGTGCTTTCCGAAGATTGACACTATGTAAAAATTCATAGTGTGCTCGGGTGGCACTCGAACCAAAGACCTCCTGCAAACAAGGCAGACTTCTTAACCACTCGACCACCGAGCTAGTCGGTGTTATAATTGAAATACAGTGTTAATAATTATGTCAGGTAAGGGCAATACATCACTATCCCAGGTAATCTGTATATTGAATTGTACACTACTCAAAATAAGTTAGGGATATTGTGGGGTGTACACAGATATTTTGAGGGTATGCATTCCGCTTGAATGATTTTGTTAGACAATTGTACCGTAATTTTCGGAATATAAGCCGCGGCTTATACGTTAATTTTGCCAAAAAAAAGGTTCCCGGCGGCTTATAAACCGGGCGGCTTATACGCCGAGCTCAAAAGATAAAAATCATTATATGCTCATATATTATGTATTATGTATCGTGGTTCGTGAAACGATTCTATAATTTTTGTATAAAATTTTTTATTGTCAAAAAACGATGTTGAAGGCCGTCGCACGCGCACGAAAAGGTGTGCAATTTTCCCAGGTGCAGAGTGTTCCGATCTTCGTTGGTGACCCATACATCGATGTAAGGCTTGCCACCTCTCCTGGCCTTCATTTTGGCAGGAAGCTTGGTCATCGGGATCTTGTCCTTCCTCCACCGTCGAACCATGGACTCGTCCACGTTGAATTCTCTCCCCGCCGCTCTATTGCCGTGGATTTCAGCAAAGTCCGCGGCTCTTCTTTTCAGATCGATAGTGTAACTATGTCTCTTGGAAGGCATTGTGCTAATGTGTTTGACGATTAACAGTGATGTTAAGACCGACGACACGGGCTCTTTTATCGTGCTCAGTCATGCAAATTCAGAACCCGCGAAGTCCTGTGATAGGTACTTTGGCAGCCCACAGATCATGATTGGATAGGACAATAAGATCTATTCCTATGCAAATTTAAAACCGGGATTGGTTCGTTGGCGGGATACAGATCCTGATTGGACAGAGTATTAGGATCTGAATCCCCTCCAGGATCCTCCCTGGTGATATTTAAGACAACATGACCACGTGAACCTACATCACATTTTGAAATCCATCAACATGAAGGTATTCATTGAGGGCGTTTTAGCTGTTGGCATGTGCCACTATGACAACCGTGAGCTCACTGTTGGGGCAAGATACACGCTTCGACGTGACTGCAACAACGTACGAGACGTCAATGCAGTAGCAATAATTGACCAGGAGGGGAAGAAGAAAGCAAGCCTAAAGCGAGATGCTGCGAGATTGCTGGCCAAGCTGATGGACAGCAAAGACGTATCGGTCAACATGGACATCGGATTTCTCATCAAACCCAAGAGAAATGCCTTCTTTCACTCTCCTCGGTTTGGAGTGGCACAACGCTGCAACGTGGGTTTTTTTTTAAGAAGCAACGATGAAGAAACTGTGAGACGCATTATATGCAAGGAATGCTTCACTTTTTATTTTGCTTGAAATGTTAAAAGACGACACCAAAACCAAACAGTCCTTTTCAGGACTACCAAAAATCAAAAGAGAATGGTCTGTGGAATTGCCCATGTTTAAAGTTTAATAAAAGCTACATCTGCCAAACAGTTCAAATAAAAATTACAAATATTATGTACCCTTAGTATAAATCCGGAAGTCAGATTTCTATCCGAATATTACACCACTGGGGCAAATTCACTAGACAATACTCCATGGAAAAAATAAAACTATAGGGAAAATGCGACAAACAATGCTCCAAGAATTCTTTATAAAATCCATTAATGCTTTTTCCAATAAAGCCCCTTTTTGATTTCAATGAGGTTTTCTCTTGATACACTCATCAAAACAACCCGACCACAAAGCTCTCTTTGAGGCTATGCCGTGCCGACAGAGAGTGTGACTACTGCAGTGCGTGGGCGCTCGAGCGCGTGACACGCGGTGAGGCACTTACGGCCGGCGGCAGTTCTTTGTGATCGATCTGTGGCCGACAAAATGGTGCGGCTCATAAGCCGGGCGGCTAATACGCCGACGGTAAATCTTGTTCCTGGAATTTTCGGGCGTCGCGGCTTATATTCCGGGCAGCTTATATTCCGAAAATTACGGTATCTGCACAACAGACACCTTGTCACAAAAATAGGTAAAAGGTCATTTAAAAATTAAATTCCAAAATTGACAACAATGAACATACAGTAAAACCTGCTACATGTATTAAGGCCACCTTGATAAACAGGCCACCTGCATATAGTGGCCACCCACCTTTGGTCCCAAATGCCATGTGTATAATGCTTAAGAAACCTCTATAACGAGGCCACCATAGGGTGGCCACTATAGACAAGTTTCACTGTACCAATATCCATAACTTAATTAAGTATTGTATACATAACAGCTGCATTATGCATGACTGCATGATGCTTCCGTATCCTGAAAATTCCCACTCTTGGATTGACTGCTTTTTCTTTCCCAATAAACATTTTTGTGTTTCTTTTGTTTGCGGTACCTGTGCCCTTGGGCCAGGCACTCAACCACACTTGCTCCATCCTTCGGAAGGGATGTAAAGCCGTTGGTCCAGTGTGTTAGGTATAAATGGTAATGCACTCTAAAGATCCCAGAGCATTCTTTCGTGAAGAGCAAGGGGATTCCCCGGTGTCTCAGGCCATTTCTAATTCTAATTCTTCATGGGTTTCCTCACGCTTGCGAGTGACAGTGCAATGAGCACTATTGAGGAATCCTTGGTATGAATACCAGAAAGAAATAATAATAATAATAATAATAATAATAATAAATCGATGTCAACTTTGAAAGCTAGAATGTATCCAAACTGCAATGATAACTGTAAGAAAGTGGATTAAATATTTTGGGTTATGTGACTGGTTTGAAGTTGCCAATTGATCTGAACGAAGAGAGACGTATACACGACATCGAACTTAACTTGAAATAAGATGTCACTGGTCTATTGAATACCTCCCTTGAATCCGATGTGATTGTTCACTTACAGGAGAACTGTGGGATTTTATGAGGCTTATTCTGGATCTGTGTATGAGGGTGTTGAAGCCATCTGGCAAATATTTTACACAGGTGAGCTGCCGTAACTGTTCATAGATTTATAGTCCCATGGGCGGATTGCAAAAAAAAATTGACTTACATTGTAGCCACTGGTCTAAAGCCCGCCGCACACGTGAGGTCGTTTGCTGAGCAAACGGTCATTCGTATTTTGCTGCGTTTTTTGCCTCGCGAGGCCGTGAGCCAAAAATCTAACGTGTTTGATTTTTTTTGCCTCGCGTGGCCAAAATCTCACGTGTGCGGTGGTGATGAGCCAAGTGCTGAGCTAAAATGAATGTAGCTGGCCAAATAAAACCACGCACGCGATGCGGAAACAGCGCGCGCCCGCGAACACCGCCAAGGTCATCACACTTTAGCAAAAGTTTCGTGACCTTGGCGGTGCCCGCGCTGTATTCATATCACATGAATAGGGGACGGTTTTAATTGGCCAGCTACATTCATTTTAGCTCAGCACTTGGCTTAGCACCCCCGCACACGGTGAGATTTTTGCCACGCGAGGCAAAATAAATCAAACTTGTTAGATTTTTGTCTCACGGCCTCGCAAGGCAAAAATCGCAGCAAAATTTAACCGCACACGTGAGCCAAGTGCTGAGCAAATGGCCACGAATGACCGTTTGCTCGGCAAACGACCTCACGTGTGCGGCGGGCTTAAGAACGGTCTTTTATAGCCGGCCATCCAATATAGCCAGTCTATGCTTAGTCACTGGTTTAGCCCATTGCAGTAAACCAGCATAACTGAAGTAAGGCTGTGCCAACCAAAAAACACGCACATCTTAGAGGAAAGTGACGAAGCTGGCTATCCTTGCATGATTTCAAGCCAAACAAACATCCTCACGAAGCCTCTTTTGCTGACGCGTGTGTGGTGCAGTTTTTGCAGGGAAACTGACCGCGAAAGTTATCAAATAGCACTCAAAACCTCTAATGGTTTTGTTCGTATTTTTTCATGCAAAAGTACGAGATGTAGCGCGGTGTCCAAAAATTATAGCCTGCTTGCCGCAGGCTTAAATTTTAAGACTGGTCTAACTTTAAGACCACGATATTGCAAGCGGGCTATAATCATAGGCCGGCCTTAGTGGACGCCGCGTTAATTGACTAAGCCTATAGACTGGTCTTAGACCCTATGTTGCAATCCGCCCCTGGTTTATTTCGGCATTTTTTAAAAAGTATTAATGGGTGATCGGAATATTTTAGGGATTATGACCCAGGGACCGCCAAGGTGAATAAATTTGATACAAATGTAGGCAAATGTCCATAGGTTTGGAAAATCTGGATGGTGGGAAAAAACAACTTGGCTTCACCAGGATTCGAACCGGTGAAACCCACTGCAATACCGTGATTCGAGTCCACCAGTTGGCTTTATAGCTTAGTTGGTAGGGCATCTGCACGTTAAGCAGAAGGTTCGCAGTTCGAATCACGGTTGAGCCAAGTTGTTTTTCACTGCATCCAGATTTCCCAAACTCATGGATAATTTTTTAAAAAGGTGCATTGAAGCCAAATCCACAGCAAGTGTAAATGCTACCCAGGTCTGATTTGCCTTTTATGATTCACCCTTTGGGTAGGGTCAGACCCCACGATTGTCGAACCGGCACCAAGTATAAATTCTAACCGAACATGGATTCGGCATTTTGAGCGTCTTTGGCTCGAAGCTTGTGTGGTGTGCATCGCGTAGTAGCATTCTACTGAATCAAGTGCAAATGCAAAATGCAGCATGCACAATTCAGCAGTTACTTTTACAGTTAGAAATGCAGATTCAATTTAGATGAGGATGTATTAAAAATGCTTTCCAACCGCTAATATTTGTTGGATTTTGGGGGGATTTGGATGGGGTTATACAGGGCAATGGAGCCAATATGACTGATGCCTTAGCAATGTACGAAGAACAACTGAAGAAACTAAGTTTCCAGGTCGATTTCAGCAAGGAAATGGTCTGTGTGCCGTCTTACTTGGAGATGTATCCTTTCAAACATGCAAGCTCAAAGGTGTAGTCTGCCCTGGACATAATCTGTGCCTTAAAGGTGCAGTCCTCTCTGACATCCGTGGTTTCGGATATGCAGATAGTAAAATGAAAACTGAATGTTCTAAAATATGGTTTGAAGTTATACCAATTCAGGTAAAATGAACCTTTTTAACAGGTTAAGCACGTAAATTAGACGAATGTCATCTCAAGAAAATGCGGAGGAAATTTGGCATAAACGGAAGCACTGAAAAATGTTTGCCATCCAAGTTGATTATGTGGTTTTCAGTACATTATTGTAATCTAAATTCCCTTTGTGTCGGATTTTTGTGAAGCGACACGCATCAAATCTACACACATAACATGTGAAAAGGGTTCAGTGTGAATCCACTTTAAAGGAGCTTGCTCAAATTTGTCAAGGAATTGGATTTTGTTGTAACACAGCAATCATATAAAATACACGCCCCCCCCCCCCCCCCAAAAAAAAATACTATCCATGGGAAGAAAACAGGAAATTTGCAATCTCCAATTTGGATGTGGAAGCAAAAAGGTTGGTGTAATCACTGCACTGCTTTATGGAACCAGGGGTCAATTTCACTAATGTTTACGACTCGTCGTAACTGAAGTTGCGATGGGCTAACCCTTCTGTAAATCACGATGCGCCATACGAACGATTTCAAGAAATGTGCGATGAGTGTAACGATGCATATCTGCCATGGCAACGCACCGTAAGCTACGATGAGGCAATGGGTCATCGTAGCGTTGCGTACTTTTTGACCAACGATAGTCGTGTTTTTTTGCCTTTTTTAGACGACGAGACAAACTCTGGCTCTCAAAAAAAATAATCGCCACTCTTGATAAGTTAGTTTACAAATAAAAAAAATATGATAAATGATATTAAATCAACGTCTCAACACCCATGGGGAAAATGAGGGGCTCAAAAATACGCTCCTTAAAACGGATTAAACAAAGTTGCTTATTGGCCAATTATATGTCAGTAATAATACGTGAAACGGTATTCGTTCTCTGTATTCAAAGCACATTCTGTATACTGCTATTTTTCCTTAACTGTGCCCCAATTGTCAGGTGGGTGTTTTACGAAATCTGGAAGAAACTCGACACTTGATACTGCACAGTTTGACTTGCGTTTAGTTCTACAAATGAGTGCTCACAGGAGCGCAGGAAACCGATGTACATGTAATGTTTTTAAAAGGCCTTGAATCATGTACGAGGGTTTTATATTTTAAAATTAATTTTTAAGAATGCAATATATGGTGTGGTGCCTAATTATCATTGAAATAAAACAACCAAACTTGGTATTAGAGGAAAAATCATATGGGCCTCATCGGGATTCCAATCCGAGACCTTTGACCCACTGGGCAGATGTTCAACTAGCTGAGCTATATAAGGCACACTACAGTGGGTTTTGGGGGTTTTACAAAATTTTAAGGTATGTTTTAATTTTTTTAATGTTTTACCTTGAACAATTTCAATATTATATAAATTTAACACCCTGTTTACACTTGATCCCATGCTCGGGGTCAAACACCGAGCTCGGGATCAGCCTTGGATCACAAACTGAGTGTAAACGCTCTACTCGGGACCAAATTTGCCCCGGATCAGACTCCGAGATTTTGGTCTGGCATTGGTGGAGGGTTCGATCCCGAGCTCTGGATCAGTTTGCGGTTAGATAAGCAATTAATCTTTACCGCAACCTGCCACATCTGCTCCACAGCCGGAGCGGGGGAAAAGCCCGCGAAGTTCAAGTGAATTGGGACCTAAATTGTCCTTGTTATCAGCAGAATCTCATATAGAACGTGTAAGTCCCACGGCAGGTCACACTTCTGGGGACCGGTCAGGGAATGGCTATGGGGTTTTAATGTTGTGACGATATTTTTTGAATTTTTACTTTTTCTTACCGCGTTTATAAGCACCAATAAATGGCGAGCACTTTAAATTCCACCGATTCAATAAATAAAATTAAGAAAATGTTGTCTGAACTTGTCACAAACAAATAAAAATGTTTGACCTTTAGTGTCCGGTTTGCAAAACTTGTACCTTTACGAATTACAGGCTCAGGCTTGGTGCATCTCAGAAATATTAACGTAGCTAAACAAATATCTGGTTTTAACGTCAACTTGAACGATCACTTCTGTTAAGAGTAGATAAAACCACCAACAAAAACCCAAACAAATAAAGTACACAAGGCCAGGACAGAAAATGGCAAAGACCGTCTGAAGCCGAATCAAGTGCTTTTGAAACCAGCCATAGTAAATAATATTTGCGCCAAAACACTGGTGCTAAAATATCTGCGCCTCTTGCAGATTACCAGCGATGTGCTGCGTTGTTTTTATATGACATACAGGGTTACCAGTTTATCTCAGAGACTGAAAAGGGTCAGATTTATAATTTCATGAACTTTTTTTCAATTAACTTTCCCACAAGTAATAAATGGGATTTTAAGAATTTTTAAAGTGGACCCTGAATCGTTTGGTGAAACTGCTTATTTTGACATGGAGCCAAAATGTTACAGAGAAAACGGTCACTGCACGCGCTTTAGCTCGTATACAAGGTCCCCGGAAGTCGATGAATCTCGCAGTCTACAGGAAGCTCTCAAGGTCAATTTACACGGTCTATTATCAGTACTCTTATTATCGAGGTCACGTGTAAATGTATATTTCAATAAGCAAGACTTCAGGCAGCGTGGCGCACCCTGCCTCAGTGACTCTCACTCGTCCATGTATCATGAATTGATTACCGACACTGGAAAATGGTCTTTCTGACATCACAGCTAGTACTGCATTATGACTTCTATTAATTTACATAAATAGTGCACAAGTTTTGGTGTTGTAGAAATAACTAAGACAATTGACTGCAAAAAGTGGATTTATCGTACTTTTTCCATTTTGGGGGAAATTCCACAGTTATGTGTAAGTTTGATTGCCTTCCATGCAAATGCTCCCGAGCCAACGGAACTTTGTTGTCGGGGACCGTGATTCGATATGAGTGCAACCTCTATGTTTTTGTGTGCATGTTTATTATTCATGATTATGTACATGTACATATGCTAATCAGGCCACATAGATTTTCTGAAGAAACTTTTAAGTTGCACATTTCCACACATGTACTTCCGCTGAATAAATATGCTCCAAATTTTATTTTATGTTAATGAATTTGGACAGTGGATTGTATTAAAAAGATCATTAATAATTAGTTATATTAATTACCAATTTTACTCTTCAGTCTTTTAAAACATACCGAGAGACTGGTATTTTAAACAAATCAGTTCTGAAGGGACCTACGATCACGCCGCATTAATTCGTAAAAGGCCGTTTTGCTCCCACATAAAGTTTCTTCGCCGGGCCTCTCTCCCGGCAGTCGTAGTGGTGTCCCAGGTTCGAATCCGGGGCGTGTATGTGGATTAGGTTTGCAGTCCCTACTTGACCGCGTGGGTTTTCCTCCCACTTCTAAAACTGCAACTCATTCTTAGTCATCTTAAGTTGATAATAAAGTATAGTTAAAGCTAAAACCGTATAGTTGATGGCATCATCAAGGGCCTTATTTGCCGAAGATGCCATAAATTAACAATAACTTTCTCTCCCTCTTTCTCTTCGGAGCACCCTGCTAAGCGGTTGGCCATAAGTCGGACAGACTCACACCAAATGGCCAAAGGGGCATCTACTGCTATGTCTTCTTAGCTCTTTTTGTATTGGGCGAGTTGATCGATAACCTGATAACATTTTTAAAAGTTATTAATAGATGCAAACTTGGCACGTTTGTTAACATCTTGGTGTTTAATTATCATGTTTGAATACAATTTAAATATGAAATAAGATACTGCATTGGTTTATGGGATTTATAGCCATGAATATCTGTTGTAGTGTTTAGTTTCGTCAGTTGATGAAAATAATGTAGTCTGTAGTTAGGTGTTCTTAGAGAGCGGCCTATGCCAAAAGGTAAGCTGATATTTTTATAAGAGTACTACCATTTGCACATGTGGGCTGTATATGTGGGTACTGTGGCTGAGTGGTTTGGGTCATCATAGTCAAAACTATGGGGTTGAAAACTTGGGGTTGCGGGTTCAAACCTCCCCCCGGCTGCGGTACCTGTGCCCTTGAGCAAGGCACTCAACCACACTTGCTCCATCCTTTGGAAGGGATGTAAAGCCGTTGGTCCAGTGTGTTAGGTTACGCACTTTAAAGATCCCAGAGCATTCTTTTGTGAAGAGCATGGGGATTACCTAGTGTTTCTGGCCATTTCTAATTCTTTATGGGTTTTCTCATGCTTCGGAGTGACAGTGCAATGGCCACTTTTGAGAAATCCTTAGTATGAATACTAGAAAGAAAAACAAATAATATACACAGTTGAATTAAGATAGCGAAGGTTAGATCGGGTCAGCTAAGATAAAAAGGTGTTTGGAATTTGGGCAAGAGCTGATTTACATCTGGAAAGTTTGGTTAAAGTCAAAGTTTTTTCGGCCAGTGGGTAAGTTTATGATCAGATCATCGCAATCTTTTTAATGGAATTTATTAACTCTGATGTACAATATATGGGTAATTTCCAAAATTAGGGGTCCAAAAGTGTGACATGCTTTTAAAGATTTTTAAGTGTGTTTAGTGATTGAAAGTGGTTTTCCAATAGAAAATATTTGTTTTTATTTTCATAAATGCCACTTAAATTTAACGTTTATGTGTGGATAAGGCACATGCAAACTCATTCTACAGCTAATTTTCATTCAAGAATATGATGCTATAATCACAGGTCACAGTCCACATGTATTACGAAGAATCTGTGATCACGAGTGGCAATTTTTGATGCACAGGGTGTCGTACATAACTGGGACACCAAATGTTTTGGACCCCTAATTTTGGGATTTACCATACATGTATACACATGTTATATGTCAAGCAATTTTCCTGAGAAAACAACGTTTTTATGCCATGTTGCTCAAATACTTTTTTTTTAATGTTTCAAAATCTCTTTTAGTTTATAACTGGAGAGTAAATTCCAGACCATGTTGTTCTATTTATGTAGGTTTTTTTCTGTGACTACCACGTCACCACTTGCATTTACGTTTGACACCAAACTTTAGAACAAGTTCATCTAGCAAATAAATAGAGATTGGTGGCCATCAAGTGCGAGTCCGACTCTGTTGTCTCGAGAAGAAGTAATTCTTCACCCCGTGGACGAGCCACCCTAGTCACCAACCAACCCCCGGGATTGCCATTTATACAGTCAAATGCTGTTTGTGAATCTTAAATTTAATATTTGCACAAACTTATGCATGAAATTTACATATGCAAACAATACAAATTAGTGCGATCGACACAATATACTCATAAAGAAGAAATGCAAAATTTTTCTCTGATCAAGGAGGCCAAAAGATATAACATATTATTTGTATGAACACCTCTTGTAGCAAGACTGACTGCACCAGCCTCCGGAAGAGCCACTAAGGCAGGGTGCGCCACTCTGCCTCCCTTACATCATGTTGGGGTGTATAGGAGGTACGCAGATGCAGTGGTCAGCTCATCCCAAGCAGGTTTAATCGGGTTGATAACCCAACTGTAGGATTCTCCCAGAAACAGAAATGTCACATTTCCCTGCTGTTTGGAATCACTTTGTTCAAACAAGTCCACTTGGACCTGGACGAAATCACTGAAGTGGAATACAGTAGTCTTGAAAGTGATTCCAAAGTGATTGGTCGATCAGTGCACAAGTTCACTATTGATTGCTTTCCGTGACGTAGAACATCCGGGAATGTTTGGGCGTCAATAGACGCACATGAACACGCATAAAAAATACTCACCATTCGAAAATGTTGAACGCGCGTGTTGCGATACGTTCAAATTATTGAGCATGTTGTCAGTTTGCAAAAACGAAAGTGTTTTTACTTAATCGCGATTTTTAGCCCGAAGAAATGCATTTTATCTAACAGCCATAGAGCAACAAAGGTAAGTGCAACCAATGCGCTTTTTTGGCCGGTAATCACTCGAGTCACGTGGTTCATGAAAAATGACACCCAAAATGGTGGATGGAAGGCGTGTTGTCACCGGAGAGCAATCAATTCAACAGACTTCTGTTTTCTGTTTTCATCAATAATTGATATTTTAAGAAAATCGCATCTTCAGTTACGACGAGTCGTAAACATTAGTGAAATCGACCCCTGGTTCCATAAAGCAGTGCAGTGATTACACCAACCTTTGCAGCAAATCTTATAGAATTACATTGTGTATAGCCAATTTTGTGGCAAAAAAGCTGTTTTTTTACAAAAGCTACTTTAAAAACCCTGGGGCTATTAAAAGCTGCACTTATTTTAAGCTTAGGAGCAGACACACATACAAAAATAAACTTGCAAAAACCATGAAAGTCTCTGTTCCTGTACATCACACACACTGCAATTCTTCATGCTGGAAAGATTACCATGCACGGACACCCACAGAGACCCCCATACACTAAAGCTATGGGACAACTGTCGACATTTTATAGGTTTTTCTTAATAAATTTATGACACTTTCCCTCTTAATTTTGCGTATCAAACTAAAATTTTTACATGGTTTATATGCCAAAACAAGGAGAATTCTGGTTGTCCGTGCATGGTAACTAACCCCAATTATTTGTCCCCCCTTACATCCAACATTGACAAATTCAAAATCGGCACTGTACTGGCAGCCTTATTTCAAATGCTGAGCCCTTGTATGTGATACGTCGCAGGCGTTTCATTTGCAAAATCGATTCCTCAAAAAGATGGAATGGATTTTAATCGACTTCAGAGAGAACTCAGTACAAGACGACTATAAAATACATTATTGTAAACCTATATATGGGCCTGTACAGTAAAAACTGCTCGGACTGTTTCTGAAAAATGAAGTATACTTTGGGCAAGTTTGATTGACTATAGTTAATTATAACACGCCTCCGTCTGATTCTCAATTCTGACTGGCTGAAACACAGTCACGTGCATAAAATTTGCATCAGCGTGAACTAGACGCGCGTATCAAGCTTCGAATGCATGCGTCATTTCCTGCTGGTGTTCCTGACTGGGCACTAGTCTCATAAACTAGTGCCCAATTACTGAGCCCTCTGGAGGTTGCCAACTGTGTTAGTGAACAGCAACTCGGAAACCGATGCTAGAAAGCCAAACGTTCCTTAAAGTTTAACGAACAAACTGCCTAACTCTTGGGGTGCTTATTGTTGAAGGGTTCAATGTTCAAAATTCTGCCTTTTTGTACAAAAACCTACATAATGATGGATTGCTTCTTTAATCTTAGCATATTTCATTGCATTAATATTTTGGACAGAGGCGTGTTATAAAACATATGGACTGACATAATTAGGTCACCAGTGGACACCTATGTATCCCTTGGGACTGAATGACCACAAAAGGGTCCTAGGCTATATAATAGACTGTATCGAATAGCCGCCATTTTGTGGGACACCTTTTGTTACTTAAACCGTTCAACAATGGAAGAACAATATGTGCAACTATGCATTTCCTAAAGGAACAAAGAAACTGCCCCACGAAATGGCGGCTATTCGATACGGTCTATACATGTACATGTAGAACACTCACAGCCCCTTGGGGCCCATAGATGTGCACTAGTGACCTCATTGCCAGTCCATATGTGTAACGGTATACTATAGTTGCGATGGTTAGTCGTGTCTGGTCAACCATTTGGAACCAGCCCATAGCGCACGGGTACCCAACAGGTATTGAGTTGAGTTCTGCACAGAACCAGTTGACTAACCAAAGGCGTTCGCACTTGAACGCAAGTGCACGTGTGCTGCCAAATGTTTAACCAGTGGTTTAACTCTAGTCGTAAATTGAACTTTCTCTGTTTTTGAGTTGTGGTCAGACCAGGTATATCCATATTTATTTGAATACATTTGCACCTTTAAATTCGCTGGCAGAGTGTGACGTCAATTTCCGCGTGGACGCGTTCACTTCTTTGACAATGGTTCACGCTACTTGCATGGCAATGCGTTTCTCCTTTCGTTATTGCACAGAAGCCACAAGGGGAACATTTTCTGTTGAGTTTTCTGCTACAACCATCACGAAATGAGGAGGCAGGATAGTGTGTCGCTACGAGAGTAGGTATGAGCAAACCATTGCAAGTCATTATTGTCCTCATTTTCTAATATTTCCTTCTAAAATAATAATAGAAAAATACCCTGTGCGCAAACACAATAGATGTAAAACGTGAGCGTAAACCAGTAACCATAGTTGCGGTCCTGCGCCCGCAGTGTGATGTCACGACTCTGCCAGCGAATACACAATTTTACCAAAATGGTCGTTATAACATGTCCATTCACCAAACTAAGTTCTTGTACTCGGCTTCGTACACATCCGGTATCATCCCAATTCGGGAATTCACCATCTTAACACTACTGTGCCCAAAAAGCGCTTTCTCGTACACAATCATCTGTCGCCAAAAACCTGCATTTGGGTGTACGACCGGTCGTCGCGCCTTGACAAATGCGTAGGCCTGACGAAGCGTCATACGGCTGTATTTCATCAAGTAGACAATGCAAAGCGTAGCAGATCTGCTCCGTCCAGCGAAACAATGTACCAGCACTCGACCGCCCTGTTTTTTTACGCCGTGTACAATGTCCGCGACTCGGTCAAAGTAGTTATAAAGCGGGGCTGAGGGAATATCGTCGACCGGGATGCGCGTTGTAGTGATCTGTTTTGGGTAATGGGGCATCGGGCATTGTGTGCTGAGAGTCGCGTTAACGACGTGGGTAATCCCTCGCACGTTGAGGTTCGTGGCGCTACTCGCAGCCTGGGCGCTGCTTATCAGGAGAAAGTCCGTCAGTTGCGCCATGGAGTGAAATGCGGACGGGGCGTAGGCCATTTTTGTGACGTTTAGCACCAGCTTGTCCACTTGCACATTGAGCAAATGTCACATCTCATATTCTTGTATGTAGCAACCTGAAAAAGAAAGGTAATGCATTAATTACTTTTTTCTTACAAACTTAATAACCCGTATATTGACATAAATGCATTGAATACACGTTAGTATAAAGGTACTCTTCTTTCATGTCAAACTGAACAATTTTGCAGAAAGAACTCCAAACCCAGCCACTGTCTGGGACTCCATCTACAAATATATGGGGTAGTCCAAGTAACTCCCTAGGGTGTCTGTAAAATCGTATTGATTTGAGGATTAAAGAGTGGTAGGGTTAAAATCGCTTTTTTAACACTAGGACGTGACATGATGTCGTGTCGCATCTTAATGTTAAAGTGATATCGATTTAAATTTCCGTTAATATTCTGTCGGTCGTGGCCACATCACATATGAGTGAAAACAACGGTGTGCCCATATGGTGACAAGCGAAGGAACAAAGCCATTGTCTACGCAACACGTACACGTAAGCATTTGTTTTCACTCCAGTCACGGTGCTATGCCCGTATACAAAGGCATATGACACGGAATATGACACCAGGTCAACAAAGCTAAGGTTACCTCAGCTCTGACCATAGCCCTATCCATAGATTTTGAACTCAATTGAAGTCTGGAAGTTGTGACTGCATGCAGATACTTTTATTATTTCTTTCTGGTATTCATACAAAGGATTCCTCTAAAGTGCCCATTGCACTGTCACTCGCAAGCGTGAGGAAACCCATGAAAAATTAGAAATGGCCAGAGAACACCGGGGAATCCCCTTGCAGGCTTGCAAGAATGTTCTGGTACATTGTATCTTTAAAGTGTGTTACCTAACACACTGGACCTTTACACCCCTTTCGAAGGATAGAGCAAATGTGGTCGAGTGCCTTGCTCAAGGGCACAGGTACGTACGTGTACCACAGCCGGGGGAAGGGGGTGTGGGTGAAAAACGGACCCTCCGGATCCTTCCAGATCTTCCGGATCTTTTTCAAAAATGGCTATTTAATGAACAGAAAGTGCCTAGTTTGACTTCTTAATACGCTTTTATACCTTTTACCGCCATGTACAGGCCTTATTTTTAAAGATCCGGCGTGGAAAAAAACCAATTTCTTTTTTCTTAGTGTCCTGCACTTCCTACGCCTATTTCTTCGAAAATGTCACTTTGTGGATAGTCGATGTGGTGTATGATTACAAATTGGTGCAATACATGGTGGTAAAAGGTATATAAGCGTATTTAGAAGTCAAACTAGGTACTTTATGTTCGTTAAATATCAATTTTTAACAAAGATCCGGAGGGTCCGACTTTTACAGACTGCCGGGGGAAGGTTCGAACCCGCGACCCCAAGTTTTCAGGTATGATTTGCGAGTAGACCCAAAGTCATGAAACTTGAAAGTGGCCAAACCACTCGGCCACGGTACCCTATCATCACAATGATCAATACTAACGAATATTCACAATAGCGGAAATGACAAAATCCCCCACAGCGTTTTTTCAGTTCGTATGTTTTTGTTTAAAGTGGAGAAAACCTACGCATTAAAAGTCGTCCAAAAGACTTGAAAGGAAAGAAAGAAACGAAATGTCAGCTCTGTGAAAAGTGCAGGGCGCCCTCTTGCGACCTGCCTTTTTAAAGTCTGTCTAGGATCTGGTACCCATTTCAACAGTCTTCATAATGAGAATATTTCTAGATTGGTTGCCTGACTATTTTGCGTGTCACGCCGCCGGTCGATCGAGGGCACGGGGGCAACAGCTGGTATTTCATCATGTGGAAAATATCGTAATTTTTAAAAGTTGTTTGAGGCTGAAAACAATGGACGTTTTCCGGAAATATTGTCTCCAAAAATCTGCAGTGAAGGTGTCGCACATTCCCTGCAACAAATATGGCTTTTTATGACGGAGCTGTCCTGAAGTTTGTGCACGTTACTTTTGGTCTTGTACATTTTTTGTGGACGTGGTTGTGGAACTGGAAACCATTGCTAAAAAAACTGAGCAGTCAAAATCTGACCCTGGCAAAGACAAAGTGCAGGCGAGACGCCAAAGATTTAAGTAAACTCCCGTGCCATCTTGGTCTGCTGTTGACAGAGGAGAACATTTCCTACAGAGATGTTTGCGCTGTTTTGGTGTGGAGTATGGCACTTGGAATTTCTTACATAAGTGTTTATGATTGGCAAGGTGAATGCAATGCCAATAAACCTTATCGACGTTCTCAATGCATTATGGGATTGGATGACACAATTGCCCGGCCAAATGTGCATAAACCTATGAGGCGGACACCAACTCGGCAACTTTTTTACTCATTTTCACGAAAACCAAAAAGATTTAAAGAATCAACCTCCCACCACTTTATCTTTGACACATATCAAACATTCTGACAAACATGTCCCGAAACAGAAATGTTGCAAATGCGAGAAATCTTTGGGGATTCCCTTCGTATCGGTAGAGTCCGAGTACCACGCTCGCAGCTCGGTATGCGCTATGCAACATACGCCGTAAAATTTATATTGGTGGGGGAGTCCGTGTACACGGACTCGTATGCAGCACACTCAATCCGTCCAGCACTGTGCCGATACGGCGTGTGTTGCATAGCGCATACCGAGCTGCGAGCGTGGTACTCGGACTCTACCGATACGAAGGGAATCCCCAAAGATTTCTCGCATTTGCAACATTTCTGTTTCGGGACATGTTTGTCAGAATGTTTGATATGTGTCAAAGATAAAGTGGTGGGAGGTTGATTCTTGAACTCTTTTTGGTTTTCGTGAAAATGAGTAAAAAAGTTGCCGAGTTGGTGTCCGCCTCATAGGTTTATGCACATTTGGCCGGGCAATTTTGTCATCCAATCCCATAATGCATTGAGAACGTCGATAAGGTTTATTTATTTTATAATTTTAGGAAAAAGACCATACACGTTCACCAGTTGAGACTCCATGCACTAAGTCTATGGAGCATGACATAAAAATCCCAAGTCTTTTCAAAGAAAAAGTTGAAATTTTCTCACTGCTAAAATTTCCTATAAACTAAATTAACACTTTGTCATAGGCCTATCATATTATTAGGAAAAATTAGTGTTGAACGTGTATGGAATTTATAACTAGGCCTAGGCCTGTGCATTTTCGAAACATTTGTTTTATTTCGATTGAATATTCAATATTTGATGCATGAATTTGACAAAACGGTTTGGCGTGAAATTAATTGATTTTGGCACATCCAAACACACAGCTCACAGGCCTTTTTATTGCTGACTTTGCCGCCTCAAAAAAGAATCTGTGCTGCAGAAATTATCGTCGGCTTTACAGTGGACTCGTGGTTGAACGCAAATGACATCAAAATAATGTTCACTTATTCCTAGCTGAAAGACATGTTTGGTTTGAAATAATTGGGGTATTCTTTCCGTATACATTGAACAAAGATTTGAAGGAAATTACCTCCTGGAATAAACATTTGCGACAAAAGTGCAAGTAGGAAGTATCTTAAAATTGGATGATCTGTTGATTCCAGGAGGTAATTTCATTCAAATCTTTGTTCAATGTATAATTTAAAAAATACCGAAATTGGAGTGGAAAAAGCACATGTACCAACTATTTGATAAAATAATTTTTCTGTTAATTTATGTCAAGAACAAGATTGAGTGGTTGCTAGATTTTGCATTTTTTCCCTCTTTTTCTTACAGGAACACTAAAAAGGAACGCAGTACTCCTCAAAAGTCATTTAGATAAATTACAAGAAGAGATTTTGGGAAGGGAAAAATCCAAATACACATACAAAATTCACCAGAGTCGTAGTAAAAAACATAGCAGTGATGGTACGTATTTCAACTTTTTGAAAACAATATTTGCATTCTCATTACTCACGAAGATTGTGCAGTTTAATTATCATGCTTTACCACTGTTTGGTTAGTGATGAGAATATTTTCCTACCAATTAATGCGTTCATCTTCTTCCAAAATTGACCTTATCGCAAATACCACCACCGCTTTCGTGAGTTTCCACAAAAGCAGAACTATATTGGGGCACACTGCCCCATTTTTCCCACACTAGTGCAGTTCTGCTTTTGTGCAAACTCACCTAAGCGGTAATTACAATGTACAACAAGGTCTATAGAAGAAATAAAATTAACTTGTTCTTGGAACATAACGTATTAAAGCCCCAAAAAACTAAGTCTGACAGCATACCTTTTTAAAAACCTCCCTGTACAAATTTCCCACGTAACTTACATCCTGGAAGCCTGTCCGCATTGAACTTTTTTTGGAAAAACTTACCAAGATGATGGGTACATTGTACTTTCCCATTTTAATTCCATTGCGGACAGCCTAGGACGCTGTCCTCTAAGTAACTTTTTCCGAGTCCAGCTGTTACTTTTTCTGGCCAACTGCTCCCCAGGAAAATTTACCACGAGACTTTTCCCGAGATGATAAGTCCAGTGCGGACACAGCGAGTCGGTAACAGTGCTCTGGAAGCGTACGTCCAGGCCGTGAAGGTCATACTATGAAGGGACACTGCGCATGCTCTCCCACAGTCTCAGTAAAATTCTCCTAGGTGTCAAAAATTCCAAATGCCGACAGCAGTAAAATTTACCTATTTTTCATTTTACCATCGTCTTGGTAACCCCTCCCAAAAAACAGACTAAAATGTCCTACAAGTGTCTGTCCATGTTACATACATGTTTTACTCAAAAGTGCACTTTTCCGTACCGGGTACAAAGGAATATTTTGTAGTTCAACACCCACAGGCTTTTACATTAACTCAAATCACAAAGGCCAATGGCCCGATTTGGCCCTGATTTCCCTTCAAGATACTTGAGGCCAACTTGGCCAGCACGCCCTATCCTGCAAAATTTTATGAGGCTTGTACACAGTAATAACCAGTACGCATTTGGAACAAAGTTGGCTATGTGCCCCTCCTGTTGGCCTCGGTGGCTTTTGAAATTCAGATAGGCCGGAGTGACCGGCCTCTTGTTTTCATAACGTTGAGGCCTGCAGCCATAAAATTAGGCCATGTAAATTTTGTTGAATGTTGTTTAGTGATAAGATTCAGTCAACTCTTATTTACGTTTATTTTTTTTTAATTATTATTTTAACTTTCAGAGGGAGCACAGGTTCACATTGCATTATTATCTCCCTCGGATGGTAGACTTGACCTAGTGCAGACTGCAGGGGACTATTGCCATGCGGTGGCCAACAGTATACTAAGACCAAACGACATTACTCCTGACTTGGTTAACTCTATGTTGCATTGTAAGTATATCTTTACATGAATTTGTATTGATTTAGTTTTCAAGTCCAGGTTAAAGATAGTGTTAGTGATTTTGCACAAATTTGCATAAATTTGGGCAGTGCCATTTTGTCTGAAAACCAGGAGAAGAATGACGTTTTTGAGTGTGCGTTTTTGTGTAATGCCATCGAGCACTAAATGTCATTCGTTACCCAGTTTTTAACAAAAATTTGCAGCGCCCATACTGCATGGCAGTATAGCCAGGGTTTTCTTGGAACATAGATGTCCTGAGCTGACTTAAGCGGCATCGCCAAGGGGGAGCACGTGTCCCTCCCTCTCCCTCCACCCCCCGAAAAAGTGTCATCATTCCCCCGTGTGCGCCCCCCATCACCCCCACCCCCCCATAAATTAAACTTGAGGTTTGCACAACTATGTGTAAGCTGCTTTGCGTGCCCCCTTCCAATGTGCTGTTCTCCCCCTTCGCCCCCTCTCCTCCCTCTCACAGCGGCTGCCTGACTTATACACAAGTTGTTTTTGTCACACACATCCTTTATAATCACACATGGAGATAATGCTATATGTACTAGTTTTCCATTCCTTTAATACGTCTATTTCCCCTCTACTCATGTTTGTAGCCACCAAAGGATTCCCTGACCCTGATCTGCTTGTGATGTTTGGGCAAACGGAGTCTCTCCTTGGATATCTTCCCTGGCAAATACGTCTCACTGAGATCTTGTGAGTATTTCATTGATTACTTAAAATTGCACTGTCCTATTTTAGGCTGATTTGAGCCTCAAATCTTTTTTAAAAAGTTAAATTGCTATTTTCTTTAACAGAAAAAGTTATCAGCTTTCATTTGGTACAAAGTACGTAAAAATCTGTCAAGGATGAATACCAGTCGATTAAAAACAACAAATAATAAAAGACTGCCTCCGTCTTTTATTCGACAGGGTTATGACGTAAATGTACACATGCGCGTACATGTACGTGTGTACATTGTACACGTATCATGTACATATGACATGTATGAGTGCGCGTCTGCGCACATGTACAACTTGTGAAGCCCGTTTCAAGAAATTTAAGTTTTTTACAGAGACACCTACATGTGTAAGCTTTCTAAATTCGTTTGCTTGTGTAAATTTATTTTTTAATCCTTACACCCAAACAACGGACAGTGCAACTTTAAGGGGCCGTCCAAAGTTGTCAACATTTTGTCTTGCAATAAACATTAATGTGTCCTAACTTGTGTCCTAGGACACATAAAATTAAGACACCTAATGTGTCCTATGTCTTTAAATTATTTGACATTTCCTGCTCAATTCCGACAAAAGGAGCCCTGTGACTAGGATAAAAAGTTTTTTTTTGGATAGTTTGACTTTTTAAACTGAGTTTTCACTCAAAGGTAATTATGATTCAAGCTGGGCCTATGTTAATTACGAACGTTTTCAAAATGTTTCTCCCGCCACTGTCACGCGTATGTACAGCAGCAACGACCGGCAAGTAATGTAATGCGCATGTGCGACGGCATGCAAACACACCGGTTGCGATTGAAACACTGTTTGCAATGTATAAACATTTATGTCTTAGCTAAGATATTGGATATTGCAAGACATTTTTTAGTGTGTCGTAGCTAAGATGTCATAAATTCAGTTGGGACATGTACATGTTTGATGTGTCTCAGACTTAAGATGGTTATATTGCAAACCACCCCTGGACTTAAAAAACAAAAAAGTTCTTTGTTTCAGAAAGAGCTTTATATCAGGCGGCAATATTATGAATCTACTGTACACTACACGAGCCAGTAGTATTTGTAACAACTGTTTGGTATATGCAATTTGGAATCAAAAGTATCTATCACCCAACACAGGAAACGGCCAGTGAGTAAGATTTTTAGTATCAGTTAGGATGTGATGTGAAGTTTCCTGCTACCAAGGTTTTGCAAAAAGGAAAACAATACTTTCTTTTGTTAGGAATAGAATATATGATTGGTAAACTGTTAACGGTGTTAATGTCCACTAGTAAGTAAAAGCCTATGTCAACATGGTCAAGAAAACTGCCTTGTATACATGTAAATATTTTAGCCGCAGAGATGCAGTAGTACAGTACATGTACTTCAGAAAACCTGCAAAATCCATGCGTGGTTAACTCTTTCAGTGCCAAAAACGTAAATTTACGATCTATCGCATGTACCCCAAAAGTGCCAATATCGTAAATATACGATCAGGATTTCAACATTTTTTTTCTCAAAAACGCCAGACACTGTAACTATACGGTGCAATTTCATTCCCGTACAACCTGGGGATTCCCCGTAGTACGCAATGTCTCCGAGTCGGGAGTCGGATTTGCGACATTTGCAAAGATGGCGGCCCATAGAGTCAGACGGGATACGCGTTTTTTTGGCAAAAAGTGTCAAATCGCCCTCTGCAAAGGAAAGTGCTTCAGTATCTACCACTCCAAAAAAACAATACTACTAAGGCTGATTTGTGCAGAGGACATAACAAAGACCAAGATACAACAAGTTTGATGAGTTAAACTTATTTATTGATTTGTTTACAGAATTTCAAAGAATTACCAAAAACGTTGGAAGTCTGGCACTTTAGGGGTACATTTTGAAAAAACGCTGGCACTGAAAGATTAATGGTAACAAAGTTGTCTGCAACTTTTTTTAAAACCAATTTCTCCTACAAAGGTACAATTTTACACGGGGAAAAAAATCCATGGTGTTTGTTACCATTGCTATCAACACTTTTAGTCAGGTTTTTTTTGTCAACTCGTGAAGTAAATGTTGTGTAACTGCAAACGATGTATTAGGCTTTAAGACATACATGTAGATGGGGTTGTACATTTTTCTAGTTTTTCAATTTTTTTTTATTTTCTAGGTCCATGCCAACTCACTGGAGTATAGACTACGAATCATTCATCAACGTTCTACATCAGTATGCAAGAACACATCAGAGATTTGGAAAGTAACAAAGTCACAATTCACATTTGCGATCGTGTCTGCGAAAACCCAAACAATGACCCCGTTCTCACCAGAGAAATCTCTCGTTCGACGAAGATTAGTTAATCATTGTTAGTTAATAAAGCGTGCGTTCACATCTCACTTCACGAAGATCTAACGAAGATCGAATGAAGAGCAGTACCGTTCAAATTAGACAACTGCTAACAAAGATCGAATGAAGCTTCATCGAACGACGGGAGCATTCCCATTACAAATTTGTTTCGTCGAATGAAGCGATCTCTTCATCGAATGAAGCTATTTGCTTCATCGAATGAAGTGATTCGCTTCATCGAATGAAGTTATTCTAATCATCGTCGAATGAAGAGGCGTGCGTTCGCATCAGGAAAACTCTTCGCCAAACCATCGTCAAATCTTTGTTGAACGAAGCGATTTCTCTAGTGAGAATGGGGTCCTCGTCAAAATCTTTAAGAATGCAGCCGAGTGTATTTCATCAATCTACATATAATGCTGAACAAATCCTCCAAATTTCATGAAGATATCTCAAAAATTGACTGATATTATGACTTTCCACTTGATCTGGAATTTGGAGCATCTACAACCAAGAAATATTCTTTTTCTTTCAAGATTTTTTTTCAGACGGGCCTTGTTAAAATACATTTTAAGACATTTAAAAGTATTAGGGGAGAAAATTGAAACTCAAAATTATAGACTGAATCAAAATGTTGACTTCCAATATTTGTCAGAATTCGCTGGTATGGCAAAAGACCCTTTCCGCAGGCGGCCATGACAGGGGGCAGTTGCATTGTTATCATGCGTCATGCACGAGTGGGCACTTTGTGGATCTATTGTCACATCATTTAAATATGAAAACCTGCCCCCTGTCATGGCCACTGTTGCAAAGGTTATATTACTCTACATGTAAGTCCAGATTTTTGCCGACATGTTCACATTTAGTTGGATTTTATGTATTTTGATGGTGCTTGTCAATGTTGTACTTGTATCCAAAAAATTTCCTCATTTTTCTTTTGTACTTAATATAATAGTTGTTTGTCAATGGCATTGATTGCTAAATGTTATTTTAAATTTCAATACAATTTTGGTTTAGTTGGAGTTGCATTATGCACTTTTTTTTCTGCTTGATGCAGTGCGTGAAATGGTGGGTCTTATCAAATGAATTTTAAAGTCTGTGGTTTTATTTGAAGAACGATTTAAGCCTTTTTTTATTCATAGTTCTGAGATTGCCCAGTTAACCCTGCCCACTTAGTTACTGTTGCTATGCCTCACAAGTCATCGCAAAAATGGCAACACACAATGCAGGCAACGATGAGGATTCAGCGCTTGGAGCATCAAAAGCACAGATTTATTGGAGAAAACTCAAATTTTTATGTTTCAGGGTCGTCAGTTATATTAGCAAACAGGGATGTCAGGGGCGTTGGCTGGGGTGTGCATACGCACTGCTCTGCCCCCGCCCCCCACTAGTTGAAAGGAGTTCCATCTTGCAATTTTATTTTTAATGTTACCTGCAAGGTATTGACAGATCTCTGCTGTTGTCAAACACGATCCTCTATCTGATTTTAAATATATGCCAAATTTCAGAATGAAACAAATCGAGGGTGGTGTAAGAGGGCACCATCCTATTGTCCTATTTTATATCACACCCTCGTAAAATTGTGAGTTAATGGAACACTTGAATGCTGAATTTGTAATTGTCAACCTCAAGAACATTAACAACCATATTGTGTCTGACGTAAATTTGTTTTAAGTAAGAACAATTATTGTACTAAATCAGGGTAGAACAAAAATTGAATAAAAATGTATACACCACATGTACAGTATTTGAAAGACGATTTCCCGTCCGAAATAGCTTCAATGGACCAACTCATTAATTCATTAGTAGCAGTACATGTAGATGTTTATGAATGAATTGTCGCTTGTTAGAAATTCGTCCAGAATTCATGGAGGGACATTAAATTTCAAATATAAATGTTCGGACCACAAAATGTGTCGATGTGAGCATGCAATACTTGAAAACATGCAGACATGCAGAGCATGTAATTAGCCAGTCCTCAATTCCATGAGTCTCGGTGCTTAGCTTTCAAAATGCTTTTAAAGACTAAAGGCGGATACACACTATCGCGGAAAAATCACACTTTCGCGCTGCGCTCACCGCATTGCATGAGCTCCAAATCACCGATTATTCCAAAATAGAAAATTCCACTCTGGTAACTTGGGGCTTCTCTGATACCTCATTGGCTGCGCGTTGGAAAGGTCAGCGCACCGCGGTCAAAGTTCAACAAATCAGGACGCTTGGCAGTGCATTGCAGCATGCTTGGCAGTGCATTGCAGCATGATTGCAGGCATTCAAATGTAACGCGCGTCGACGATTGGCTGCTATTTAAAGCATACTGGGGAATCCGTTCCATTACATTCGTCGGCATGCATCCCTGTTATTAATTTGAAAAACTGCGGAGTAAATTAAGATCGTCGTTTGAAAGTTTGGTAGGAATGGGACAGTCATAAGGAACGGAACCCAGTACAATTTCTGGAAAGTATAGAAATCGTTTCTTTTCGGCATAACATGACCGAAATGATTAAATTACATCAAAATGACTCGGGCGTGAGTTGGCTCAAGACAACAGCCGGCTCGCTCCACAGGTTTGCGTGTGTTTCCTCAGGGTATTGTTACGTCGCTTTGCAGAGTGGAAATTCCCTGATATCTCAGGATGGCTTAATATGTATAACGTCTGTCGCTCTACCAGGAGAGCAGACGTATTCAATACATGACTCGAGCTTTTGTTGTATCATGTTTATGTATAGGCCCTAACGTCTGTCGCTCTACCTGGCCCGATATTCCGTCTCCCAACTTTTACTTTACCCAGGGACATTCAGTTGGATTGTACAAATCCACATAATAATTTGGCTCAATGTTATTAGCATAACAACAGAAATGTTAAGACGTTGGTTTTTATGCATGTCCAAAATTATCCCCACCCCATATAAGGTTCATAATAAATGTTTGTGATGATGCACATGCATGCTTTTGACATTCCTGCGATTCTTGTTATGCAACTGTTCCAAGATGTGTATACATCAAAATTTGAATGCATTCCTAAAATGTGGTCTATTGAATGTACAGTGCTAGTTTTCACTATGAGCAATTAACAATGGAAATTGGGCACAAACCATTGTTATTAACAATGGTCTGTGCCAAATTTCCATTGTTAGTTGCTCATAGTGTTTGCTAGTGAGGAATGTTATGGAACGACACTCTGCTTTAGACTATAATTTATAAATAAGGCATTAAGGGAGCTGACGCAATCGTTCTCAGTTCATGGTCAGTATGGCGAAGAAGAAAGAACCGTGAGGATCTTCGGTTGTGCATTGCGAATGCTCAGGAGGATTGGAAGGATATACCAAGGTATTTTGAATAAGGTATTATTATTATTAATGGTTTAAATTAACTGCCACCTTTGCGTGCTGTACGTGGGGAAAAAACCGCACTGGTTTTGTTTTTATTAAGATACACCAGAGACCTGGATGCACCCTGATTGGTAACGACCACGTGGATTATTTGAAAGTGAATGGACCACTAGACTACACGTGTTTGCTGGCTGGTGGCGCTGTACTGCAAGAAAAAAAATCAGACTGGCTTCAATATCTAACTACACACACGAACACGATTATACATGTACATGTACTGGACATACTTATTTGGAATATGTGGTTCGGAAACCAGTCTATCTTTTCCTTATTTACAGCCACTAGAGGTCGCTCTGTGCTCAACAACTTTGCTAAAAATTTGGCACAACTTTCTCGTTTTCCATCAGATTTTAATGGTCAGCACTACAATTTCTTTATTCGTCTTCTTACACAAGGTAAAGTACAAGTCATTAATTGCAGTAAACCACGAAGGTATAATTACCGTACGCATTCGGCACCACATGATGAAGTTCCGACCCGTGAATGAAATTTTATTATTATTATTATTATTTATTTCTGGTACTGAAACCAAGGATTCCTCAATAGTGCCCATTGCACTGTCGCTCGCGCGGCAAGCGTGAGGAAACCCATGATGAATTAGATACGGCCAGAGACACTGGGGAATCCCTTCTCTTCACGAAGAAATGCTCTGGGATCTTTAAAGTGCGTTACTTTACCTAACACACCGGACCAACGGCTTTGCATCCCTTCCGAAGGATGGAGAAAGTGTGATTAAGTGCCTTTCTCAAGAGCACAAGTGTCACAACCTGTCGCGGCCCGGAATCGAACCCACATTCTAGTACTAGTATACTGGCAGGAACTTGAGTTCGGCGCACTAGACCGCTCGGCCATAACACCCCACAATTTTGTCCCTTGGCTCTGATATTTGCGCAATACCTACATGCACTCGCCCCAACGTTCAAATATTCTGAAGAGTACGCATCGATCCGATGTCTAGTCTAGTTTTGGTGAAATCGTGGGTCATAATTTAGACCCTTCGTGAGATAAAATACAGACTGTTTGCCCAAAATCAAATATGCGCATGCGCGAGAGCTGAGTGAGACTAAAGAGGTCAACACTAGACTGGTTCGCTGTCCTCATATTCACTTCCCTTCGTCATATTCTGTCGGTCGCCGCAACGTCACTGGAGTGAAAACAAACTTGTGTCTATGGTAATACATCATGTACAAAGCCGTTGTCTACGCAACACGTATCTAAGCATGAATGAATTTGTTTTTACTCCAGTCACGGTGTTATGCCCGTTAATATACAAAGGCATATGACACCGGGTCACAAAAATGCCTGGATATGCGACCGACAGAATACGACGAAGGGGAAGTAAATTTAAGGACAGAAAACCAGTCTAGCTTGTGTTGACCACTTTAAAGAGAGGGATTCCCCGGTGTCTCTGGCCGTTTCTAATTCAACTTGGAAGTTGATAGTCATTCGAATATATGTTAATAGACCTGTTCGGGTTTTTCGCACACAATGGAATTAGCATACTCATGTATATTCTGGTACAGTGGACCTTTGACATGTATAGTTTGGTTCCCGAGTAGATGGCATTCCACAATAAGTGATAGGATTAGGAACTGGTTCATAGTACTGGTATGTCAAAGGTCCGCTGTACCAAAAATAATATCCAATTCCATTGATCCCATTCCTGTAATTGGCGGTCCTGCTGTTGAATGTGGTGAATAAATAAAGTTTCCTGCCCTCATCATGTTTATATCGTGTAAGTTATGTGTAAATCTGAACATTTCTGATTCTTCGAGATACATTTACCAATCATGTATACTGCCTTTAAACTACGGCGCTCCGTACGGCATTTGTTACGCAACATACATTAAAAGCTCATGTACATGTACAAGCAACAGCCGTTGACACTTCAACATAACCTAGTATAAAAAAAGTATGGAGTTACAGTGTTGCACAAAAACTGTGAAAGTAGGCATCGTATGATACCTTACCTAATTGCATGCCTTTTTACTTTTTAGGGTGAGGTAAGGCAACAATAGTGAGTTTTGGCTTCTGAAACTGTGTTTTAAAAGCATCCGTTTTCGGAGTTGTTTGTGAAAGGTCTTTCCACCTGTGTGAGTCTTGGCCACAGTATGGGGCTATAATATAAAGCATGAATTCCGTTCACTGATCATCATTTCATGCCATGTGCAAAGTCTTATTTATGGGGCCAATGCAATGCATTTTATCAATATTAAAGGTGGGAAATTTTGAATAAATTAAAATATTCAAATTCCAATGGCATTGTGTTCGTTTTCATCTTCAGTTGAACGAGTCGGAATGGGAAATACTTTGAAGACAGGATTGCGCACTGTTCAACGATTCAATGCAGAGAACCGTGCTCACAGGTTAATGGATAAAGACAAAGTACGGACTGCACCGAGACATCCATCGACGGCAAAAGCTATCAAACAACTGCAAGACAGTAAGAAAAAAAGGACGAATTCCGTTTACTGGTCGCCACTTATTTTCCTTATAATGGCTTAAAGGAGTGTGGCCAGATCACATTTGTTTAACCATAATTCCCCGGGTTTACCTCATGGGTCATGAAATTTTTATATCATAACATCCATCATATTTTTTTCATTACAAATCTGAAACTCCCATGGTTCTAGGCCGCATATTTCGGAAGATATCGTGGAAAAACCACATATTTTGTAAACTAATTTTCGACTTTGAAAAAATTTGGCGCAAAGCAGCTAGAGATATAGTAGCGTTGCTAAACATGCTGAATCAAATATCGGGTTTGAACATCAACTTAGACGTTCACTTCTGTTGAGAGTAGATAAAACCACAAAATCACAAACAAGGTATACATGTACATGGACGGAAATTGCAAAAGATGGAAATCGCAAAGACCCTCTTAAACCGAAACAAGAACTTTTGAAAACGGCTATATTACAACATATTCGCGCCAACTACATGGCACCAAAATATTCGTGCCACTTGCGGACCTACCAGCGACACGCTGTCATGGCTGTGTGGTTTTTTCTAGCAGTTTATCTCGGAGATGAAAGATTATATTAAACATTTGTTTAACCTTTTGCTTAACCTTTCGCACAGGTGATAAATGGGATTTTAAGGTTTTTTACAGTGGACCCCGAATCGGTAGGTGAAACTGCTAATTTTGACGTGGTGTGAAAATGGTATCGAAAAAACAGTCGCTGCATGTGTTAAAACTTGTATACATACGAAGTCTCTGGCAGTCGACGAGTCTCGTGGAGTCCTAAGTCGAGGTCAATTTACACGGTCTATGGACTGTGACACTTGCTCTTATACTTTCTTGAGATTTGCCTTGTCTTGAATTGCGACTTAAAAACGTCTGACTTGAATTGATACTTGCTCTTAAAGATGTACTGTCCGTGCGTTTTGCATGTGGCACCTCAAAAAAAATAAAGGATTTTTAATTGATATTTTTCCCCGGGGTAAATCATCATGCACGGACACCCAGATTTGCCTTATGATGATCTATAAACCATGTAAAAAGTTTGTTTGATGATAAAAATGCAAAATTAAGAAGGGGAAAATGTTATGCAGGAGAAGAGATTTGACAGGCCACCAGCCCAGAGGGCGTGCCGAACGCCGCGCACCACAGACCAAAAATGGGAAGTCGGACTTGGGCAGGTCTAGGCAAGCAGTGTTCTCCACTGCTAGAAATTGTCCAGGCGCGCTGAACAGCGCTCTCACGATATGATACCACTGAGTGGCTAGTGAATTATGTCTGGTGACTTTACACCTACTTGGAATGATTTGGCTGTACTTCTTAGGTGTTTTAGAGGGGAAAATGGATCATTTTTGTCTTAGCGGCAAATTTGTCCGGGTGGCCTGCCCGGACAAAACCGATAGTGAAGAACACTGGCAATGCACAAAAAAACTGCCATATGAAAACAGCGTTTTTCACAGGGTTGCCGATGTTTTTTCGTTAAAATAAAATAAATGCTTTACAAATTTGTTCAGAGAGAAAAAAAATTTGAATTTGCCGAGAACCAAGGACAATATAACTTTAAGACTTGCTCTAAGACTTTAATTGAGACTTGCTCTTGAAAACTTGAGATTTAAAGATAGTATACATGATTGGTAAACTGTTACAAATAATTTTATCCTCCTGTGTGATTGAAGATATGCATGATTAAAACCAACCAGAGCATAAACCAGCTCCGTACTTAGTCTAACTTGAGAAAACAGTCAAAAGGGTTTGCAGTCATTTCGCCCCTGAACCATTTCGCCCTGAACCACGGCCTGTGCCTGAAGTGGTTTTGGGGCGAAGTGGCGTTTGGGCGATGTAGTGTTTGGACAAAGTGGTTTAAGGCGAAATGGCACTTGGGCGGAATGGTTTTAGGGCGAATTGAATTTTCGTCTCATGAGACGAAAACTAATTGTTTTACTCATTTCTCAAAGACTATAGCACTTCAGACAACCATTTCAGGGGAAGTTTTCTACGGTCATCATGTTTATATTGTGTAAGTTAGGCATAAATCTGTGATTTTCGAGATACCAATCATGTATACTGCCTTTAAATTGAAACTTGCTTTTAGAGAATAGAATCAAGACTTGCTTGTGAAGACTTGGGACTTGAATTGAGGTGCGGCAGGAAGAACTTGTTGGCATCTTTGCTCAAAGTTTGAACATTTTCTCATCTTGCAGAACATCCTGAAGTCTTAACACAGCAACAGTTGAAGGATGATAAACTCCTTGGGTTTCTGAGGAGCATCAGAGTTGAATCCACCGACCCCAAGCCAACAAAAGCAATACCGGTACAAAGATTCAAAGTTTTTTATTCCATTGTGCCCAGACAATACCAAAAACACGTGTGTTTTTTGCACTATAGACTGCCGAAGTGAATACGTCATCTTTTGTTGGTTGCCTAGGCAATGGCTCTACACTAAAAATCACTGAACTATGTCCCTGTGCTTATGCAATTGTATTTTTTTCCGACGGCCATGGTGTTTAGAGCCAATTACCATGGCAACCCATGTCACACTTTGGCTGTCTATTGTATTCGATTTGGGCAATTGACAATACTTGTGCCACCATGAGTTTGATGCAGGAAGGCAAATTTTGCTATTTGTCATGTGAGGAAGTCAACACGCAAATTGCTAGATGCGTGATTAAACATAGAGCTACATGTATTTGTACTACGTGCCAAAAAACATGTCCTACTTTTGATATAAGGCTGTGCCTAACGAATCGAATATTCGGTCATCCATCGAATATTTGAATAGCATTTTACTAAATTGAATATTCGATATGTACTTTTACCACTTCAAACCAAACATGTCTTTCAGCTAGGAAAAAGTAAAAACCTTTTCCTTTGCCGAAACGGCTGCTTTGATTTCATATTTGCGTCCAACCTTAAGTCCAGTGTACAAGGACAGACGATAACTTATGCGAAAACCTCTTGAGGCGAGGGACTTTAGATGCAAGTTCCAACATGAAGTTACAAAAAAAAATTGGCAATAAAAAGGCTGCTCGATTCCTGTGAGCTGTGATTTTGGATGTGACAAAATCAATAAATTTTACAGAATTTTGAAAAAAATTAACGTATTGAATATTTGATGGAAAATGAAAAAGATTTTTCGAGTGGTAAATTATTCGAAAATGCACACGCCTATTTTGATTGTCTGTCGTGGACTTGAACAAAAATTTCAAATCATATTTTTAAAAAGGCCTGACAAATTTTATTAAGCGAGTCGCATCAGTTTTGTCAGACAGGGTGAGATTTAAAAACCATACAATTGAGAAGGTATGCCTACTAAATAGCAGGCATACCATCTCAAGATCACCTTGGGACAATAGTTTGCACCATCACCCTCCTAAACAATCAATATTTGTATACTATTGCACTTGTAAACATATATTATTTGTATAATATTTCATTATCAGGAAACATCAGACCAGAATGATTCTATTCCCAAGAGTAACCGCCTTCTACCGACAACCAGAGTAGCAAATCCGGAAAGTTCATCGTTGTTTATGGTCCCGGATGAAGTACCACAGGGGCGACTCTCTGTACCCATGGCCATTGAAATGCTCGCCAAACACAAACAAAACCCCAAGGTATTTAAGGTACAGTAAATCTTGAATAAGTCGGATCCAACGGGACCGACCAATTTTATCCGACTTAAGTGAAAATCCGACACGCGAAGTGGAGACAATACACCTACAGATTCATTGATCTCCAACCACCTAACGATCGACAGTCTAAAAAAGCCTGAAATAAAGTAGCACTGGCTTGATTCCAACGCCAAAACATTTTAATTTTCGAACTACATTTTCATTTTTAGATGATGTACGTTACTGTTAGGCAGAAAATTGTAAGCATCATTTACTGGGCGTGATCATGCGTTTGTGCATCAAGCGTTGCCGCCATCGTCAAATCGTGGCCATGCAGTATGTACACACATGTACTGCTCAGCCCTCCACCTTGGCCAATGAAAAATGCAGCCGTGTGCTCTTGGCTGGGCAACTCAATGCACTGCTTTTATTTGACTTGACTCGAACTGCTGCTGATAACGTACACTGTGCGATGTACACATGCACACGTAGGACTTCGACTGTACAACAATCATGTTCATGTAGGCAGCATTTCGGGAAAAGCCGCATTGGGCGGCCGTCAAAATAATTGATTTTTAACTGGGAAATTTCTCAACTCCTCGTGGTAATGTCAATTTTCGTCAATCCGACTTAAACTAGGTAAAACACAGGAATTGAACAAACAATCTAGTTTGATGTGTCCGAGATAAGCAAAAATCCGACTTGCGCGATCCGACTTAAGTGATGAATTTTTATAAGGAAAAACAAATCCAAGCGATTTGTCCGAGATTTACTGTAACTTGAATTTTTGAATGTTTGGTTTTTGCTTCTACAGTCTGGTTGCGCATTTGGAAACCAAATATTCGAAACCATGTGCCAAAAAAAAATGATCTTTCATTTTCAGTGCATAGTTCCAAGATTGCCCAAAAAACTGCACCCCCTTGGATATTGTTGCTATGCCTCACAAGCTATCGCAAAAATGGCGAGACACAACTCAACGGTATTTACGTTTTAGGGTAGATGGTAATCTTATAGTACACACTGAGCAAAGGACCAGTAATGCAGGGATGTCATATATTTATAAAAACGTGCTTTATTAACTTTAAACAGCAAATCATACGACATTGAAACTGAAATTCACTTGGGTTGCTGCATACAACTATATACTACCGCTTATGGCTTAAAAGCACAGGCGTACTGTTGTGAACGATATGCTAATGCACTGCAGAGGTCGAAATTAACACTGGTCCTGTGATCGGATACCAGTAAAAAATCACAAAGGACCACTGGATCTGTCAAAGACGCTGGTCCGATGGACCAGTGAAAACATTTAAAACTGACTCGTGGAAACATTCTCTGATGCCTAATATGCAGTAAACATTTCTTACTCAATGCGAATAATTCCTGGTTACCACAAACAATTCCTGATCACTTTAGACCTTTTCAGATTTAACTTCATTTCTTTCTCCGATCTCTCCAGACATGCCCCAGTGTTGGATCAAAAAGCAATCCCACCCATCCTGCACTCAAAGACCTTTTTAAACCAGAAAGGATTGCAGTATCTCGGTGCCATTTTGAAAAGCACCAAATTTTCAGCAGGACTGGTAGAGTTATCTTATCTACTGGTCCTTCTGACCAGCATCAAATTCAGGTTGATTTTGATCCCTGCACTGTCTGCGTAGCTCTGTCGTGATTGGTCATAGATGGTCATGCGGGTTCGACTTGATTGACAGGTCGGAACTGTGCATTGAAAATAACACTTGGTCTTAAAGACGTGGGACTTGAATCGAGACATATTTTTGTTTTCCATTTTAGGAGTGGACAGTAGAGAGGTTAGCGTCCAGCTACAAATTAGATCTAACCGACGCCAAGAATATTCTGGAGTATTTCCGATCCTTCAAAGTCATCCCGATTGACATTACCACCCATACTTCGCCAGCCCGTCTCGTGGGCAGGTGATGATTAGACTTGGGCCATTTTTGAATTGTCCGAAGTTCATTAGATTAAAAGGAGCCTGTTCAGATTTTCCCAGAAAATATATTTTGTTCTAACCTCGGGTACGAGTTGTCGCGGGTTCGAGTTGTCCCGGGTACGTGTTGTCTAGTATTCATATAAAACACCTCCCCAAATGTTATCCATGGGAAGAAAACAGGAAATTTGCAATCTCAAATTTGGATGTGGAAGCAAAAAGATTGGTGTGATTACTGCACTGCTTTACTAAACGGATAAATTAATTTACTAAACAGAAGCGTTCGAGATGCTTACACCGTGTAACACCAACTTACACTGGAGCGTTATTTTAGCCATCGCGTGATACACGAGTCTGCTCCGGTGGCAGCCACCACTGCCCGAGCTCGCTGGCGGGTCTCTGGTGTAAAGCTTGGTGTAATGACGTCATGACTACATGTAGTAACCGCGAGTAGTAAAACATGGCAGTTTGGAATCGCGACACAAAATACAATGTAGGAGAGAATAGTGCTGTACCGGTAAATACATTTTGCTTAAAGGTACACACCTGCCTACTGTTTACATGATTTAGTGATGCAGCAGCATTGACAATACTTGTTTGATGGTCGTTGCGAAAAAATTTCATCAAAATATCCCCTAAAGAAGTGCAAAAATAACGAAAACGGTCAAAAGACGGGTTATACGCTTTACCAGCCGTTGCAACAACGCGAGAGCCTCACGACTTTGTCACAAACGATTCGCTCTTCTCCTGCGCAGGATATCTCGAATTTTCTGCTCACGATTTCACTGGACAGCCCGGACGACCGAATAGAAATTTCCGTTTTCTTTTGAGGAGTTGGCATCATGTTTTTTCTTCACGAACGTACGTGCACCGAAGCAACACGCCCGTGTGTGTGCACTCAGGCTATTTGCCGTATACTGCGCGGGGCAAATTTCTACACTCTACGGTAGTCTGCCGTAGCACGCGCTCGCTCCCGTTCTCCGGACTCTCGAAACAAACAATTATGTTCGAATTTTCATACTTATGTTTAACTTTGTTTCATACCTGTATAAATAGTCTCTCTTTTGTGAATTACTTATAAATATTGGGGGGAAATCAGAGTTGAATTTGGTGCAGTTCTGCAGTAACAAACTTTTATACGGCTGGAAATACAACTGACTCACAAGACCACGTGACTTTTCGGAACCAGAATTTGGTTCCAAAAAGTCACGTGACCTTGGATTTTTCAAAAGGGCTCAAAAACGGCTAAATTTGACAGCGTCTTTTCAGGATATATCTAATTTACTCTCGAATGCGCTTCAGAATAATGTATGGGTCTATTTCGAGCCCAAAATAGCCCAACAAAGAAGGTGTGTTCCTTTAATCAGCAGATGTCTGTGGGCATTGACAAAGTTTTTTGCGGTTCTTTTGCAATGGTACTTTTTTTCCAACAGCCATGTTAGTTTAGAGCCAATTGCCATGGCAACGCACGTCACACTTCGGCTGTCTATTTAAAGCGAAACCTTGTGTCCTTCGTTTTGCATCTTCTGGGGGCTTCCCCTGGTATAAACCCCCTGTTACACGGTGTAAGCATCTCAAATGCCCCTAGTGTTTTCTGTAAACAAATGTATTACAGACTGAGAGCGCGAAATTCCAGAATGGTTATAGAAAACAATGAAAAATTATAGGATCTCACAATCTCAACATTCATGGGAAAAATGTGACCTGGACATGCTCCTTTACACCTGCTTGCGCAAATTCAGAAATTGCGCCGAGCATAAAGAGTGCACCCAACACACTCGAGAAACAAAATTGTGCTGAACGAGTGTAACTCGTTTTATACAAAGAACGAGGAATTTGACCTGCTGGAAATCGGATACGAACACAAAGAATGGCTGTGGGCGACGCCATTTAGTGCGGAAACTGGGCGAAGAATGACGTTTTTGTAGACAACTCCTTCATGTACTCTGTTTGCAGTACTACAGAGCTCTGGAAGTGCCATCCGACTTGTTGAGACCCTAAGATTATGCACCTACCAATTGTTTCCCCCCGCGCTGCCCCACTCCCTAGGTGGTTCTTTGGTCACGTTTTTCATGCCCCGGAGTGGGGCATTTGACCCGTGTATTTGTTAACAAGACACGTATGTTTTGCACCAGAGGGTGTGGATTTTTGTCGCCTAAATGTTGCCCCAGGGGTGGGGATTTTGTCACAAAAAAGTGACAATCCCCACCTCTTAGGTGGGGTAGCCCGGGGTGGAGGGGTGGGGGAAACAATTGATAAGTGCATTAGGCATGCAACTTTTCAGCTGCTCAGCTGACTTTTTCTTTTTTTGTTTCCTTATTTGTCCCATTGAAAATAAAAAACACTACTGTACAAAGTTGGAGATTTTGTGCATTTTCCTCTTTTTTGTTATGACACAGTTGCATGGCTGTGATATTATTTATTGCCGCAAGTACATTTGTCCTACATTCTGGATGTCGTCTTCCTGAGATATTTATCACGGAATGACAATGTTCGACGCCGGAGTCGAGTATAATCGATTCCACTTTGGGAATTGGAATATCGCGGTTCCGGATTTTTGAGGAATCGATTCCTCTTCATTTAGATTCGATTCCCAATGATAGCGTGCCAATTCCAAACAATAGCGTGCCAATTCCAAACATTACCTAGCAGGGCTGTAGTCAAGGTCCGAGTCCAGCAAACATCCGAGTCCTCAGCAGGCAGAGTCCAATTTCAAGTGCAAGTGTCAATGATCGTGCCTGTGATCTTAGCAGCTCGTAAGTTTGCTTTAGGCCGCAAAAAAAATTTCTTTGGGAGGTGACATACATTTCGAGTGCTAAACATTATTTTAAGCAGTAGAAATTATATATTTTACGTTCTCGGAATTTTATTTTACATGTTCGACATACTTTCGGCCCCAAAATAAATTACAATAGACACTTCAAATAATTTTCGGCGCCTGTATAATGTAGTTTTTGTAAAATATTGTATATTTTATTTTTTTCGATGGACTCGGCCCAAGTTCTTAAAAATCGGGACTCGAGTCCGAGTCCGGACTCGAGTCTACAGCGTTGTTACCTAGCTAATCCAGTTACAAAATACTTGATACAGACCGTCGCAATAATTGGGTCGTCTACAAAATATGTAGTTTTGTCAATGCACATGTAGGTGAACACGCTAAATGTATTTAACGTTTTTTCGTGAAAAATGGAATCGATCATCTATTGTTTTCTGAAATGGGAGTCGACTCTGAAAATGCTGGAGTCGTCCAAGCCTAAACCTTATCCCATCCAAATCCGTCCCCTCCCCTCCCCTCCCCTCCCCTCCCCTCCCCTCCCCTCCCCTCCCCTCCCCAACCCATTTAAAACTACGTTGAATTGACGTATGGATGGCTCCAACAAAAACATTAATACATGTAGTTGCACATTGCAGTACATGTATTTACATAAATTTGTAAAATGATCAATTTCGACAATGTCATTTTAGTGAACAGGTAATTTCTTTATTTCATCACGACAGTTGTTCATTTCACCATGATCGTATTCGCTACATCAGGTGGGATAAATCTCACTGCCGAGTCTTTACACGGTAAAGGGGGCATTATTTTAGCAACACAGACCATATTTTCCAGAAAATACCTTTGTCTGGTCTCAAAATAAAAGAAATAATTTTAAGTTGTTCTGAAGAGATAACTTGGGCCCAAAAAGGTTACAAATAGTGTTACAACATGCCTTTCCAAAAACCCCGTGTACAAATTTCCAATATACGCTCGTAACCGGGACGGACACTTGTGTTACATTTTAGGCCGTCCCGGTTACGAGCATATTTGAAATTTGTACACAGGGTTTTTAGAAATGATGTTGTCACACTATTTGTAACCCTTTTTTGGGCCAAAGTTATCTCTTCAGAACAACTTAAACTTATTTCTTTTATTTTGAGACCACACAAAGGTGTTTCCTCAAATGTGGTCCGTGTTGCCAAAATGCCCCCTTCACTGTGGAAAGACCCCTGCCACCAAATGTAAATTATTAGGCCCATAACATTTGCATAATTGTATATTTTGTTTAACTGTACCAATTTATAGCACCTGTGGCCATATGCACACGATATGTGACAAAAGGTATGCACCCCCACTTGTATAGTTGCCCACATTGGTGATACCATGGTCGAGTGGTTTAGTTCGTCGACTCGCAACAGGGGTGAAAACTGTCTTGATGTCGCGGGTTCGAAACCCGGCAGGTTACTTGTGTCCTGGAGTATAAGGCATTAAACCACAATTGCTCCATCCTTCAGAAGGGATTCAAAGCCGTTGGTGCAGTGAGTTGTGTAACGCACTTAAAAGATCCCAGAGCATTCTTTCGTGAAAAGCAAGGGGATTACCCAGTGTCTTTGGCCGTCAGATGCCAATGGCGCCACCCACCTACATGTACGTGGAAGATATTATACGGGCTGCGATTTGAAGTTCATTAAACCCAATAAATTGTCTCAAGTATCCAAGGAATTGTAAAGGAATTCCTTTCAGGTTTTTTATTTTATTTTTTTGGGGGGAGGGGGGTGGTGCGTTAAACGGGATGTGTGTTGAGGTATAGGGGCAATACAGGTAGTCTTTGTCACATATCGTGCTGGTATGACACTTATCTTGCAGAAGCATTACACAAATTGTCAAAACAAGCTCAGCAAAACATGTACATCAAATAGTGTTGATTTTTTTAACTTCCTACAAAGAAACTAAGGGCGTGTTTGTTTCGGACGAATCCGCCGATCCCGAGATCTGCGCAGATGGTACAGCTAGATTCAACTATGCATAGCGCTGAACCATCTGCGCAGATCGGGATCGGCAGATTCGTCCGAAACAAACAAGCCCCAAGTTAAGGTAGCGTTTCAGATTTTTCCAGAAAATATATTTCGTTTGAACCAGACGATTTGTTACAGTATACGTCCTAAAAATTCATCCATGGGACGAAAAGATGAAATTTGCAATCTCCAAATTGGATGTTGAAGCAAAAAGGTTGGTGTAATTACTGTACTGCTTTATGGTCTAATACGTCCCCTCCATCGATATACACTGAGCAAAAATATAAACGCCCCATGTAAATTATTTATGTAACATGAAATGGGCGACCCTAAATGAGCTGATATTGTCTTATAATTGTACAAAATGTTTATTTGTAAACATTTGTGTCCATCTCTGCCAGTGAGCAATTGCTCAGTGATTCCACCCACAACAATAAAAGTTTCAAAGTGTCACATGGGGCGTTTATAATTTTGTTCAGTGTATAATCACTGGTTGCGGCAACACCCTCTGAATTTGAAGCCACTTTCCGCCATCTTAGTACTCCAAATACAATGCCTTGCCTAGAGTGGTCATACTGTTTTCATGCATGGACCGGGGAGCAGTCTAGGCAAAGCATTGTGTTGGGAGAACTTGGTGCCCGGCGCATGGCTACAATTTAATTCTGTGTAGCCAGCTGCTATAGAGCCTTTGCACGGCGGCCATGACAGGGGGCAATCACATTGTTACCATGAGTCATGCATGAGTAGGTGCTTTGTGGTTCTATTGTTACATCATTTAAATACGAAAACCTGCCCCCTGTCATGGCCGCCTAAATGTTGCCCCAGGGGTGGGGATTTTGTCACAAAAAAGTGACAATCCCCACCTCTTAGGTGGGGTAGCCCGGGGTGGAGGGGTGGGGGAAACAATTGATAAGTGCATTAGGCATGCAACTTTTCAGCTGCTCAGCTGACTTTTTCTTTTTTTGTTTCCTTATTTGTCCCATTGAAAATAAAAAACACTACTGTACAAAGTTGGAGATTTTGTGCATTTTCCTCTTTTTTGTTATGACACAGTTGCATGGCTGTGATATTATTTATTGCCGCAAGTACATTTGTCCTACATTCTGGATGTCGTCTTCCTGAGATATTTATCACGGAATGACAATGTTCGACGCCGGAGTCGAGTATAATCGATTCCACTTTGGGAATTGGAATATCGCGGTTCCGGATTTTTGAGGAATCGATTCCTCTTCATTTAGATTCGATTCCCAATGATAGCGTGCCAATTCCAAACAATAGCGTGCCAATTCCAAACATTACCTAGCAGGGCTGTAGTCAAGGTCCGAGTCCAGCAAACATCCGAGTCCTCAGCAGGCAGAGTCCAATTTCAAGTGCAAGTGTCAATGATCGTGCCTGTGATCTTAGCAGCTCGTAAGTTTGCTTTAGGCCGCAAAAAAAATTTCTTTGGGAGGTGACATACATTTCGAGTGCTAAACATTATTTTAAGCAGTAGAAATTATATATTTTACGTTCTCGGAATTTTATTTTACATGTTCGACATACTTTCGGCCCCAAAATAAATTACAATAGACACTTCAAATAATTTTCGGCGCCTGTATAATGTAGTTTTTGTAAAATATTGTATATTTTATTTTTTTCGATGGACTCGGCCCAAGTTCTTAAAAATCGGGACTCGAGTCCGAGTCCGGACTCGAGTCTACAGCGTTGTTACCTAGCTAATCCAGTTACAAAATACTTGATACAGACCGTCGCAATAATTGGGTCGTCTACAAAATATGTAGTTTTGTCAATGCACATGTAGGTGAACACGCTAAATGTATTTAACGTTTTTTCGTGAAAAATGGAATCGATCATCTATTGTTTTCTGAAATGGGAGTCGACTCTGAAAATGCTGGAGTCGTCCAAGCCTAAACCTTATCCCATCCAAATCCGTCCCCTCCCCTCCCCTCCCCTCCCCTCCCCTCCCCTCCCCTCCCCTCCCCTCCCCAACCCATTTAAAACTACGTTGAATTGACGTATGGATGGCTCCAACAAAAACATTAATACATGTAGTTGCACATTGCAGTACATGTATTTACATAAATTTGTAAAATGATCAATTTCGACAATGTCATTTTAGTGAACAGGTAATTTCTTTATTTCATCACGACAGTTGTTCATTTCACCATGATCGTATTCGCTACATCAGGTGGGATAAATCTCACTGCCGAGTCTTTACACGGTAAAGGGGGCATTATTTTAGCAACACAGACCATATTTTCCAGAAAATACCTTTGTCTGGTCTCAAAATAAAAGAAATAATTTTAAGTTGTTCTGAAGAGATAACTTGGGCCCAAAAAGGTTACAAATAGTGTTACAACATGCCTTTCCAAAAACCCCGTGTACAAATTTCCAATATACGCTCGTAACCGGGACGGACACTTGTGTTACATTTTAGGCCGTCCCGGTTACGAGCATATTTGAAATTTGTACACAGGGTTTTTAGAAATGATGTTGTCACACTATTTGTAACCCTTTTTTGGGCCAAAGTTATCTCTTCAGAACAACTTAAACTTATTTCTTTTATTTTGAGACCACACAAAGGTGTTTCCTCAAATGTGGTCCGTGTTGCCAAAATGCCCCCTTCACTGTGGAAAGACCCCTGCCACCAAATGTAAATTATTAGGCCCATAACATTTGCATAATTGTATATTTTGTTTAACTGTACCAATTTATAGCACCTGTGGCCATATGCACACGATATGTGACAAAAGGTATGCACCCCCACTTGTATAGTTGCCCACATTGGTGATACCATGGTCGAGTGGTTTAGTTCGTCGACTCGCAACAGGGGTGAAAACTGTCTTGATGTCGCGGGTTCGAAACCCGGCAGGTTACTTGTGTCCTGGAGTATAAGGCATTAAACCACAATTGCTCCATCCTTCAGAAGGGATTCAAAGCCGTTGGTGCAGTGAGTTGTGTAACGCACTTAAAAGATCCCAGAGCATTCTTTCGTGAAAAGCAAGGGGATTACCCAGTGTCTTTGGCCGTCAGATGCCAATGGCGCCACCCACCTACATGTACGTGGAAGATATTATACGGGCTGCGATTTGAAGTTCATTAAACCCAATAAATTGTCTCAAGTATCCAAGGAATTGTAAAGGAATTCCTTTCAGGTTTTTTATTTTATTTTTTTGGGGGGAGGGGGGTGGTGCGTTAAACGGGATGTGTGTTGAGGTATAGGGGCAATACAGGTAGTCTTTGTCACATATCGTGCTGGTATGACACTTATCTTGCAGAAGCATTACACAAATTGTCAAAACAAGCTCAGCAAAACATGTACATCAAATAGTGTTGATTTTTTTAACTTCCTACAAAGAAACTAAGGGCGTGTTTGTTTCGGACGAATCCGCCGATCCCGAGATCTGCGCAGATGGTACAGCTAGATTCAACTATGCATAGCGCTGAACCATCTGCGCAGATCGGGATCGGCAGATTCGTCCGAAACAAACAAGCCCCAAGTTAAGGTAGCGTTTCAGATTTTTCCAGAAAATATATTTCGTTTGAACCAGACGATTTGTTACAGTATACGTCCTAAAAATTCATCCATGGGACGAAAAGATGAAATTTGCAATCTCCAAATTGGATGTTGAAGCAAAAAGGTTGGTGTAATTACTGTACTGCTTTATGGTCTAATACGTCCCCTCCATCGATATACACTGAGCAAAAATATAAACGCCCCATGTAAATTATTTATGTAACATGAAATGGGCGACCCTAAATGAGCTGATATTGTCTTATAATTGTACAAAATGTTTATTTGTAAACATTTGTGTCCATCTCTGCCAGTGAGCAATTGCTCAGTGATTCCACCCACAACAATAAAAGTTTCAAAGTGTCACATGGGGCGTTTATAATTTTGTTCAGTGTATAATCACTGGTTGCGGCAACACCCTCTGAATTTGAAGCCACTTTCCGCCATCTTAGTACTCCAAATACAATGCCTTGCCTAGAGTGGTCATACTGTTTTCATGCATGGACCGGGGAGCAGTCTAGGCAAAGCATTGTGTTGGGAGAACTTGGTGCCCGGCGCATGGCTACAATTTAATTCTGTGTAGCCAGCTGCTATAGAGCCTTTGCACGGCGGCCATGACAGGGGGCAATCACATTGTTACCATGAGTCATGCATGAGTAGGTGCTTTGTGGTTCTATTGTTACATCATTTAAATACGAAAACCTGCCCCCTGTCATGGCCGCCTAAATGTTGCCCCAGGGGTGGGGATTTTGTCACAAAAAAGTGACAATCCCCACCTCTTAGGTGGGGTAGCCCGGGGTGGAGGGGTGGGGGAAACAATTGATAAGTGCATTAGGCATGCAACTTTTCAGCTGCTCAGCTGACTTTTTCTTTTTTTGTTTCCTTATTTGTCCCATTGAAAATAAAAAACACTACTGTACAAAGTTGGAGATTTTGTGCATTTTCCTCTTTTTTGTTATGACACAGTTGCATGGCTGTGATATTATTTATTGCCGCAAGTACATTTGTCCTACATTCTGGATGTCGTCTTCCTGAGATATTTATCACGGAATGACAATGTTCGACGCCGGAGTCGAGTATAATCGATTCCACTTTGGGAATTGGAATATCGCGGTTCCGGATTTTTGAGGAATCGATTCCTCTTCATTTAGATTCGATTCCCAATGATAGCGTGCCAATTCCAAACAATAGCGTGCCAATTCCAAACATTACCTAGCAGGGCTGTAGTCAAGGTCCGAGTCCAGCAAACATCCGAGTCCTCAGCAGGCAGAGTCCAATTTCAAGTGCAAGTGTCAATGATCGTGCCTGTGATCTTAGCAGCTCGTAAGTTTGCTTTAGGCCGCAAAAAAAATTTCTTTGGGAGGTGACATACATTTCGAGTGCTAAACATTATTTTAAGCAGTAGAAATTATATATTTTACGTTCTCGGAATTTTATTTTACATGTTCGACATACTTTCGGCCCCAAAATAAATTACAATAGACACTTCAAATAATTTTCGGCGCCTGTATAATGTAGTTTTTGTAAAATATTGTATATTTTATTTTTTTCGATGGACTCGGCCCAAGTTCTTAAAAATCGGGACTCGAGTCCGAGTCCGGACTCGAGTCTACAGCGTTGTTACCTAGCTAATCCAGTTACAAAATACTTGATACAGACCGTCGCAATAATTGGGTCGTCTACAAAATATGTAGTTTTGTCAATGCACATGTAGGTGAACACGCTAAATGTATTTAACGTTTTTTCGTGAAAAATGGAATCGATCATCTATTGTTTTCTGAAATGGGAGTCGACTCTGAAAATGCTGGAGTCGTCCAAGCCTAAACCTTATCCCATCCAAATCCGTCCCCTCCCCTCCCCTCCCCTCCCCTCCCCTCCCCTCCCCTCCCCTCCCCTCCCCAACCCATTTAAAACTACGTTGAATTGACGTATGGATGGCTCCAACAAAAACATTAATACATGTAGTTGCACATTGCAGTACATGTATTTACATAAATTTGTAAAATGATCAATTTCGACAATGTCATTTTAGTGAACAGGTAATTTCTTTATTTCATCACGACAGTTGTTCATTTCACCATGATCGTATTCGCTACATCAGGTGGGATAAATCTCACTGCCGAGTCTTTACACGGTAAAGGGGGCATTATTTTAGCAACACAGACCATATTTTCCAGAAAATACCTTTGTCTGGTCTCAAAATAAAAGAAATAATTTTAAGTTGTTCTGAAGAGATAACTTGGGCCCAAAAAGGTTACAAATAGTGTTACAACATGCCTTTCCAAAAACCCCGTGTACAAATTTCCAATATACGCTCGTAACCGGGACGGACACTTGTGTTACATTTTAGGCCGTCCCGGTTACGAGCATATTTGAAATTTGTACACAGGGTTTTTAGAAATGATGTTGTCACACTATTTGTAACCCTTTTTTGGGCCAAAGTTATCTCTTCAGAACAACTTAAACTTATTTCTTTTATTTTGAGACTACACAAAGGTATTTCCTAAAATGTGGTCCGTGTTGCCAAAATGCCCCCTTTACTGTGGAAAAGACCCCTGCCACTAAATGTAAATTATTAGGCCCATAACATTTGCATATTTCTACATTTTGTTTACTATATCAAGTTATAGCACCTGTGGCCATATGCACACGATATGTGACAAAAGGTATGCACCCCCACTTTTATAGTTCCCACAATGGTGATACCATGGTCGAGTGGTTTAGTTTGTCGACTCGCAACAGGGGTGAAAACTGTCTTGATGTCGCGGGTTCGAAACCCGGCAGGGTACTTGTGTCCTGGAGTATAAGGCATTAAACCACAATTGCTCCATCCTTCAGAAGGGATTCATAACCGTTGGTGCAGTGAGTTGTGTAACGCACTTAAAAGATCCCGGAGCATTCTTTCGTGAAAAGCGAGGGGATTACCCAGTGTCTTTGGCCGTCAGATGCCAATGGCGCCACCCACCTACGTGGAAGATATTTGTAATACGGGCTGCGATTTGAAGTTCATTAAACCCATTAAATTGTCTCGAGTATCCAAGGAATTCTAAAGGAATTCCTTTGAGGTTTAAATTTTTTTGGGGGGTGGTGGTGCGTTAAACGGGATGTGTGTTGAGGTATAGGGGCAATACGGGTAGAGTCTTTGTCAAATATCGTGCTGGTATGACACTTATCTTGCAGAAGCATTACATCAATTGTCAAAACAAGCTCAGCAAAACGTGTACATCAAATAGTGTTGATTTTTTTAACTTCCTACAAAGAAACCAAGTTAAAGTACAAGTCTTGCAGAAGCATTACATAAATTGTCAAAACAAGCTCAGTAACTATTTAAAGAGATCAATCAAATATGTACATCAAATAGTGGGGTTTGTTTTACTTCCTACAAAGAAACCAGGTTAAAGGAGCGCGTTTAAGATTTTTCCAGAAAATGGATTTCGTTTTAACCAGACAATTTTTTACAGTATATACAATACGTCCTAAAAATGCATCCATGGGACGAAAAGATGAAATTTGCAATCTCCAAATTGGATGTTGAAGCAAAAAGATTGGTGTAATTACTGCACTGCTTTATGGTCTTCTAATACGTCCCCTCCATCGATATATAATCACTGGTTGCGGCAACACCCTCTAAATTTGAAGCCACTTTCCGCCATCTTGGTACTCCAAATACAATGCCTTGCCTAGACTGGTCATACTGTCTTCACTAATCTGACCTGTGTTAGGTGGAATGCAATGCATGGACCGGGGAGCAGTCTAGGCAAAGCATTGTGTTGGGAGAACTATGGTTGCCGGCCGGCGCGCATCTTCTTGCAACAGTGCCCCTTTAACGCACTCCCTAACTCCTGCGTACAGCATCCTGAGATATCAGGGAATTTCCACTCTGCAAAGCGACGTAACAATACCCTGAGGAAATACACGCAAATCTGTGGAGCGAGCCGGCTGTTGTCTTGAGCCAACTCACGCCCGAGCATTTTTATGTAATTTAATCAATTCGGTCATGTTATGCCGAAAAGAAACAATTTCTATACTTTCCAGAAATTGTATTGGTTCCGTTCCTTATGACTGTCCTATTTCTACCAAACTTTCAAACGACGAACCTTATTTACTCCGCAGTTTTTCACATTAATAACAGGGATGCATGCTGACGAATGTAATGGAACGGATTCCCCAGTATGCTTTAAATAGCAGCCAATCGCCGACGCGGACAACGGCCAGCATCACCGAGTACATGTATCACATGCGTGCACGGTGTTTACAATCTGCGCGCGTTACATTTGAATGCCTGCAATGCACTGTAAGCGTCCTGATTGGTCCAGCAGAGCCGACAGGATTTCTGTCGCTAGTCCCACCGCCAAATGGGGCCTTTTTCAACAGGGCCACTGTACGCAGGAGTTAGGGAGTGCGTTAAAGGGGCACTGTTGCAAGAGGATGGCGTACAGTGGCTCTGTTGTAAAAGGCCCAATTTCGCGGTGGGACTAGCGACAGAAATCTTGTCGCCTCTGCTGGACCAATCAGGACGCTTGGCAGTGCATTGCAGCATGATTGCAGGCATTCAAATGTAACGTGCGCAGATTGTAAACACCGTGCATGCATGTGATACAGTACTCGGTAATGCTGGCTGTTGTCGGCGATTGGCTGCTATTTAAAGCATACTGGGGAATCCGTTCCATTACATTCGTCAGTATGCATCCCTGTTATTAATTTAAAAAACTGCGGAGTAAATTAAGATCGTCGTTTGAAAGTCATAAGAAACGGAACCCAATACAATTTCTGGAAAGTATATAAATCATTTCTTTTCGGCATAACATGACCGAATTGATTAAATTACATCAAAATGACTCGGGTGTGAGTTGGCTCAAGACAACAGCCGGCCCACTCTACAGATTTGCGTGTGTTTCATCAGGTTATTGTTACGTCGCTTTGTAGAGTGGAAATTCCCTGATATCTCAGGATGATGGCCGGCGCGTGGCTACAATTTAATTCTGTGTAGCCAGCTGCTATTGCATACTTTTTTTCAGTATAGATCAGTGGTCCCCTCGCGCGCACTTTGGTTATCGGCTGTTTGGCAACCACCAACAAAATGTTGAACTCGAGAGTCATTTTATGTTTTCACATTACCGTGCAATATGAAGATGCTTTCTTTTGGGAACTTTGTTTTGAAATTTAGCTTTAAATCTGACAGGAAGTAGTTATGACATCATACTCGATGCAAAATCTTCACAGAGTCTCTATCAGCCACCACAATTTCGCCATGAGGAGACAACGTCATATCGCAGGGAAACGTCAATCCCAGAGCCATGGTCTGTACATGTACGCCTTGTGCAGTGTAATGATGCAGTGCATTATTAATACTGGGCCGATAAGCGGTATTACTGGGCCGATAAGCGGTGACGTAAATATCTCCCGCCTCGTCACAGCACACGCAACCATGCCCAATTGTCCTCCACCATGTTTCACTTTTAGTGCTAATGCTGAAAACCTCATGACCCGAAAACTCTAGGCAGAGTAACCTCCCGGTAACGTGACTAAATAAGATCAAACGGTCGTCATGTTGGAAGGCAATGGCTGGATGTTCTAATGTGCGAGTAGGAATTACTGAAATCAATGACCCATCAAGGTTTGTCACAAATACAACGTTTCTTTTTTCATCTACCACAGCTACGCGATTTTGGCTATCCGTAGCAATACGAGTAAGTTCACTTTCTCGCAGTTCCCCAGATTCATCTTGTGCCGGTCTGAACTGACGAATCAACTGCTGGTCAGTGTTAAACACTTTAACCAAATCGCCATCTGTGATCAATATCAAATCGTCGCGTGTCACAGCCACGCTGTATGGAGCCTGCAAGCCACCGTCTGGGTTAAAGTAAGTCTTTAAATGTCCATTAGACGTAAATACAGAGACCGTTTTCTTGTTTCTATCTATTGTGACAATGTCACCGTTTTTCAAGGCGCCAACGGCATGTGCACTTAAGGCAAACGTATTTTTCAACAGCCATTTTTCTTCATGAAGTATTTCCCCCAGATCTGTATCAGAGACTACATCTTGACACTTGAACCCAATGAATGACCTCTTGTGGTCCCCCCGTTCAAACGGGAGTTCCTTCTGAAATTTCAGGTTGTACATCACCTTGGGCCTAAGATCCAACATCTCAAAGTTGTCGGCATGTTCCATCAGGTCGGTCACAGCAGCCACAACGGTCTTGGCTCTCTCCATCCTATCACGATTACTATTCAACACTTTTTCATACTCTTCATCTCTGTCCTTGCCGATTTTCGTGATCTCGTCTCTGAGAAGCTGAGCCTTGGTTTGGATTCTGGCGATTTCCTCTTTCTCCTCGGCAGAAACATCATCGCATGCCTTGGTCACCATCAGCTTCAGTCTCTTCCGTGAATGAGATATGGATTCTTGCGAGGCTTGTAATTCCTCCTCGCTCTTCCGAAACGTCTTCAAGGCGTCATCAACATCTTTACGATGATATCCAATGGCATCTGTAATGGTGTTGAAAGTATGTTTCGCTGTACGATGGTCGAACGCTGCACACACATAACATATCAGTATCTTGCAAGTCTTGCAGTAAAGAGAGAGATTGTGGTCAGGGTGCTGTGTGCATTTTGGGGAAGGAGGATCCCTAGCTGTGACGTTCTGGCGCAGACTGAGATCTGACACAATTCGGTGTTTCTTGGTGTGTTTCAAGTACTTGTGAGCAGCCTCACATTGTTGGCAGATGTTCGCATTGCAGTCAAGGCATCGGGAGACGGCCTCCAAACCGTCTTCGCACTCTTCACAAATCAGATTAGAAGCCGAAGTTACTTCAAGTAACTTCTCCCGTTTGTTGACGTCATCGACAAGCGAGCTCAGGAAGAAACAGCTCTTGAGATTCTCAAGGCGCGAGTCTGGAATCTCCGTGGCCTTCCTACAGACTGGGCAGATGATCTTATCGGCATCTGGTTGATGCTTGCTGACCCAGTCTTCCAAACAATCCCGACAAAAACTGTGTAGACAGTCGAGTATTTTTGGATCGTGGAAACGGCGCAAGCAGATTGGGCATTCCAGATGTTCCTGACTGATCTCACACTTGGCTGTAGATTCGGCCATTGCATGTTTTGTTTGTTTAAATGTGCCTGGAGAACAAATGGTTTATAAAAATAAGGTTTAGTTGTGACCTCAGGTTTCATCTTGTCCTCATTGTTCTGAATTTGTGTTGTAAATCGCACACATGCTTGTATGTGAAGAGATACATGTACATGGTGTCTTCCAAAAATGTCCAGGCCACACCAGACAACCTGAGAATCGAGGTTTCCCTGAATCCTGATAGGGAATCGTCTTACATGAAATTTAGTTTTTATTTCAGCAAATTCAATCAAGACAATCGGGAGTTATGTCACAGTTGTGGCAGCATAAGTCACATCCTATAGTCTATGAACCAGATATGATTATTTCACAAGAACTGGCCGCCCAGTTTACGATAAGTCTATAGGCAGTCACTATAGCCTAAGTAAGCTTTAATACTCGATTCCTATCAGGATCCAGGGAAACCTAGATTATCATTCTGGGGTTGCGTGGTTTTGCCTCGGACATTTGTTTGGCACCATGTAGGCTTATACTATACAATCAAAGTACTGTTGCAGCTATCAATTTTTCCCCCGCCCCTTAATACCCCACATAAGAGGTGGAGATTGTCACTTTTCGCGCGACAATATTTCCACCCCCTTGGGCAAAATGTAGGTGACAACCCCACCCACGAATGCAAAACATGTGCGTACACAGACATTTTAATTTCAATGGGTCAAAATCCCCACCCTGGGGCAATAAAAATGATCAAACCCTCACCTTAGGGGAGGAGCAGCGCGTAGGAGGGGAGGATAGTGGGGGAACAATAATTTATAGATGCATTATCAAACCATACATGTACAATGTTGGTGGTGTTTCCGCATAAAACGGAAAACTAGGTGCGGCCTTCTGCGGAATATCGTTATGCCTTGAAACTCCTATAAATATAGTGTATAAGGCCTTTACTAATAATAATAATATAACTTTGATCTGTTTATTAAGTCAACTACATGTATTTACCGTGAAAATGTATACATCTGCGTTCACCTATAGCGATAAATGATGTCTTTTGATGCATGGGTGTTGCGTCGGTCGAAGGAACTCACAAATGAAACCACAAAATGGCGCTGCGATTTTGTACTACACAATTGTGAACCAAAAATAGCTGCGGGAATTTCCGTTCACGCACGAGAAACTGCTGAATCGGGGTAAAAGGTCAAATAATTGTGTGTACGATGCAATAAACTAACATGGCAGTCGGAAAAAAAGTACCATCAATAGACCTATGACATAATGACGTCACGCAATGTTTACCGCGGTGTATTATGGGTGAAAAGTGGGACGAAATCTCTGCATCTCTAGTTTGCGTGAACAGTATAATTTCTATATTTCAGCACGACATCATTTCGCCATGATCTTACTGGCCACCACATGTAAATTACTATTATGTCTATAACATAATTTGCATATTCGTACATTTTGTTTAACTGTATCAAGTTATAGCAACACGATATGTGACAAATAGTAACCCCCTTCAACCCCCCCTCCCCCTCCCCCCATCCCCTTTTTGTGGGATATCATGGTGGAGTGGTTTAGCTCGTTGACTCGCAACAGGGGTGAAAACTAGATGTTGCCGGCTCGAAACCCGACAGTTGTACCTGTGCCCTTGAGCAAGGCACTCAACCGCAATTGCTCCATCCTTCAGATGAGGAGTATAAGGGGATTCCCCGGTGTCTCTGGCCGTCGGCTGCCAGTGGCGCCACCCACCTATGTATCTCAATGTTTAGGTGGAAGATATTTGTAAGCTTCATGCTACTGGCTTCAGCCTACGACTGCGATTTGAAGTTCATTAAACCCATTAAATTGTGTTTCAAATATCCAAGGAATGTTAAAGGAATTTCTTTCAGGTTTTAGGGGGGTTGGTGCTTAAACAAATGGGAAGAGTGTGTTGAGCTATAGGGGCAATAGGAGTAGAGTCTTTGTCACATATCGTGCTGGTATGACTGCCGCCATTAAACCATGCCCCAAACGGCATTTTTACATTTGTCTCGCAGAAGCATTACATAAATTGTCAAAACAAGCTCAGTAACTACTTAAAGAGATCAATAAAAACGTGTACATCAAATAGTATTATATTTTTTGTAACACTTCCTATGAAAAGAAACCAGGTTAAAGGAGCGTGTTCAGATTTTTCTAGAAAATGGATTTCGCTCTAACCCAACAATCATAAAATACCTCCCAAAAATGCATCCATGGGAAGAAAACAGGAAATTTGCATCTCCAATTTGGATGTGGAGGCAAAAAGGTTGGTGTAATTACTGTATTGCTTTATATAAATTAATTTACAAAACAGTGATTTTTTTTCACGATATATCATTGAAAATATACAGATTGGGAACACAAATATTTTATAATGTATGGGGGACCAAAAGTGGACAATCCAAATTTCCAATTTTTTGATAGCAGAAAATTGAAATGTACTAAAAAAACCTTCAGTAAAAAACCTTTTTCAAAATTTCCAATTTTCTGCTCGCAGTAATTTGGATTTTACTTCATACTCCATAACACCGTGGTCCGAAAGTGGTCATCCAAAATGTCAATTTTTGTGCTAGCAGAAATTTGGATTTTACTTTTGTGCAAAACCAAACTTTCCAAATTTCTACTGGCAGAAATTTCGAATTTACTTACATGCCAAACCAAAATTTCCAAATTTCTAGTGGCAGAAATTTGGATTTTACTTTAGTTCCAAACCAAAATTTCCAAATTTCTAGTAGCAAAAATTTTGATTTTACTTTAGTGCCAAACCAAAATTTCCAAATTTTTACTAGCAGAAATTGCCAAATTTTTTGTTTCCAAGTTTCTAGGGGTGCTCCTTTATTCAAAGAGGCACCCCTTAAGTTGAAATGGAACAGTCCACGGTGTTGACGTTTCCAAAGCACTCCTTCCGGCGCGCGCGCTTCCTTTTATGCCTATACTTATACACCAATCCGGTAATAAGGTCTTCTTCCCTGTATATCCGCCATAGCTGGGGGGCTTCCACTGAATGAACTGTATTTTTTTGCTGTTGCTGAAGCTGCATTTGTTTACTTCGAACAAGTTGCGCGTCTTTGTAGGGTTGTGTGCGCGCGAAGGCGGGCGCGTCGCGTGTACGCAAAGGCGGGCGCGTTGCGTATACGCGAAGGAGGCTCGTTCGTGCATGTAATGGATGAACAGCAACACAAAACGCACAGCCCATGCACTGGACGCCCCCCAGCTATGGCGGATATGCAGGGAGGAGATATTAGTTACCGGATTGGTGTATATACTTATATACGTGAATTCTTCGCTCTTCGCAGAGAGCCAATCACGCTCCTCGCTTAGTGGTAGCGTCCACTTTTACTAAGGGGTGGGGTCTAATGTTTAAACGAACAGCGACTGTAAGGACGTTTTTTAATAGGCCTATCTTTATTCAGATGGGGGTGGTGACATAGAAGCACTGCGCATGTGCGAATTTTTAACAGCCGTTGGTGTGTTTTATATTTGGCGCCCTTTTTGATGGCGAAATCGTATGGGTGTTATCTTACGCAATGTTTGGAAAAAATAAGCAATAAACAACCAGTAAAAATATGCAGAATGACTTTTGAAGACCTACTTTAAATAATTCCAAGGCAAACAAGTCTTTAAAAAGGCAGATATGACACGGAATTACGGATCGAATTTAAATATTTTTTTGAAAACATACTTTACAATTTTCCTTATTGCTCGCAAAATATCATTTTCCCAACATTGAGACATATTTGCTGGTTCAGTTGATGAACTATTTTAGTGTCTGAATTTGATTTGAACGTGGCAATAAAGCCGGATATTTTTTATGTGTTCAAATAATTTTGAAATTTTGCTGGATATTAGCGTAAAAAGTGTCTAGTACCTGTACTACGCGCTGTACTGTGTATACAGCGTGTGGAACAGTGGACATAGGCGTTCGCGTACGTGTGGTATCGACTACTCGTAACAATAATTCAGCGTCAGTAATCGATACTAACGCGCCGTCGTATTCGCTCCGTTCGCTCGTGTTGACTCACGTTGCGATGTTTTTCAAATTCAAATTATAGTCAAAATATGTTTATTGCCCGAATAAGTTTGTAATGACCATTTCAATCAATAATCTGGCTTTATTGGACATATATTGCTTTGTCAGGGAAAACGATGGTTTTGGAGAAATTTCTCTGAACATTTTGATAACAAAAAAAAAATTGTGCGTTTTGCAAATCTACAAGACGACCTAAAATTGCAGTTTAGTCAAAAATTTGTGAATAATTTTCGCCAAAAGGGCCCTTAAATGTCGAACCATGTCTCATACGTGTTCCCCAAACGGGATTTGCACCCAAAAAAGGCTCATTTAATTCCTGGTCCAGTTATATTTTTGTAGGCATAAAAGGAGCGCGCGCGCCGGAAGGAGTGCTTTGGAAACGTTAACACCGTGGACTGTTCCATTTCAACTTAAGGGGTGCCTCTTTGAATAAAGGAGCTCCCCAGAAACTCGGAAACAGAACTTTGGCAATTTCTGCTGGTAAAAATTTGGAAATTTTGGTTTGGCACTAAAGTAAAATCAAAATTTTTGCTACTAGAAATTTTGACATTTTGGTTTGGCATGTAAGTAAAATCCAAATTTCTGCCAGTAGAAATTTGGAAAGTTTGAATTGGCACAAAAGTAATATCAAAATTTCTACTAGTAGAAATTTGAAAATTTTGGTTTTGCACAAAAGTAAAATCCAAATTTCTGCTAGCACAAAAATTGACATTTTGGATGACCACTTTCGGACCACGGTGTTATGGAGTATGAAGTAAAATCCAAATTACTGCTAGCAGAAAATTGGAAATTTTGAAAAAGGTTTTTTACTTAAGGTTTTTTTAGTACATTTCAATTTTCTGCTATCAAAAAATTGGAAATTTGGATTGTCCACTTTTGGTCCCCCATACCACGGTGTTATGGAGTATGAAGTAAAATCCAAATTGCTGCTAGCAGAAAATTGGAAATTTTGAAAAAGGTGTTTTACTTAAGGTTTTTTTAGTACATTTTAATTTTCTGCTATCAAAAAATTGGAAATTTGGATTGTTCACTTTTGGTCCCCCATACCTAAGCTACTGCAATCAGTTTGTAAACCCTTTCTTCAAAATCAGACATAATCAAATATAGGTCAAATTCGATTCTGTTCACATTTTGCCAAATGATTAAATTCCCTTTAAAATGGTACTTCTTTTAACATTTTGAATTAGGCTAAACATTTCTGACTGGCCAATTTGAAATTCAAAATACGAATTAGGCACTTGACATGAAGCTTAATTGTATATTTGACCCCGTTCTCACTGGAGATATCGCTTTGTTCGAGAAAGATTCGACAATGATTCAGGGATTTCCTGATGTGAATGCACGTTTCTTCATTGGACGAGGCAAATTTGTAATGGTTCACATTTGTAATGTGTTCCCCTTTGTAATGTGAACGCTCCCACCTTGAGCACGCAGCAGGGTGGATATATGCGCATTACAAGTCCTATTATTTCTCTATTGTATCCAATAGGGTGACACTTTTTGTGTAGAGAGTCATGTTAGGGCGACTAGGTTGGTTAGGACAAAAACAATTTTTTTTTAAATCGAGAACCATTTTTATTAGGTCTAGAACCATCTCTCTTAGGTATGGAACCATTTTTGGAAGCTTCGGGTACAGAAATTTGTTGTCAAATCGATGTCTTCCAGCCGAAATTTCGGTGGTCGTTTGGGAAAGTTTTACCGGTGGGTCGCCCCTTTGCAGCATTAAGAGGTATTATTATTATTTGTGCGACGAGCTTCATCAGTGGTTGTCTAATGTGAACGGTACCGCTCTTTGTTCAGTCTTCGCTAAGTGAGATGCGAACGCACGCTTTATTAACTAACGATGACTGACCAGTCTAAAGCCCGGTATACACTGGCACTATTTCGGCCGACGCGACGCAACTCATCAACTTAACCATATGCAGCACGATGTGGCAGCGGGTGTCTCTCAACACCCCCCCCCCCCCCCCCCCCTCCCCCCCCCCCCTCCCCCCCCCCCCCTCCCCCCTCCCCTACCATTGTCCCCCATTGTGTATCAAACATCCAAGGAATTTCCAAGGAATTCCTTTCAGTTTTTAGGGGAGGTTTGATGTGTTAACTAAAGGGAAGAGTGTGTTGAGGTATAGGGGCGTTAGGGGGTAGTCCCTTTGCCACATGTCGTGCTGCGTACGTGGGTATGAACTCAACTGGAGCCAGCTAGTTGGTGAAAGTCGTTAAGTGTATACCACTTAACGAGTCAAATCGGTGTCGGTTGCTTCTAGTCTGAAGTTATCTGAACTAGTTTTTCATCAGTGTTGAAAAACTAGGTCCGACTATCACCGACTGTCACCAACTCTAGCCGACAAGTTGAGTTGAGTTGAGTCGCGTCCGCCGAAAAAGTGCCAATGTATACCCAGGGTCTTATAATAATTATTTCCCCAAAATGTAATCAACTCAAGTAATTTTATAGGAAAGTAAAAGACATGTTTCATGTTTTCATATTAGCATGCAATATGAGGATGCTTTCTTTTGAGAACTTTGTTTTTAAATTTAGTAGTTATGACATCATACTAGATGAAAAATCTTCACAGACTCGTCATCAGCCACCACAAGTTCACCATGAGGAGACAAAGTCATATCGTAGGGAAACTTTAATCCCAGAGCCACGGTCTGTACATGTACGCCTTGTGCAGTGTAATGATGCACTTCATCGAGAGGGGTGACGTAAATATCTCCCGCCTCGTCGCAGCACACGCCACCAGGCTTCATGATCCTACCTAATGTTTTAGTGGTAATGCTGAAAACTTCACGACCCGAAAAATCTAGGCAGAGTAACCTCTTCGAAAGGTAACTAAACAATATCAAACGGTCGTCATGTTGGAAGGCAATGGCTGGATGTTTTATTGTGCCAGTAGGAATGACTGAAATCAATGACCCATCAAGGTTTGTCACATATACAACCTTTCTTTTTTTATCTACCACAGCTACGCGATTTTGGCCATCCGTAGCAATACGAGCAAGTTTACTTTCTCGCAGTTCCCCAGAGTCGTCTTGCCCTGGTCTGAACTGACGAATCAACTGCTGGTCAGTGTTAAACACTTTAACCAAATCGCCATCTGTGATCAACTTTAAATCGTCGCGTGTCACTGCCACGCTGTATGGAGCCTGTAATTGGCCACTTTGTGGGTTAAAGTAAGTCTTGAAATGTCCATTGGACGTAAATACAAAGACAATGTTATTGTTTCTATCTATTATGACAATGTCACCGTTATTTAAGGCGCCAACAGCCTGCGCATGAGACTTGCGAGGGTAAATGCCGCCGCCGCCCCCCTTGAACTCATTTTTTAACAGCCATGTTTCTTCATGAAGTATTTCCCCCAGATCTGTATCAGAGACTACATCTTGGCGCTTGAACCCAATGAATGACTTCTTGTGGTCACCGTGTTCAAACGGGAGTTCCTCCTGAAACTCCAAGTTGTGCATCACATTGGGCCTAAGATCCAACATCTCAAAGTCGTCGGCATGTTCTATCAAATAACTCACAGCAGCCACAATTGTCTTGGCTCTCTCCATCTTGTCAAAATTCTTCTTAACCACTTGTTCATAATCTGTATCTCTGTCCTTACCGATTTTGGTGATCTTATCTCTGAGAAGCCGAGCCTTGGTTTGAATTTTGGCGATTTCCTCTTTCTCCTTAGCTGAAACATCATCGCATGCCTTGGTCACCATCAGCTTCAGTCTCTTCCGTGAGTGAGAGATGGATTCTTGCGAGGCTTGGAATTCCTCCTCGCTCTCCTGAAACTTCTTTAAGATGTCATCAACATCTTTACGATGAGATCTGATGGCATCTGCAATGGTGTTGAAAGTATGTTCCGCTGTACGATGGTCAAATGCTGCACACATTGAACAGATCAGTATCTTGCAAGTCTCGCAGTAAAGAGAGAGATTGTGGTCAGGGTGCTGTGTGCATTTTCGGGAATGAGAATCCTTAGCTGTGACGTACTGGCGCGGACTGATATCTGACACAATTCTGTGTTTCTTGGTGTGTTTCATGCGCTTGTGAGCAGCCTCACATTGTTGGCAGATATTCGCATTGCAGTCCAAGCATCGGGAGACGGCCTCCAAACCGTCTTCGCACTCTTCACAAATCAGATTAGAAGCTGGGGTTTCTCCAAGTAACTTCTCCCGTTTGTTGACGTCATCGACAAGCGAGCTCAGGAAGAAACAGCTCTTGAGATTATTAAGGCGCGAGTCTGGAATCTCCGTGGCCTTCCTACAGACTGGGCAGATGATCTTATCGGCATCGGGTTGATGTTTGCTGACCACGCCTTCCAAGCAATCCCGACAAAAACTGTGTAGACAGTCGAGTATTTTTGGATCGTGGAAACGGCGCAAGCAGATTGGGCATTCCAGATGTTCCTGGCTGATTTCACATTTGGCTGTAGATTCGGCCATCTCGCTTTTTTTTAAAAATGTGCCTGGAGAACAAATGGTTTACAAAAATAAGGTTTAGTTGTAACCTCAGGTTCATCTTGTCCATACTGTTCTGAATTTGTGTCTCCCAAAAAAAATTTCAGACGCAGGCCACTGAATCAAGGTTTCCCTGGTGTAAGAAGAATCTTCTTACATGACAAATAGTTTTTATTTCATAAAAATAAATCAAGACAATCATGAGTTATGTCATTATTTGTGCAGCATAAATCACACTCTAGTCTGTCAAAAAAATTACACTTCCGGGTCAAAATGACCCATTGCCGGGTCATTTCAACCCTCTGACTCGGGGCTTTTTATAGTGTATAGTATGAACCAGATTAGTTGACAAGAACTGGCCGGCCAGTATTAATAGAATAAGTCAATAGGCAGTCACTGCATGGCCTAAAGTAAGCTTTTAATACTCGATTCCCAGGCTATCAGGACCCAGGGAAACCTAGATTATCATTCTGGGGTTGCCTGGTTTTGCCCCGGACATTTTTGGGACACCATGTATACTATAAAATCAAAGTACTGATGCAGCTATCAATATTGCCCCCCCCACCCCCCCCCCCCCCCCCCCCCCCCCCCCCCCCCCCCCCGCCCCCGCCTCTTACTACCCCACATAAGAGGTGGAGATATTTCCACCCCTGCGACAAACTGTAGGTGACAAAACCCCACCCACGGACGCAAAACATGTGCACGCAGCACAGACATTTGTATTTCAATGGGTCAAAATCCCCACCCTGTGCCAATAAAAACGACCAAACCCTCACCTAGGGGAGGGTCAGCGCGTGGGAGGGGAGGATAGTGGGGAACAATAATTTATAGGCGCATTATCGAACCATACAATGTTGGTGGTGTTTCCCCAAAAACGGAAAACTAGGTGCGGCCGCCTGCAGGATATCGTTATGGCTTGAAACTGTTTGAATACAGTGTACAAGGCCTTTACTAATAATAATATAACTCTGACGTGTTGATAAAGTCCACTAGTATTTACCGTGAAAATGTATTTACATTCGTCGTTCACCTATATCGATAAATGATGTCTTTTGATGCATGGGTACGGGTGTTGCGTCGGGCGGAGGAACTCATAAATGAAATCACAAAATGGCGGTGCGATTTCGAAACAACAATAATTGTTGTGAACCAAAAATAGCTTCGGGAATTCCCGTCCACGAGAAACTGCTGACTCGGATCGGGGTAAAAGGTCAAATAATTGTGGAGGTGTGTGCGCGTGTGTACAATGCATGCAATGCAATGGATTGATATGATGGAACTACGTGCCAAAAAGCACGTCCTACTACCTTTGAACCTAAATCATAATTCAGATTTGCTCTTAAAGACGTGACACTTAAATTGTAACTTGTTCTTAAAGACTTGAGACTTGAATCGAGACCTGCTCTCAAAGACTCGGACTTGACTTGCTCTCGGAGACTTATATGACTTGAATCAGAATCTTGCTCTCAAAGGCACGTAGTATACGAGACTTGAATAGCGCTCCGCACTAATGACGTCACGACTGCTGCACACGTGCGGCCAAAACTGACGCGGAACTCAGTCAAACTTTCCATCTTTTACCGTTGCAAGGCATGGCAAACATTGATATGACGGACGATGACAGCAATTTTCACCTTCAGAATAACGACGAATATACTTTGCACACTATGTGAGCTACCAACTCAGTAACTACTTAAATGATCAATAAAACATGTACATAAAATAGTATTAGTGTAGGCCCTATATATTTTTTTTTAACTTCCTACAAAGAAACCAGGTTAAAGGAGCGTGTTCAGATTTTTCCAGAAAATGGATTTCGTTTTAACCTAACAATTACAGTATATATACAATACCTCCCCAAAATGCATCCATGGGGACGAAAAAAATAAATTTGGATGTTGAAGCAAAAAGATTGGTGTAATTACTGCACTGCTTTATGAAATCGGATAAATTAGTTTTATACAAAACTTGGATATTTTTTTTAACGATATACATGTACTTGGAAATATATACAGATTGAGAACGACAAATTTCAGAATGGTAATGAGAAAAATCTCAACACCCATGCATGGGAAAAATGGAGGATTAAAAAATATGATCTGGACACGCTCCTGATCCTTTAAACCGAAACAGCATTTGTTCATTTATCTCGCAGGGGCATTACATAAAACAAACTCCATGACTACTGGAAGAAATCAATAAATCATATACATCAGTTTTTTGGTTTTTTTTACTTCTACAAAGAAACCAAGTTAACAAATCAAGTAAAGCTCAAATGTTTCTACACGTTTCTGAAGGTGCTGCATGCTATGAGTTAGTCTTCAATGAGTATCCACATAAACACGATCATACCTTATTGAAAATGAAAAATCATAAAATTTGGTCTAACCAAAGTACCTAAATAATCCATCCTTGTATTGCTAACACTTTCTCTCCTTTCTTCAGAATCACAATGCACTTAAAAAACATATTGTTCTCACGAGAAAAATCGCTTTGTTCGACGATGATTCGACGAAGAGATTTCCCGATGTGAACGCACGACGAGTCATCCGACGAAGACTAGAATCGCTTCATTCGACGAGGCAAAATATTGTAATGTGAACGTGTGCTCCCTTCAAACGGGTGACACTGATCTATGTTATTAAGTGATATTTGAACGGACACCTCATTATACCATAGAGCAAGGAACAGATTATTCCAACTATGTAATTCTCGTCGATCAAAGCGATTTCTCTCGTGAAGACGGAGTCTTGGATTGTGCTTGGCCTAATTAAGCAACTGCAATCAGTTTGCCACATTTTCCTTCAAAATCAGAAATAATCAAACACAGGTTACATTCGATTTTATTCACATTTTGCTAAAGATGATTAAATTCCCTTTAAAATAGCACTTCCGTTTTAATTTTAAATATATATTTTTGTTAAATGCAATATACATGCACTATTGAGAACATGCTGAAAACCTCATAGCGTGCTCCGGTGGGACACAAACGCACAACATCCTGCATATAAGAAGACATCTTAACCACTCGACCACATCTCTGAATGGTCAATTTGAAATTTAAAATTCTGAAATGTAGCTTTAAAGGTACTACATGATTGGTAAACCGTTTCATCCCCTGTGTGATTGAAGGTATATGCATGATTAAAACCAACCTGAGCAAAAATCAGCTGTAAGTTATGTGTAAATCCGTAAAAATTTCTGATTCCTAGAAATACCAATCACGTAGGCCTATTTTACCTTTAAATCTTACAGGAAGTACTTATGGCGGTTAGGTTAGATTGGTTCCCGATCCCTATAGATTGGTTCGCTTATTGCGAAAATATAGGGATCGGTAAAGGGCAGCCATGACGGGCAGAATTCTGCCCGTCACGTGGTTATTATTATTATTATTTTTTTAGTAAGTGCGCAGATTTTGCATTGACATTTGTAACTTGGCCGTGCATGTCGAACATATCCAATTATGTAAATAAAGTACATTGCCTAAAGCAAAGGGCTTGGCCAATTTTTAAATTAAAAAAACACAATGCGCACGCGCAAAGACGACCAATTACAGATCAAGATGAAGGGCCCTTTACCTGTCCTTATATTCTCCTGTGTGGAATATGTGGACGGGAACCAGTCTAGCGGTTAGGTAAGCTACATAGTTTGAAAGAGCGGCGGCTCCTACCATCATACTCGATGAAATATTTTCACAGTGTCTAGATCAGCCACCACAAGTTCACCATGAGGAGACAAGGTCATGTCGTAGGGCCACTCTAATTCCTGAGCTATGGTATGTACATGTACGCCTTGTGCAGTGTAATGATGTAGTTCACTGGGACGATAAGGGGTGACGTAAATATCTCCCGCCTCATCGCAGCACACGCCGCCATCAGGCTTTATGAGCCCACCCCATCTTGTAGTGGTAATGCCGAAAACCTCATGACCCGAAAACTCTAGGCAGAGTAACTTCTCCGAAAAGGAAGTAAACAAGATCAAACGGTCGTCATGTTGGAAGGCAATGGCTGGATATTGTAATGTGCCAGTAGGAATGACTGAAATCAATGACCCATCAAGGTTTGTTACATATACAACCTTTCTTTTTTCATCTACCACAGCTACGCGATTTTGGCCATCGGTAGCAATACGAGCAAGTTCACTTTCTCGCAGTTCCCCAGATTCATCTTGTGCCGGTCTGAACTGACGAATCAACTGCTGGTTAGTGTTAAACACTTTAACCAAATCGCCATCTGTGAACAAGATCAAATCGTCTCGTGTCACTGCCACGCTGTGCGGAGCCTGCAAGCCACCTTGTGCGTTAAAGTAAATCTTGAAATGTCCATCAGACGTAAATACAGAGACCGTATTCTTGTTTCTATCTATTGTGACAATGTCGCCGTTTTCCAAAACGCTAACAGAATGTGCACTAAAAGCAAACTTATTTTTCAACAGCCATTTTTCTTCATGAAGTATTTCCCCCAGATCTGTATCAGAGACTACATCTTGACACTTGAACCCAATGAATGACTTCTTGTGGTCCACCCGTTCAAACAGGAGTTCCTCCTGAAATTCCAGGTTGTGCATCACCTTGGGCTTAAGATCCAACATCTCAAAGTCGTCAGCATGTTCCATCAGGTCGCTCACAGCGGTCACAATGGTCTTGGCTCTATCCATCTTGTCACGATTACTATTAAACACTTTTTCATATTCTTCATCTCTGTCCTTATCAATTTTGGTGATCTCGTCTCTGAGAAGCCGAGCCTTGGTTTGAATTTTGGCGATTTCCTCTTTCTCCTTAGCAGAAACATCATCGCGTGCCTTGGTCACCATCAGCTTCAATCTGTTCCGTGTGTGAGATATTGATTCTTGCGAGGCTTGGAATTCCTCCTCGCTCTCCTTAATCTTCTTCAAGACGTCATCAACATCATTACGATAAGATCCAATGGCATATGCAATGGTGTTAAAGGTATGTTCCGCTGTACGATGGTCAAACGCTGCACACATCGGACAGATCAGTATCTTGCAAGTCTCGCAGTAGAGAGAGAGATTGTGGTCAGGGTGCTGCATGCATTTTGGGCAATGAGGATCCTTAGCTATGATGTCCTGTCGTGGACTGAGAACTGACACAATTCGGTGCTTCTTGGTGTGCCTTGAACGCCTGTGAGCAGCCTCACATTGTTGGCAGATGTTCGCATTGCAGTCCAGGCATCGGGAGACTGCCTCCAAACCGTCTTCGCACTCTTCACAAATCAGATTAGAAGCCGAGGTTTCTCCAAGTGACTTCTCCCGTTTGTTGACGTCATCGACAAGCGAGCTCCGGAAGAAACAGCTCTTGAGATTTATAAGGCGCGAGTCTGGAATCTCTGTGGCCTTCCTACAGACTGGGCAGATGATCTTATCAGCATCTTGTTGATGATTGCTGACCAAGTCTTCCAAACAATCCCGACAAAAACTATGTAGACAGTCGAGTATTTTGGGATCGTGGAAACGGCACAAGCAGATTGGGCATTCCAAATGTTTCCGACTGATCTCACACTTGGCTGTAGATTCGGCCATTGCGCTCTTTTGTTTAAATGTGCCTGGAAAACAAATGGTTTACAAAAATAAGGTTAGGTTGTAACCTAACACTCCAAAAACTCTATAGTTAAAGCTAAAACCGTATAGTTGATGGCATAAAGGGCCTTAGTTGCCGAAGATGCCATAAAATATACAACAACAACAACAACGTCACTGGGAACGGCTGTCGGGTTGGCGTAGTGGTTCATTCTGCTCGCCAGTCCAGGTCGAGCAAACATCAAGACCGCAGACACGGATCCAATCGTGTACACAATCCACAATCGTCGCCTGTGATGATCGCTTTCCAAAGGACTACCCTTGCACAGGTAGTTTGGAGGAGTTTTCTCGCGGAAACCCGTGTGAGGTCCTGGAACGTTGCTCAATGACGGAGTGACCAGTACGTACGTCACCGGGAACGCCGTACAATTTTGGAACACGATTGGATCCGTGTCTGCGGTCTTGATGATGGCTCGACCTGGACTGGCGATGATAGTGGATAATGACCTGGACTGGCAACGACAATGATGGAGGAACTGGTATAAACGGAATCGACATTGGACTGGACTTGACCTGGCTTGCGTGTTTTATTCGAACGAATACAACATTTTATAAAAAGCCTTTCACCTCTGGCGTCCCGGGTTCGAATCCGGGGCGTGTTTGTGGATTGGGTTTGCAGTCCCTACTTGACCGCATGGGTTTTCCCCTGGGGCATTTCTCTGGGGTTTTTCCTCCCACTTCTAAAACTGCAACTCCTTCTTCGTCATCTCAAGTCACTATGAGCAACTAACAAAGGAAATTGGGTACAAACCATTGTTATTAACAATTGTTTGTGCCCAATTTCCATTGTTAGTTGCTAATAGTGAGTTGATAATATAGTATAGTTAAAGCTAAAACCGTATAGTTGATGGCATAAAGGGCCTTAGTTGCCGAAGATGCCATAAAATATACAACAACAACAACGTCACTGGGAATGTCGGCGGAATTTTGGAACACGATTGGATCCGTGTCTGCGGTCTTGATGTTTGCTCGACCTGGACTGGCGACGATTGTGGATATACGAGGATGTACCTGTGAATACTTGGACACGATCGAACCGGATTGGTGACAATTGTGATGGAGAATACACGTTGGGATTCTCGCCGGATAATGACCTGGACTGCCAACGACTACGAATGAGGAACTGGTTTAATCGGCATCGACATATTGGACTGGACTGGCGTGTTTTATTCGGAAGAATAAAGCATCTTAAAAACAACCTTTGACGTCCCGTGTTCGAATCCGGGGCGTGTATGTGAATTGGGTTTCCCCTGGGGATTTCTCTAGGGGTTTTCCTCCCACTTCTAAAACTGCAAGTGCTCCTTCTTCGTCATCTCTAGTTGATAATAAAGTATAGTTAAAGCTAAACCTGTATAGTTAATAGCATAAAGGGCCGAAGATGCCATAAAATTAAATCATTCTATACTCCTTAGGGGGTTGTAAAGTACCAAACAAATTTGATTAATTGTATTTGCCTGTGTTCCCGAAGCATGATGAGGACAATGTCATTTGGCAATCACACTGTCTTGATTGATTTCATCAAAATCAAGACAACCGTGTCTTTGTTTGACAGTGTGCAGCAAAGGGTCACACCCTGGGCTAGTCGGTAAACCATGAGGTCAATTTCATAGCGCTGCTTATGCGTTAGCGGCGTGCGCTTGGAGACGACTATTGTTGCAAAGTTTGGCCCTGTATAGTTAAAGGGATATACCGGCTAACTAGTTACATAATGTACCAATCTAGAAACCTTCACAATAATATTTCGATGGTCGTTGTGAAAAAATTATCAAAACGTCACGTAATTAACTAGAAATGTTTAAAATTAACGTTTTGGTGTATTTATAGCGCCCTCATAGGCCTGTGCTGTTTTTTCTTCAGACCGGATATTATCATCGCCGCGAGCGCGAACGCGAAGCGAAGACACGAAAATCTGAGAGATTCTCTCGTCAAGATCAATACCCAGAAACCCTTCTTATGAAATCTGTTGGCAGATCTGTGTACATATTGGAAATACAGTATGTACCTATATAGTGTTCGTATATGACATAATTTTCCAACAAGAGAAACCAACCGCGAATGACCAAAGCAACTCGCAAGTTCGCGCTGCAGGTTTCTACGGTTGGAAATACAACTATTAAACTCACAAGACCACGTGACTTTTCGGAACCAGAATCTGGTTCAAAAAAGGAACTATAGTGTGGCCGTCTGCGGAATGCAAATTCATTTTACTTCTAGTTTAAATACAATTCCGATCTGCTTTAAATAGCCTACAGTGTATATATACACTGGTATAAGGCCTAGGTTCTATATTTAGTAAACAGTATATTTACCGTAAAACTTTTATATTCGTCGTTCACCTATAAACGGTGTCTGTTGAAGCATGGGTACATGGGTACGTGTTGCGTTGGGCGGAGGAACTCGCGAATGAAATCACAAAATGGCGCTGCGATTTCGAAACAGCAATTGTTGCGAACCAACGATAGCTGCAATAATGCAACATATGGATGGCCTACTGTTGAACAACCACAGAGGACGGAAAACAACAGGAGTTAGAACGGCTGCAGAGATAACCAGGGACATGGAGGAGAAACATTGATTTTCCCCCGCGCTGCTGCCCGATCGATTTACGATCGATTTTGCGGTTTCGTTCATCTGCTGGTTTTAGGAGCATGGTAACACTGATGGAATGCCACGGAGTCTGTCCACACTATGGGCAAATTTGGTGTGACATTTTGGGGAACAAGTTGATAAAAATGATAATTGATTTTGATTATTTGTTTTTTTATTCTGAGAATATCCCAAGCCTTCCAAGGATTAATATGTTGCGCTCTCCTGTTTTTACGTTTAAATTACAACTTTGGAAATTGTAACAATATCATGAATAAAAAGTAGTCTTCTAACTGGAATACTGATTTACTTGTAACATGGACGGAAAACTGTCACAAAATGTCTGTCCATGTTACGTACATGACATATTTTTCATCAAATTAAAAAAACAAACAAGAAATTAGCAGATGGGGAAATCGTTTAGTGTTGCTAGATTTAAAGTGGGTATTACATGTGTATTTTGAAATATAACGAATTCCGTTATCACTTTCCAGATACAAGTGTCCGTTCATGTTATGAACATAATGTCTTTAAGAAACCCCCGTTATGTCTTAGAATTTCAGAATAAATGGCCTATTTTTGGTCATTGAGGAAAATTTGTGATGCAGAATACAAAAGGAACAAAATGGGGCAAAAAGCTTCAAATACTCCATATTGAATGCACTTGTTTGTTTTTCATATCTACACTGATCAAATGTATCCATTCTATAGTGTGGACAGACCCATATATGAATTTGATCTGTGTCAGTATGCTGTTTTCCTTCCTCCATTGATGAACTATAAATAACTCTCATTACCGAGGGATTTAAAGGAACACACCGGCTAACTGTTTACATAATTTAGTGATGTAGCATCATCGACAATAATTTGTTGATGATCCTTGTGAAAAACAAAGGCATCAAAATGTCCCGTAATTAACTGAAAAAACTTACAATTAACAGCGGAACTCCGAGGCATGAGGACCCCTGTTCAGTTCCTCACAGCCCCGCGGAAGGAGCACGTTTTGAACAAAATTACTATGTCCCGACTGGTACCATAATTCTTTCCCAAAATACGGCCAACGATATAGTGGCGCTATAGTAAGTGGAACTCCGATGCCTGAGGATCCCCGTTCGGTTCCTCACAGCATCTTGGTGGAATGATCAACTTTTGAAAGAAATGACCAGTCCCGACTGGTACCTTAAATATTTAAAATTCGGCCCAAAATTCGGCCAACGGCAGTGGCGCTGTGGTAGTGAGCGAAACTCTGATGCCTGGGGACCCCCGTTCGGTTCCTCATAGCACCTTCCAATGTGGTATTCCTATTTAAAAATTGGCGCATTATTCGGCCAACTGTATAGTGGCGCTGTGGTAGTGAGCGCGGAACTCCGAGACATGATGGCCGCGTACATTGTACACCACTGCGAGATTGTCACTTGAAAAGTATCAGTCATTGGAAACTTAGTACACTCTATTCGGGTTGAAAAATTGGGGTGTACGCTGCGGAAGGGTCACACAAAGAACATTGGTTTGTGGGAAAGCAAGGGGGCTTTGTACCTTTTTAGCGTCTTGAGAGGAGAATAATAGGTATAGGGTTAGGTTCAGGTTTGGTTATTTTTAAAGAATTTAGAGTTTTGAATGCGGTGGGTTTGCAATCAGTTTCGTGGTCTGGTTAGAAGAAAACTCGACTTGTAATCAGAAGGTCCCTGGTTCGAATCCAAGTGCTGGTTAGTATTTTTCGAAATTTATCTGTTTCTTCTTTTTCTCTAATTGAGAGTATAAGAGTTCTGACTATTTCCGAGATTGTCACTTGAGAAGTATCAGTCATTGGAAGCTTAGTAGATTATCGGGTTCAAAAGTTGGGGTGTACCCAAAAAACACGCATGAGGGCCCTCGTTCGGTTCCCCAGTCGCAGTAAATTTTGAAGAAAAAAAATAGCTCAACTGGTAAAGCATTTGCTCTGTTTGCCAGAGGTTTCAATGCCGATAAGCACAGTGCGTATGATTTTTTTTTTCATCCAATGTTTGATATAAACAGACCATAGACCGTATCGAATAGCTGCTATATATTGTATGTGGGCTATCTTTTGACATTTAAATTGTCGATAAAGTAACCACAAAATGTGCAACCATGCATGTCCTCAAGGAATAAATATAATAGGTTAGGGTTTAGGGTTGGTTATTTTAAAGGAATTTATGGTTTTGAATGCGGTCGGTTTGCAACCAGCTTCGTGGTCTGGTTAGAAGAGAGTTCGACTTGCAATCGAAGGTCCCTGGTTCAAATCTCGGTGTTTTGAAAATTGTTTTTTGTTTTTTTCACTAATAGTGAGAGTAAGTTATGACTATAAGATTGTCACTTGAGAAGTATCAGTCATTGGAAACTTAGTAGACTCTATTCGGGTTGAAAAATTGGGGTGTACCCCACGCTGCGGAAGGGTCACACAAAGAACATTGTGGGTTTTCTTAGAAACTTGAAACCAGTCTGATAGTCGTCACTCCAAATATCGATGCGTCACTGCACTGGAAGTTGCTATAGATTTGTTTCCGGAACTCATATTCCACATAAAAACAGGATTGTGTACACTGTACAGTTAGACTGGTTCCCGTCCACATATTCCACACAGGAGAATATAAGGACAGGTAAAGTGCGCTTCATCTTGATCTGTAATTGTTCGTCTTTGCGCGTGCGCATCGTGTTTTTTATATTTAACGGCCAAGTTACAAATGTCAATGCAAAATCTGCGCACTTACTAAACAAATTAAAATAATAATAACCACGTGACGGGCAGAATTCTGCCCGTCATGGCTGCCCTTTACCGATCCCTATATTTTCGCAATAAGCGAACCAATCTATAGGGATCGGGAACCAATCTAACTGTACAGTGTACATAGTACATGTAGACTGGTTCCCGTCCACATATTCCACACAGGAGAATATATTTTCGCAATAAGCAATAGGATCGGGAACCAATCTGGTGTACATGTATATGAGGTCCGGAAACCAGTCTAAACTCTTAATCATGAGGGCGCTGAAAATCGTAAAAAGCTGCACTCAGTCTTGATCAAGTTGTGTAAACAAACGCACGTGTTTGTTCTCTTTGCTTTTTTGGACTTCGAACAAGATTCTCGTCTGATAACACCAAAGACAACAACAAGTTGGCACGATCGATTTTGCTTGCATTCGTTCGTCAACGACGTCGCGTTCCTACTCTCCGGGATAAAGTCGGCGCCAGTTCACTGCAGTTTCGCAGCCTAGCCGAGTGTCTAGTCAGGTACGTTGATGTTAAATTTATACACGGAAAACAAATTGAAAAGTTGATCATGGATTCAGACCTTGTGCACAAAACATATGGGATTGGCTGAAATTTTCCAAGTGCTTTTTAAGAAAATCTTTCATTTTTCCCACTCCTAAATAAATTTGTGTTTTTCTATCAAATCTGCACTTAACTGGTGGTTGATCATATTCATAAGTAATTTTAAAGTCACGATCAACTTCTCTCGTCTTGCCGTCATTTTAAGGAGGAAATACTAATGTCCAACTTGGAAATTCTTACCAACATTTTGAAAAAAAATTGCCAACATGCCCCTTCAGTTCACCTCACGTATTAAAGTTCAATTTTAAACACGTATCGGTATTTTTTTGTAGACATTGATGAACAAATATTTGAATGAAATTACCTCCTGGAATCAACAGATCATCAAATTATAAGATCTACTTGCACTTCTGTCGCAAATGTTGCATTTCTGAGATAAATAAATGATAAAATTATTGCATCAAGTAATGCACAAAATGACGCGGTCTGTGCGTAAGCGCGACAGCAAAGGGCGCTGCGCGCGCGAATGGTTATTTTGTACACTAACTGAAATACATTTTTGAAGGAGAAAATGTGATTTTTCTACAGAAAAGCAACATTTGCGACACTAAGTGCAAGTGGGAAGTATGTCTTAAAATTACATTATCTGTTGATTCCAGGAGGTAATTTCCTTAAAATCTCCGTTCAATGTATACGAAAAAAATACCCACGTATCTAATGTTCTTCAGTAAGGGGCCGAGCCTTCCAAAGTTGTCAACATTTTCACAACATTTCCTCCCCCCGAAATACTACCTATCAACATTTGTTGGCACAATGTCATGAAATGTTAACATTTTACAGTGCATGTATTGTAAAGTCCTCGACCCTCCTCCCCCTTCCTATACACCAATCCAGTAATAAGGTCTTCTTCCCTGTACATCCGCCATAGCTGGGGGGGCTTCCACTGAATGAACTGTATGTTTTTGTTGTTGCTGAAGCTGCATTTGTTTACTTCGAACAAGTTGCGCGTCTTTGTAGGGTTGTGTGCGCGCGAAGGCGGGCGCGTCGCGTGTACGCAAAGGTGGGCGCGTTGCGTATACGCGAAGGAGGCTCGTTTGTGCATGTAATGGATGAGCGCTTTTCGTTCTAACAGCAACACAAAACGCACAGCCCATGCACTGGACGCCCCCCAGCTATGGCGGATATGCAGGGAGGAGATCTTAGTTACCGGATTGGTGTATACGTACGCTTTTTAGAACCGTGAAAATGTTGAAAACTTTGGACGGCTCCTAAGATCATTGATGGCAGTTTAATTCAGGAAAAGATTGATGCTATTCTTAATAAGTGTGGAAGATTGCAGAAGTTTTCAAGTATAGGAAAACAGCACTTGATCGATGCAACAAAAGTAACAAAGGCTAAAACTTTAAGGGAAACTTAAGTTAATTGCCAGCTATCTATGAGGATGACAAAAATTGTCCCTGCCCTTGTTAGTGTCCCTACATAGGGAATGAGCAAATGCGGTAAATTTTGTTTTTAGAAACACATATGATCATGAAAAACAAAACAATAACATTTAAAATTCTTCCATAATAATAAGAATTATCTGTTTCTTTATTTCACAGGTTAAATGCACCTCCAGGATTTCGAAGACGAAAAAGGAGTCGAATATAAGGGGAGGGAGGTATGAGCAACGGTTTTAATTTTGTAGATCAATGTTTTAGCCAGAGGGGTGTCTGGGTAGTATACATTTCTGACACATATTAACTAAGAAAGAATTGGCTTATAAGTGGTGCTTAAAGTAGCCCAAAGGTGTTCAAAGTAGCTAAGGGGTTGTCCAAAGTAATCAGAGGTTGTCCAAAGTAGCCCAGGCGGTGTTTAATGGAAGACGCACAAATCTAACCACTAGTAATGACAGCGGTACGACTAAAAACAATAGCGGTACCAGTCAAAATAGCAGCGGTATCGCTTTCATTACCGGCGGTTAGATTTGTGTGTCTTCCCTAATTATCCCTATGGGTGTCCAAAGTAGCCGTGGTGATGTCCAAAGTATCCCAGGGGGTGTCCAAAGCAACAGAAAGGGTGTAAAAAGTGGTCCAGGGGGTGTCCAAATTAGCTCACAGGGTGTCCAAAGTAGCTCAGGGTGTGTCCAAAGTAGCCCAGTTGGTGTCCAAAGTAGCCGAGGTGATTTCCAAAGTATCTCAGGGGTGTCCAAAGTACGGTAGCCTATAACATTACTTTGCATATTCGTACATATTGTTTAACTGTATCAAGTTATAGCAACACGATATGTGACAGAGGGTAAACCCCGCCCTCCCCCTTTTTCGTGTGTGTGGGATATAATGGTCGAGTGGTTTAGGTCGTTGACTCGCAACAGGGGTGAAAACTTGACGTTGCGTGCTCAAAACACGGCAGTGGTTGGTATCTGTGCCCTTGAACAAGGCACTCGACCCCAATTGCTCCATCCTTTAGAAGAGATGTAAAGCCGGTGGTGCAGTGAAGTGTGTAACGCACTTAAAACGTCCCAGAGCACTTTCGTGAAAAGTAAGGGGATTACCCAGTGTCTCTGGCCGTCGGCTGCCAATGGCGCCACCCACCTATGTATCTCGCTGTTTAGGTGGAAGATATTTGTAAGCTTCATTCTACAGGCTTCAGCCTACAGACTGCGATTTAAAGTTCATTAAACCCATTAAATTGTGTCTCAAATATCCAAGGAATTGTAAAGGAATTACTTTCAGGTTTTAGGGGGGTTGGTGCGTTAACAAACGGGTGTTGAGGTATAGGTGCAATAGGGGTAGTCTTTGTCACATATCGTGCTGGTATGACTGCGGCCATTAAACCGTGCCCCAAACAGCATTTGTACATTTATCTTGCAGAAGCATTACATAAATTGTCAAAACAAGCTCAGTAACTACTTAAAGAGATCATCAAACATGTATACATCAAATAGTTTTTTTTTTTTAACTTCCTATACAAATAAACCAGGTTAAAGGAGCGTGTTCAGATTTTTACAGAAAATGGATTTCGTTTTAACCTAACAATTACAGTAGCCTATATACAATACCTCCCCAAAATGCATCCATGCGACGAAAAAATGAAATTTTGATGTGGAAGCAAAAAGGTTGGTGTAATTACTGCACTGCTTTATGAAATCGGATAAATTAGTTTTATACAAAACTTAGATTTTTTTTTTACGATATACTTGTACTTGATCATATATACAGATTGAGAACGACAAATTTCAGAATGGTAATGAAAAAAATCTCAACACCCTTGGGAAAATTGGAGGGTTCAAAAAATGATCTGAGTACGCTCCTTTAAACCATCCCCCAAACAGCATTTGTACATTATCTCGCAGAAGCATTAGGCCCTACAAAAAAAAAACTCCATGACTACTAAAAGATATCAATAAATCATATACGTCAGATTTGTTTTTTAACTTCTACAAAGAAACCAATATAACAAATCAAGTACATTATGTAAAATTAATTTTTCGACAAGTTTCTAAAGGTGCTATATGAGTTACACTATGAGCAACTAACAATGGAAATTTGGCACACACCATTGTTAATAACAATGGTTTGTGCCAAATTTCTATTGTTCGTTGCTCATAGTGTTAGTCTTCAAGCATTGCATAATGAGTATTCACATAAACACATTCATTCCTTATTGAAAATGAAAAATCATAAACTTTGGTCTAACCAAAGTACCTAAATAATCCATCCTAATTGTATTGCTAACACTCTCTCCTTTCTTCAGAATCACAATATCGTGGATCACGATCTCACTAGAAAAAAAAAGTCAACAATTCCCAATGTGAACGCACGACGAGTCAACCGACGAAGATTAGAATCGCTTCATTCGACGAGGCAAATTTGTAATGTGAACGTGCGCTGATCTTCGTCTAATGTGATTGTCTAATGTGAACGGTACGGCTTTTCGTTCGATCTTCGTTAAGTGAGATTTGAATGCACGCTTTATTAACCAACTAAGATAAACTAATTATCGTCGAACAAAGTGATTTCTCTAGTGAGAACGGGGTCTTGTATTGTGTTGAGCCTAATTAACCCTACACTCCTCAATCCTCCAAAATCAATATGGTTTTACATACACCATATAGGGAGTTAGGATTAAGCAACTACAATCAGTTTGCGATCCTTTTATTCAAAATCAAACGTACGGTACATGTAAATCAAATATACATGTATAGGTCAAAATCGATTGTTCACATTTTGCTAAAGAGGATTAAATTCCCTTTAAAATGGCACTTCCGTTTTAATTTTAAATTAGACATTTCTTTGTTAAATGGATGTAAATTTCCCGTACACGTACGATGCAGTATCTGCATTATATATTAAGTGCGTTTCCCGAGAACTTGCCGAGCGAGCTCGGGTGGGACTCGAACCTATGACCACCTGCATAATAGTCTTAACCAATAACCACTCGGTCACATTTCTGATTGGTCAATTTGAATTTCAAAATAAGAATTAGGCACTTGACATAAAGCTTGTCCTAAAGTACGGGTATATGTATCTTTTTCATTGGTGTTTCGCAGTTTATTTTCACCGACTTCTATTGCAGCACCCAAGACTGAAAAGGCAAAATAAAACAGGGAAACATGGGGGAAACCCCAGGGTCTTGTAATACATCCCCTCCATCGATATTTAATCACTGAATGCGACAACGCCCTCTAATTTTGAAACCACTCTCCGCCATCTTAGTATGCCTTGCCTAGACTGGTCATACTGTCTTAACTAATCTACATGTCTTAAGTGGAATGTAATGCATGGATCAGGGAGCAGTCTATAGTATAGGCAAAGCATTGTGTTGGGAGAACTATGGTGGCCGGCGCGTGGCTTCATTTCTGTGTATTAAACCAGCTGCTATTGCATACTTCATCCAGTATAGGGGTCATTCCCAAAATTAGGGGTTCCAAAATTGTTGGTGTCCCAGTTACGTACGACACTCTCTGCTTCAAAAATCACCCCGCCTGATCACAAATTATCAGTAATGGACTGTGGCCTGTAATCATAGGGGGCAGCATAATTTTCTTCAATATTTTGTTCTCTGATTCCTGAAAAATATTTAAAACAAAAGGCCATAAAAGCTTATAATTTGTTCCATGGTATTGAATAGGAGTTTGGTGTCCCGGGTTACCTACGCCAATGAAAATTGGCTGTAGAATGAGTTTGCATTAACCTTGGTGCCATATTTACACACAAGCATTAAATTTAAGTGGCATTTGTTATCCACTGGGAAACCACTTTCAATCACTAAAAACACTTGGAAACACTTTTGGACCCCTAATTTTGGGAATGACCCATAGATCAGTGGTCCCCTCGCACTGTAGGCCGTTTGGCAACCACCAACAAAATGTTGAACTCGAGAGTAATTTTATAGGAAAGTGAAAGACATGTTTCATGTTTTCACATTACCGTGCAATATGAAGATTCTTCTTTTGGGAACTTTGTTTTGAACATTTGCTTTAAATCCTACAGGAAGTAGTTATGACATCATACTCGATGAAAAATCTTCACAGTGTCGCGATCAGCCACCACAAGTTCACCATGAGGAGACAACGTAATATCGTTGGGACATCCGGTCATAGACCTGGTCTTTACACTTACGCCTTGTGCAGTGTAATGATACACTTTACCGAAAGGAGTGCAGACGTAGATATCACCCGCCTCGTCACAGCACACGCCACCAAGCCTCGTGTGCATGTACACCTGCACTGTTTTACTTTCAGTGGTAATGTTGAAAACCTCATGACCCAACAACTCTAAGCAGAGTAACCTCTCCGAAAGGTAACTAAACAAGATCAAACGGTCGTCATGTTGAAAGGCAATGGCTGGACATTGTAATGTGCCAGTAGGAATGACTGAAATAATTGAACCATCAAGGTTTGTCACATACACAACCTTTCTTTGTTCATCTACCACAGCTACATGATTTTGGCCACCCGTAGCAATACGAGTAAGTTTACTTTCTCGCAGTTCCCCCGATTCATCTTGTGCCGGCCTAAACTGACGAATCAACTGCTGGTCAGTGTTAAACACTTGAACCAAATCGCCATCTGTGATCAATATCAAATCGTCTCGTGTCACTGCCACGCTGTCTGGAGCCTGCAAGCCGCCTTGTGGGTTAAAGTCAGTCTTGAAATGTCCATTGGACGTAAATACAAAGACCATTTTCTCGCTTCGATTTATTACGACAATGTCACCGTTGTTCAAGGCGCCAACTACATCTGCACTAAACATGCTGAAATAGCTGCTGTCGCCCCCCGAAAATTTATTCTTCAACAGCCATTTTTCTTCATGAAGTATTTCCCCCAGATCTGTATCAGAGACTACATCTTGACACTTGAACCCAATGAATGATTTATTGTGGTCGCCCCGCTCAAACGGGAGTTCCTCCTGAAATTCCAGGTTGTGCATCACCTTGGGCCTAAGATCCAACATCTCAAAGTCATCAGCATGTTCCATCAGGTCACCCACAGCAGCCACAATGGTATTGGCTCTATCCATCTTGTCACGATTACTATTCAACACTTTTTCATACTCTTCATCTCTGTCCTTGCCGATTTTGGTGATCTCGTCTCTAAGAAGCCGAGCCTTGGTTTGAATTTTTGCGATTTCCTCTTTCTCCTTAGCTGAAACATCACCGCATGCCTCGGTCACCATTAGCTTCAGTCTCTTTCGTGAGTGAGAGATGTATTCTTGCGAGAAGTGGAATTCCTCCTGAAACTTCTTCAAGATGTCACCAACATCGTTACGATGAGATTCAATGGCATCTGCAATGGTGTTAAAAGTATGTTCCGCTGTACGATGGTCAAAAGCTGCACACACATAACAGATAAGTATCTTACAAGTCTCGCAGTAAAGAGAGAGATTGTGGTCAGGGTGCTGTGTGCATTTTGGGGAAGGAGGTTCCTCTGCTGTGACGTCCTGGCGCCGACTGAGATCTGACACAATTCTGTGTTTAAAATGCTTGTGAGCAACTTCGCATTGTTGGCAGATGTTCGCATTGCAGTCAAGGCATCGAGAGACGGCCTCCAAACCGTCGTCGCACTCTTCACAAATCAGATTAGAAGCCGGGGTTTCTCCAAGTAACTTCTCCCGTTTGTTGACGTCATCGACAAGCGACATCAGGAAGAAACAGCTCTTGAGATTCCCAAGGCGCGAGTCTGGAATCTTCGTAGCCTTCCTACAGACTGGGCAGATGATCTTATCAGCATCTGGTTGATGCTTGTTGACCAAGTCTTCCAAACAATCCCGGCAAAAACTGTGTAGACAGTCGAGTATTTTTGGATCGTGGAAACGGCGCAAGCAGATTGGGCATTTCAGATGTTCCTGACTGATCTCACACTTAGTTGTAGATTCGGCCATCGCGCTTTTTTGTCTAAATATGCCTGGAGAACAAATGGTTTACAAAAATAAGGTTTAGTTGTAACCCCGGGTTCATCTTGTCCTCGCTGTTCTGAATTTGTGTTGTAAGTCATGCAGACACATGCTTCTATGTGAAGATATACATGTACAGGATGTCTTCCAAAAATGTCCAGGCCAAACCAGACAACCCGAGAATCAAGGTTTCCCTGAATCCTGATAGGGAATGTTCTTAAATAAAATATAGTTTTTATTTTATCAAAATCAATCAAGACAATCGGGAGTTATGTCATTGTTTGTGCAGCATAAGTCACACCCTAGGCTATGAACCAGATCTGATTATTTCACAAGAACTGGCCGCCCAGTTTAGGATTAGTCAATAGGCTGTCACTGCATGGCCCATAACTATAAGTAAGCTTTAATACTCGATTCCCTATCACTAGGATCTAGGGAAACCTCGACATTTTCGGGACACCCTGTATACTATAAAATCAAAGTACATGTAATAATGCAGCTATCAATTGTTCTTCCCGCCCATTGTCACTTTTCGCGTGACAATATTTCCACCCCAGGGGAAAAATTTAGGTGACAGCGCGTGGGATGGGAGGGGAAGATAGTGGGGAACGATAATTTATAGGTGCATTATCAAACCATACAATGTTGGTGGTGTTTCCGCAAAAACGGAAAACTAGGTGCGGCCGCCTGCGCAATATCGTTATGCCTTGAAACTCCTTTAAATATAGTGTATAACTAGGCCTAACCTATTATAATTTTGAACTGTTGATTAAATCAACTAGTATTTACCGTGAAAATGTATACATTCGTCGGTCACCTATATCAGTAAATGACGTCTTTCGATGCGTCGGGTGGAGGAACTCGCAAAAAAATGAAATCACAAAATGGCGCTGCGATCCCGATACAACAGTTGTTGTGAACCAAAAATAGCTTTGGGAATTCCCGGCCTGCACCAGAAACTGCTGGCTCGAGTAATGGGGCAAATAATTGTGTGTACGATGCAATAGTGCAATATTGATAGGATGGAAGTACATGTACATGTACATTGGACCTACATGTACTACCGTGTCAAAAAACACGTCCTACTTTTGAACATAAATAACGCTGGCAATGGATTGGATAGAATGTAAGTAGGCCTACTACGTGTCAAAAAACACGTCGTACCTTAAAGGGCCTGTGACATGCTAAACAACTTTGTGTCTAATCTTTGCTTCATAATGACGGATTACTTGTTCAGCAAGACATACTATTGTTCGTTTGGATGTAAAATCAATAAAAGGTGGCCTTTTTCAACTTTGAAGATTTCATTGCAATAAATCACAGACAGAGGGCGCTGTTTTGAGTGCATCACGTAAGGAAGACCGAAGGGAAAAGTTAAGAAAAAACATAAGACTTCAAGTTAAACTTGTGGCAAACTGCTGCAGTTTCTACCCCCAGTTTTGTCATGGCTTACAGCAGGCAACATGTAAAACAAACTCAAACAGCCATGGATTACAAAAGTTTCAGGAAAATTGAGAAAAAAGTGAAATCTTTTGTGCACAGTTAAATTTGATTTTCCTGTATTTGCCTCTTGTGACATCGTGACCTTGGTCATGAATATGCATATTTTCATTAGCATAAAAACTAAAAACCTTTGTTTTAACCCCCAAAGCAATCTCCAAATAGGATTTTTATGACTTTAACTGAGTAGACGAGTGGTTTTAAAGCATAGATTTCATTGATAAAAATCCTAAATACGGGCCCTTTAAAGGCCCTGTAGATGATCTGTTTTTGAGCGATTCTGCGAATAAAACCATTATAAATCAAAAGAAAGACATCAACAAACTCATCCGAAGAAATTTCAGCTTTGTCAAATGTACCACGTTTAAAAAAACCATGAGAATCCATATGCATTTTCCTGGTCTTGGCGGGGTGTTTCAAATATTCGTTCTCAGTTGATCGGGTACTATGTGGCTTGCGTCATGCACTCTGTGGCGCACATACTGCGTGTGCGCGCGATCCATAAAAATGCATCGCGTTAGAACACGCACACGGAGTATACACAGCGCCCATCATGCATTTTGGACCGCGTAGATGCGAACCAAAAATAAGTAAATCGTTTGCAAACGATCTAAATAATTTAATCTTTACGGATTATTTTCTGGTAAAATTATACCTTTCAATGGATAGTTGCTATTAATTCAATCTTTACTTTCAGAACTTTTCCCTTGTAAACTCGTCGATTACTTGTTGGGGTCATTGCAAATGATACACTGGGCCTTTAAAGGCAAGGCTCGTCGGCAATGCGCGCGCTAAATTCGTGCCACGAAATACGCAGCTCCATGCCTTTGCTCCGGAGCTGCGTATTTCGTGGCACAAATTTGGCGCGCGCGCATTGCTGACGAGCCATGCCTTTAATTAAACCTGGCCGGTACTTCACGCGAAGTTTTCGCAGAAATTTAAACTCATAAGTAAGACTCGGTTCTTAAAGACTTTGCACTTAAATTGTGACTTGTTCTTAATGACCGGAGACTTGAATCGAGACCTCCTCTCAAAGACTTGGACTTAACAAATTAAAATGTCATTGCAAGGGGTAAGAATGAGAATGAATGTTAAGTAGGGTTTGTCTTGCCCTTTTGCGACATAACTTTATTACCACTGCAGTGTATTTATTTCTTTTGCAAGACAATGTGAGAACAACTTCACATTGTGTTCGGATGGGACTCGAAACCACAACCTCTTGCGTACTATAGTACGAGGCAGGCACGAAGGCAGATGTCTATAACCACTCCATGACTGGCTGGCTGTTGTTGAATGGTTGGTTCGAGTCATTTAGCAGTGGGATCCACAACTAATAAAGGAAGGTAATTTTTCCCATGACCGTACACTCCACCATATTAAGCTTGGGCGATTCCACGCCGGAGTCGAGTAGAATCGATTCCACTTTGGGAATCGGAATATCGCGATTCCAGATTTTTGAGGAATCGATTTCTCTTCATTTAGATTCGATTATAATTCCCAGTGATAGCTTGCCGATTCCAGACATTACCTAGCAAGTGACAAGTCCGAAGCCAAAATACTCCACTTCCACAAGAGCATTCATCCTGTGATAATGTTGACATTATAAAGAACGTGTGTGTGGCACAGACTGGCGGGCATCTTTCATGGACGGACGTTTAGTGCCACTCGATCGGTCCTGCTCGGTCGCACTATGAAGTTTCGTCAATGCACATGTAGGTGAACACGCTCAATGCATTTAACGTTTTCTCGTGAAAAATGGAATCGATTATGAATGGAATCGCTATTATTTTCTGAAATAGGAGTCGACTCCGAAAATGCTGGAGTCGCCAAAGCCCTACACCCTATCCCATCCTATTTCGTCTCCTATTCCCCACCCATTCAAAACTACATGCATTGACTTATGGACGGTTGCACATTGTATAACACATGTATTTATTAGTAAATACATTTACATGTACATTCCCCTCAATTATTAAAATGATCAACTTGAACAAAATGTCGTTTTGGTGAACAGGTAATTTCTATATTTCATCACGACAGTTGTACAATTCGCCATGATCTTACTGGCCACCAAATGTAAATACTATACGTATAATAAGATTAATTTGCATATTCGTGCATTTTGTTTAACTGTATCAAGTTATAGCAACACGATATATGACAGAGGGTAAAACCCCCTCCCCCTTTTTTGTGTGTGTGGGATATCATGGTCGAGTGGTTTGGGTCGATGACTCTGATCGCAATAGGGGTGAAAACTTGATGTTACGGGTTCGAAACCCGACAGGGTACCTGTGCCCTTGAGCAAGGCCCTCATGACAACCACAACTGCTTTATCCTTCAGAAGGGATGTAAAGCCGTTGGTGCAGTGAAGTGTGTAACGCACTTAAAACGTCCCAGAGCACTTTCGTGAAAAGTAAGGGGATTACCCAGTGTCTCTGGCCGTCGGCTGCCAATGGCGCCACCCACCTATGTATCTCGCTGTTTATAGGTGGAAGATATTTGTAAGCTTCATTCTACAGGCTTCGGCCTACAGACTGCGATTTAAAGTTGATTTAAGGCTGGCTCACATAGTAGCGGCAGATAACCCACGAAAGGCGACGGACGTGAAAATCACAAAATTTTGGCGGCAAAACGACGGCAAAATGGAAAAAGCAAGATTCGCTGACGGGTGGGAACGACCTTCAGCGACAACACGACGGCAGGGGACGAATGGCTGCGGCAGGGAACGGAGTCTAGCGACCAAAATCGGACGTTGTCTGGGCGGCGAGTGACGATGTCTCGACGGAGTCCGGCAACAAGGAACGAGGTCAGGCGGCTGGCGGTGGATTGGCTGGCGGCAAAGAACGGCGGCTAACGGTGGGTTGCGGCGACGATGACGTGGATCAGCGGCCGACATCATAGCATGTGTGTGTGCGGGTCGTATAAATAGTCGACTTCAAAAATAGTCAAAAAACGTCAAAAATTGTACAAAAAAGTTTTAAATTGTGGACCATCGTTTCAAAATCGTAACCCATCCATGACCACCGTTGTAATGCCGCAGGTACTCGCAAACGACCCGCCATCAACAGTCATCACCCGTCACCCTCCGGACAAAATTCGCAAGCCATTGTCGCACCAAGGTCGTTACAATTTCGTTACTTGCCGCAATGTGTCGTCAGGGTTCGATATGTGACGTCACTTACCGATGTTTTGTCGTCAATGGTCGTTGACAACGACTACCAACGAAATTGTGACGACCTCAAAACGACTAGAGACGGCCTCGCACAGCATGGAAACGTCAAGGAAATGAGGGTTGCGGTCTCCAACGAAATCTTAACGGAATAACAACGATTTTTTGCCGCCACAAAATTTTCAACATGTTGAAAATTTGCCGACGGACGCGACTGATGATTTCGGCCGTCTGCGGTCGCCAGCGAATTCGTCAGCGACAATTGAAGGCAACACACGATGATTGGCGGTAAATTCACAATTGCAATTCGCAGCTTAACGTAGCTTGCCGTACCCCCCTATTCGTCATAATGTGAGCCAGCCTTTAACCCATTAAATTGTGTCTCAAATATCCAAGGAATTGTAAAGGAATTACTTTCAGGTTTTAGGGGGGTTGGTGCGTTAACAAACGGGTGTTGAGGTATAGGTGCAATAGGGGTAGTCTTTGTCACATATCGTGCTGGTATGACTGCGGCCATTAAACCGTGCCCCAAACGGCATTTGTACATTTATATTGCAGAAGCATTACATAAATTGTCAAAACAAGCCCAGTAACTACTTAAAGAGATCATCAAACATGTATACATCAAATAATTTTTTTTTTTTTAACTTCCTATACAAATAAACCAGGTTAAAGGAGCGTGTTCAGATTTTTACAGAAAATGGATTTCGTTTTAACCTAACAATTACAGTAGCCTATATACAATACCTCCCCAAAATGCATCCATGCGACGAAAAAATGAAATTTTGATGTGGAAGCAAAAAGGTTGGTGTAATTACTGCACTGCTTTATGAAATCGGATAAATTAGTTTTATACAAAACTTTGATTTTTTGTTTACGATATACTTGTACTTGATAATATATACAGATTGAGAACGACAAATTTCAGAATAGTAATGAGAAAAATCTCAACACCCTTGGGAAAAATGGGTTAAAAAATATGATCTGGGTACGCTCCTTTAAACCATCCCCCAAACAGCATTTGTACATTATCTCGCAGAAGCATTAGTCCCTACATAAAACAAACTCCATGACTACTAAAAGATATCAATAAATCATATACGTCAGATTTGTTTTTTAACTTCTACAAAGAAACCAATATAACAATTCAAGTACATTATGTAAAGTTAAAATTAATCTTTCGACAAGTTTCTAAAGGTGCTATGAGTTACACTACGAGCAACCAACAATGGAAATTTAGCACACACCATTGTTAATAACAATGGTTTGTGCCAAATTTCTATTGTTCGTTGCTCATAGTGTTAGTCTTCAAGCATTGCATAATGAGTATTTACATAAACACATTCATTCCTTATTGAAAATGAAAAATCATAAACTTTGGTCTAACCAAAGTACCTAAATAATCCATCCTAATTGTATTGCTAACACTCTCTCCTTTCTTCAGAATCACAATATCGTGGATCACGATCTCACTAGAAAAATCGCTTCGTTCGACGAAGAGATTTCCCAATGTGAACGCATGCACGACGAGTCATCCGACGAAGATTAGAATCGCTTCATTCGACGAGGCAAATTTGTAATGTGAACGTGCGCTGATCTTCGTCTAATGTGATTGTCTAATGTGAACGGTACGGCTTTTCGTTCGATCTTCGTTAAGTGAGATTTGAATGCACGCTTTATTAACCAACTAAGATAAACTAATTATCGTCGAACAAAGTGATTTCTCTAGTGAGAACGGGGTCTTGGATTGTGTTGAGCCTAATTAACCCTAACACTCCTCAATCCTCCAAAATCAATATGGTTTTACATACACCATATAGGGAGTTAGGATTAAGCAACTACAATCAGTTTGCGATCCTTTTATTCAAAATCAAACGTACGGTACATGTAAATCAAATATACATGTATAGGTCAAAATCGATTGTTCACATTTTGCCAAAGAGGATTAAATTCCCTTTAAAATGGCACTTCCGTTTTCATTTTAAATTAGACATTTCTTTGTTAAATGGATGTAAATTTCCCGTACACGTACACGTACGATGCAGTATCTGCATTATATATTAAGTGCGTTTCCCGAGAACTTGCCAAGCGAGCTCGGGTGGGACTCGAACCTATGACCACCTGCATAATAGTCTAGGCAGACGTCTTAACCAATAACCACTCGGTCACATTTCTGATTGGTCAATTTGAATTTCAAAATAAGAATTAGGCACTTGACATAAAGCTTGTCCTAAAGTACGTGTATATGTATATTTTTCATTGGTGTTTCGTAGCATCTTTTCACCGACTTTTATTGCAGCACCCATGACTAAAAAGGCAAAAAAAACAGGGAAACCTGGGGAAAACCCCGGGGTCTTCGATATCTAATCACTGAATGCGGCAACGCCCTCTAATTTTGAAGCCACTCTCCGACATCTTAGTATGTCTTGCCTAGACTGGTCATACTGTCTTCACTAATCTACATTGTGTTAAGTGGAATGCAGTGCATCGACCGGGGAGCAGTCTAGGCAAAGCATTGTGTTAGGAGAACTATGGTGGCCGTCGTGTGGCTTCAATTCTGTGTAGCCAGCTGCTATTGCATACTTCATCTAGTGTATATAGATCAGTCGTCTCCTCGCACTGTGGTTATCGGCTGTTTGGCAACCACCAACAAAATGTTGAACTCGAGAGTAATTTTATAGGAAAGTAAAAGACATATTTCATGTTATCACATTACCGTGCAATATGAAAATGCTTTTTTTGTTTTGAAATTTAGCTTTAAATCTTACAGGAAGTAGTTATGACATCATACTCGATGAAAAATCTTCACAGAGTTTTCATCAGCCACCACAAGTTCGCCATGGGGAGAAAATGTCATATCGTAGGGCCACTTTAATCCCAGAGCTATAGTCTGTACATGTACGCCTTGTGCTGTGTAATGATGCATTTCATCGAGAGGGGTGACGTAAATATCTCCCGCCTCGTCGCAGCACAAGCCGCCATCAGGCTCTATGAACGCACCCCATGTTTTATCGGTAATGCCGAAAACCTCATGACCCGAAAACTCTAGGCAGAGTAACTTCTCCGAAAAGGAAGTAAACAAGATCAAACGGTCGCCATGTTGGAAGGCAATGGCTAGATATTCTAATGTGCCAGTAGGAATGACTGAAATCAACGACCCGTCGAGGCTGGTCACATATACAACGTTTCTTTTTTCATCTACCACAGCTACGCGATTTTGGCCATCCGTAACAATACGAGTAAGTTTACTTTCTCGCAGTTTTCCAGATTCATCTTGTGCCGGTCTGAACTGACGAATCAACTGCTGGTTAGTGTTAAACACTTTAACCAAATCGCCATCTGTGAACAACATCAAATCGTCTCGTGTCACTGCCACGCTGTGCGGAGCCTGCAAGCCACCTTGTGGGTTAAAGTAAGTCTCGAAATGTCCATTGGAGGTAAACACAAAGACCATGTTCTTATCTTGATTTATTACTATAATGTCGCCGTTTTTCAAGGCGCCAACGGCATGTGCACGAAACTTGCTAGGGTGAATGCTGCCGCCCCCCGCGAACTTAATTTTCAACAGCCATTTTTCTTCATGAAGTATTTTCCCCAGATCTGTATCGGAGACTACATCATGACACTTGAACCCAATGAATGATTTCTTGTGGTGCCCCCGTTTAAATAGGAGTTCCTCCTGAAATTCAAGGTTGTACATCACCTTCGGCCTAAGATCCAACATCTCAAAGTCGTCAGCATGTTCCATCAGGTCGTTCACAGCGGCCACAATGGTCTTGGCTCGATCCATCTTGTCACGATTACTATTAAACACGTTTTGATACTCTTCATCTCTATCCTTGCCGATTTTTGTGATCTCGTCTCTGAGAAGCCGAGCCTTGGTTTGAATTTTGGTGATTTCCTCTTTCTCCTTAGCAGAAACATCATCGCATGCCTTGGTCACCATCAATTTCAATCTCTTCCGTGAGTGAGATATTGATTCTTGCGAGGCTTGGAATTCCTCCTCGCTCTTCTGAAACTTCTTCAAGATGTCATCAACATCTTTACGATGGGATCCAATAGAATCTGCAATTGTGTTGAAAGTATGTTCCGCTGTACGATGGTCAAACGCTGCACACATCGGACAGATCAGTATCTTGCAAGTCTCGCAGTAAAGAGAGAGATCATGGTTAGGGTGCTGTGTGCATTTTGGGGAATGAGGATTCTTAGCTGTGACGTCCTGGCGCGGACTGAGATCTGACACAATTCTATGTTTCTTGGTGTGTTTCACGCGCTTGTGAGCAGCCTTACATTGTTGGCAGATGTTCGCATTGCAGTCAAGGCATCGGGAGACGGCCTCCAAACCGTCTTCGCACTCTTCACAAATCAGATTAGAACCTGAGGTTTCTCCAAGTAACTTTTCCCATTTATTGACGTCATCGACAAGCGAGCTCAGGAAGAAACAGCTCTTGAGATTTTCAAGGCGTAAGTCTGGAATCTCCGTGGCCTTCCTACAGACTGGGCAGATGATCTTATCAGCATCTGGTTGATGCTTGCTGACCAAGTCTTCCAAACAATCCCGGCAAAAACTGTGTAGACAGTCGAGTATTTTTGGATCGTGGAAACGGCGCAAGCAGATTGGGCATTCCAGATGTTCCTGGCTGATTTCACATTTGGCTGTAGATTCGGCCATCTCGCTTTTTTGTTTAAATGTGCCTGGAGAACAAATGGTTTACAAAAATAAGGTTTAGTTGTAACCTCGGGTTCAGCTTGTCCTCACTGTTCTGAATCTGTGTGTTGTAAATCAGACACATGCTTCTGTGTGAAGATGTACATGTATAGGGTGTCTTCCAAAAATGTCCAGGCCAAACCAGACAACTTGAATCCTAATAGGGAATCTTCTTACATGAAATATAGTTTTTATTTTAGCAAAATCAATCAAGACAATCGGGAGTTAGGTTATTGTTTGTGCAGCAAAAGTCACACCATAGTCTATGAACCAGATCTGATTATTTCACAAGAACTGGCCGCCCAGTTTAGGATAAGTCAATAGGCTGTCACTGCAGGCTGTCACTGATTCGGTACCTATCGGGATACAGGGAAACCTAGATTCTTGGGTTGCCTTGTTTTGCCTGGACATTTCGGGACACCCTGTATACTATAAAATCAAAGTACATGTAATAATGCAGCTATCAATTGTTCCCCCGCCCCTTACTACCCCACCTAAGAGGTGAGATTGTCACTTTTCGCGTGACAATATTTCCACCCCTGGTGTAAAATTTAGGTGACAAAACCCCACCCACGGACGCAAAACATGTGCGTGCACAGACATGTTTATTTCAATGGGTCCAAGTCCCCACCCTTGGGCAAGAAAACCGACCAAACCCTCACCTAAGGGGAGGAGCAGCGCGTGGGAGGGGAGGATAGTGGGGAACAATAATTTAAAGGTATATTATCAAACTATAGGCCTACATGACTGTACAATGTTGGTGGTGTTTCCGCAAAAAAACGGAAAACTAGGTGCGGCCGCCTGCAGAATATCGTTATGCCTTGAAACTCCTATAAATAGTGTATGAGGTCTTTACTAATATAATTTTGATCTGTTTATTAAGTCAACTAGTATACTTACCGTGAAAATGTATACACTCGTCGTTCACCTATATCGATAAATGATGTATTTTGATGCACGGGTGTTGCGTTGGGCGGAGGAACTCGCACAAAATTAAATCACAAAATGGCGCTGCGATTTCGATATACAACAGTTGTTGTGAACCAAAAATAGCTTCGGGAATTCCCAACCACGAGAAACTGCTGGCTCGAGGTAAAAGGTCAAATAATTGTGTGTACGATGCAATAGTGCAATATTGATAGGATTGAAGTACATGTACATTAGGCCTACATATACTACCGTGTCAAAAAACACGTCCTACTTTTGAACCTAAATAACGCTGGCCGGTACTTCACGCGAACAAATAACGCTGCGACATTGCAAATATTTGGTATTAGATTTTTGCGAAACACATTTGCGACATTGCAAAATATTTGCAAAGATATTTGCGATTGGCGTTGTCCCTTGTACGCCACGATAAATAATTGTGTGTGGGTACGATGCAATAAATGCAGTGGATTGGATATAATGGAAGTAATAAGCCTACTATATGTGTCAAAAAACTACCTTCGCAGAAACTAAAGGCTCGGTCACACAGCGCTTTACGGCTTAATCAAGGCCAAAACCCGTCCAAAAGTGGTCTCCCGTGAAGCAGACGATGTTGTTCGCGTTGATGTCGAGTTTAAGACGAGCTACAGTCGATTTATAGACGTGGCAGGACGCGGGGAGAAATCGGAACGGCGTCGGACGCGGCAAAAAGTTTTGAACTGCTCAAAATTTTAGCCCGCGGACAACCACGGGTGGCACACGTGGTAAAGACGTGCAACACACGTGAAACACACGTGATAATCCGTGTTCCGGCAGTGATTAAAACTTGGGAAGACGCAGTAAGACGCGAAAGTTTAGCGGTCTGTCACGGGCAGAGCACGGTCATCGGACGGGTGTTACGCGTTGGTATCAAGGGAAATAGCGTGTGTTTTGCGGCTTATCACTGACAAGTGGATTTTTCCGCGTACCTTTTTAACCTTACACGTGGCTGGACGTGGTTAGCTGTGCTTAGGCTGTGCTTAGGCAGTGCTTTAGCAGTAGAACAGCCGCCGACGGCCATACCCGTACAAAGCACGGCCAAGCCAAAATTACCACTTACGACCACGTCCACCAGATTTTCATAACTTTTTGTACGTGATTTAGACGTGGAGTGCTGTGTGACCGGGCCTTTAAACTCATAAGTCACACTTGCTCTTAAAAACTTGGCACTTAAATTGTGACTTGTTCTTGAAGACTTGAGACTTGAATCTAGATCGACCTGCTCTCAAAGACGTGGACTTGACTTGGGGGAGGAGTGTAGACGTCCCCCCCCCCCCCCCCACCCCCCATCCCCCCATCCCCCCCCCCCCCCATCCCCCCCCCCCCCCCATCCCCCCCCCCATCCCCCCCATCCCCCCCCCACCCGCCCGCGCCCCCTTCCCCCTTCCCCCACCTTGGATTTACCCCACTATCTTGAGTACCGTGAGCCACTATAGACCGCTCGGCCACGGCGCTCCATGTATTCAGGATTTACACCACTGTCTTGAGTAGGCCTACCGTGAGCCTCTAAACCGCTCGGCCATGGCGCTCCATGTATTCAGGATTTACCCCACTGTCTTGAGTACCGTGAGCCACTAGACCGCTCGGCCATGGCGCTCCATGTATACAGGATTTGCAATGTACTAAAGTTTTAATGAACCTTTGGACCAGAAAATTCTTAATCAAAGGGACGATAGAAGTGGTCCCAAATGCACAATGCAATGATTCCATGACAGTTTTTTTTTTATAAACTAGAGCGGCGAAGCTGCCATGGCGCGCTACTCCAACAAATTAAAATTGAATTGCAGGGGGGTAAGAGTGAGAACGAATGTTAAGTACGGTTCGTCTTGCCCTTTTGCGACATAACTTTATTAGCACTGTGTATTGAGTTCTTTTGCAAGACACTATGGGAAAAACTTCACATTGTGCTCGGATGGTACTCGAACCCGGCCACAACCTCTTTGCATACTGTAACAAGAATATTCCCTGCTTGTTATGAAACTCGGCACGAAAAGAACACAAGGCAAAAGACAATTCTCAGCATGAAAGTACCGCAGGTTTATTTGGATCAACTTTCCTCAACAAACACAAAGATCAAAGATGGCGCAGAGAATCGCGTCCCCGCGCGGAACGGGTATCCCGATCCTCCGGCAGGGGCTCACGCCACCCGGCTCCGTGGGCAGCCGCAATGGCGCCACCAACACGTCAGTTAGACCCACCGTGAAACGGTGCTGGCGCCCCCAGCGGCGGATCGGGACGGCCGTTACACCGCCCCCTTCGAGGACCCTGCTTGTCCCCAAAGCAGGCGGCGACGCCCAGTTCCGCCGGGAAGACGATTCCCTGCAATACATGGCAACTGCAACTGCAGAACAAAAAAAACAAAGAACAACTGTTAGAAAAAGAACACAACAAGTCTGATTAGGGGGTGGTGGTCCCCGCTGCGTCTCCGTCTGGGTGCCGCTCTCTGTCCGCGATGGCGTTGTAGCGCTCGGGGGCCGCTCCGATGGGGGTGGTGTCGAGGCTCTCTGGGCGTCCGGCTGGGGTGCCGCGGCGACCGGGGGTTGCTCCGGTGGGGTGCGATTCCCCCCACGAGCGGGCGGCTCCGACAGGGCGGTTCCGGGCCTGGACGCCTCAGCGCGAGGGGGCGGCTCCGAATGGCCGCCAAGCCCCCTCCGCTCCCTGTCTTCGCCGTCCATCCCGTCGTCGCTGGCGTGCACGTCCAATTGGTCGCCCACTGTCACGGTCGCCACCCTCTCTGGTCCCTGGGGACAATACTGGAGGTGGCGATGCCTAACGTCATCCCTGTAGAAGGATCTCCCGCATCCGAGGGGGCACTCGAACGGCATCGTCGGGTGTAGCGCCGGGCACGCTGTTCGGTGGTGCCTCCTCAGGTTCGACAGGCGGGTGAACCGCCGGTCGCAGTGGCTGCACTGGGCGTTGCTCATCCTTATAAGGGGGCGGGTTCCGGCCCGCTCTCCGCTGTTTGTGGTGCGCCCTGCTGTCGGGGCGCCTCCGGTCTCCTGCTTCCGCGTCCTTACCAGGGGCAGGTTCCGAACCGCCCTCAGCTGTGGGGGCGCGGCCTCGTGGCGGGGCGCCTCCCGGTCTCCAGCTTCCGCGTCCTCCTCGGAGTTTCCCGGCGGCGGCCGCGTCGCCAGGTCCTCAGTTTTCACTTTATCTCCCGGGCCCTCTCCGGCCGGCCGCGTCTCCTGGTTCAGTAGGTCTCTCTCCGTCCCGGTGGCCTCCTCTTCGCGGGGAGCCGCTGCGTCTAGGAACACCGTCCCAACCCCTATCCATTGTAGTTCCCTTACCTTGTGTCCAACCTGAACTCTTGCCACCGATGGGTGCTGTTCGTAGCCTCTTAAAGCCGCGGGCTTTTCATTGATCAACACTGTGTTGTCCCCCCACCGCCACTGGCAACGGTATGTCGACAGGAAGTCTATCCCCAGGATGACATCCGGCTCAATTTTAGCTACAATGCAGGCATGGCTCAAGACCTGATCTCCGATCTGGAGTTCAAAAGTAGCCCTCCCCCGGACCTGCATGGGGCTCCCATCCGCTTGCCTCAGAGTCTCCGGCAGAGGCTGGAGGTTTGGCTTCCCGGGTCCGTAAAGTTCGTCATAGATGCGTTCGGAAATTAGGCTCACCGAAGCTCCCGTGTCCAGCAAGAAGCAGACGGGCGTCGACACAACTTTCCCCGCAATGTAGTTTTCCCCCAGCGGCACATTCGGTGTCGTCTGGTTCCGTCCTGGTGGTCTTCCCCCGGCTGTCCGCTGGCTCGGCTTCCTACGTGGACAATTGCGCCGGAAGTGCCCGAATTCGTGGCAGCCGAAACACTCCACCATCGATCGGTCTGGCGGTCTCCGCGCGTAGCCTGTGCTATCGGTGTTCCTGTCTGGTGTAGGTTGCGCTAGCTCCATTACCGACCTCACTTCCCTGGTTCCTTGTCTTCCCTTCCTGTTCTGTACCTGGGACTCCAGGAAAGCCTCCATCTCCGTTGCCAGGGTGATTGCTTCGGTCAGGGTCGTCGCCTTTCTCGAAAAAACGTGGCGTTGCAGCTGCTCGTCACCTAATGCAATCCGGAAAGCATCCACAGCCAGGTCCTCCCGAGCTTGCGTGGGGAGGTTCGGGTAGCTCTTGGAAACCAACCGCCTGATCGACTGCCCCAGGCCACTGATAGATTCGTCCCGACGTCTGGTGCACATCGACAGCTGGGCCCGATGCAGTGGAACTTGGGCCGTGACTCCGAAACGCTGTTCGAAGTACTCTAGGATACGGAGGTACTCCGTCCGAGCCTCCGGTGCCATATCAGCCAGAGCTTCCCGTGCCGAGCCCTTCAGATGGGCGCCCAGAAACATTGCCTTCTCGGACTCGCTCCACTGGTTGACTCTGGCCACGCTCTCAAAATGGACCAGGTAATCCGACCACGAGGAAACCCCGTCAAACTTATCTGGAAGCATCATCGGTCGTCGACCTCCTCCGGGGGGCCCCGCGGTCGGCGGTTGTGCCGGTGATGGACCGGACCCCGTGGCTGGCTGGGTGGCTGGAGTGTCTGCATCCGGGTTCCCGCTCCGCGGTGGCGCCCCATAGGGTTGTGTAGTGCGGTTCTCCGAGGGGAGCCTCCCGCCATATAGTTGTGCAGTGCGGTTCTCCGAGGGGAGCCTCCCGCCATGTAGTTGTGCAGTGCGGAGCTCCGAGGGGAGCCCTCCGCCATACAGTCGTGCAGTGCGGTTCTCCGAGGGGAGCCTCCCGCCATGTAGTTGTGCAGTGCGGAGCGAATCCTGATGCTCCGCACCATAGGGTTGTGCAGTGCGGTTCTCCGAGGGGAGCCTCCCGCCATGTAGTTGTGCAGTGCGGAGCGAATCCTGATGCTCCGCACCATAGGGTTGTGCAGTGCGGAGCAAATTATCGTGCTCCGCACCATAGGGTTGTGCAGTGCGGAGCAATTTCACTTGCTCCGCACCATAGGGTTGTGCAGTGCGGAGCAATTTCACTTGCTCCGCACCATAGGGTTGTGCAGTGCGGAGCAATTTCACTTGCTCCGCACCATAGGGTTGTGCAGTGCGGAGCGAATTATCGTGCTCCGCACCATAGGGTTGTACAGTGCGGAGCAATTTCACTTGCTCCGCACCATAGGGTTGTGCAGTGCGGAGCAATTTCACTTGCTCCGCAGGTTCCGGTTCCGGAGGTTCCGCTCCGTAGTCTGGTAGCGTGCGGGGCTCCAAGCGGAGCTGTTCTCCCTGGTCAAGTGCGGCGCGGAGTCGATCCGGAGGTTCCGCTCCGTAGTCTGGTAGCATGCGGGTCTCCGAGGGGAGCCTTCCAGCATGGTCGTGTGCGGTGCGGAGTCGGTCCGAAGGTTCCGCGCCGTAGTCTCGTGGCATGCGGGTCTCCGATGGGAGCCATCCAACATGGTCGTGTGCGGCGCGGAGTCGGTCCGGGGATTCCGCGCCATAGTCTGGTAGCATGCGGGTCTCCGAGGGGAGCCGTCCAACATGGTCGTGTGCGGTGCGGTGTCGGTCCGGAGGTTCCGCGCCGTAGTCACGGGGCATGCGGGTCTCCGATGGGAGCCGTCCAACATGGTCGTGTGCGGTGCGGAGTCGGTCCGGAGGTTCCGCGCCGTAGTCACGCGGCATGCGGGTCTCCGATGGGAGCCGTCCAACATGGTCGTGTGCGGTGCGGGGTGGATCCTCCGGAACCCACCGGAACTTTCCCGGCTCAAAATGCACCGGGGTCGAACTTAGGTCTGTCCATGGGTCGCTGGTTTGATCTAACCCCCCGCAAAAACTACTCGGATTGGCAGGGTCAGGCCGTACCGTACGTACCGGCCTTTTTCCCTCTACAATCTCAGGCTCTAACATTTTACCAGTATCCTCCCACCACCCGGAGTTTTCTCTCGGGTTTTCCCCAACAAACGAGTACAGTAATTCATCTATAGTTACGAACGTACTACTGTGGGCCTTGTCAGTCTGGCCTCCGTACTGGTACTCGTCACTTTCTGGCATGTCCCCGCTCCGCGGCGAGTCTGATACCAGACCTCCCCGGTCTCGTGAATTCATTGCTTGAAAATCTCGAATTCCACCTGTATTTCTTTCAGTGTGCCGCCCCACCGCTGCCGCCAGTGTAACAAGAATATTCCCTGCTTGTTATGAAACTCGGCACGAAAAGAACACAAGGCAAAAGACAATTCTCAGCATGAAAGTACCGCAGGTTTATTTGGATCAACTTTCCTCAACAAACACAAAGATCAAAGACCGCGCAGAGAATCGCGTCCCCGCGCGGAACGGGTATCCCGATCCTCCGGCAGGGGCTCACGCCACCCGGCTCCGTGGGCAGCCGCAATGGCGCCACCAACACGTCAGTTAGACCCACCGTGAAACGGTGCTGGCGCCCCCAGCGGCGGATCGGGACGGCCGTTACAATACTATAGTACGAGGCAAGCACGGAAGCAGATGTCTATATAACCACTCCATGATCGACTGGCTGGCTGGCTGTTGATGAATGGTTGGTTCGAGTCAATAAGCAGTGGGATCTACAACTAATAAAGAGAGGTAATTTTCCCCATGACCGTACACTCCACCATATTCGGCTTGGGCGATTCCACGCCGGAGTCAAGTAGAATCGATTCCACTTTGGGAATCGGAATATCGCGATTCCAGATTTTTGAGGAATCGATTCCTTTTATTTAGATTCGATTCCCAGTGATAGCTTGCCGATCCATACATTACCTAGCTTTAGTAGTCCGATTCCAAAATACTTAACTTCCTCAAGAGCATTCAGCCTGTGAAAATTTTGACATGATAAAGAACGTGTGTGTGGCACAGACCGGCATCTTTCATGGACGTTTTATAGTGCCACTCGGTCGCAATATGTAGTTTCGTCAATGCACATGTTGGTGAACACGCTCAATGTATTTAACGTTTTCTCGTGAAAATTGGAATCGATCATGATTGGAATCGCTATTCTTTTCTGAAATGGGAGTCGACTCCAAAAATGCTGGAGTCGTCCAAGCCCTACACCCTATCCCATCCTATTTCGTCTCCTATATCCCCCATGCACCCCTTCAAAACTACATGTATTGACTTATGGACGGTTGCACATATTGTATTACACATGTATTTATTAGTAAATACATTTACATCATGGAGCTATGTTTACATGTACATTTCCCCCAATTTATTAAATGATCAACTTGAACAAAATTTATATATTTCATCACGACAGTTGTTCATTTTGCCATGATCTTACTGGCCACCAAATGTAAATTACTATACGTCTATAACATTAATTTGCATATTCGTAGATAACTGAATCAAGTTATAGCAACACGATATGTGACAGAGGGTAATCTCCACCCCCGCCCGCCCCCTTTTTTGTGGGATATCATGGTCGAGTGGTTTAGGTCGTTGACTCGCAACAGGGGTGAAAACTTGATGTTGTGGGCTCGAAACCCGGCAGTGACACCTGTGCTCTTGAGCAAGGCACTCGACCACAATTGCCCCATCCTTCAGAAGGGATGTAAAGCCGTTGGTGCAGTGAGTTGTGTAACGCACTTAGAAGATCCCAGAGCACTCTTTCGTGAAAAGTAAGGGGATTACCCAGTGTCTCTGGCCGTCGGCTGCCAATGGCGCCACCCACCTATGTATCTCGATGTTTAGGTGGAAGATATTTGTAAGTTTTATGCTACGGGCTTCAGCGTACAGGCTGCGATTTGAAGTTCATTAAACCCATTAAATTGTGTCTCAAATATCTAAGGAATTTTAAAGGAATTCCTTTTAGATTTTAGGGGGGTTGGTGCGTTAACAAACGGGAAGAGTGTGTTGAGGTATAGGGGCAATAGGGGTAGTTTTTGTCACATATCGTGCAGGTATTATATTACTGCGGCCATTAAACCATGCCCCAAACAGCATTTGTACATTTATCTCGCAGAAGCATTACATAAATTGTCAAAACAAACTCAGTATAGCCTAACTACTTAAAGAGATCAATAAAACTTATACATCAAATAGTATTTTTGTTTTACTTACTACAAAGAAACCAGGTTAAAGGAGCGTAATGAGATTTTTTTTCAGAAAATTGATTTCGCTCTATAAAATCATAAAATACCTCCCCAAAATGCATCCCTGGGAAGAAAACAGGAAATTTGCATCTCCAATTTGGATGTAAAAGCAAAAAGGTTGGTGTAATCAGGGCTTTATGTAACCAGATAAATTAGTTCACAAATCATCGATGGTCTTTTGACAATATCCTTGAAAATATACGGATTGAGAACACATTTCATAATGATAATGAGAAAAATCTTAACACTCCTGGGTAATTGGAGGTTCTAAAATATGATATGGACATGCTCCTTTTAAACCACCCCCAAACAGCATTTGAACATTATCTCGCAGAAGCATTAAATAAATTGTCAAAACAAACTGCTGTATAAGTGCTTGAGTACACCAATAAAACATGTACATCAAATATTATATACATTTTGTAACTTCACACAAAGAAAGTTAACAAATTAAGTAAAGTTTTATGTTTCTGAAGGTGATATGAGTTAACTTCAAGCATTACATAATGCGTATTCACATAGCCCAAAAAGGTTAAGTACATGTATACTATACATTCATTTTATTAAAAATTAAAAAGAAAAATCATGAATTTTTTCTGACCAAAGAACTCAAATATTCCACCCTTGTATTTCCAGTACTTTCTCTCCTTTCTTCAGAATCACTCGGAAGAAATATATTGGACTGTGCTAGGTCCATGCTACTGCAATAATTTTGCGACCATTTTCTTCAAAATCGGACATGATCAAACAGAGGTCGTATTCAATTCTGTTCACATTTTTCCAAATGATTAAATTCCCTTCAAAATAGCACCTCTGTCTTAATTTTGAATTAGACATTTCTGACTGGCCAATTTGAAATTCAAAATAAGAATTATAGGCACTTGACATAAAGCTTGTCTTAAAGTACATATACATGTATCTTTGACCCCGTTCTCACTAGAGAAATCGCTTTGTTCGAGAAAGATTCGACAATGATTCAGAGATTTCCTGATGTGAATGCACGTTTCTTCATTCAACGAGGCAAATTTATAATGTGAATGCTCCCTTCGGTAGACGAAGCGATTTGACACGTAACGATCGAGATGCGGCATAGAGCTTCATTCGATCTTAGTGGTTGTCTATGAACGGTACCGCTCTTTGTTCAGTCTATAGCTAAGTGAGATGCGAACGCACGCTTCAATAACTAACGATGACTGACCAGTCTAAAGCCCGGTATACACTGGCACTTTTTCGGCCGCCGCGACGCAACTCAACTCAACTGGAGCCAACTACATTATTGTTTGGTTTATTTCAAAAATAAAAACATCACAGCCTTTTAAGGAGGCTGAATTAAGTCTTATTTTTACAATATTAAAAATTTATATAAATATATATTAACATTAAAAAAGATACTCAGATGTGGACAACAATGACAACAACTCAGGTATGGGCAACAATACTGGAAAAATACTTTACAAACTTAACTGTTCTTTGTGTTCCATAGTCTACAGAGATAAGGTACAGGACTGTTTTTGTACCGGTTAGTTTTGCAGCGAGGAATGGAGAGGTGATTACCATTTCTTAAGTTATGACTATGAGATTGTGTTCTTTGTTCAGGAAGCCAGCTACTAAATGTATCATCTTTAAGAAGGTTACATACAAATTTATAACAAATTTCCTCTCTTCTATTAGCAAGGGTACAAAGTCCGAGTACAGTTAGTGATTGTTCATATCCATTGTATTGAGATCCAAGTATAATTCTGCACGCCCTTTTTTGGAGTTGTTCAAGGGCATTACACTGTTGTTGTGTAATTCCAGATGTCCAAACTGGAACTGCATACTCAAGGGTTGGTCTTATGTAACCCTTATAGATGGTAAGCAAATCTATTGGAGACAGGGCAAAATGTTTTAGGAGTCTGAGCATGTACATGCGCCTACTTGCTTTTTTAGTGATGTCCATCATCCATTGGTCCCATTTCATTGGTCCCATTTCATGTAGTTGGTGAAAGTCGTTAAGTGTATACCACTTCACAACTCAAATCGATGTTAGTTGCTTCTACTTTGAAGTTGTCTGAACTATTTTGTCAGCAGTGTAGAAAAACTAGGCCCGACTACCAGTGTTGAAAAACTAGGCCCGACTATCACCGACCAACTCTAGCCGACAAGTTGAGTTAAGTTGAGTCGCGTCGGCCGAAAGTCGAACGAAGCAATTTCTCAAGTGAGAATGGCGTCTTTTTTTCATTGACCTTTTGCAGAGACTTTTATTGGGAATGGGGCATCGCACCCAAGACTAAAAAGGCAAAAAGACTGTTTTGCATGAGGGAAGGCACCATCGAGACGTTTTGGTTGGGAAACCCGGGGTCTTATATTAATATGTCCCCTCCCACCGTGGCTACCGGCTGTTTGACAACCACCAACAAAATGTTGAACTCGAGAGTAATTTTATATATAGGAACGTAATAGACATGTTTCATCTTTTCACATTACCGTGCAATGTGAGGATGCTTTCTTTTGGGAACTTCGTTTTGAAATTTGAGCATTAAATCTTACTGGAGGTATAGTTATGACATGATCACACTCGATGAAAAATCTTCACGGAGCTGTGATCGGCCACCACAAGTTCACCATGAGGAGACAACGTCACATCGCAGGGCCACTTTAATCCCTGAGCTATGGTCTGTACATGTACGCCTTGTGCAGAGTAATGATGCACTTCATAGCGAGCGGTGATGTAAATATCACCCGCCTCGTCGCAGCACACACCACCAGGCTTCATGACCCAACCCCGTGTTTCAGTGGTAATGCCGAAAACCTCATAACCCGAAAACTCTTGGCAGAGTAACCTCTTCGAACTGTAACTAAACAAGATCAAACGGTCGTCATGTCGGAAGGCAATGGCTGGATATTGTAATGTGCCAGTAGGAATGGCTGAATCCAATGACCCATAAATGTTTGTCACATATACAACCTTTCTTTTTTCATCTACCACAGCTACGCGATTTTGGCCATCCGTAGTAATACGAGTAAGTTTACTTTCTCGCAGTTTCCCAGATCCATCTTGTGCCGGTCTGAACTGACGAATCAACTGCTGATCAGTGTTAAACACTTTAACCAAATCGCCATCTGTGATCAATATCAAATCGTCGCGTGTCACTGCCACGCTGTGTGGAGCTTGCAATTGGCCACCTTCTGGGTTAAAGTAAGTCTTGAAAGGTCCGTTAGACGTAAATACCGAGACCATTTTATTGGTTCTATCTATTGTGACAATGTCACCGTTATTCAAGGCGCCAACGGCATGTGCACTAAACATGCTATGGTGAACGCCGCCACCCCCCACGAATATATTTTTGAACAGCCATTTTTCTTCATGAAGTATTTCCCCCAGATCTGTATCGGAGACTACATCTTGACACTTGAACCCAATGAATGACTTATTGTGGTCCCCCCGTTCAAACGGGTGTTCCTCCTGAAATTTCAGGTTGTGCATCACCTTGGGCCTAAGATCCAACATCTCAAAGTCGTCAGCATGTTCCATCAGGTCGTTCACAGCAGTCACAATGGTCTTGGCTCTCTCCATCTTCTCACCATTACTATTAAACACTTTTTCATATTCTTCATCTCTGTCCTTATCAATTTTGGTGATCTCGTCTCTGAGAAGCCGAGCCTTGGTTTGAATTTTGGCGATTTCCTCTTTCTCCTTAGCAGAAACATCATCGCGTGCCTTGGTCACCATCAGCTTCAATCTTTTCCGTGTGTGAGATATTGATTCTTGCGAGGCTTGGAATTCCTCCTCGCTCTCCTTAATCTTCTTCAAGACGTCATCAACATCATTACGATAAGATCCAATGGCATCTGCAATGGTGTTAAAAGTATGTTCCGCTGTACGATGGTCAAACGCTGCACACATCGGACAGATCAGTATCTTGCAAGTCTCGCAGTAGAGAGAGAGATCGTGGTCAGGGTGCTGCATGCATTTTGGGCAATGAGGATGCTTAGCTATGATGTCCTGTCGTGGACTGAGAACTGACACAATTCGGTGCTTCTTGGTGTGCCTTGAACGCCTGTGAGCAGCCTCACATTGTTTGCAGATGTTCGCATTGCAGTCCAGGCATCGGGAGACTGCCTCCAAACCGTCTTCGCACTCTTCACAAATCGGATTAGAAGCCAAGGTTTCTCCAAGTGACTTCTCCCGTTTGTTGACGTCATCGACAAGCGAGCTCAGGAAGAAACAGCTCTTGAGATTTTCAAGGCACGAGTCTGGAATCTCCGTGGCCTTCCTACAGACTGGGCAGATGATCTTATCAGCATCTGGTTGATGCGTGCTGACCAAGTCTTGCAAACAATCCCGGCAAAAACTGTGTAGACAGTCGAGTATTTTTGGATCGTGGAAACGGCGCAAGCAGATTGGGCATTCCAGATGTCCCTGACTTATCTCACACTTGGCTGTAGATTCGGCCATTGCGCTGTTTTGTTTAAATGTGTCTGGAGAACAAATGGTTTACAAAAATAAGGTTTAGTTGTAACCTAACACTGTAAAAACTCTGGTGTTAAATTTCTGACACCAGCGGAGCCTGGTGTAAAACTTGACGTGTTCTTTTGGTGTTAAAGTAACAGCAAATTATTTAAATCTTTTTGAATATCTTGGTGTAAATTTTTCTGGTGTTGCTAAAAGTAATGCTACATGTACATGTAGTGGGCATGCGCGGAAATCCAGCTATTTGATTGGCTACAGGCGTTTCTGAAGATTTTTCCACGTTTTCACATACAAACCATAAGCACTGCAGTGTTGTACTTATAACTAGACTATAGAGCAGACGAGTTAAGCGCTATTTCATGGCCGCGGCGTGCTTAAGCATGCATGCGGGCGCTTGGAGCTGACATTCATTGTTTGTCTTCACGAACGTACAATAAATAGACCTTTATCACGGTGCATCCATCTTTGTCTTGTTCCCCATCCACTGCATAGTACGTGTACGTGTCGGGCATGATCAGTGCGTGTGCGTGTCTGCGCGATAGCGTGTGCAGTCTTCCGTTGTTGTTTTGAGAGAATCACTATCCGCGCTGTGCGTTTTCTTGATCGCACCGCGCGCATGTCATTGTGATGCACACAATAAACATTTTAAACACGGGGCCAAACTATTTATTTCAGCAAGCCTCGCTTTGGTTACCTTCATTTTAATAGGGGAAAAGGGAAGATGGCCGCACCGTGATAAAGGTCTATTGTACTTTTTTGTAGCTCCATGGGCGGGCAACGTGTGTGTGCCGTGCATTGGGGCTAAAATTTGTTACATTGTCCGGTAGACTGTTCACGGTGGAACTCGCTTCGGTTCCTCGGACTTTGTGTCAAAATTTTATGTTCGATTGTTCAGAGTTATGTTTAACTTTGTTTCATAACCTGAATATTTTGTCAAATACTCATAAATATTTGGAGAAAAATCAGAGCTGATTTTGATGCAGTACTGCAGTAATAAACTTCCGAGGAATAAACTGTGTATATCACACGGCCATACGGTTGGAAATAAAACTAACTCCAAGGACACGTGATTTATCGGAACCAGTATGTGGTTCCGATAAATCACGTGACCTTGAATTTTTGAAAAATGCTAAAAAACTTACAAAATTGGTGGTTTCTTTTCAGGTTCTCTTTTTCTAAAAGACTTTGAGAATCATGTATGGGTCTATTTCGAGGCACGTTTTCAGTTGCTTACCGGTACTGGCGATGCCTATGAAATGACAGATGCTCGGTTTGAAAATCGGCCGTTAAACAGCTCTGTGAATTTGGCCCCAGATCTGATAATTTGTCAAGAACTGGCCGCCCAGTTTAGCCTAGTCAATAGGCAGTCACTGGCCTAAGCTTTCTCGATTTCCTATCAGGATCAAATTAGGGCCTATAGCCTACTATAATGGAGCTATCAATAATTGTCGAGTTTTCGCGTGACAAAATTTCCACACCTGGGGAAAAATTTAAGTGACAAAAACCCCCACCTACGGGTGCAAAACGTGTGCGTCTTGCTATATCAGATACACAGACATCTTTATTTCAATGGGTCAAAATCCCCACCAGGGGCAAGAACTATGTGACCAAACCCTCACCTAAGCTAAGGGGATATAGCGCGGGAAGCCTGGGAAGGGGGGTGGGGGGGGGGGGGGAGAAACAATAATTTGATGTCAAACCATTGCCTACAAGGCCTTTATTCAGTTGGAGTTTCCGCAAAAAAGGAACTAGTGTGGCCTTCAGCGGAATGCAAATTAATTTTACTTCTAGTTTAAATACAATTCCGATCTGCTTTGAATAGCCTACAAAGTATGTACACTGGTATAATGCCTACATGTAGATATATTTAGTAGTTACTTAGACAGTATATTTACCGTAAAACTGTTGTATTCGTCGTTCACCTATAAACGGTGTCTGTAGCTTGTTGAAGCATGGGTACATGGGTGTTGCGTTGGGCGGAGGAACTCGCGAATGAAATCACAAAACGGCGCTGCGATTTCGAAACAGCAATTGTTGTGAACCAAAAATAGCTGCAATAATGCAACATATGGATGGCCTACTGTTGAACAACCACAGAGGACGGAAAACAACAGGAGTTAGAACGGCTGCAGAGATAACCAGGGACATGGAGAAGAAACATTGATTTTCCCCCGCGCTGCTGCCCGATCGATTTACGATCGATTTTGCGGTTTCGTTCATCTGCTGGTTTTAGGAGCATGGTAACACTGATGGAATGCCACGGAGTCTGTCCACACACATGATTTGGTGTGACATTTTGGGGAACAAGTTGATAAAAATGATATAATTGATTTTTATTATTTTTTTTTATTCTGAGCATATCCCAAGCCTTCCAAGGATTAATATGTTGCGCTCTACAGTCCTGTTTTTACGTTTAAATTACAACTTTGGCAATTGTAACAATATCATGGAATACTGATTTACATGTATTATATTGTAACATGGACGGAAAACTGTCGCAAAATGTCTGTCTATATGTTACGTACATGCCAATACGTACAAAAAAAACCCACGAAATTAGCTGATGTTGAGATGGGGAAATCGTTTAGTGTTGCTAGATTTAAAGTGGGTATTACATGTGTATTTTGAAATATAACGAATTCCGTTATCATTTCAGATACAAGTGTCCGTCCATGTTATGAACATAATGTCTTTAAGAAACCCCCGTAATTTCTTAGAATTTCAGAATAAATGGCCTATTTTTGGTCATTGAGGAAAATATGTTATGCTAAAGGAACAAAATGGGGCAAAAAGCTTAATACTCCATATTAAATGTACTTGTTTGTTTTGTATATGTACACTGATCAAATGTATCTATTAGTGTGAAAACAATAAGATCGTCAAAATATCCCGTAATTAACTGAAAAAGCTTAAAATTAACAGCGGAACTCCGAGGCATGAGGACCCGTATTCAGCTCCTCACAGCCCCGCGGAAGGAGCAAGTTTTGAAAAAATGACTATGTCCCGACTGGTACCATAATTCTTTCCCAAAATACGACCAACGATAGTGGCGCTATAGTATAAGCGGAACCCCGATGCCCGAGGATCGTCACAGCATCTTGGAATGATCAACTTTTGAAAGAAATTACCTTAAATATTGAAAATTCGGCCAAAAATTCGGCCAACGGCAGTGGCGCTGTGTTAGTGAGCGAAACTGTGGTAGTGAGCGTAACTCCGAGACATGAGGGCCGCGTATTTCTTTTTTTACACCACTGCGAGATTGTCACTTGAAAAGTGTCAGTCATTGGAAAATTAGTAGACTCTATACGGGTTGAAAAATGTGGGTGTATTCCACGCTGCGGAACTTTGTGGGAAAGCGAGGGGCTTTGTACCTTTTTAGCGTCTCGAGAGGAGACTATATAATAGGTTTGGTTTGGTTATTTGTTAAGGAATTTAGGGTTTTGAATGCGGTAGGTTTGCAATCAGCTTCGTGGTCTGGTTAGAAGAGAACTGGACTTGTGATTTCTCGGTTTCTTCTTTTTCTCTATTAAACAGAGAGTAATAGTTCTGACTTTTCCCAAGATTGTCACTTGAGAAGTATCAGTCATTGAAAACTTAGTAGATTCTCGGGTTCAAAGTTGGGGTGTACCCAAAAAAAACACGCATGAGGGCCTTCGTTCGGTTCCCCAGTCACAGTAAGTTTTGAAGGAAAAAAATAGCTCAGCTGGTAAAGCATCTGCTCTGTTTGCCAGAGGTTTCAATCCCGATAAGAACAGTGCGTATGATTTTTTTTTTCCATCCAATGTTTGATATAAACAGACCATAGACCGTATCGAATAGCTGAAATATATTGTATGTGGGCTATCTTTTGACATTTAAATTGTCAATAATGTAACCACAAAATGTGCAACCATGCATGTCCTCAAGGAATAAATATAAGAGGTTAGGGTTTAGGGTTAGGGTTGGTTATTTTAAAGGAATTTAGGGTTTTTAATGCGGTCGGTTTGCAACCAGCTTCGTGGTCTGGTTAGAAGAGAGTTCGACTTGCAATCGAAGGTCCCTGGTTCGAATCTCGGTGTTGTTTTAAAAATTGCTTTTTTTTTTTTTTCACTAATAGTGAGAGTAAGTTATGACTATAAGATTGTCACTTGAGAAGTATCAGTCATTGGAAACTTAGTAGACTCTATTCGGGTTGAAAAATTGGGGTGTACCCCACGCTGCGGAAGGGTCACACAAAGAACATTGTGGGTTTTCTTAGAAACTTGAAACCAGTCTGATAGTCGTCACTCCAAATATCGATGCGTCACTGCACTGGAAGTTGCTATAGATTTGTTTCCGGAACTCATATTCCACATAAAAACAGGATTGTGTACACTGTACAGTTAGACTGGTTCCCGTCCACATATTCCACACAGGAGAATATAAGGACAGGTAAAGTGCGCTTCATCTTGATCTGTAATTGGTCGTCTTTGCGCGTGCGCATCGTGTTTTTTATATTTAACGGCCAAGTTACAAATGTCAATGCAAAATCTGCGCACTTACTAAACAAATTAAAATAATAATAACCACGTGACGGGAAGAATTCTGCCCGTCATGGCTGCCCTTTACCGATCCCTATATTTTTGCAATAAGCGAACCAATCTATAGGGATCGGGAACCAATCTAACTGTACAGTGTACATAGTACATGTAGACTGGTTCCCGTCCACATATTCCACACAGGAGAATATATTTTCGCAATAAGAAATAGGATCGGGAACCAATCTGGTGTACATGTATATGAGGTCTGGAAACCAGTCTAAACTCTAAATCATGAGGGCGCTGAAAATCGTAAAAAGCTGCACTCAGTCTTGATCAAGTTTTGTAAACAAACGCACGTGTTTTTTCTCCTTGCTTTTTTGGACTTCGAACAAGATTCTCGTCTGATAACACCAAAGACAACAACAAGTTGGCACGATCGATTTTGCTTGCATTCGTTCGTCAACGAGGTCGCGTTCCTACTCTCCGGGATAAAGTCTACGTCGGCGCCAGTTCACTGCAGTTTCGCAGCCTAGCCGAGTGTCTAGTCAGGTACGTTGATGTTATTTTTATACACGGAAAACAAATTGAAAAGTTGATCATGGATTCAGACCTTGTGCACAAAACATATGGGATTGGCTGAAATTTTCCAAGTGCTTTTTAAGAAAATCTTTCATTTTTCCCACTCCTAAATAAATTTGTGTTTTTCTATCAAATCTGCACTTAACTGGTGGTTGATAAGTAATTTTAAAGTCATGATCAACTTCTCTCGTCTTACCGTCATTTTAAGGAGGAAATACTAATGTCCAACTTGGAAATTCTTACCAACATTTTGAAAAAAATTGCCAACATGCCCCTCCAGTTCACCTCACGTATTAAAGTTCAATTTTAAACACGTATCGGTATTTTTTTGTAGACATTGATGAACAAATATTTGAATGAAATTACCTCCTGGAATCAACAGATCATCAAATTATAAGATATACTTCCTACTTGCACTTCTGTCGCAAATGTTGCATTTTTCTGAGATGAATAAATGATAAAATTACAGCATAAAGTAATGCACAAAATGACGCGGCGAGCGGTCTGTGCGTAAGCGCGACAGCAAAGGGCGCTGCGCGCGTGCGAATGGTTATTTTGTACACTAACAGAAATACATTTTTGAAGGAGAAAATGTGATTTTTCTACAGAAAAGCAACATTTGCGACAAAAGTGCAAGTGGGAAGTATGTCTTAAAATTACATTATCTGTTGATTCCAGGAGGTAATTTCCTTAAAATCTCTGTTCAATGTATACGAAAAAAATACCCACGTATCTAATGTTCTTCAGTAAGGGGCCGAGCCTTCCAAAGTTGTCAACATTTTCACAACATTTCCTCCCCCCGAAATACTACCTATCAACATTTGTTGGCACAATGTCATGAAATGTTAAAATTTTACAGTGCATGTATTGTAAAGTCATACACTGTCCTCGACCCTCCTCCCCCTTCCTATACGCTTTTTAGAACCGTGAAAATGTTGAAAACTTTGGACGGCTCCTAAGATCATTGATGGCAGTTTAATTCAGGAAAAGATTGATGCTATTCTTAATAAGTGTGGAAGATTGCAGAAGTTTTCAAGTATAGGAAAACAGCACTTCGATGCACCAAAAATAACAAAGGCTGAAACTTTAAGGGGAGTTAATTGTCAGCTATCTATGAGGATGACAACAATTGTCTCTGCCCTTGTTAGTGTCCCTACATATAGGGAACGAGCAAATGCGGTAAATTGTTTTAAAAAACGCATATGATCATGAAAGACAAAACAATAAAATTACAAATTCTTACATAATAATAACAATTATCTGTTTCTTTATTTGACAGGTTGAATGCACCTCCAGGATTTCTGCCAATGCCTGACCAAGACGAAGAAGGAGTCGAATATAAGGGGAGGGAGGTATGAGCAACGGTTTTGGGGCGGTCGGGTTGGCGTACGGGTTCTTTCCTCGCCTTTCACCTCTGGGGTCCCGGGTTCGAATCCGGGGCGTGTATGTGGATTGTGTTTGCAGTCCCTACTTGACCGCGTGGGTTTTCCCCTGGGGCATTTCTCTTGGGGTTTTCCTCCCACTTCTAAAACTGCAACTCCTTCTTCGTCATCTGAAGTTAATAATATAGTATAGTTAAAGCTAAAACCGTATAGTTGATGGCATAAAGGACCTTAGTTGCCGAAGATGCCATAAAAATACAACAACAACAACAACAACAGCAACGGTTTTATTTGTGTACATGTAGATCTATGTTTTAGCCAGAGGGGTGTATGGGTCGTATGCATTTCTGACACACATTAACTAAGAAAGAATTGACTTATAAGTGGTGCTTAAAGTAACCCAAAGGTGTTCAAATTAGCTAAGGAGTTGTCCAAAGTAATCAGAGGTTGTCCAAAGTAGCCCAGGCGGTGTTTAATGGAAGACGCACAAATCTAACCACTAGTAATGACAGCGGTACTACTAAAAACAATAGCGGTACCAGTCAAAATAACAGCGGTACCGCTTTCATTACCGGCGGTTAGATTTGTGTGTCTTCTCTAAAGTAGCTCTGTCGGTGTCCAAAGTAGCCGTGGTGATGTCCAAAGTATCCCAGGGGTGTCCAAAGCAACAAAAAGGGTGTCAAAAGTGGTCCAGGGGGTGTCCAAAGTAGCTCACAGGGTGATCAAAGTAGCCCAGGGTGTGTCCAAAGTAGCCGAGGTGATTTCCAAAGTATCTCAGGGGTGTCCAAAGTAGACCAGGGGATTCCCAAAGTAGCTCACCAGGTGTGTAAAGTACGGTAGCCTAGGTGTCCAAAGTAGCCCAGGGGGTGTCAAAAGTAGCCCATATGGTATCTAAGTACCCCATCTATAATATCCAAACACACAACTGGCTAAAACTATTGGCTGTAGTCGTAACAAGTTATACTTAACCACTTGACGATTATTTTTGGCAAAAAATACCATTTGATTTTTTTAAAGGCAAATTAATTTAAACCACATTAAAGCATGTGGCATTGCTGGTTTTTTTAAAGACGTTAATTGGTAGGCCTTTCAGTGGAATCCATAACAAGTGTTGCAGCTCATCCCACACAGGTCATTCAGGTTGACGACCAAACCAACTTGGCTTACTGAGAGCCCTTGACAATAAGATTCTCCCAGAAACAGAAAACGACACATACGATTACTGTGATAATCGTGAAAACATCACTGAAACGGAACAGTCTTGAAAGCGATTCCAAAGTGATTAGTGGATCACAGGGTTGTAGTAGAGTCCACCACAAGTCTCTGTGTCTTAATTCAAGTCACAAGCTATTCAAATGAACTCCAACAAAGGCATTATTTTGTGCGTGTTCATCCTTTGCTTCTTGTTACTGCATTTGTGACGGACTTGTGCAGGACTTAAGTTAGGGCGTACTTGTGATTTTATCGGCTCTGGACTTGTGAAAGACTTGTAATGGACTCGACTACAACCCTGGTGGATCAGTGCCTCACAACTATCACGAGGGATGTTTTCTTTTGCAGAATGATTTTTTTATGGTGTTCGATACAGCAATTTTCCACTGTGATGTGTTTGAAAAAGTGTTAATTTAAGAGTAGATCTTCAATTAAAGATATATTCTGCCTTAACATTCTTCGAAATTGTGTACCTTAAATTAACTCCTGAAATGTAATCTTTGTGATAAATTTACAGATTAAAAAAAAAGAAAACCTTTAGTGAATCCTGCTTACGTTTCGACCATCTCGTTCACATTGAATCAATTTTGAGGTCCTTTTTATGGCTTAATCTCTGGCAGAATACACCTTTACAAGTTTTTATTTGATCATGTATGGTATTTTTCCCCATAATGAATCGTGTTTCTATCATAAATGTGTTATTGCTTGCCATGTTGGCTCATTATGTTGTATTTGTATCGTAATTTTGTCACCATTTTGCTTTTTTACAGAGCCCATAAGGGGACTCAATTTCAATTATCAAAAACAAAAAATTATTTGGTTCCCTCAAAATACATTTTGTTCCGTCGAAATAGGTTTTGTTCCCTAAAAATAACTATTTGAAGGGAACAAAATAATATTTTGAGGGAACAAAGTAACGTTTCGAGTAAACGAAAAGTATTTCGAGGGAACGAAATTTATTTTGAGGGAATGAAATAATAAATGTTTTTGGAATTGAGTCTCCTTACGGGATCTGCACTTTTTAGCTGTTTTTTTATATTTCTATTTGTCATTTTTAGTCAATTTATTGTAATTTTCTTTTCATTCTTTGCCATTTAATAGCAATTTTGTACGTTTTAGCCTTTTGTGCCCATTTATTGCAATTTAGTCATTTAGGCGCCCCATTATTTATTCTATAATTTTTAGCCTTTTTATACCATATATTTTAATTTTGTCATTTTGGCGCCCCATCATTTATTGTAATCTTTTCATTTTTAGCTCATCTATTGTATTTTTTTTAATTTTTAGCCTTTTTAACCGATATTTTGAAATGTTGTCTCTTTGGCGCTCCATCATTTCTACTCGCCATTGAGTGTATTATAACGGTGCATGTGTGAGACCGTTAACTTGGTCCAGACATATACAACTACTTCAGCAGTTTCCAAGTTAAATTTCTAAGAAAAACGGAAATTTTGGCCACAAATATATAATTTTCAAAATTTCATATTTTATTCCCTGGATGAGCAGTCAAGGTCAAATTCAAGGAATATCATCTATGGATTCTAAGCAACGTTTCCTGCAATATTAAACAAAATCTAAATCTAAACATTTTTGGCCAAAAATGAAAAAAATCACAAGGGGTTAGTCCAGCCATTTTTATCAAAATTGGCCCAAAATTGACTTTTTTGAAAATGTCTCAGAAATGCCTCCTAACGAATATTTAGCCCATTTGGCACCTACTTCAGCAGTTTCCAAGTTAAATTTCTAAGAAATACGGAAATGTTGGCCAAAAATATATAATTTTTAAAATTTCATATTTTATTCCCTGGATGAGCAGTCAAGTTCAAATTCAAGGAATATCATCTATGGATTCTAAGCAACGTTTCCTGCAATATTGAACAAAATCTAAATCTAAAATTTTTGGCCAAAAATGAAAAAATCACAAGGGGTTAGTCCAGCCATTTTCATCAAAATTGGCCCAAAATTGACTTTTTTGAAAATGTCTCAGAAATGCCTCCTAACGAATATTTAGCCCATTTGGCACCTACTTCAGCAGTTTCCAAGTTAAATTTCTAAGAAATACGGAAATGTTGGCCAAAAATATATAATTTCTAAAATTTCATATTTTATTCCCTGGATGAGCAGTCAAGTTCAAATTCAAGGAATATCATCTATGGATTCTAAGCAACGTTTCCTGCAATATTGAACAAAATCTAAATCTAAACATTTTTGGCCAAAAATTAAAAAAATCACAAGGGGTTAGTCCAGCCATTTTTATCAAAATTGGCCCAAAATTGACTTTTTTGAAAATGTCTCAGAAATGCCTCCTAACGAATATTTAGCCCATTTGGCACCTACTTCAGCAGTTTCCAAGTTAAATTTCTAAGAAATACGAAAATGTTGGCCACAAATATATAATTTTCAAAATTTCATATTTTATTCCCTGGATGAGCAGTCAAGGTCAAATTCAAGGAATATCATCTATGGATTCTAAGCAACGTTTCCTGCAATATTGAACAAAATCTAAATCTAAACATTTTTGGCCAAAAATGAAAAAAATCACAAGGGGTTAGTCCAGCCATTTTTATCAAAATTGGCCCAAAATTGACTTTTTTGAAAATGTCTCAGAAATGCCTCCTAACGAATATTTAGCCCATTTGGCACCTACTTCAGCAGTTTCCAAGTTAAATTTCTAAGAAATACGGAAATGTTGGCCAAAAATATATAATTTTTAAAATTTCATATTTTATTCCCTGGATGAGCAGTCAAGTTCAAATTCAAGGAATATCATCTATGGATTCTAAGCAACGTTTCCTGCAATATTGAACAAAATCTAAATCTAAAATTTTTGGCCAAAAATGAAAAAATCACAAGGGGTTAGTCCAGCCATTTTTATCAAAATTGGCACAAAATTGACTTTTTTGAAAATGTCTCAGAAATGCCTCCTCACGAATATTTAGCCCATTTGGCACCTACTTCAGCAGTTTCCAAGTTAAATTTCTAAGAAATACGAAAATGTTGGCCACAAATATATAATTTTCAAAAATTCATATTTTATTCCCTGGATGAGCAGTCAAGGTCAAATTCAAGGAATATCATCTATGGATTCTAAGCAACGTTTCCTGCAATATTAAACAAAATCTAAATCTAAACATTTTTGGCCAAAAATTTAAAAAATCACAAGGGGTTAGTCCAGCCATTTTTATCAAAATTGGCCCAAAATTGACTTTTTTGAAAATGTCTCAGAAATGCCTCCTAACGAATATTTAGCCCATTTGGCACCTACTTCAGCAGTTTCCAAGTGAAATTGTTAAGAAAAACGTACATTTTGGACAAAAATATATAATTTTCAAAATTTCATATTTTATTCCCTGGATGAGCAGTCAAGGTCAAATTCGAGGAATATCATCTATGGATTCTAAGCAACGTTTCCTGCAATATTGAACAAAATCTAAATCTAAACATTTTTGGCCAAAAATGAAAAAAATCACAAGGGGTTAGTCCAGCCATTTTTATCAAAATTGGCCAAAAATTGACTTTTTTGAAAATGTCTCAGAAATGCCTCCTAACGAATATTTAGCCCATTTGGCACCTACTTCAGCAGTTTCCAAGTTAAATTGCGAAGAAAAACGGAAATTTTGGCCAAAAATATATAATTTTCAAAATTTCATATTTTATTCCCTGGATGAGCAGTCAAGGTCAAATTCAAGGAATATCATCTATGGATTCTAAGCAACGTTTCCTGCAATATTGAACAAAATCTAAATCTAAACATTTTTGGCCAAAAATTAAAAAAATCACAAGGGGTTAGTCCAGCCATTTTTATCAAAATTGGCCCAAAATTGACTTTTTTGAAAATGTCTCAGAAATGCCTCCTAACGAATATTTAGCCCATTTGGCACCTACTTCAGCAGTTTCCAAGTTAAATTTCTAAGAAAAACGGAAATTTTGGCCAAAAATATATAATTTTCAAAATTTCATATTTTATTCCCTGGATGAGCAGTCAAGGTAAAATTCAAGGAATATCATCTATGGATTCTAAGCAACGTTTCCTGCAATATTGAACAAAATCTAAATCTAAACTTTTTGGCCAAAAATGAAAAAAATCACAAGGGGTTAGTCCAGCCTTTTTTTATCAAAATTGGCCCAAAATTGACTTTTTTGAAAATGTCTCAGAAATGCCTCCTAACGAATATTTAGCCCATTTGGCACCTACTTCAGCAGTTTCCAAGTTAAAATGCGAAGAAAAACGGAAATTTTGGCCAACAATATATAATTTTCAAAATTTCATATTTTATTCCCTGGATGAGCAGTCAAGGTCAAATTCAAGGAATATCATCTATGGATTCTAAGCAACGTTTCCTGCAATATTGAACAAAATCTAAATCTAAACATTTTTGGCCAAAAACTAAAAAAATCACAAGGGGTTAGTCCAGCCATTTTTATCAAAATTGGCCCAAAATTGACTTTTTGAAAATGTCTCAGAAATGCCTCCTAACGAATATTTAGCCCATTTGGCACCTACTTCAACAGTTTCCAAGTTAAATTTTTAAGAAAAACGGAAATTTTGGCCAAAAATATATAATTTTCAAAATTTCATATTTTATTAAAATTGACTTTTTGAAAATGTCTCAGAAATGCCTCCTAACGAATATTTAGCCCATTTGGCACCTACTTCAGCAGTTTCCAAGTTAAATTTCTAAGAAATACGAAAATGTTGGCCACAAATATATAATTTTCAAAAATTCATATTTTATTCCCTGGATGAGCAGTCAAGGTCAAATTCAAGGAATATCATCTATGGATTCTAAGCAACGTTTCCTGCAATATTAAACAAAATCTAAATCTAAACATTTTTGGCCAAAAATTTAAAAAATCACAAGGGGTTAGTCCAGCCATTTTTATCAAAATTGGCCAAAAATTGACTTTTTTGAAAATGTCTCAGAAATGCCTCCTAACGAATATTTAGCCCATTTGGCACCTACTTCAGCAGTTTCCAAGTTAAATTGCGAAGAAAAACGGAAATTTTGGCCAAAAATATATAATTTTCAAAATTTCATATTTTATTCCCTGGATGAGCAGTCAAGGTCAAATTCAAGGAATATCATCTATGGATTCTAAGCAACGTTTCCTGCAATATTGAACAAAATCTAAATCTAAACATTTTTGGCCAAAAATTAAAAAAATCACAAGGGGTTAGTCCAGCCATTTTTATCAAAATTGGCCCAAAATTGACTTTTTTGAAAATGTCTCAGAAATGCCTCCTAACGAATATTTAGCCCATTTGGCACCTACTTCAGCAGTTTCCAAGTTAAATTTCTAAGAAAAACGGAAATTTTGGCCAAAAATATATAATTTTCAAAATTTCATATTTTATTCCCTGGATGAGCAGTCAAGGTAAAATTCAAGGAATATCATCTATGGATTCTAAGCAACGTTTCCTGCAATATTGAACAAAATCTAAATCTAAACTTTTTGGCCAAAAATGAAAAAAATCACAAGGGGTTAGTCCAGCCTTTTTTTATCAAAATTGGCCCAAAATTGACTTTTTTGAAAATGTCTCAGAAATGCCTCCTAACGAATATTTAGCCCATTTGGCACCTACTTCAGCAGTTTCCAAGTTAAAATGCGAAGAAAAACGGAAATTTTGGCCAACAATATATAATTTTCAAAATTTCATATTTTATTCCCTGGATGAGCAGTCAAGGTCAAATTCAAGGAATATCATCTATGGATTCTAAGCAACGTTTCCTGCAATATTGAACAAAATCTAAATCTAAACATTTTTGGCCAAAAACTAAAAAAATCACAAGGGGTTAGTCCAGCCATTTTTATCAAAATTGGCCCAAAATTGACTTTTTGAAAATGTCTCAGAAATGCCTCCTAACGAATATTTAGCCCATTTGGCACCTACTTCAACAGTTTCCAAGTTAAATTTTTAAGAAAAACGGAAATTTTGGCCAAAAATATATAATTTTCAAAATTTCATATTTTATTAAAATTGACTTTTTGAAAATGTCTCAGAAATGCCTCCTAACGAATATTTAGCCCATTTGGCACCTACTTCAGCAGTTTCCAAGTAAAATTTCGAAGAAATTTTGGTCAAAAATATATAATTTTCAAAATTTCATATTTTATTCCCTGGATGAGCAGTCAAGGTCAAATTCAAGGAATATCATCTATGGATTCTAAGCAACGTTTCCTGCAATATTGAACAAAATCTAAATCTAAACATTTTTGGCCAAAAATTAAAAAAATCACAAGGGGTTAGTCCAGCCATTTTTATCAAAATTGGCCCAAAATTGACTTTTTGAAAATGTCTCAGAAATGCCTCCTAACGAATATTTAGCCCATTTGGCACCTACTTCAGCAGTTTCCAAGTTAAAATGCGAAGAAAAACGGAAATTTTGGCCAACAATATATAATTTTCAAAATTTCATATTTTATTCCCTGGATGAGCAGTCAAGGTCAAATTCAAGGAATATCATCTATGGATTCTAAGCAACGTTTCCTGCAATATTGAACAAAATCTAAATCTAAACATTTTTGACCAAAAATTAAAAAAATCACAAGGGGTTAGTCCAGCCATTTTTATCAAAATTGGCCCAAAATTGACTTTTTGAAAATGTCTCAGAAATGCCTCCTAACGAATATTTAGCCCATTTGGCACCTACTTCAGCAGTTTCCAAGTTAAAATGCGAAGAAAAACGGAAATTTTGGCCAACAATATATAATTTTCAAAATTTCATATTTTATTCCCTGGATGAGCAGTCAAGGTCAAATTCAAGGAATATCATCTATGGATTCTAAGCAACGTTTCCTGCAATATTGAACAAAATCTAAATCTAAACATTTTTGGCCAAAAACTAAAAAAATCACAAGGGGTTAGTCCAGCCATTTTTATCAAAATTGGCCCAAAATTGACTTTTTGAAAATGTCTCAGAAATGCCTCCTAACGAATATTTAGCCCATTTGGCACCTACTTCAACAGTTTCCAAGTTAAATTTTTAAGAAAAACGGAAATTTTGGCCAAAAATATATAATTTTCAAAATTTCATATTTTATTCCCTGGATGAGCAGTCAAGGTCAAATTCAAGGAATATCATCTATGGATTCTAAGCAACGTTTCCTGCAATATTGAACAAAATCTAAATCTAAACATTTTTGGCCAAAAATTTAAAAAATCACAAGGGGTTAGTCCAGCCATTTTTATCAAAATTGGCCCAAAATTGACTTTTTGAAAATGTCTCAGAAATGCCTCCTAACGAATATTTAGCCCATTTGGCACCTACTTCAGCAGTTTCCAAGTTAAAATGCGAAGAAAAACGGAAATTTTGGCCAACAATATATAATTTTCAAAATTTCATATTTTATTCCCTGGATGAGCAGTCAAGGTCAAATTCAAGGAATATCATCTATGGATTCTAAGCAACGTTTCCTGCAATATTGAACAAAATCTAAATCTAAACATTTTTGACCAAAAATTAAAAAAATCACAAGGGGTTAGTCCAGCCATTTTTATCAAAATTGGCCCAAAATTGACTTTTTGAAAATGTCTCAGAAATGCCTCCTAACGAATATTTAGCCCATTTGGCACCTACTTCAACAGTTTCCAAGTTAAATTTTTAAGAAAAACGGAAATTTTGGCCAAAAATATATAATTTTCAAAATTTCATATTTTATTAAAATTGACTTTTTGAAAATGTCTCAGAAATGCCTCCTAACGAATATTTAGCCCATTTGGCACCTACTTCAGCAGTTTCCAAGTTAAATTTCTAAGAAAAACGGAAATTTTGGCCAAAAATATATAATTTTCAAAATTTCATATTTTATTCCCTGGATGAGCAGTCAAGGTCAAATTCAAGGAATATCATCTATGGATTCTAAGCAACGTTTCCTGCAATATTGAACAAAATCAAAATCTAAACATTTTTGGCCAAAAATTAAAAATATCACAAGGGGTTAGTCCAGCCATTTTTATCAAAATTGGCCCAAAATTGACTTTTTTGAAAATGTCTCAGAAATGCCTCCTAACGAATATTTAGCCCATTTGGCACCTACTTCAGCAGTTTCCAAGTTAAATTTCGAAGAAATTTTGGCCAAAAATATATAATTTTCAAAATTTCATATTTTATTCCCTGGATGAGCAGTCAAGGTCAAATTCAAGGAATATCATCTATGGATTCTAAGCAACGTTTCCTGCAATATTGAACAAAATCTAAATCTAAACATTTTTGGCCAAAAATTAAAAAAATCACAAGGGGTTAGTCCAGCCATTTTTATCAAAATTGGCCCAAAATTGACTTTTTTGAAAATGTCTCAGAAATGCCTCCTAACGAATATTTAGCCCATTTGGCACCTGCTTCAGCAGTTTCCAAGTTAAATTTCTAAGAAAAACGGAAATTTTGGCCAAAAATATATAATTTTCAAAATTTCATATTTTATTCCCTGGATGAGCAGTTAAGGTCAAATTCAAGGAATATCATCTATGGATTCTAAGCAACGTTTCCTGCAATATTGAACAAAATCTAAATCTAAACATTTTTGGCCAAAAATTTAAAAAATCACAAGGGGTTAGTCCAGCCATTTTTATCAAAATTGGCCCAAAATTGACTTTTTGAAAATGTCTCAGAAATGCCTCCTAACGAATATTTAGCCCATTTGGCACCTACTTCAGCAGTTTCCAAGTTAAATTTTTAAGAAAAACGGAAATTTTGGCCAAAAATATATAATTTTCAAAATTTCATATTTTATTCCCTGGATGAGCAGTCAAGGTCAAATTCAAGGAATATCATCTATGGATTCTAAGCAACGTTTCCTGCAATATTGAACAAAATCTAAATCTAAACATTTTTGGCCAAAAATGAAAAAAATCACAAGGGGTTAGTCCAGCCATTTTTATCAAAATTGGCCAAAAATTGACTTTTTTGAAAATGTCTCAGAAATGCCTCCTAACGAATATTTAGCCCATTTGGCACCTACTTCAGCAGTTTCCAAGTTAAATTGCGAAGAAAAACGGAAATTTTGGCCAAAAATATATAATTTTTCAAAATTTCATATTTTATTCCCTGGATGAGCAGTCAAGGTCAAATTCAAGGAATATCATCTATGGATTCTAAGCAACGTTTCCTGCAATATTGAACAAAATCTAAATCTAAAAATTTTTGGCCAAAAATTAAAAAAATCACAAGGGGTTAGTCCAGCCATTTTTATCAAAATTGGCCCAAAAATGACTTTTTTGAAAATGTCTCAGAAATGCCTCCTAACGAATATTTAGCCCATTTGGCACCTACTTCAGCAGTTTCCAAGTTAAAATGCGAAGAAAAACGGAAATTTTGGCCAACAATATATAATTTTCAAAATTTCATATTTTATTAAAATTGACTTTTTGAAAATGTCTCAGAAATGCCTCCTAACGAATATTTAGCCTATTTGGCACCTACTTCAGCAGTTTCCAAGTTAAAATGCGAAGAAAAACGGAAATTTTGGCCAACAATATATAATTTTCAAAATTTCATATTTTATTCCCTGGATGAGCAGTCAAGGTCAAATTCAAGGAATATCATCTATGGATTCTAAGCAACGTTTCCTGCAATATTGAACAAAATCTAAATCTAAACATTTTTGACCAAAAATTTAAAAAATCACAAGGGGTTAGTCCAGCCATTTTTATCAAAATTGGCCCAAAATTGACTTTTTGAAAATGTCTCAGAAATGCCTCCTAACGAATATTTAGCCCATTTGGCACCTACTTCAACAGTTTCCAAGTTAAATTTTTAAGAAAAACGGAAATTTTGGCCAAAAATATATAATTTTCAAAATTTCATATTTTATTAAAATTGACTTTTTGAAAATGTCTCAAAAATGCCTCCTAACGAATATTTAGCCCATTTGGCACCTACTTCAGCAGTTTCCAAGTTAAATTTCTAAGAAAAACGGAAATTTTTGCCAAAAATATATAATTTTCAAAATTTCATATTTTATTCCCTGGATGAGCAGTCAAGGTCAAATTCAAGGAATATCATCTATGGATTCTAAGCAACGTTTCCTGCAATATTGAACAAAATCAAAATCTAAACATTTTTGGCCAAAAATTAAAAATATCACAAGGGGTTAGTCCAGCCATTTTTATCAAAATTGGCCCAAAATTGACTTTTTTGAAAATGTCTCAGAAATGCCTCCTAACGAATATTTAGCCCATTTGGCACCTACTTCAGCAGTTTCCAAGTTAAATTTCGAAGAAATTTTGGCCAAAAATATATAATTTTCAAAATTTCATATTTTATTCCCTGGATGAGCAGTCAAGGTCAAATTCAAGGAATATCATCTATGGATTCTAAGCAACGTTTCCTGCAATATTGAACAAAATCTAAATCTAAACATTTTTGGCCAAAAATTTAAAAAATCACAAGGGGTTAGTCCAGCCATTTTTATCAAAATTGGCCCAAAATTGACTTTTTTGAAAATGTCTCAGAAATGCCTACTAACGAATATTTAGCCCATTTGGCACCTACTTCAGCAGTTTCCAAGTTAAATTTCTAAGAAAAACGGAAATTTTGGCCAAAAATATATAATTTTCAAAATTTCATATTTTATTCCCTGGATGGGCAGTCAAGGTCAAATTCAAGGAATATCATCTATGGATTCTAAGCAACGTTTCCTGCAATATTGAACAAAATCTAAATCTAAACATTTTTGGCCAAAAATTTAAAAAATCACAAGGGGTTAGTCCAGCCATTTTTATCAAAATTGGCCCAAAATTGACTTTTTGAAAATGTCTCAGAAATGCCTCCTAACGAATATTTAGCCCATTTGGCACCTACTTCAGCAGTTTCCAAGTTAAATTTTTAAGAAAAACGGAAATTTTGGCCAAAAATATATAATTTTCAAAATTTCATATTTTATTCCCTGGATGAGCAGTCAAGGTCAAATTCAAGGAATATCATCTATGGATTCTAAGCAACGTTTCCTGCAATATTGAACAAAATCTAAATCTAAAATTTTTGGCCAAAAATGAAAAAAATCACAAGGGGTTAGTCCAGCCATTTTTATCAAAATTGGCCCAAAATTGACTTTTTTGAAAATGTCTCAGAAATGCCTACTAACGAATATTTAGCCCATTTGGCACCTACTTCAGCAGTTTCCAAGTTAAATTTCTAAGAAAAACGGAAATTTTGGCCAAAAATATATAATTTTCAAAATTTCATATTTTATTCCCTGGATGGGCAGTCAAGGTCAAATTCAAGGAATATCATCTATGGATTCTAAGCAACGTTTCCTGCAATATTGAACAAAATCTAAATCTAAACATTTTTGGCCAAAAATTTAAAAAATCACAAGGGGTTAGTCCAGCCATTTTTATCAAAATTGGCCCAAAATTGACTTTTTGAAAATGTCTCAGAAATGCCTCCTAACGAATATTTAGCCCATTTGGCACCTACTTCAGCAGTTTCCAAGTTAAATTTTTAAGAAAAACGGAAATTTTGGCCAAAAATATATAATTTTCAAAATTTCATATTTTATTCCCTGGATGAGCAGTCAAGGTCAAATTCAAGGAATATCATCTATGGATTCTAAGCAACGTTTCCTGCAATATTGAACAAAATCTAAATCTAAAATTTTTGGCCAAAAATGAAAAAAATCACAAGGGGTTAGTCCAGCCTTTTCTATCAAAATTGGCCCAAAATTGACTTTTTTGAAAATGTCTCAGAAATGCCTCCTAACGAATATTTAGCCCATTTGGCACCTACTTCAACAGTTTCCAAGTTAAATTTTTAAGAAAAACGGAAATTTTGGCCAAAAATATATAATTTTCAAAATTTCATATTTTATTAAAATTGACTTTTTGAAAATGTCTCAGAAATGCCTCCTAACGAATATTTAGCCCATTTGGCACCTACTTCAGCAGTTTCCAAGTTAAATTTCTAAGAAAAACGGAAATTTTGGCCAAAAATATATAATTTTCAAAATTTCATATTTTATTCCCTGGATGAGCAGTCAAGGTCAAATTCAAGGAATATCATCTATGGATTCTAAGCAACGTTTCCTGCAATATTGAACAAAATCTAAATCTAAACATTTTTGGCCAAAAATTTAAAAAATCACAAGGGGTTAGTCCAGCCATTTTTATCAAAATTGGCCCAAAATTGACTTTTTTGAAAATGTCTCAGAAATGCCTACTAACGAATATTTAGCCCATTTGGCACCTACTTCAGCAGTTTCCAAGTTAAATTTCTAAGAAAAACGGAAATTTTGGCCAAAAATATATAATTTTCAAAATTTCATATTTTATTCCCTGGATGGGCAGTCAAGGTCAAATTCAAGGAATATCATCTATGGATTCTAAGCAACGTTTCCTGCAATATTGAACAAAATCTAAATCTAAACATTTTTGGCCAAAAATTTAAAAAATCACAAGGGGTTAGTCCAGCCATTTTTATCAAAATTGGCCCAAAATTGACTTTTTGAAAATGTCTCAGAAATGCCTCCTAACGAATATTTAGCCCATTTGGCACCTACTTCAGCAGTTTCCAAGTTAAATTTTTAAGAAAAACGGAAATTTTGGCCAAAAATATATAATTTTCAAAATTTCATATTTTATTCCCTGGATGAGCAGTCAAGGTCAAATTCAAGGAATATCATCTATGGATTCTAAGCAACGTTTCCTGCAATATTGAACAAAATCTAAATCTAAAATTTTTGGCCAAAAATGAAAAAAATCACAAGGGGTTAGTCCAGCCTTTTTTATCAAAATTGGCCCAAAATTGACTTTTTTGAAAATGTCTCAGAAATGCCTCCTAACGAATATTTAGCCCATTTGGCACCTACTTCAGCAGTTTCCAAGTTAAAATGCGAAGAAAAACGGAAATTTTGGCCAACAATATATAATTTTCAAAATTTCATATTTTATTCCCTGGATGAGCAGTCAAGGTCAAATTCAAGGAATATCATCTATGGATTCTAAGCAACGTTTCCTGCAATATTGAACAAAATCTAAATCTAAACATTTTTGGCCAAAAACTAAAAAAATCACAAGGGGTTAGTCCAGCCATTTTTATCAAAATTGGCCCAAAATTGACTTTTTGAAAATGTCTCAGAAATGCCTCCTAACGAATATTTAGCCCATTTGGCACCTACTTCAGCAGTTTCCAAGTTAAAATGCGAAGAAAAACGGAAATTTTGGCCAACAATATATAATTTTCAAAATTTCATATTTTATTCCCTGGATGAGCAGTCAAGGTCAAATTCAAGGAATATCATCTATGGATTCTAAGCAACGTTTCCTGCAATATTGAACAAAATCTAAATCTAAACATTTTTGGCAAAAAATTAAAAAAATCACAAGGGGTTAGTCCAGCCATTTTTATCAAAATTGACATTTTTGAAAATGTCTCAGAAATGCCTCCTAACGAATATTTAGCCCATTTGGCACCTACTTCAGCAGTTTCCAAGTTAAATTTCTAAGAAAAACGGAAATTTTGGCCAAAAATATATAATTTTCAAAATTTCATATTTTATTCCCTGGATGAGCAGCCAAGGTCAAATTCAAGGAATATCATCTATGGATTCTAAGCAACGTTTCCTGCAATATTGAACAAAATCTAAATCTAAACATTTTTGGCCAAAAATTAAAAAAATTACAAAGGGGTTAGCCCAGCCATTTTTATCAAAATTGGCCCAAAATTGACTTTTTTGAAAATGTCTCAGAAATGCCTCCTAACGAATATTTAGCCCATTTGGCACCTACTTCAGCAGTTTCCAAGTTAAATTTTTAAGAAATACGGAAATGTTGGCCACAAATCTATAATTTTCAAAATTTCATATTTTATTCCCTGGATGAGCAGTCAAGGTCAAATTCAAGGAATATAATCTATGGATTCTAAGCAACGTTTCCTGCAATATTGAACAAAATCTAAATCTAAACATTTTTGGCCAAAAATGAAAAAAAATAAAAGGGGTTAGCCCAGCCATTTTTATCAAAATTGGCCCAAAATTGACTTTTTTGAAAATGTCTCAGAAATGCCTCCTAACGAATATTTAGCCCATTTGGCACCTACTTCAGCAGTTTCCAAGTTAAATTTTTAAGAAAAACGGAAATTTTTGCCAAAAATATATAATTTTCAAAATTTCATATTTTATTCCCTGGATGAGCAGTCAAGGTAAAATTCAAGGAATATCATCTATGGATTCTAAGCAACGTTTCCTGCAATATTGAACAAAATCTAAATCTAAACTTTTTGGCCAAAAATGAAAAAAATCACAAGGGGTTAGTCCAGCCTTTTTTTATCAAAATTGGCCCAAAATTGACTTTTTTGAAAATGTCTCAGAAATGCCTCCTAACGAATATTTAGCCCATTTGGCACCTACTTCAGCAGTTTCCAAGTTAAAATGCGAAGAAAAACGGAAATTTTGGCCAACAATATATAATTTTCAAAATTTCATATTTTATTCCCTGGATGAGCAGTCAAGGTCAAATTCAAGGAATATCATCTATGGATTCTAAGCAACGTTTCCTGCAATATTGAACAAAATCTAAATCTAAACATTTTTGGCCAAAAACTAAAAAAATCACAAGGGGTTAGTCCAGCCATTTTTATCAAAATTGGCCCAAAATTGACTTTTTGAAAATGTCTCAGAAATGCCTCCTAACGAATATTTAGCCCATTTGGCACCTACTTCAGCAGTTTCCAAGTTAAAATGCGAAGAAAAACGGAAATTTTGGCCAACAATATATAATTTTCAAAATTTCATATTTTATTCCCTGGATGAGCAGTCAAGGTCAAATTCAAGGAATATCATCTATGGATTCTAAGCAACGTTTCCTGCAATATTGAACAAAATCTAAATCTAAACATTTTTGGCAAAAAATTAAAAAAATCACAAGGGGTTAGTCCAGCCATTTTTATCAAAATTGACTTTTTTGAAAATGTCTCAGAAATGCCTCCTAACGAATATTTAGCCCATTTGGCACCTACTTCAGCAGTTTCCAAGTTAAATTTTTAAGAAATACGGAAATGTTGGCCACAAATCTATAATTTTCAAAATTTCATATTTTATTCCCTGGATGAGCAGTCAAGGTCAAATTCAAGGAATATAATCTATGGATTCTAAGCAACGTTTCCTGCAATATTGAACAAAATCTAAATCTAAACATTTTTGGCCAAAAATGAAAAAAAATAAAAGGGGTTAGCCCAGCCATTTTTATCAAAATTGGCCCAAAATTGACTTTTTTGAAAATGTCTCAGAAATGCCTCCTAACGAATATTTAGCCCATTTGGCACCTACTTCAGCAGTTTCCAAGTTAAATTTTTAAGAAAAACGGAAATTTTTGCCAAAAATATATAATTTTCAAAATTTCATATTTTATTCCCTGGATGAGCAGTCAAGGTAAAATTCAAGGAATATCATCTATGGATTCTAAGCAACGTTTCCTGCAATATTGAACAAAATCTAAATCTAAACTTTTTGGCCAAAAATGAAAAAAATCACAAGGGGTTAGTCCAGCCTTTTTTTATCAAAATTGGCCCAAAATTGACTTTTTTGAAAATGTCTCAGAAATGCCTCCTAACGAATATTTAGCCCATTTGGCACCTACTTCAGCAGTTTCCAAGTTAAAATGCGAAGAAAAACGGAAATTTTGGCCAACAATATATAATTTTCAAAATTTCATATTTTATTCCCTGGATGAGCAGTCAAGGTCAAATTCAAGGAATATCATCTATGGATTCTAAGCAACGTTTCCTGCAATATTGAACAAAATCTAAATCTAAACATTTTTGGCCAAAAACTAAAAAAATCACAAGGGGTTAGTCCAGCCATTTTTATCAAAATTGGCCCAAAATTGACTTTTTGAAAATGTCTCAGAAATGCCTCCTAACGAATATTTAGCCCATTTGGCACCTACTTCAGCAGTTTCCAAGTTAAAATGCGAAGAAAAACGGAAATTTTGGCCAACAATATATAATTTTCAAAATTTCATATTTTATTCCCTGGATGAGCAGTCAAGGTCAAATTCAAGGAATATCATCTATGGATTCTAAGCAACGTTTCCTGCAATATTGAACAAAATCTAAATCTAAACATTTTTGGCAAAAAATTAAAAAAATCACAAGGGGTTAGTCCAGCCATTTTTATCAAAATTGACTTTTTTGAAAATGTCTCAGAAATGCCTCCTAACGAATATTTAGCCCATTTGGCACCTACTTCAGCAGTTTCCAAGTTAAATTTCTAAGAAAAACGGAAATTTTGGCCAAAAATATATAATTTTCAAAATTTCATATTTTATTCCCTGGATGAGCAGCCAAGGTCAAATTCAAGGAATATCATCTATGGATTCTAAGCAACGTTTCCTGCAATATTGAACAAAATCTAAATCTAAACATTTTTGGCCAAAAATTAAAAAAATTACAAAGGGGTTAGTCCAGCCATTTTTATCAAAATTGGCCCAAAATTGACTTTTTGAAAATGTCTCAGAAATGCCTCCTAACGAATATTTAGCCCATTTGGCACCTACTTCAGCAGTTTCCAAGTTAAATTTCTAAGAAATACGGAAATGTTGGCCACAAATCTATAATTTTCAAAATTTCATATTTTATTCCCTGGATGAGCAGTCAAGGTCAAATTCAAGGAATATAATCTATGGATTCTAAGCAACGTTTCCTGCAATATTGAACAAAATCTAAATCTAAACATTTTTGGCCAAAAATGAAAAAAAATAAAAGGGGTTAGCCCAGCCATTTTTATCAAAATTGGCCCAAAATTGACTTTTTTGAAAATGTCTCAGAAATGCCTCCTAACGAATATTTAGCCCATTTGGCACCTACTTCAGCAGTTTCCAAGTTAAATTTTTAAGAAAAACGGAAATTTTGGCCAAAAATATATAATTTTCAAAATTTCATATTTTATTCCCTGGATGAGCAGTCAAGGTAAAATTCAAGGAATATCATCTATGGATTCTAAGCAACGTTTCCTGCAATATTGAACAAAATCTAAATCTAAACTTTTTGGCCAAAAATGAAAAAAATCAAAAGGGGTTAGTCCAGGCTTTTTTTATCAAAATTGGCCCAAAATTGACTTTTTTGAAAATGTCTCAGAAATGCCTCCTAACGAATATTTAGCCCATTTGGCACCTACTTCAGCAGTTTCCAAGTTAAATTTTTAAGAAATACGGAAATGTTGGCCAAAAATATATAATTTTTAAAATTTCATATTTTATTCCCTGGATGAGCAGTCAAGGTCAAATTCAAGGAATATCATCTATGGATTCTAAGCAACGTTTCCTGCAATATTGAACAAAATCTAAATCTAAAATTTTTGGCCAAAAATGAAAAAATCACAAGGGGTTAGTCCAGCCATTTTTATCAAAATTGGCCCAAAATTGACTTTTTTGAAAATGTCTCAGAAATGCCTCCTAACGAATATTTAGCCCATTTGGCACCTACTTCAGCAGTTTCCAAGTTAAATTTCTAAGAAATACGGAAATGTTGGCCACAAATCTATAATTTTCAAAATTTCATATTTTATTCCCTGGATGAGCAGTCAAGGTCAAATTCAAGGAATATAATCTATGGATTCTAAGCAACGTTTCCTGCAATATTGAACAAAATCTAAATCTAAACATTTTTGGCCAAAAATGAAAAAAAATAAAAGGGGTTAGCCCAGCCATTTTTATCAAAATTGGCCCAAAATTGACTTTTTTGAAAATGTCTCAGAAATGCCTCCTAACGAATATTTAGCCCATTTGGCACCTACTTCAGCAGTTTCCAAGTTAAATTTTTAAGAAATACGGAAATGTTGGCCAAAAATATATAATTTTTAAAATTTCATATTTTATTCCCTGGATGAGCAGTCAAGGTCAAATTCAAGGAATATCATCTATGGATTCTAAGCAACGTTTCCTGCAATATTGAACAAAATCTAAATCTAAAATTTTTGGCCAAAAATGAAAAAATCACAAGGGGTTAGTCCAGCCATTTTTATCAAAATTGGCCCAAAATTGACTTTTTTGAAAATGTCTCAGAAATGCCTCCTAACGAATATTTAGCCCATTTGGCACCTACTTCAGCAGTTTCCAAGTTAAATTTCTAAGAAATACGGAAATGTTGGCCACAAATCTATAATTTTCAAAATTTCATATTTTATTCCCTGGATGAGCAGTCAAGGTCAAATTCAAGGAATATAATCTATGGATTCTAAGCAACGTTTCCTGCAATATTGAACAAAATCTAAATCTAAACATTTTTGGCCAAAAATGAAAAAAAATAAAAGGGGTTAGCCCAGCCATTTTTATCAAAATTGGCCCAAAATTGACTTTTTTGAAAATGTCTCAGAAATGCCTCCTAACGAATATTTAGCCCATTTGGCACCTACTTCAGCAGTTTCCAAGTTAAATTTTTAAGAAATACGGAAATGTTGGCCAAAAATATATAATTTTTAAAATTTCATATTTTATTCCCTGGATGAGCAGTCAAGGTCAAATTCAAGGAATATCATCTATGGATTCTAAGCAACGTTTCCTGCAATATTGAACAAAATCTAAATCTAAAATTTTTGGCCAAAAATGAAAAAATCACAAGGGGTTAGTCCAGCCATTTTTATCAAAATTGGCCCAAAATTGACTTTTTTGAAAATGTCTCAGAAATGCCTCCTAACGAATATTTAGCCCATTTGGCACCTACTTCAGCAGTTTCCAAGTTAAATTTCTAAGAAATACGGAAATGTTGGCCACAAATCTATAATTTTCAAAATTTCATATTTTATTCCCTGGATGAGCAGTCAAGGTCAAATTCAAGGAATATAATCTATGGATTCTAAGCAACGTTTCCTGCAATATTGAACAAAATCTAAATCTAAACATTTTTGGCCAAAAATGAAAAAAAATAAAAGGGGTTAGCCCAGCCATTTTTATCAAAATTGGCCCAAAATTGACTTTTTTGAAAATGTCTCAGAAATGCCTCCTAACGAATATTTAGCCCATTTGGCACCTACTTCAGCAGTTTCCAAGTTAAATTTTTAAGAAATACGGAAATGTTGGCCAAAAATATATAATTTTTAAAATTTCATATTTTATTCCCTGGATGAGCAGTCAAGGTCAAATTCAAGGAATATCATCTATGGATTCTAAGCAACGTTTCCTGCAATATTGAACAAAATCTAAATCTAAAATTTTTGGCCAAAAATGAAAAAATCACAAGGGGTTAGTCCAGCCATTTTTATCAAAATTGGCCCAAAATTGACTTTTTTGAAAATGTCTCAGAAATGCCTCCTAACGAATATTTAGCCCATTTGGCACCTACTTCAGCAGTTTCCAAGTTAAATTTCTAAGAAATACGGAAATGTTGGCCACAAATCTATAATTTTCAAAATTTCATATTTTATTCCCTGGATGAGCAGTCAAGGTCAAATTCAAGGAATATAATCTATGGATTCTAAGCAACGTTTCCTGCAATATTGAACAAAATCTAAATCTAAACATTTTTGGCCAAAAATGAAAAAAAATAAAAGGGGTTAGCCCAGCCATTTTTATCAAAATTGGCCCAAAATTGACTTTTTTGAAAATGTCTCAGAAATGCCTCCTAACGAATATTTAGCCCATTTGGCACCTACTTCAGCAGTTTCCAAGTTAAATTTTTAAGAAATACGGAAATGTTGGCCAAAAATATATAATTTTTAAAATTTCATATTTTATTCCCTGGATGAGCAGTCAAGGTCAAATTCAAGGAATATCATCTATGGATTCTAAGCAACGTTTCCTGCAATATTGAACAAAATCTAAATCTAAAATTTTTGGCCAAAAATGAAAAAATCACAAGGGGTTAGTCCAGCCATTTTTATCAAAATTGGCCCAAAATTGACTTTTTTGAAAATGTCTCAGAAATGCCTCCTAACGAATATTTAGCCCATTTGGCACCTACTTCAGCAGTTTCCAAGTTAAATTTCTAAGAAATACGGAAATGTTGGCCACAAATCTATAATTTTCAAAATTTCATATTTTATTCCCTGGATGAGCAGTCAAGGTCAAATTCAAGGAATATAATCTATGGATTCTAAGCAACGTTTCCTGCAATATTGAACAAAATCTAAATCTAAACATTTTTGGCCAAAAATGAAAAAAAATAAAAGGGGTTAGCCCAGCCATTTTTATCAAAATTGGCCCAAAATTGACTTTTTTGAAAATGTCTCAGAAATGCCTCCTAACGAATATTTAGCCCATTTGGCACCTACTTCAGCAGTTTCCAAGTTAAATTTTTAAGAAATACGGAAATGTTGGCCAAAAATATATAATTTTTAAAATTTCATATTTTATTCCCTGGATGAGCAGTCAAGGTCAAATTCAAGGAATATCATCTATGGATTCTAAGCAACGTTTCCTGCAATATTGAACAAAATCTAAATCTAAAATTTTTGGCCAAAAATGAAAAAATCACAAGGGGTTAGTCCAGCCATTTTTATCAAAATTGGCCCAAAATTGACTTTTTTGAAAATGTCTCAGAAATGCCTCCTAACGAATATTTAGCCCATTTGGCACCTACTTCAGCAGTTTCCAAGTTAAATTTCTAAGAAATACGGAAATGTTGGCCACAAATCTATAATTTTCAAAATTTCATATTTTATTCCCTGGATGAGCAGTCAAGGTCAAATTCAAGGAATATAATCTATGGATTCTAAGCAACGTTTCCTGCAATATTGAACAAAATCTAAATCTAAACATTTTTGGCCAAAAATGAAAAAAAATAAAAGGGGTTAGCCCAGCCATTTTTATCAAAATTGGCCCAAAATTGACTTTTTGGAAAATGTCTCAGAAATGCCTCCTAACGAATATTTAGCCCATTTGGCACCTACTTCAGCAGTTTCCAAGTTAAATTTTTAAGAAATACGGAAATGTTGGCCAAAAATATATAATTTTTAAAATTTCATATTTTATTCCCTGGATGAGCAGTCAAGGTCAAATTCAAGGAATATCATCTATGGATTCTAAGCAACGTTTCCTGCAATATTGAACAAAATCTAAATCTAAAATTTTTGGCCAAAAATGAAAAAATCACAAGGGGTTAGTCCAGCCATTTTTATCAAAATTGGCCCAAAATTGACTTTTTTGAAAATGTCTCAGAAATGCCTCCTAACGAATATTTAGCCCATTTGGCACCTACTTCAGCAGTTTCCAAGTTAAATTTCTAAGAAATACGGAAATGTTGGCCACAAATCTATAATTTTCAAAATTTCATATTTTATTCCCTGGATGAGCAGTCAAGGTCAAATTCAAGGAATATAATCTATGGATTCTAAGCAACGTTTCCTGCAATATTGAACAAAATCTAAATCTAAACATTTTTGGCCAAAAATGAAAAAAAATAAAAGGGGTTAGCCCAGCCATTTTTATCAAAATTGGCCCAAAATTGACTTTTTGGAAAATGTCTCAGAAATGCCTCCTAACGAATATTTAGCCCATTTGGCACCTACTTCAGCAGTTTCCAAGTTAAATTTTTAAGAAATACGGAAATGTTGGCCAAAAATATATAATTTTTAAAATTTCATATTTTATTCCCTGGATGAGCAGTCAAGGTCAAATTCAAGGAATATCATCTATGGATTCTAAGCAACGTTTCCTGCAATATTGAACAAAATCTAAATCTAAAATTTTTGGCCAAAAATGAAAAAATCACAAGGGGTTAGTCCAGCCATTTTTATCAAAATTGGCCCAAAATTGACTTTTTTGAAAATGTCTCAGAAATGCCTCCTAACGAATATTTAGCCCATTTGGCACCTACTTCAGCAGTTTCCAAGTTAAATTTCTAAGAAATACGGAAATGTTGGCCACAAATCTATAATTTTCAAAATTTCATATTTTATTCCCTGGATGAGCAGTCAAGGTCAAATTCAAGGAATATAATCTATGGATTCTAAGCAACGTTTCCTGCAATATTGAACAAAATCTAAATCTAAACATTTTTGGCCAAAAATGAAAAAAAATAAAAGGGGTTAGCCCAGCCATTTTTATCAAAATTGGCCCAAAATTGACTTTTTTGAAAATGTCTCAGAAATGCCTCCTAACGAATATTTAGCCCATTTGGCACCTACTTCAGCAGTTTCCAAGTTAAATTTTTAAGAAATACGGAAATGTTGGCCAAAAATATATAATTTTTAAAATTTCATATTTTATTCCCTGGATGAGCAGTCAAGGTCAAATTCAAGGAATATCATCTATGGATTCTAAGCAACGTTTCCTGCAATATTGAACAAAATCTAAATCTAAAATTTTTGGCCAAAAATGAAAAAATCACAAGGGGTTAGTCCAGCCATTTTTATCAAAATTGGCCCAAAATTGACTTTTTTGAAAATGTCTCAGAAATGCCTCCTAACGAATATTTAGCCCATTTGGCACCTACTTCAGCAGTTTCCAAGTTAAATTTCTAAGAAATACGGAAATGTTGGCCACAAATCTATAATTTTCAAAATTTCATATTTTATTCCCTGGATGAGCAGTCAAGGTCAAATTCAAGGAATATAATCTATGGATTCTAAGCAACGTTTCCTGCAATATTGAACAAAATCTAAATCTAAACATTTTTGGCCAAAAATGAAAAAAAATAAAAGGGGTTAGCCCAGCCATTTTTATCAAAATTGGCCCAAAATTGACTTTTTTGAAAATGTCTCAGAAATGCCTCCTAACGAATATTTAGCCCATTTGGCACCTACTTCAGCAGTTTCCAAGTTAAATTTCTAAGAAATACGGAAATGTTGGCCACAAATATATAATTTTCAAAATTTCATATTTTATTCCCTGGATGAGCAGTCAAGGTCAAATTCAAGGAATATCATCTATGGATTCTAAGCAACGTTTCCTGCAATATTAAACAAAATCTAAATCTAAACATTTTGGCCAAAAATGAAAAAAATCACAAGGGGTTAGTCCAGCCATTTTTATCAAAATTGGCCCAAAATTGACTTTTTTGAAAATGTCTCAGAAATGCCTCCTAACGAATATTTAGCCCATTTGGCACCTACTTCAGCAGTTTCCAAGTTAAATTTCGAAGAAATTTTGGCCAAAAATATATAATTTTCAAAATTTCATATTTTATTCCCTGGATGAGCAGTCAAGGTCAAATTCAAGGAATATCATCTATGGATTCTAAGCAACGTTTCCTGCAATATTGAACAAAATCTAAATCTAAACATTTTTGGCCAAAAATTAAAAAAATCACAAGGGGTTAGTCCAGCCATTTTTATCAAAATTGGCCCAAAATTGACTTTTTGGAAAATGTCTCAGAAATGCCTCCTAACGAATATTTAGCCCATTTGGCACCTACTTCAACAATTTCCAAGTTACATTTTTTTAAGAAAAACGGAAATTTTGGCCAAAAATATATAATTTTCAAAATTAGTATAAATTATATCAATCATGGGGTTAGTACATGTATATCAATCATGGGGTTAGTACATGTATATCAATCATGGGGTTAGTACATGTATATCAATCATGGGGTTAGTACATGTATATCAATCATGGGGTTAGTACATGTATATCAATCATGGGGTTAGTACATGCTCGCCGCGGGAGTTGAACCGGGGTCCTCTGATCTCGAGTCCTCTGCTCTCTCCACTAGACCACCGCGGTGACCACACTAGGTTAACAATTTTGGACCTGATGAATATTAGAACGAGAATTTAGCATACTACACCCACGTGGGAGCAGCGTAAAGGGCACCCTCTCGTGACGTGAAGGGCGCCCTCTCGTGACGTGAGGACGACCTACGCACCTTAAAAGAAATAGTCAACGGTCCGGCCCGGGCTTCAGAAATTTCATTTAGTCATGTAACAAGTTGATTATGGAAAAAACAAGCGGCACTATGTACAGCTCAAATCAGTACAGACAACCAATATGCCACTGTGGCGAACCTAAGCAGTTTAACAGACAGAGTGAGAAAATAACTTTCATATTAGCTTGCGTTTCTTTCCTTCAATTTAAAACAACTTAGTTGAATTTTTGTTTCAACTTTTAACAACTCTCTAAAATTTGTTACCTGTAAAATCCAGGTAGTCTAGTCACAAATACAACGTATTGCCTATGGTTTGTGCGGTGCACACGTTGAGAGACGTTGAGAGACGCCTGTAGCCAATCAACTAGCTGGATTTGTGCACATGCGCACTAATAAGCGTTACTTTTTTTTAACACCACAATTTTTGGGCCATTTTGGGGGTGTTTCTTGCCATTCCAGGGAGCAATTTTAAATTTGTTTTTTAACTTTTGGCCAAATATTTGTATGATTTAAATTTTCTTCAAAATTGCCGAAAATGTGATTTAGCTAGGTGATATTCGATCCCTGAATTTGACTGCTCAACCAACACACCAGAATCTCAGGTGTTAAACATTCCACCCTCGCTGCAACATATGGTCATGGTAAAAATTTACAACACGAACAGCATTTGGTGTTAACTTTTACATCAAATACTAGTGTTAAATTGTGATCAATTTGTTGAGTATAAAAAAAACCTGTACAGATGGTCTAGCTACAAATACAACGTTGTGTCTACGGTTTGTGTGTGCGAACATCGAGAAACGGTAAGCAACTCATACAACCAATCAAATAGCTGAATTTTTTAGTATGCCCACTTATGTTGTTGTCTGGCATTTCATGGCATCTTTGGCAACTAAGGCCCTTTTATGCCATCAGCCACACGGTTTCGGCCCTAACTATACTTTATTATCAACTTCAGATGATGAAGAAGGAGTTGCAGTTTTAGAAATGGGAGGAAAACCCCAGAGAAATATCTCGGGGAAACCCACGCGGTTAAGTATAGGGACTGCAAACCCAATCCACATGCACGACCCGGATTCGAATCCGGGACGTCAGAGGTGAAAGGCTGTTTTTAAGATGTTTTATTCTTCCGAATAAAACACGCCAGCCAGGTCAAAGTCGATGCCGATTAAACCAGTTCCTCATTCGTAGTCGTTGCCAATCCAGGACATTATCCGGCGAGAATCCCAACGTGTATTCTCCATCACAATCGTCACCAATACGGGTCGATCGTGTCCGAGTAACCACAAGTACATCTTCGTAAATCCACAACCGTCACCAGTCCAGGTCGAGCCAACATCAAGACCGCAGACACGGATCCGGCCAATCGTGTTCCAAAATTGTACCGGCGTTCCCAGTGACGTACGTACTGGTCACTCCATCATTGAGCAACGTTCCAGGACATCACACGGGATTCCGCAAACAACTCCTCCAAACCACCTATGTGCAAGGGTAGTCCTTTGGAAATCGGTCATCACAGGCAGGCCAGCAGAAAGAACCACTACGCCAACCCGACCGCCCCTTATTACTTGTAAAAATCCAGGGCCGGTATAGTCTAGTCAAAAATACAACGTAATGTTCATGGTTTGTGCGGTGCAAACGTTCAGAGACGTTAAGAAACGCCTGTAGCCAATCAACTAGCTGGATTTTAGCACATGCGCACTAAGCGTTAATTTTTAACACGACAATTTTTTTGCCATTTTTGAGAGAAATGTTTAACTTTTTGCCAAATATTTTTTTGATTTAAATTTTCTTCAAAATTGCAGAAAATGTGGTTCGATGATATTCGATCCCAGAATTTGACTGCTCATCCAACACACCAGACTCTCGGGTGTTCAAAATTCCACCCTCGGTGCAACTTTTTGTCTTCTATATCCATATAAGAACACACCTATGGTCATAGTCAAAGAGTCATGTCTTGAGAATTCCAATAGATATGTTTCTTTTGCAAACATCGACCAACTCAAGTTTTCAACCAATTTCAAAAGTGTGACGTCATCACGAATTCAATGTTCATGTCGCCCGATCACCTTGCGTTTGTAAAATAAATCTCAAATTTCTCAAAATATGAATTTTTTTACATTTCATATTTCCTTTCTATAAGATTAAGCAATCGACTGGATAATTTCGAAAAATATTATTCACGGGTCCTATAAGTAACATTTCTAGCAATCTTGATAAAAATCGGCAAAAAATTGACTTTTCTGAAAATGTCTTAGAGATGATCCTCAACGAAAATTAAGCTCATTCTTATCCTATTTGAGCAGTTTTTAAAGTCAAATTCTGGGGGGGGGAAATTTTTGACCAATATGCAGACAAATAAATCAACCCCTTAAAGGAGTGTGACCAGATCACTTTTTTTTACTCATAACTCCCCGGGACTTACCTTATGGGTCATGAGATTTTTATATCATAACATCCGTTGTATTTTTCTGATTACGAAACTGAAACTCCCGCGCTTCTAGGCCGCATATTTCCGAGGATATCGTCGAAAATCCACTGATTATTTGTAAACTAATTTTCCAGTATCAACGTTTATCCGCTGAAAGCATACTCGATAGTTTTGTTCAATTTTTTACTGGAAATTGCGAATGTTTTCGGGTTTTTGGGACATGGGAGGTGTGTATGGGAGTTACTTGATAATATTGGTAAGTTACATCGAAAACTATTTTCCAGAAACTCTGGTCACGCTCCTTTAAGGGTTTGGCTACAATTTAATTTATGCAACATTCAGGGGATGAAAACTATTAACCATAGAAACAGATATTTCACAAATTTGGGGACGACAATAACCTTTAATATCCCGTAAAGAAACTGTTCAAAATCCTGATAAAAATTACACGGAATGGGATAATTTCCATTTGGACATGAATACTACTTTTAATACCTCCATCTTTAATTAGGTTAACACTCCTGATGCGGCAATAGCAATACATGCATATAATATTAATGCATTGTTTTTGTACATTAAGTGACCCGCACTTGTGTTAATAGTTAAGCGAGCATCTAGTAAAGCGATTTTGCCATGATCATTTTTGTAAATAGTTTTAATAACATCCAGGCTAGTTCTGATAATCAAGACGCGAAAACAATGAAAACGTCAAAGACCAATTTCATAATTTCGCTTAATACCAATTTTATATGCTTTGCGAAATGGGTTAGCAGTCAAAATCGTGTGTGATGTGTTACAATAATGACTAGTGTTCTCTCTTGCTAAGTTGACATACAATGTTTGACTGCTTAACCCAAATGCAAAGCAAATAAACTGTGTTAAGCAATTTTTCTCTGCTTAACACTATTTATTATGAAATTAGCCCCTGGACTCATTCAAGCTACGAAAGGTAGGCCTATGTCAAAAATGTAAGGAATTAATTTGGAATAGTTAATAAAGATTTATATATAGAAAACTAAAGGGCAAACTGTCATACATGCTGTGGAGTTGCCATTTTGGCTAACGCTGTATGTAAGTGCAAAACATCTATACATGGACGGTGTACAATAGCATATGGCCATACGAGAATGGACCTGAAACATAACGTCATGGGTTTTTTTTACATGCGCGCAAATCTATGGGGGTGGGGGGTGGGGAGGGGAGAGTTCAGGGTACCAGACGACATAGGGCCATAAGAAAACACGTATGTAATAAACAAACCGTGACATCATTATGTTTCAGGTCATCTTAAGTATAGTCAAAACAATGCTTTGCCTGGACTGCTTCCCAGTCTATACGAATGCTTGCATTCCACTTAACCATCGAATATAATAACTGGATGCAGCAACGACGTCGAAAATTGAAGCCACCGTCCGCCATTGTACCCCACCAAATACAATGCCTTGCCTATAGACTGGTCATTTATTACTGTCTTCACTAGTCTACAAGTGTTAGGTGGAATGCAAGCGATCGTAAGGACCGGAAAGCAGTCTAGGCCAAGCGGCTGTCGCATGACTTCAATTCTCTACTATTGCATACTTCATCCAGTGATTATATATTGACGCACTTAACTCATTTTAACACTACATGTATATTGAAAACAGCATAACCAGTCTAGGCATTGTCTTGAGTGTAGTAAAATGGCTGACAGTGGCTTCAACGAGTCCATATTATATAGGTCAGTGGTGCAAAATGGTACCACTGATCTATAATATTAAACATGGAATGGTAAGCTACTCCTTAATTTAGTGAGTACACTCGGGGATCCATGCTATGATACCTGGACTTTTCACAACCAGGGCCAGGGGCCAATTTTATATTACAAAAATTGCTGAATGTCAAATTTATTTACTTTGAATAAATAAGTTGGCAGTCCGATTTGTTTACCCGTGTAGAAGAAAAAACGCACATCACATACACCTGTGATTTGTAAGTAAACCTAATTTTTCAAAGCAAATACATTTTGCATTAGGCAATTTTTTTTTCTCTGCTAAACAAGCTTTATGAAATTGGTTTGGTTTTTTATTCAATTCGACCGCAGCATTACACGACATAAATTAGCCCGGATGTTATCAAAAAGTACTCACAAAATGTTAAAGATCACTTGCCGAGAGTTACACATTAAGCCTTTCTAATACAAAACACGAGAGGCACTTTGGGAAAAACGAAAGTACTGTAATTACGTTCAAGCTGGGATTAAAATTCGGGAATAATTAGACAAGAGTCCAACTTGGTTTGGTTACATTCTCAGGGTCACGTGACTTATTACAGCAGGTACTCCGACCCCTGGTTTTCATGGCATGTATAGGCGCATTGCTACTCCACCTGGACGGGATGCCAGTCCATCGCAGGTTTACCCCCAGCAGTTGGGTTTTCCCAACAGGTTGTTAGTTTCCATGGCATAGGAGCATTGCTACTCCCTCTGGATGGGATGCCAGTCCATCACATGTGTTCCCCAACAGGTTGTTAGTTTCCATGGCATGAAGTGACTAGGAGCATTGCTACTCCCCCTGGACGGGATGCCAGTCCATCGCAGGTTTACCCCCAGCAGTTAGTTGGGTTTTCCCAACAGGTTGTTAGTTTCCATGGCATGGAGTGACTGGGAGCATTGCTACTCCCTCTGGATGGGATGCCAGTCCATCGCAGGTTTATCCCCAGCAGTTGGGTTCTGCCAACAGGTTGTTAGTTTCCATTGCAGTGACTAGGATCAGAGCATTGCTACTCCCCCTAGACAATCCCAAAAAGTGGAGCCTCGTTATTTATGCGAGATTTCCCAGTGTGTGTTTATGCGTTGATAGGCTAATCGAATCGCGCGCGCGCTGGATTGTTGTCGTATGTCGTTCGTACCAAAGAGTTCCATATACGGGTCAATTCAACCCTCTATAGGACACCTTATTGAAGCAAATGTGACCATATCTGTAATATAATGTGAATTCATGTAAGGCTAAAACTAAATGTCATGAATTTACAAAAGGTGTGTTTTCTGTGATAAATATTTGATTTCGAAAAGATACACACCCTATTTGCAGAGTGGACGAGCTATATTAGCCTGCACCAAGGCCCTACACCCTCAAGGACAGTTAGAGCAGCTGTCAGGGCAAGGTATGGAGCGAGGTGAAATTCGTGGCACGAATTTGTCTGTCGCGCATTGACGAGCCTCCGTCTTTAACTAAGCAGTCCTAAACAGCACCTTAAAACACCCATAATATGAAAACAAACCAAGTTGGCTACCAACGCTTACATTTATAGGGAAGACCATTAAGAACTACGCTTTCATATTTAATCAAAAATGTTACCATCATCACAAGGGGATCAATAATAGTTACTTTTTTCTGTACACAAATAGACACTTGGTATTTTTCTGGCAATATATCATACAACCCAATTCTAGATATAAACAATGGTCTCTTTTCATTTTGATAGTATTGCCTGAATTGTTCATATCATGTACAATCATGTACACGTTCTTTCATCGAAGCCATGTATACACACATTAGCAAATATTTCGTCTTTTTGTGTTGTTTCAACAGAAGCGGCGGCAACAACTTTAATACACCAAAGGACTGCAAATTTTCAAAGTTTACAAATTTGCCCCTAGGGCAAGATTTAAGATAGGACCTCTTTTGATAACCACCTTGTATGTGCTACAAGAAATATTGTTTTGCAGGGACTCCGTATACACTATGAGCAACTAACAATGGAAATTTAGCACAAACCATTGTTATTAACAATGGTGTGTGCCCAATTTCCATTGTTAGTTGCTCATAGTGAGTGATAGAACGTATCGAATAGCCGTCCTTAGGGCGGGTTTCCACTGCACTATTTTCATCCGTCAGACGTACGTAAAATCGACGTACGTCGTTTCCGGTCCGTCAGTTTTTGGGCAGTGGTTGGATGCGATATGCGTCCAGTGTGAACCGCTGGTGAAAACGTACAGAACGGACAGCTCCTGGAACAAATCCCTTTTGACGTGTGGCAACGCGACGGACGGACAGACGGATGTAACGGGTGAAAATAGTGCAGTGGGAACCCACCCAAAGAGACGACCCAGGTAAGTTTTTTTTTCGGGTTAAAATTTGACGTGTGAAACGGAACTCCGGGTTAAATTTAACCCAGGTATTTTGCAGCTACCCGGGTAGAAAGTAACCCGGGTCGGAAGTGGGTAGTGTGAAAAGCCCTTTGGTGGTTAGCAAAAGAGAGACATTTTATAAACATCAACGGTCCTTCGTTTAAAAGAATTCAGGACCTATGTATTTACACTAAAATGTCACTAAGAACTTAATAATACAAATCTAACATGGTTATTTACACAACATATAACATTATTTTTTTGCATGCTGGCTACAGTATAGTGTTTTTATTAGTATACTCTATTTACAAGTTACTTTACAAATTTTAAAGATGATAAAACCTAATAGGCACCCTAGTTTTTTAAAACTAATGTTTTTGTTGTTTTACGTTGTTGAATTCTGCTGTAAAATCTTGGAAGTGTGAAAGTGTCATTTTTTGCATAATTTAACATTGCAAGGTACTTTATACACTAATTTATTAAACACGGGATGGGAGAAGAACCACCTGATACTCATTAGGATTCGAGCTGAGACACCGGGCAGATGCTCTTCCAACTCAGCTATGAGGCACATTTGTATACCCTCTCAGGTTTTCCCCCAAGACCTCCGACACACTGGGCAGATGCTCTACCAGCCGAGCTATGAGGCACAGTGGTAAATTCCCTCAAGTTTTCGCCCTAAGACCTTTGACACACCGGGCAGATGCTCTACCAGCTGAGCTATGAGGCATAGTGGTATACTCCCTCAGGTTTTCCCCAAGACCTCCGACACACCAGGTAGATGCTCTACCAGCTGAGCTATGAGGCACAGTGGTATACTCCCTCAGGTTTTCCCCCAAGACCTCCGACACACTAGGCAGATGCTCTACCAGCCGAGCTATGAGGCACAGTGGTATACTCCCTCAGGTTTCCCCCCAAGACCTCTGACACACCAGGCAAATGCTCTTCCAACTCAGCTATGAGGCACATTGGTATACTTCCTCAGGTTTTCCCCAAGACCTCCGACACACTGGGCAGATGCTCTACCAGCTGAGCTATGAGGCACAGTGGTATACTCCCTCAGGTTTTCGCCCCAAGACCTTTAACACCCCGGGCAGATGCTCTACCAGCTGAGCTATGAGGCATAGTGGTATACTCCCTCAGGTTTTTCCCCTAAAACTTCTGACACACTGGGCAGGTGCTCTACTAGCTGAGCTATGAGGCATAGTGGTATACTCCCTCAGGTTTTTCCCCCAAGACTTCCGACACACTGGGCAGATGCTCTACTAGCTGAGCTATGAGGCATAGTGGTATACTCCCTCAGGTTTTCTCCCAAGACTTCTGACACACTGGGCAAATGCTCTACCAGCTGAGCTATGAGGCAGTGGTATAATGTACTCCCTCTGGTTTTTTCTACGAATACAATTTTTCTCTAGGTGTTGCACGGGTGCTCAACTGAACAAAGTAACAAATGCAATACTTGGTATGGTTCCTAATCACCACCGAAATTAGACAACCCCGTATCTAGTTAACTCATTTCTGTGGTGACTAGGCGTCAGACCAAATATTGCGTTCATTGCCAATTTATTAAATAATCTTTAATATTCAACTAGATCTAGTGATTTTAAAAAATAATTATGGAACACGTTTTGAATACATTAAATGTAAGAATTCAATTTGGGACAAAAACAATTTCATGCAGTAATAGAGTACTAAAGGGTAAACGTCACCCTTTGTGAGTTGCCAAGGTTACTGGGTCTACACACTAAAACCAGTGATCTGTTTCCCTGTGCTTTAGCAAAGGACGTTTCAGATTACCAGTGAATGTTTAGACCCAGTTACCCTGGCAACTGACGTCACTCTTTAGTAGTCTATTCACTTTTAGATATACATGTATTTAAAATACAGCTCGTTGTTGGCAGTTATACTGACAGGGAATCACTGAATTGCTCAACTGACCTTATTCTTTTTAAGAATGTCAGAAAATTTACTTCGTGGCTGTGATCAATATATGCAGACATAAAATTTATTCCAAAATTTTGTGAGAATGGCACTCTGTGAGTGCCATCCCACTTGTTTAGATACCGAGATAAATTATCTTACCAAGTTGACTTGTAACATGTATAACGTGAATTAAGTCGACTCTGTGCGATAATAAGTTACGTTTACTTCATAGATTTAATGGCAGAGGCTCATCAGCATTGCGCGCGTGCCAATTTCGTGCCACGAAATACGCAGCTCCATACCTTTGCTATGGAGCTCCGTATTTTGTGGCACGCATTTAGTGCGCGCACATTGCTGACGAGCATGTGCCTTTAATAAGTCGACTTGACAAATCAAGATATTTTATGTTGTCAAGTCGACTTCCTGAATTCAATAAGTCGACTTGACGAGATATTTTATGTTGCCAAGTCTACTTCATAAATACATGCAAGTCAACTTGACTTGACTTGCATAAATATCTCGCCAAGTTAACTTAGTAGATTTAGAAGGCGACTTGGCAACATAAATTATCTCGCCAAGTCAACTTAACCCACGTTATTAGTCAACTTGGTGAGATAAATTATCTTAGTATCTTAACAAGTGGGATGGCACTTACAGAGCGGCGTACAGTGAAAAAAAAGATGACGGGTTACCACATAAATTTGCCAGTTAGCACGCAATTTGATTCCAAATGCTTATAGCAGAAAACGTGTTTATGGACAAAGCAGTGAAGTTTTATGAGTTTGACAAATCTGGGCAGTGAACAGTTCGTTTTTTTGTTCCCCGGAAAAATAGACAAATAGGTTCACTACATTCGTGAAGTCGTGTACAACGGATGCCTAAGATACTTGTGTGTAAGCATCAGGCAGGCATGTACACAACTTCATATGACTGTAGTAAGACACAAGTCTATGGTTGCAGATCCGGATCCAGAACCAGAAGTAGCGCTATATTTAAGGATGTTATGTAAGAGCTGCTTATACACACTGTATTAGGCTGGATTCACAGTCTTTTCACGCGTTAACACACACACACAGCCCTATGTTCCATACCAAGTGTGGACATTCTTCCGTTCCTAAAATTGTTGTCACCAAAATCAAACTAGTTCTCATCTAAACTGTTACTTGAACCCTAACCCTGAACTTAACCCTTACCTTGTTTTTTAAAAGCACAGACAACCTGACTGGGGATGTGTGCTTTGATGACATTTGCGTCCAACTTTGAGTCCAGTGTACAGGATACAACACATTGAACACTAGGTCTATGGTTAGAGCAGACGATAATTTTTGCAAAAACTCTTCGGGCGAGAGACTATTATGCAAGTTACAACATAGTCTGTAGTTTGAACCGAGATTAATTTTTGCAAAAACTGAATGGGCGAGATAATTTCACGCATCGAATATCGACTATTCGATCGAAAATAAAACCAAATTTTTGAATAGTAAATTATTCGAAAATGCTCAGGTTTACTCCACTCTGCTTTTTCTTAAAGCGTGATTGCCAAATGTACGTGTGTTAACATGTAAAAAATGTGTTAATCCAGTTTTATGGCATTTCAAGTTAAAGGGGTTTTATTTGGGCTTTTGTTGCTAGGCATGCATCCTAAAACTATCACACATATACAGGTTCTTGTGCCTCTCTACTATCGTGCCGTGACCTTCCCTCTTCACCCGACGCCTCGTCAAACTCCATGTGCATGAATCCCTTATCCGTGACAGGATACCCGCCATCGTCGAAAAACCTCCTGAACGTAAACTCGAAGAAGGCATGTTCCGGATGTTTGCCATTCGCAAGCACGCTACCCCTCCCGTTGTAGGAATAATCATCCCAGCTGTCCCCGCTGGAGTTCGAGTCTTTTAGTCGCTCAGGGTCGACGGGGTCGAAGTTTGAAGTATCGGTCGGGTAGCGGATCGTGGGGACGTAGAGGGCCGTCGTGTTACGCAGGTTGGTACTAAAGTCGATGCTCTCGAAGAATGGATGGTGCTTGATTTCGTCGGCTCCGTATCTTGCATCTTGGTCCTGGCATAGGCATAGGATGAGGTCGGAGGCTTCGGGGGAGAGTTTGGCCTGGGATGGGATGTGGAGGGTGCTACGCCAGTTGATTACCTATGAAAGGAAAATTGAAGCAACATGCATGTGAAAACTGAAAGATGAGAGTAATATTTATTTATTTATTATACCACATCCAACAGCGGAGGGACCGCCAATTACAGGAATGGGAGCAAGTGTGGTTGAGTGCCTTGCTCAAGGGCACAGGTGCCACAACCCGTCACGGCCAGGAATCGAACCTACATTCTAGTACTAGCACAGGAACTTAAGTTCGACGCACTAGACCGCTCGGCCATAACACCCCGGGGATCGAAATTAACAGTAGTCCCGTAGTCCGAGGCTAGTTGTTTTAGCCAGAGGACTAGTAGTTGCCATATGTTGGTAGTTCGGCCGGCTAGTGGGCCGATATGCTGCACTACAGTATACATGTTTTTATACAATTTAAAGAAAACTTTTTTCCAGTTAACATTTCAACGTTGGAAAAACAATAAGCAGTAAAAAAAAAAGTGCATAGCTTGCGAAACTTCTAAAAAATGTCATAAGAAGCATAGCTTGCGTGTAATTATTGCAGGAATGTAGCGCAACTTTATATTGGGCTTAAGCAATGCGTACGTGAAATCGACTGCAGGATTTTTGATTTTATTTTACTTTTCGTATTTGATGAATACGACACAATTAACGAATGTCCAAAATATAGATTTCCGTTGTGTACGTTTCTGCAGGACTACTAATAAATGGTGGCGGACTAGTGAAATGTTTATGTAACTAGTCCTGTGGGATACATTGTACCATAAAATTAAAGTTAATTTTGACCCCTGCGCACAAAAGTCATTCTCAGGTCCTGAGCCCATTTTGCCGAACAATATAATATTCACTTGAAGTAAGGCATTATTGCTTACAGTCCAAACGATGTTAAGTGGAAGTCATTTTGCCCAATCAAGATGCAGTATGCACTATGTATATACTAAGCATAAGCTTCATTTTATATAACAATAATAATATTGGATGGCTTTGAGGGCGATATTATACAAATATTGACTGCAATGAGGGACTATGCCCCTCGGCTTCCGCCTCGGGACACAGTCATGGCTTCGAGATCACCTTGGGCCTATAATCTTAACCATGACCCGAATAAACAGCAGTCAATATTTGTTTTATATACCGAATGTGTAGATTTTTATCATCTGGTTGGTTAAAAGTAACGATACATCATACAGTCATGACAGTGGTCCTTCAAGTTCGATTTCGGAAGCTGGTCTACGGTGGAAAAGTTGTATATTTACAGCCAAAAATTGTAGCATAACCTGGCACTTTAGTAGCACATTTAACCTGACACAGTTTTCACTAGGCCACTTCTCTTATTTTCATGAGGAACTTCATCATCTGCGACAGACAACAAAACGACTTCGTCGAGATTCCGCCATTACCGTCCTGCTGAATGTTTACGTGAAGCGCCCAGCTGCATAGTTGGTGCACAGCTATGCCAACACATGTAATGCGCGCGTCCGGAACCTGCTAAATGACTATGTCCGAGGCATGGTAAAGACTATGCCCGGTGGGCATATACGCGCCGGGTCTAGCTGATTCAATGCCTCCACTTTTAACCAATCAGATGACAGGAATCTACGCATGAGGTATATGGGTCTTTCTATAAATTAAGGGTCCAAAAGTGTGACATTTGGTGTCCCCCGTTACACCTGATATGTGTTATGATTCGTACAAAAATCATTAAAATGGCTTTTAAACCATTTTGTATGAATTGTACTTTATGTACTCACTCTTTGAGATGGAAAGTATTTTAAAAATGTGTCCTGAATTTACAAAAACAAGATGTAAAATGTAACGGGGGACACCAACATTGGACCCCTAATTTATAGAAAGACCCATATAAGAGAATATACCACACGAGCCGAATATAATTGCCTGCTCTGTTTATTACAATCACACTCACCTTGAGTTGGGTCTCTGCTGGAGTGTCCGCATGAAACGGCGGTTGACCAACTAACATCTCATACAGAATCACACCAACACTCCACCAATCACACTTTTGAGTGTAACCTGTACATTAGGGAAAAAAGCAAATTACAACTAATTATGGTTGGATCAGATATTAGCACAGTGTTGCGCAGCTCAATGGCAATCATGTAGTGCTAAAGTTAAGTCTATCCTTGTGCTGAGTTTGTGCCCCAAGTTTTGCCCCAGGATCATCACAAGATCATCCCAATGTTTGTCCCAAGATCATCCTAAAATCATTCCGGAATTGTCCCATTATCTTATGATTGTCCCAAAATAGTCCCAAGATCAAAAGTCTGTCCAAAGTCTATACCCAGCACGATATGGGGCCTAAGGACTCCCCCCTGAATGCCCCTACGACTCAACACACTCTTCCTTTTGTTAACGCAGCCCCCACCCCCCTAAAAAACTGAAAGGAATTCCTTTGTAATTCCTTGGATGTTTGAGACACAATGGGGGAACAATGGTAGGGGTAGGTACTCTTGACCCCATATCGTGCTGCATTTGCCAAAGTCTGTCCAAAGTCTGTCCAAAGCGTGGCCCACATCCGTCCCAATCCCGCCCCACGTCCATCCCAAGTCTCAAGGATCACATTTTCTTCACAGCTTGCCAAAAAATGTCAAAGCCATATCAGTAACAAATGTGCAGTTCTATTTTTCCTTGTATGCTACCAATCGATTCACTCACCAAATCTCCTCTGAAGGACCTCCGGGGCGATGTAGTTGGGTGTTCCCACCAGTGAGTGTGCCTTGCAGCGCTCTTGTTGCCTCTTCCGACGTCGTTCCAGCGTTTTCATCCTCTTACCCACCTTCAGCTCGCCTGGTTTCCCATCTTTCATTGAGTCTATGCAGAGGCACGAGTCTCCCCATTCATCGCTAGGTTCCATGCTGTCCTGTCGATTGTGACCCTCTGGGAGAGAGCAACAGCCCATAAAACAGGAATTATACACAGTTCGAAAAAAGAAATGCAATTTATACTCCGACTCTAGGATCGAGGAAACTGAACGATATAACATTTTATCAGTCAGTAACGTGTGTATAAACACTTTTTGTAGCAAAGTTTGACTGCTCTGGCCTCTGTAAGAGCTGCTGAGGCAGGGTGCGTTACCCCGCCTGAGGTGCCTCCCTGAGCTCATGCACTTATAAGGTTGTTTGGGAGATACATGGATCCAGAGGTCAGCTAGTTCCACGCAGCTTCAATGATCAGATTGAAAACCCAAAAGAATTGATTTTCTGAGAGACTCCCAGAAACAGAAAATGCCACATTTCATTGCTGTGGGAATCACTTCGTCAAACAGGTCCTCTTGTATTGGACCTGGAGGAAATCACCGAAGTGGAACAGTCTTGAAAATGATTCCAAAGTGATCGGTTGATCAGCTGGGAGAAACTGAGAATCTCAAAGTCCAAAACTGAACATTTATTCTCCCCTTGTGCAAATCTTATCCCATCCAGGTGAGACCCAAAGTAACAAATAAATGTTTACAAATGTACCACATGCTGCAATGATGCATGCAGACTTTGAAATTTAAAATACACTAGAAATGTGGAAAAAAGATCAGAAATGTACCTGCAGAAAAGTATTGTCTCTCTGATCTAGTCAGGGCAGTGGATAGACTAGCTAAAGTTAACTGTCTTTTTGTGTAGATGAATTCTGCTTTCATAAACTGTATTCACAGTATCACACACTTTTTCATCAATTTTGCTTCCATTTTAACCATTGGTGATTAGGCATAACATCAACTACTGATTTCCTGACAACATTAATTTTATAAATCACTGTCTGAAAGGTTTCCCAGTTTACAGAGTAAAAACTTACGTTTCTGGTAATATTTGGAGTCGTGTGTCCACCTGAACCCCGTGCATAATCCAAAGTCAGTCAGTTTGATGTGACCGTCTTTGTCGATGAGCACATTGTCAGGTTTTATGTCTCTATGAATGAAACCCATCTTGTGGACGCTTTCTACAGCGAGCACTAGTTCCGCAATGTAGAACCTAGCTAGCTTCTCCTGGAAGATGTCCCGTCGGATGAGAAGGCTCATGAGGTCTCCACCAGGGATGTAGTCCATGACGAAATAGAGATTCTCATGGTCTTGGAAAGAATAGTAGAGCTTAACGACCCACTCGTTGTCTGCTTCGGCGAGAATGTCTCGCTCTGCCTTGACGTGCGCGACTTGGTTACGTTGCAACACGTCGACTTTTCGTAAAGTTTTGATTGCATAGAGCTGTTGCGTGTCAATTTTCTTCGCCAAGATGACCTCTCCGAAAGCTCCAATTCCTAGGGTCTTAATCTTTTTGAACAGGTTCTTTTGCATTTTGGCTCTCTTCAATCGGAGGTAATTGGATTCCTTCTGATTGAGCATGAGCCGCATTTGATTCCGCGCTTCCTCGGATAACCCGACGCGCGTCATTTCGTTCTCGAGCTGCATGCGACGGTTTAGCCGCTGCTTGTGCGACTTCATGATGTTTTCGACATGCTGCTCCATGTAGAATTTGTAAGCCTGCGACGAGTAGGATTTAACGCGTGATTCAAACTTGTCAATGTCTTTTCCGCGGTTCTTTCTCTCCGGGACCGGTGACTCGATTTTTTGCTTCTCTTGCGGCTCATCACCGGCATTTCTGATTTCGCTACCAGTGTCCGATGTCGTTGATGTTGTGGAGACTTCGGAGAGAGGTGGAGACACAGGGCGGAGGAGTGGCGATTCTGATCGATTGGAGCTCTGAGTGCTTTGGGTGCTTAGAGTGCTTATAGTGTCCGGGGAAGGCCCCCTCTGGGGTAAAGGCTGGTCGGGCCCGTGAGCCGTTTGCAAAATTGGTTTTGGGACAATAGTACTTCGCACTGACTGCATAACGGCGGGTCCTGTATAGGCACTTATGGGTAAGGCAGTTGTGGTGTTCATAGCTGCTTGTTGTGGAGACGATATCTTCCTAACTGTTGTCCCCGACGGCATGCCAACTGGGTACTGAGCCCCCTGCATAGCTCCGGATTGCGGTAACCGATAGGGTGGGGGTAACTCCTCACCGACTCGGGAGATAACTATTGTGAAGGCAGGTTTGGGCTGAGGGTGGTCCGACATTTGCTGTTGATTCGCAACACCGGTGTTCTGAGACTGATTGAGGTTATTCATATCAGAGCTGTAGCCTTGCTGTTGGACCACCAAACCTGGTGTATTCGTAGAGCTGCCTTGGATTCGGTGTTGCGTACTGGCTTCGTAACTAGGAGGCTGCTTCAGAGGTGGTTTTAGAATATTAGGGTCCTTCATAAACATCGACTGTTGACCGACCAAGTTATCATGACCGAGCGTACCGGTAGGCGTGGAAGCAACTTGGCTACTGTTTACGGAATTACTTGCCTGGCTCTGAATGCATGTACCAGGCTGTTGGCGGTGTAGAGTGCTCATCTCGTAGCTAGGGGGCGGCTGAGTTTTGTTGATCATGGCATTAATAATGTCCTGATCTAGGAGCTGCGATTGCGTTGTCGTCCCCATGACAATATGCGCAGAGCTGCGATACTGCTCGCTGGGCATGCCGTGCTGCTGCAAGTGCTTCGCTGTAAGGTCATCAATCGGCGATCTCTTATCGTAGTGATTCTGAGCCTTGTACTGTTGACTCTGTACTGTGGGCTGCTTCGCCAACTGGCTCTGCACATATAAACCCTGTTGATGAAAATCTAGTTGGTTTGATGGAGTCAAGATAGTATTACTTTGGCGATACTGCGGTGAATTACTCTGCATATTGTACATAGGATTACAGTCCGCCAACGTGAATTGTTTCCCAACCGTATACGTTGTAGTTGTTGATGACGATATCCCGACAATGCACTGAGAACTCTCCGTGATGGTTTGGCGAGTATGGCGATACTCATCGGGGTTCAGCGAGCTTGGCGAAGCACTCGAGATACCCGAGTCGCTACCAGTGGAGTACCGATTAGTACTGACGCTGCCTTTGTGATGTACGTGGCCGTTAGTACCTTGCGAGTAGTACATTTGATCGCTTTGAGGTCCTAATCTGTTAATTCCAATATTGTTTTGAGAGGTACCTACAGATGTGCGAGTATCACTTTGAGACTTATCACCGTTAAGACCCTGCCTGCTTCCTTGCAAGACCACGGGACGACCAAAGTTACCGGTATAGTCCCTAGTTTGAGCGGTGGAACTTGGCGTCACACCAAAATTCCCCGCCATGTGCCTTGTTTGTCCAACTGGAACCAACCGATGCGTCATTTGCTGCGGGCGACCCGGCGTATACATCGGTTGATTAGTGGATGTCAATCGGTACTCTGCACTCAAAGACGGAATAGACCCTTGGGCCAAGTAACCACCGACGTGATTGGACAATCCCTGGGAGGTTATAGGAGGCGGCGTCTGTCTTTCACCAATCACGACGTTGGTTGTGTACTGTCTGGCTCCGTACTGCGGCGGGTTTTGTGCATTCTCGAAGGAGTTGTTTCTGGAGACGGGATTGGATGGGATACGAGGGTGGTCGGGTTTGAGGGCGGGGTGGGTGTAGTAAGGCGTGACGTCGGAGCGATAGGTATCCATGCTGGGTGAGTTGCTTCCGGATCTGTCTTCATTGGTTGGTTTCCAGTATCCACTGGCAGACGCTAAAACAAAAATAGACAAGACATTGGTTATTAAGACACACCTTTTATAAGAATAGGAACAACAGCATTACATAACCAAAGAATAATATTGATTACATGTAACTGCCTTGAAGAAATTTCAGCCACATTGATGCAGTAATGCTTCAGAAAACCTCAATAATCAATGCACGGTGATTGTGTGGAATGAGTAGTAAAAAATTGTCTGCAGACAATTTTATTTTTAAAAAATCACCTTCAGTTGGGAATTTCTCTCACAAAGGTACACACGGTACCTTGTGTTTGTAAACACTTTTAATCAAATTTGGGGTACATGTAACTGCAAATGATGTACTGGGGCTTTACCAATATGAAATATCGCGGTGTATTATATGTGACTGTGCAAAGTTTGCCGACCACAAACAAAGTTGGTAAACTATATTTTGTATTATATACCTCATGCGTAGATTGCTGTCATCTGATTGGTTAAAAGTGGGGGCATTGAATCGGCTAGACCCGGCGCGTAATGCCCACCGGTCAATAGTCTTTGCCATGCCCCGGGCATAGTCATTTAGCGGGTTCCGGACGCGCGCATTACATGTGTTAGCATAGCTATAGCTGTGCACCAACTATGCAGCTGTGCGCTTCACGTAAACATTAATCAGGACGGTAATTAATGGCGGAATCTCGACGTCATTTTGTCGTCTGTCGTAGATGATGAAGTCCTTAAGAAAGTACGTGGTCTACAGTGAAAACTGTGTCAGGTGAAATGTGCTACTAAAGTGCCAGGTGATTATGCTACAATGTTTGCTGTAAATATACAACTTTTCCGCCGTAGACCAGCTTCCGAAATCAAAACGCGAAGGACCACTGTCATATGACTGTATGATGTCTCGTTACTTTTAACCAACCAGATGACAAAAATCTACACATTCGGTATATAAAACAAATATTGACTGCTGTTTCTTCGGGTCATGGTTAAGATTATAGGCCCTCGGTGATCTCGAAGCCATGACTATGCCCCTCGGCTTCCGCCTCGGGGCATAGTCATGGCTTCGAGATCACCTTGGGCCTATAATCTTAACCATGCCCCTCATTGCAGTCAATATTTGTATACTACAGACCAAAATTCTGTTATACCGGTATTATAAATAAGGTCTAAACAGGGTTTATGCGTGGAATTTTGTTATTGTAGCTTATTGGGAACATGATGCTCTAGAGATTCACATTTTAAAATTTTTAAAAAGCTTAATTTTGGGTCCTTCGACTTACCGGTACAATCGAGATTTCTCGCATTTGTATATTCAGACATGGCCAGATTCAGTGAACCATAACTCCACTTCAGAATATCATATAAACTTGAAACAAGTATCATTTTAAAGCTTAGAAGTTGTTCTTTATAAAACGTTTCTGAAACACAATGTCGCGGTTTGGAAAGGCGTGTTTTTCCAAAAATTAAATTTAAAGGTTTCACAGGTGCTCAGAATTTTCCTGGAGTATTTGGAACGAAAATTGAAGCTCAAAACTATTCATCACTCTCAAATGACGTCACTTCCTACAAATTGTCACGTGCATCAAGATTTTGAGCGTTAATCTTTGTGACACGCATCGGCTGCGCCGTATTTCGAGCAACACGCACGCGTGATAGGAACATTTTTCAGGGTGTGTGTCTGCGCGTACATGTACTTTAATGTGTTTAATACGCAGTAGCATTTTTCCATACAAAATTGGCGTCTGTGAGAGTGGTCAATAGTCTGAATCAAAATTCTGACTTCGTCAAAATTCATGTTTCGTGACTTTGAATGACAATTACTCAAAATAATGGCAGGCAATTTTGTCCACGTTTTCACTGACACAGCAACGATTGTTTTAATGCAGAAATGACTTAAGAGTACCTGATGTCTTTGAAGCTCCATTCGGCAGAAATTTTGCACTGGATACAAGGTTGTCGTTGCCAGTATCTAGGAACGTTAGTCGGTTGATGATCACGTCGACTGCGGCCTCTAAGCTACGATTCTGGCAAAGTTTCAGTGCTTTACTTGCAATCTCCTGTAAAACAACAAATGAGAATACAGTAAACTCTTGTTTAACCCTAATGTCCCTGAATTCTACTAAATAATTTTCCACCCACCCAAGAGAATTTTAGGTACTTGGTGTTTTGGTTTAAAAGGCAACTTCATTTTCTGATGTGAACTCAAATCTTAAGCTGTAACAAAGGCCGCAAATTCGGGTTCGGTTCGGCCAAAGCTCGACAATTTATTCCCGAACATTTGTTCGGTTCGGGTTCGGCAAGTATTACCGGCGGTGTGGGTTGAAAGTGGTCACGCACGTGCAGCTAGCTAATTATCTTCAAACCCGCTCTTTTACACGATTTATTTGTCGTAATGAACAAGATAACGGCTTTGGTGGGATGAAATTGACCCAGGAAACTGAACAGAATCCGTGGTTGGAACTCGGCGCTACTGTCGGAACTTGCGGTGTGCATGCATTTTGTGATTTGTACCACATGCAAACCATCGTGAGACTGCGCGAGATGGTATTTTTTCCCTAGCCAATAGTGCTTATTTTCCGACGATTGTTTGTAGTACCCACAAGTATCGCTGTGTTTCTGTAAGAGGGCTTATTGATTTCCGTCCAAATGCATTTCACAATGTTGTGCGACTAATTCTGTTCAAGAAAATAGTGATTTTTATTACTCCCAATGAAAACTATGTACTGTAAAAGCTGAAATATTCGCGGTGGTTTTATTTTCACGCATTTCGCGCACCAGACAGAGCCCGCGAAAATAACCACCCACGAAAATATTGTTTGCAACAATTGTGGCGATCCCTGTTAAGGTGACATAATTTCCATCCGCGAAAATAACAACTCGCGAAAATGTCAGTGATGTTGAAATGCGCGAAAATATCTGTACGCGAAAATATTGGCTTTTACAGTACCGGTATGCCACGCCACTAGAGGCAGGAAAACAACTACTGAACAGAGTCCTTCAAAATTATTTTAAAACATTTGGAGATTTTTTAGGGATATTCAGAATTTTAATCCTCTTGAATTTCTCTTTGCAAACTGCTTCCAACAAGTTGGGAGCCAATCCCCCGAAATACAAGCACCCACTATTGAACTTTCACTTCTTGAGCAAGTATGAATGTGAGATTGATGAATACATGGGTGTACGTCATGTACATGTAGACTGTGTGCCATTACTGTACATGTACCGGTACATATACTAGCAATAAATAGTACTAGTCACGGTTCATATCACAAGCATTTCAACCCAATGTACCGGTAAAACGATACGGTGTTGAATGCGGGGTTGACAATTTCGCATTTTAACCTGTAGCGGTCTTGGAGTTCAATCCAGGTTGATAGGCTGTAGTCTGAACAGGCCTTTAGTGTGAAATGACTAAGGGTTATTTGAAAAGCCTTCACATGGCTTAACCCTGAATAAGCACCTATTCAATGGGGTATAGCACATAACCCACATTCCATCATTAACATCTCAATAGCAGGTATTCTCATACTGCATACAGACAGTGTACCCTATGCATGTACTGTAGCATATGGGCCCCGTTTGTCATTAAAGCGTGTAAGACTTATCACTTAAAAATGTACACTTAATCCTTGGCATAGATATACACACCCTAATCATAAATCCATTTGATTGTGTGATGTTGTCAGGTGTTTCTATGTACTGTATGATAAAGCATGGAGGTAGGATGGATAAAGTAGGCAATACAGATACATACATGTACCGGTACTGCAGTAATAAACTTCAGGAATAAACCGTGTATCACACGGCCGGAAATAAAACTAACTCCAAGGACACGTGATTTATCGGAACCAGAATCTAGTTCCGATAAATCACATGACCTCGATTTTTTGAAAAATGCTCAAAAATGGCACAATTTGGTGGTTTCTTTTCAAGTTCTCTTCAGTCTATTTCGGAAAGACTTTCAGAATCATGTATGGGTCTATTACGAGCCCAAAATAAGTCGGTTTGTCCCTTTAAATCCATGTCGAATGAAGCATTTCTCTAATGTGAACGGGATCATTCTTACCTCATCATATCCCATACTAGTAAGGTGATGCAGCATCTGCCTATTAACCACCGTCGCCCCTAACGACACACCCTCGCCTACCCCGTTGGCGTTGGGTGGTCCCAGACTATTCCTGATCTCCTCCAACTTCTTCTGGTGCGGGCCAAACTTTTTCCGTCCGATGTCCCTGCCAAGGACCTGACCCCCTTGCGCGCCATTGCCGTTTGCCTGATCCTGGTTTACATGGAGACGGTCGAGGGATTCCTTGATTTCCAGGAGCATTTTCCGATTGTTGGTGACAGTGTTTCGGGGGCGGGCCCCCCTCTGCATTTCTCTGAGTGTTTTTTGCAGGGGGAACACCCTTTGGCCCTGTTACTTTGTTGTCAGTTAGTTTATGTCCACTATGGCATTCTCTCTGCAACAGAAAGAAAGAATGTGAAAGCTTTTTACCTCAGTATGCCGTGTTCTAAATGACACCACCAAAAAGGCACCAGAAGTTTGACCTGGGGCCAATTTCATGATGCTGTTCAGCAGAAAAAAAATGCTTAGCACAGAATTTATTTGCTTTATTATATTGGAAAAAGAGATTGCCGTCTGTAATCTGTATAATTTACTAATATTTTGCTATACTGTTTCTAAAAAACAATTTAGGCTATTTGCCACTAGACCGAATTTCAGGGGTGGCCCCGAGGCAAAGCCGGGGTGAAAATAAGCCTCGTTTCCCACTTGAAATTCTCACCCACGCGCCACCCCCAAGATTGCTTTTCTCTGGGGCAAGTTCAACCCTGCTCGGGACCAGGCTTTAATATTTTGGCCCCTGGGCGAGACACATCCCCGTACAATGGCAAAGGTCATTTAAAACAAGCAACATGAATGCCGCGCAACTTTTTACATCCATGCTACCGGTATATGCTGGCATAACGTTTTCCACACGTGCGCGTGTGATTCTAATATTTTAAGTTCCAGTTGCACTGCCCAATAATCGCCTTTCAGCTTATACGTCAGCTACGTGTACGTGTATATCGCAGGAAAAAAAGACAAATCAGGGGTTGATGAAATTTGTAAATGAATTGCCATTTGGGGGATGACGAAATACAAAAGCCCCAGGGCGAACTATGTGTGGTTTAAGAAAGACAAAAGACGCGAGCCGGGATTGAACTTGGGCAGCCCCAGTGCGAGTTCGTCCTAGGGTTTCATGTTCTAGTGGGAAAAGACCTTTTGATGTACAATTTTCACTGAAAACCATATATGGGTCATTCTATAAATTTGGGGTCCACTTTTTCTGTCCCCGTTACATCTTGTAAAATGTTGTATTTTGTAAATTCAGGACATATTCTTTAAATGCCTTCTATTTCAAAGAGTGATTACATAAAATACAATTCATAAAAATATGTTTTGAAGGCATTTTTAATGATACTTGTATGGCAAATAGCAGTATGTCAGGTGTAACGGGGACAGAAAAATGTCACACGTTGGACCCCAAATTTATAGAATGACCCATAAAAGTTCTGTGCTAAGCAAGTTTTTGTGCTAAACAGCATTATGAAATGCATAGTTCCGACCTGTCAATCAACCGAACCCGCCGACCAATCACAACAGAGCTAGCAGAGATCACCCACATAGGTCAAAGTGCACTGTCTAACAACAACATCACGCGATGTTCTGCCCCATACAATTTGTACAGTGTTGTATGCGATGATCCGGGTGAATTTTTGGTTTCAAGGGTCTTTCTATAAATTAGGGGTCCAATGTTGGTGTCCCCCATTACATTTTACATCTTGTTTTTTGTAAATTCAGGACACATTCTTTAAATACTTTCCATCTCAAAGAGTGAGTACATAAAGTACAATTCATACAAAATGGTTTAAAAGCCATTTTAATGATTTTTGTACGAAAAATAACACATATCAGGTGTAACGGGGGACACCAAATGTCACACTTTTGGACCCCCAATTTATAGAAAGACCCTCAAGGCCGATCGTTTCGTTGTTCAAAGGTACGAAAGCACGTATATCATGATATGACATCCCTGTATTACTGGCCCTTTACACCCCGTTTACACTCGATTCGCCTTTGCCGAATCGAACTCCGCAATTTCCAAAAAGGAGTTGAAGCCGGGTAGGCACTAAGTGTAAACGCAAGACGTGAATTTAAAAAGGCGGATCAGACCCGGGTCTGATCCGCCTTTTTCAAGTCACCTTTGGGGTAGGGTTGAACCCCGCAATTGCGGGGTTGAACTTGCGGGGTTGAACCCTGCAATCATCAAGGTCGCTTGTAGTGTAAACGCTACCCGAATACAGATTCGGCAATTTGAGTGTCCTTGGGGCGGTGCCCGCAGTGTAGTAGATTTAATTGACCAATCTGGCACTAGTGCAGCAACACCTAACAGCTCACGCATGCGCTGCAGTTACATTTAGTGGTGACTTTTGCGGTTTCTGAAGCGAGTTGAAGCGATTTGGGGTGTAGTGTAAACGCGGCAAATGTTCAGTTTTGTGGTCGCAATAAAAATGCTGGATCTGTATCCACCTTTGCCGATTCGAGTGTAAACGCGGTGTAACTCGGTGTGTTCTAAGATAACTGTCGACCCTGAAACATGAATACCTTTGAGTTTTTTCTAACTAGGCAAACTCGGAACTATGCATTGGCCCCTGCTCTAAGATAAAGGGCTGTCCATAAAGTACACTTGGTACATGTACATACACACGAAACTTTTTAGTGGTTATTGGGTCATATAAGGAGAATAAGTCCAACCAGTAAATGGAATTATTTCCAAAGGCCTCACAAGATTCCTTCTTCCAAGTGCTAACCACACACCAAAATAGCAGTGGAACATAGGGTACGTTCAGACGAGGCGTAAGTTAATCGTTAATCCGAAAATACTAAGTTATTCCTCGTTGGAACGCTCTAATCCACCCGCAGAGGAGTAAGTTACGCCACCAAGGTGGCGTAACTTATTCTCGCGAAAAGTGGAGGAATAGCGCAAGTTGCGCCAAGGACAACTGTCACCCCCTGATGCGCCGAGTCGTAAATCTCCGGGGGAACGCAACTGACCTGCCACTTCCTGTAGTAGTTTATTCGCGCTGACCAACTACCATACCCTCCATTACCGTAATATCCACGTGTATTAAATTCCGATGAGAGAACAACTGGAACATGGCTGCTGAAAAATATACTCAAATTCGTGGATCAAATTGGCAAAGTCGGGAAATCCTCGCTCTAATAACTATTTGGGACGAGGAATTCCATCATGCTGCGCCGGTGATGAAGAAGACCATACTGGAAAGGATTGCGTCCAGATTGGCGGAGTTGCACTTCGGCTACCCTCCACGGACGACACTCCAAATAAAAAACAAAATCAAGGGGCTGAAGCAGAACCCTAACCCTAACCCTTCTCATGATTTTATCCAGCATGCACTCGATTGTTACACTCGGCCTCATCATCCGACGACCCCTCTCTTTCACCCCGAATACAGGCAAGCAAAAACGCGAAAAATATCGTTGATCAAATTGCACGGAGCCATTTTGACATATCCCACATGCACAATGCGCGGTGAGCATACATGTATACTGGGCCTTGTTTATTAGGGAGGTTTAGATGCACGTAAAACGCAAACGTGAACGCGAAATTATTTCAGCATCGGTCACCTCAGGAGGAGGTCTTACTCTTAGAACTCGGGCTCGAATCTTGGTCACATGCAAAAGTTTTATTTCACCACAAAAGTAAAAAATGTAGGTTTTTGTTTTCATCTGTTCTATTAAAGTCCTCAGAATAATGACCAAGTGTTTAAAGCATTTCACGTTCGCGTTCGCGTTTTACGTGCATCTAAACCTCCATATTATGTTGTGGATGCATTATGGCGCGCCGCCGTTTTCCCGCACGCGCGCTTGCGTGACCGGAAGGTCACCTCAGGAATTTCGCGTTGCTTAATCTCGGAGGAATAACTTGAGCCACTTTTATCGTGAAGTGCCGGCGTAACTTTTCTGTATGAACGCAAGCGTATTTTGGATTAAGGAATTATTATCTAAACAACCCAAGCGCAATTAAAAAAGTACCAACTTGTGCCTCTGTCTGAACGTACCCATAGCTCCAAATGGCAGCTGTTTAAGGTGATTAAAGAGAACAGTTATAATCAAATGTTATTATACTGAGAAAGCAATGGCAATATAAAACACCTGTTATGTCATACTGCTAATAAGAAGGCAGTAGGAACACTGCAATGATCCACCATTGTCCAGTGTGGGAACATTCCGTGTCAATTAGCACCTATTTAAAGAACAGAGCCTGGGGAGCTGCTTGGGCCAATAAATTGCCTGTCTATATGGACAAATAATTGGCTATGTCTCCCTACAATGCCCTAGGCAAGCTTGACTCTGGGGTGTGTATCTAGGAATGGATCCAGGCCAGCATTAGAGGCATATTTCAGGTTATGCTAACACTAGGCCTTTTCCCACTACCCACCTCCGACCCAGGTAACTTTTCTACCCGGGTAGCGGTAAATAACCGGGGTTACATTTAACCCGGAGTTTCTTTTCACACGACAAGCGTTAACCCGGAGAAGCACTTACCCGGGTCGTCTCTTACATGGGTACAACAGCGACCCTTTTCCCACGGCATTTCTGCATGCGCACGTACCCGGGTACACCAATCAGCACAAATACCCAGAAACAATTGCGTGTGGAAAATCGATCGATCAGGCTGCGCGCGCAAACACAAACATGGCGGACGACACAGAAACATCGCTGGCAATTTAGCTGTTAATATTTCGCATGTTTAATAATATTTATTGATGTGTGCTTTGTCACTGGCCCCACGCGTATTTTGTTGTACACTACATGTACCTTCAGAAGAGTACCAGTTTGACAGTGCCATTCAAGTGCGGGCGCACTTGCAACCTTTGACCCAATCATTATTGCGGCAAGAATTTAACTTTAACCCGGAGAATCGTCTCAAGGTCGCCGTTAACCCCGAGATTGGTGGGTTAACCCGTCGCAATGCACCAGTATTTACTTCAAAAGAGCTTCATTGTAAGCCACAATATCATCTTTTTTTCACAAAACGGGTAATAGTAGATTGTTGTTATATTACATGAAGTGTTTTTCACGTTTGTATTTTAAATTACAAGGACAAAACAGGCATGATAAACATTCACTTCGTGTATTTTCCATTCAATACTGCACAGACCGTTTTGTATGTTTCTCAGGATGACGTCAAAACCCTGTTGATAAACAAGCCAAGTGACCTCGAGCGTTTCAGAATTTCGGGTGAAGAGGGTCGGAACTGCTTTACGTTTTAAGCAAAAGCCTGTCGATTTTTTGGGAAAAACAAGTTGTGATGGTGTTGTAGACACATACACCTCCATGATAAACAGAAAAACTAACAAAATGTGGAAGGGGGAATTCTAGCTGTTTTTACCTTTTTAATGTCTATATTTCCACTTTTTATAAAGAAATTAAATACTCGGCCTAAAATTGATAATTTGGAAATAAAAAAACTTGCGTTTATTTTTACAAACAATCATTGATTTTCTTGACGGTGTCCGACTGCTTCCTCGCAGTTTACTGACGGTTCCTGATGGTAGTTGTCAGGTCGCAGACTGCTTCCCGACGGTTCGCGACTGCTTTCCGACTACTTCCCGATGGCTCCAGACTGCTTCCCGACTGCTCCTGATGGATTCTAAAGGTCCCCGACTATCTCCATGGTGATATGATACTCAGTAGGACTCTTACTAGTTTAAGTACAGTGCACGGAGTCTCAACTGGTGAATGTCCCGTACGCGTGGTTTTTTTTTACACCGCAGCGAGGGGTACACCCCAATTTTTCAACCCGAATAGAGTCTAAGTTTCCAATGACTGACACTTCTCGAGTGACAATCTTGGAAATAGTGACAACTCTTACTCTCACTATTAGAGAAAAAGAAGAAACCGTGAAAATTCGGAAAATCCCAAACATGCATAGATTCGAACCAGGGACCTTATGATTAATGTCGAGTTCTCTTCTAACCAGACCACGAAGCTGGTTGCAAACCGACCGCATTCAAAACCCTAAATTCCTTTAAAATAACCAACCCTGAACCCTAACCTATTATATAGTCTCCTCTCAAGACGCTAAAAAGGTACAAACCCCATTGTTCTCCCCTCGCAGTGGTGTAAAAAAAAGTACGCGTCCCGTACATACCAGTATGACATTGCTAGTATTAATTTCATTATTGTTTTACAATATCACATTATCATGATTATAGCCTGAAGCCAGACACATTGTCTGGTTTTGTAATGTTGTTAAACACACACAATCATGCAGTAGGCCTACAACATGTACAAATACGGATTAGTGGATACAATCATCAATGTCACATGAATGTAGCCTCTGCCATGCCAGCTCTGTGCGCACTATGCCATGGCTATGCTAAACAGATTAGGCCTATCAACATGATCAACATACATGACATAGGTCCTAATAAATAAATAATTATCAACAACTTACAATGTATTTCGTTTAACGTAAAAATATTCTCGGGTTTTTCCTTCCACTTCACACCGCCTCTTTTGCCGAACAAACAGTCAGATATATTCCAAATCATGGTTTCAGTCGACGGTGTGTGTCAAGTCGGCACTGCATCAACACGTTACCGACGGAAGCCATTTTGGTTTGAAGTCGCCGGTGGTAGATTGGAATTCGCAACTTTTCTCCCAGAAAATTATCCTCACATGGTTCCGGAATAAAATTTCCAAACGGACGAAGGTCCCTTTGTTCGGCTTCCCTATTTTATAAGTGAATATTAGCTACCTAATTGGTGATATCCTGGTTACACTTTCGAGAACTACCGTAGTAAAATCGGAAATTAAAGCCAGTACTGTACTATACTATACAAACGGTCGGTGACAATATCATTATGCAGTATCTCGCTCAGATTCATGGGAAATTCTTGCGTTTAGGGAGAATTTAATTGTGATCACGAAAACATTCGACCATAACTGCACGTGCGTAATACAATCTTGTGTAGCCTCGGAGAACCTGTACATAATATTTTTGCTAAATGTATAAAAATTTATTTGTTGAATATACGAAATGGTTGAATTTTAAAATTAAAAAGAATATCTTAATTTGTTTGTACTCCGAATTTATTTTTGAAATGATACGAAATTTTACAATTAAAGATACTATCTTAATTAGCAATTTATTTATGAAATCATACGAAATTTTAAAATTGAAGAGAATATCTTAATTAGCACGTGCTAAGTTCTATTTATTTTTGAATATATACGAAAAGGCTAAAACTAAGGCCGTGTCCGAATTCAATGCCTGTGGCTTGAACTTACACACGATTCCAGAGAACACGCTAGATAACGGCTTGATAACTTCCCATAAACTCGTGTGTAACTATATTTAGACGTAGCCAATATACTCGGATACAGCCTTAGCCTAGGCTGCAGTTTCGCGATCGTCACACGCGCAAGTGGTTGGACGACACTAATTAAATTCTCCCAACTCGTTACACGGGAAGCAGGTCAATGAATTTCTTGTGCGGAATGTCCGTCGTTGTAACCTACAGGTGCTTTGATTGATTGACACTGCGAAGACACCCGCAAACCCCCTCCGAAGGCATTGTTCGCATAGTTTTGTGGTCACGTGGCCAAATAGTTGGCTACCGCGCATTAATCAAAGTCCAGAAGAGGGCGTCCTCTGCCAATTTTGGCAATTGGTTAATCATCCATGTAGGAAAGGTTTCCTTCCTCCATGGTTCATCAGTGCACGACCATTGTAACCACGATTGTTTAAAAACAGGCAATTCCTTTTTTTGGTTTCCGATTTACAACAAAAAGAAATGATTTCCTCTTTCAATTTGCATTCTGTTTATTGATTTATTTCATTTATTAGATCAACAACATCATCGATGCCAACTGCAGATCGTTTTTTTTATAGAAAATAGTGTTGTAAAATACTCGGACTCGAGTCCCGATCAATACTTAATTGGAGGCATGCAGTTTGCGACTCGATCGAGACTCGAAAGCAGTTTAACTCGAAGGCAGTACTTGACCTGACTTGGGACTCAAGCAAAGGGAGACCCTCGAACGCGCGAATGCTGTTTTACCAGGTCTAGTTGACACTTTTGGACTAACTCGCAAACCCGTTTGACCAGGTCTCATCAGTGGCGAGTTGACACTTTTGGACTAACTCGCGAATGCTGTTTTACCAGGTCTCAGTGGCTAGTTGACACTTTGGACTATACTCGCGAAACCTGTTTGACCAGGTCTCAGTGGTTTATAGATAGTTGACACTTTTGGACTAACTCGCAGAACCAACATGCCGGACTTGACTTGACTTGGCACTGGTGTCAAATGACTTGACGTGACTTGGGATTTAAAAGCAGTTTGACTTGACTTGACTTGGGACTCGAAGGCAGTTTGACTCGATTCGACTTGGGATCAAGAGAGGGAGACTCGTTACAATCCTGGAAATATTCAGTTTTTGGAGGGAACATGGAGAAAAAAACCCAATCCACACGTTGTTACAGATGACTACACTCTCCCGTGTTGGTCCTCCAGGAGGTAAAGAACATCAAAGCCCCGTGTGGAAACCACAGGAATATTGTTTTAATCGAGAGGTCAACTACGACGACACTAAGCCCATGTCTACATTTAATGGCTGCGGCTTGAAAAAACACAAACGTCAATAGAAGACGCTAGGTAAACGGCTTGAGCACTTTCCATAGACTCGAGTGTAATTTCATGATGCAGCCAATGGATTCGGGCAGAGCCTAATATTGGAACACTGCCCAGCAGAGAAACAAACAGAATTCAGAAACTTGTCAATTGAACTTAAAAAGGTTTTTTTTTTTTATTTGGTACAAACTTCCTACCACTAGATTTTGCATAGGAAAGTCTGCAGAGTAAATTTGTGTTTCCTTGAGTAATGGGCATATACAATCTCAGGGTTTAGTTTGCAGTTTAGAGCACCAAGAAGTTAAAGGCTGCGTCCAAATAATGTCTAGTTTTATGGCTAAGTAATAGACCGTATCGAATAGCCGCCATTTCGTGGGGCACCTTTTGTTACTTAAACCGTTCAACAATGGAAGCACAATATGTGCAACCATGCATGTCCTCAAGGAACAAAGAAACTGCCCCACGAAATGGCGGTTATTCGATACGGTCTATAGACTACTAAGGTATGACGTCAGTTGCCAGGGTAATTGGGTCTAGACATTCGCTGGTAATCTGCAAAGACCATTGCTGAAGAGTAGGGAAACAGTTAATTGGTTTCAGTGTAGACCCAGTAACCTTGACAACACATTAAGGGGTGACGTTATCACTTCAGTACTCTACACGAGGCACCATATAAAATATTGCATTTATTACTTTGCCGGTATGCCCAATTGCCTATCCATACAAAACCCGAGAGAGAAGAGTTGGATTCTTAGGGGGAACCTGGGTATACCACTGTGCCTCGTAGGTCAGCTGTTATAGCATCTGCCCAGTGTGTCAGAGGTCTTGGGGGAACCTGAGGGAGATACCACCGTGCCTTATAGCTCAGCTGGTAGAGCATCTGCCCGGTGTCGGAGGTCTTGGGGGAACCTCAGGGAGATACCACTGTGCCTCATAGCTCAGCTGGTAGAACATCTGCCAAGTGTGTCACAGGTCTTGGGGAAACCTGAGGGAGTACACCAAAGTTCCTTATAGCTCAGCTGGTAGAGCATCTGCCCAGTGTGTATAAGAGGTCTTGGGGGAAACCCGAGGGAGTATACCACTGTGCCTCATGTCTTAGTTGGTAGAGCATCTGCCCAGTGTGTCAGAGGTTTTGGGGGGACCCGAGGGAGTATACCACTGTGCCTCATGTCTTAGTTGGTAGAGCATCTGCCCAGTGTGTCAGAGGTCTTGGGGGAAACCTGAGGGAGTGTACCACCGTGCCTCATAGCTCAGCTGGTAGAGCATCTGCCCAGTGTGACGGAGGTCTTGGGGAAACCTGATGGAGATACCACCGTGCCTCCTAGCTCAGCTGGTAGAGCATCTGCCTGGTGTGCCAGATGTCTTGGGGAAAACCTGAGAGAATATACCACTGTGCCTCATAGCCCAGGTGGTGGAGTATCTGCCTGGTGTGTTAGAAGTCTTGGGGAAACCTGAGGGAGTATACCGCTGTGCCTCATTGCTCAGCTGGTAGAGCATCTGCCCAGTGTGTTAAGCCCGCCGCACACCTTTGCGATTTACCGGCACATCGGACACCGGACCATCGGATCCGGAAAAATCAAACAAGTTTGATTTGCTCCGGTCTATAGCGTGCGGTCAGACCGGCCCGAATTGTTTCAGCGCACACCTTTCCGGTAAGTGGTCCGATGATCCGATGTGCCGGTAAATCGCAAAGGTGTGCGGCGGGCTTTAGAGGTCTTGGAGTAAACCTTAGGGAGTATACCACTGTGCCTCATAGCTCAGCTGGTATCGCATCTGCCCAGTGTGTCAGGGGTCTTGGGGAAAACCCGAGGGAGTATACCACTGTGCCTCATTGCTGAGCTGGTAGAGCATCTGGCCAGTGTGTCAGAGGTCTTGGAGTAAACCTAAGGGAGTATACCACTGCACTGTGCCTCGTAGCTCAGCTGGTCGAGCATCCATTTAGAGGTCCAAAATTTGTATATTAACACACTTAAAGGCACGTCGACCATTGCAAATGATCTGAAAAAGAGATAAAATAGGATTATGCTTGATGGTCGTCCTGAGCTGTACTTAGAAGTTTTCTATTTTTATGCTAATTAGAATTTACATATTCATGACAAGGCTGCGATGACATCGCACAAACAGCACAGGAATCTCCATAGACTTATGTATAAAATTAATGTTGGTGGGATTTTCAGGGGATTATTGATGTCTTAAAGGATCGTGTTCACATTTTTCAAGAAAATGGATTTTGTTTTAACCTAACAATCATACAAAATACCAACCCAAAATACTGGGTAGAAAACATGAAATTTACAATCTCCAATTTGCATGTGGAAGCAAAAGGGTTGGTGTAATTACTGCACTGCTTTATGGAACCAGACAATTAAATTAGTTTACAAAACATGGGTGGTTTTTTGACGATATACCTAAAAATATACGGATTGAGAACGCAAAATTTCAGAATGGATTACAGAAAAATATATCAAATGTGTGATAATGAGAAAAATATAACAAATATGATATAAAAATCTCAACGTCAATAGGAAAAATGGGGGAGGTGGGGGGGGGGGGGGGGGGGGGGGGGGGGGGGGGGAAACAAAATGTGATCTGGACACTCCTATACAGGATTGGGAAAAAATTCAAACAGCCTTATCCTTACGTGTGATTGAGGAGGTGTATGCTAAAAACCAACTTCAGTACCTCATGTACGTTCCAAGAAAACAAAAAAAACGTGTCCGTGTTCTCAAGAAATTGTGCAAAGCCACAATCCTATTTACGTTGGTTCCCTGACTACATTGCATAGAAAATGGAGCCATAATACTGCAGTGGGTAGGGGCCTTGTTTTGTTTACAAGAGGGCACTTTTGTAAAAATAATCTTCAATTATCGTTTAATATCGATATAGAAATGTGCAAAAATGTCCATGAGTTTGGATGGGGAGTCTGGATGCAGAGAAAAACAACTTGGCTCCACCGGGATTCGAACTGCGGACGTTCTGCTTAACGTGCAGATGTCCCTACCAACTGAAATATAAAGCTAACTGGTGGTCTTGGCTATCACTGATTGGGATTGGCTATCCCTGGGTCGTCTTCGTCCCAAAAGTTAACCTTTCATACTGTGACTATACATTGCCAGAATGTGTTTACACGTCCTCTGGCATCAAGTGGTTAATAGTTTGAGGCCCCATCCAACCTATGCGGTTAAACCTGGCCATCAAACTGGAGAAAGAATCTCAGTATGTAGGCCTATGCAGTTGTCGTTCATCGCAGGCCCAAGTTTTTGATGACAAAGATCGCTTCTCCGTCCGTGCCGCAGACGAGCTGGTCTCCTTCGACGTCGAGGCTGTTTACCGGCATGATGTTAGAGGGAAGCACGTGATTGATGTCGATCTGATTGGTGGAATCACCCATTAGCCAGGGGCTACTGGGAATGGAGGAAGTCGGTTTTAAGGGAATGCCACCGAGACCGAGACTTGGATAGATGGAGTCACCTAGGACCAAAGCGATTGAAGAAGAAAGACCATAATTTGATAGGATAAAAGAACTGATAGCAATCAAAACAAATTTAAAAGGTTTACAAATTTACAACCAAAACATCAGATGGGTTTCATCGGGATTTGAACCCAAGACCTCTACCAGCTGAGCTTTGAAGCACTGTGGTATACTCCCTCAGGTTTTTCCTAGGACCTCTGACACACCGTGCAGATGCTCTACCAGCTGAGCCATGAGATAAAGATGGCGCTTGCTTAGGGATTAGACTTGTACACGTCTGCTTCGCTACTCATGGCAGTCTCGGTCTGCTCGCCAAGCGGCACAGTACATATATGTACATGGTACAGCGCTGTACATGTATGTCATGGCACTTGCATGGCGACTAGACTTGCACAAGTTTGCTTCGCAGAATTACTGAATCAATTGGGGCACTCGTTAAAAAAATAAGGCCTGCTGGAAGGTCAAAAAAGCAGAAAATTAAATGTGGATCGCAGAGCACACAACAAAAAAGCGGAAATCCGTTACAAAATCAGAGACTTCGCAATGAAAAACAGAAAACTCTTAAATCTGGACGTATCGGTAAAATTCCGGAAATCCGGACAAATCTCACCCTGTGACGCGTGTCATGGCTACTTGTGCAAAGGGTCTATACCACATTGGTAATTTAAATTCAAATTCAGTTTACAAGTTGACGAGTTTGTTTGTTTTACCTGTTTTGGCATTTTGTGAGCCAGCCGATGACCCTGACCCGTTCCAGTGCAGAACGGAACCATCTTCAGAGCATGTGAATAAGTGGTCTGAGCAAGTGGGGTGAAACTTCACCTCCCAAACTGCAAGGGGGGACAAGACAAATATGAGTAAAAATTAAAAACGTAATTTCAAAATTTCCCACAATTTTAGAAAGTTGGGGGCTGTACGTGAATGTTTGGGTCAACACTCTTGGTGTTGCAGGTTCGACACCCGATTGTGGTACCTGTGCCCTTGAGCAAGGCACTCAACCACAATTGCTCCATCCTTTGGAAGGGATGTAAAGCCGTTGGTCCAGTGTGTTGTGTAATGCACCTAAACACTTTCTTGCCAGGTTCAGCACATATGAAAAATGCGCATGCAAACAAAAGTGTTATCCATGTGCGTGCAAACAAAAACAACCCAACGTGCAGCACTTTGAACGAACCCAACGTGTGTAGATTTTGGCAAGATTTTTTGATCAGCACTTAAAGGTACAGTCAAACCTGCATATTAAGGCCACTTTAATAAAGGGGCCACCTATTCATAGTGGCCAGTTATTTACAGTCATAAGGACCAAAATAAGTCAAACTAAAAACGCGAATTACTTGAAACTGCAGTATGGGAAACTGCAGTATGGGAAAAACGTAACGTATTGACCAAACCTACTTTTTTCTACATAATGTAACGTGAAAACAAATACAAATTAGCTTACTTGGTCCCTGATGACTGTCAAAAAGTGTAACGGGGAATTTTTCTTTCCTCAAATCCCAGATGTTAAGGATATTATTCTGGCTGCCTGCTGCCACAAGATGCGACTGAGTTGGGTGGCGATCCACGCAGTGCAGTGCTGTCTTCTCACCCGTACTGAAAAATACAAATAACTAGAGGTATTGTGTTTATAGATAAACACAGAGCTTTTCCGCATTATATAATACCGGTAATAAAATTTTGGGTGAAAGGTCATCATCTTAATTTTTGTAAAACTTGAAAACTACAGTGAGTTTGACGTACTCAACACAAACACAATGGCTGCGTTCGGGCGTGCAGTTCTCGTTACTCGGGAGTAATGCGTGCGCATTGCACTCGGGTCACATCACGCGAATGGCAATCAGTGAAGATGGACGTCTCTTGCCATCACTGCACAAAAAATTCCGTTTCATTGCTCACAAGAAACTGAGGAAATACAGGCCGTAAGTCGTGAGAACCTTTGATGCCGTCTAAAACAAACCTTAGTGAGTTATTGTTTCAGTTATTAAGTTGACACGTTGAGCAAATTCACCAAATATCCCACCCATATTCCACCATCTTCGTACAAATCACATGACACTCGACAGGAGTACGAGCACACTCCCCATTTGTTGGGGAGTAGTGAGAGCATACTCTCACTGACCCGAGTGTCGTTATTCTTGCCGTTCACGCGCGCAGGAGTATAACTCGTGTTAACACGAGGACACGCCCGAACGCAGCCAATGAGCACCAGTTCGGTGAGTACTCCATTTAAGCCCATCATGCTTTGCGCGGAGAGGCATTGTTACGTCATTTCACTTGCGGACTACTTCTCCAAGGCACCATTTTACACGGGGAAAAAAATCATGTGGTGTTTGTCACCATTACTATCAACACTTTTAGTCGGGTTTTTCTTGTCAACTCGTGAAGTAAAATTTTGGGTCAGTGCAAATGATGCATTGAGGCTTTTATAAGGAACTTCAACTCACAGCAGAAAGACTCTTGAAGGTTGTGAGTCGGGTTGTCTAAGATCAAAGATCTTCATTTGACCAGTAGAGTTGACCGTCACGACTTGGTTGGATTTTAGGTACGTCACTGCATTGATGGAGCTGCTGTCTGCGTCGTCTGTGGACAAAGTCAATATTGATCATAAAAATCTCTTTCATTGGAATTTATACCGTGTAACAAAAGAAATGTGAATATTTCTTCAGAAACAAGTTTAATCAAATTTGAAATTTTCTTGTCCAGTTAAGCCGACATCGAAACTAATGGAAAAGACCCAGTGTATCATTTGCAATGACCTCAAAACGTAATCGACGAGTTTACAGGGCTAAAGTTCTGAAAGTAAAGATTGAATTAATAGCAACTATCCATTGAAAGGTTTTCGCTCAAAATAGTATAATTTTACCAGAAAATAATCCGTAAAGATGAAATTATTTAGATCGTTTGCAAACGATTTACTTATTTTTGGTTCGCATCTACGCGGTCCAAAATGCATGGGCGCTGTGTACTCCGCGTGCGTGTTCCAACGCGATGCATTTTTATGAATCGCGTGCACAGATGTGCGCCACAGAGTGCATGACGCAAGCCACATAGTACCCGATCAACTGAGAACGAATATTTGAAACACCCTGCCAAGACCAGGAAAACGCATATGGATTTTCATGTTTTTTTTAAACGTGGTACATTTGACAAAGGTGATATTTCTTCGGATGAGTTTGTTGATGTCTTTCTTTTGATTTATAATGGTTTTATTCGCAGAATCGCTCAAAAACAGATCATCTACAGGGCCTTTAAACCGTATCCAGCTACCTGGGGGCAATTTCATGGTGCTGTTTAGCACAAAAATTTGCTTAGCACAGAATTTATTTGCCTTGTATTACAAAAATGTGTTGCCGGCCAAAATCGTATGTGATGTGTATTTACCAATATTTTGCTACTGTTTCTAAAAACACAATTTGACGTAGAATTTTGGCTTGTACATGTAATACGTTTTAAGAAACAAAGAATTTCTGTGCTAATTTTTGTGCTAAACAGTGCCATGAAAATGGCACCTGATTTAAAAATAACGAGCTTTTACTGTAACACTGTGTAAATGAGTACTGATTCCAAAAGCGTGCATTTTTCTGAAATTTTGGGTACTAGTCGAACCTAAAGTTTACCTATTGTTCTGATGGGATGTGGGTTTTCCAGTCTCAAGACGTTAATTCTCCCATCTTCCCCGGTCGTGGTAACATCAGTTCCACTCACAGCCAGGCAGGTACATGGGCATGCCCTGGACTGTAGTCGGTGTAAACCTTCCCATCGTCGACTCATGTGTAGTTTCTGTACAAAGAGGAACAAAAATAAAATTTCAATAAAAATAAACAATTATAATTCAACCAACTATCTCAAGCAATTCATAGTCAGAAACATTGAATGAGCTCGTTCACATTTATCCAGAAAATGGATTTCGTTCTAACCTAACAATCATATAAAATACCTCCCCAAAATACTATCCGAGGGAAGAAAACATGAAATTTGCGATCTTCAATTTGGATGTGGGTCATTCCATGAAAACGGGACACAGTGTCCCCTTTACGTCGTGACTCTTCTGGAGTTGATTTTTTATAAATACCGGTCTTCAGAGAACGATCACCCTCGGCACATAAAGAATATATGACCTCATGAATCGAATACCACCTTTATATGTTGATACTACCTAAAGCAAAACAAGAACAATTCAATAAACTAGTGCGATCTTCTAAGTGCAAGTGTGACATTTTGAAACTTTGTGGAAAAATTTTGCTCATAATATAACTTGAATCGATAAATAATAATAATAATAATAATAAAATTGTGAAAATGCTGCAAAAGCAACCCGCATGTAGCCTACCGCCACAAACTAACTGACATCGACATCGACATTGACAAAATCGTCTGCACGTGTACCAGTTTGTTGGTGCACAGCGAGCGCTAGCGTGAAGCGATATGCGTGCGCATTGTGTGTACGGGCGTAACACGCAGTTTAATTTACCAATGGGAGCCTTGGTACAGTGCGTCATGCGTGCTATGGACACGCACAACGTGCAGCATGCTAGAGCGATATAAAGAAATTTGCATACGGCAGGGTGATATGAAGAAAACTTAGATCTGCCAGTGGTATTCGGTTGTTTTTATTGACTGGACATGTGACTGTTCTGGATCAATTAATTTGCAGTATTCCAAGACGGAATAACAATTATATAATATTGGATGGCTTTGAGGGTGATATGAGAATATACCGCACTCGTCATGAAAATACCGAACTCGCCTTCGGCTCGTTCGGTATTTTCATGACTCGTGCGGTATATTCTCATATCACCCAAAAAGACATCCAATATTATTATTGTTATATAAAATGAAGCCGACACACTTGTAACATTTTTCAGACAGTATAATTTAAAATTCGAAATTGTTAAAAGTTCCACAAGCAACAGTAAACATTTAACCCTGGCACCATGGAGCTCCTTTTGTAGCTCCATGCTGGCACATATGGAAACTGTTTTCAAATACTTTCGTAATCCCACGTAGGCCTAAAACGTACGGAGAATCGCATTCAGTTCAATTTTGCTTAAGTCTTCAAAGTCCTCTGACAATTCCTTTTCCCTCAAGTACAGCTTCAAAATGTTCACTGCTTTCGTGGTGCTTCTCCGTGTCGCTCCGCTTTCTCTATTTTGGAGGATGTCATCATTTCTATCGTATCAAATCTGGGCTGTGGCGTCGCCATTTTCTTTTCATTTCGTGGAATTGAAGTGCGCGCGCGAGCTCGGTTGGTTTCCGGTTGTGCATACATGCAGAATCGATACTGTTGTACAGTATTTTTTGTTACTGTACAGTGTGTGACATTTTCCACCAACAGAGGGCGCTATAACGTACAGTAACAGAAATGCGCGGTATCGCTCACAGCTTCATTTTATATAATAATATCAATTATTTACACTCGAACCATGTAATATTTGTATACTGTAAACACATACTTGGGATCCCTGCATCAACTTGACCGCTTGCACCGAGCCATCAGAGGATGCTGCCAGAAATACCTCAGGGCTTACAAACTGCAAAATAAAAATGCAAAGTGAACAACCAAAGTTAATGACCAGGGTGGTTCGAAAGGATTTTGTAGTGGCGGGCAGTTTACATCAGGGTTCTCCACTGGCCGCCGTCTGGCCGGGTTGATCTGAGCAGCACCCCAACGGCAGCGGTGTAGCCAGGACTGTGTCACTTTGGCACAGGGGGGCATTGCTTTGTAGTGGGGGTGCCCAATGGCCTACTGAAAAATTGCCTTCCTACAAAGCGTAGGAAGGGGGAGGGAGTCGAGGGCCGCGTATGACTTTACGTGCACTGTAAAATGTTGACATTTCACAGTGGTGACAAAAAATGCTAACGGAGGGGGTCTTGAAAAAATTATGCTCTGTAGAACCGTGAAAATGTTGACAATTGGACGGCCCTAAATGCAGATTTGATGAAAAAACCCACATTTTTGAGTGAGTAAAATTTAAGATTTTGTGAGGAAAATCTTTCAGCCTGTTTTATTATGTTTTGTATACAAGGTCCGAGGCCATGATCAACTTTTCAATTCTTGCCAAAATTTCTTCAGAGACCCTATGACGATACCTTAAGATCCATGACATCTCCCTTGTGCCTTTCTTGAGCAATAAGCTGTGGTTCCCTGCTGATGTCATCTCCATCCACGTCACCGCTGGCCAATGATGAATGATCTCCCATACCAGATAATGCATCGTTTCTGTCCTTGTTGCTTGATGGTAAATGCCACAGGCATAATCTGTTCTCCTGTGTTAAAATTGAAACCTTTTAAAAGTTGCATGAAACATGAAAGTTTACTAAAGGATATGTTTTGCACGTTGTAATTTCACAGAGTTTAACACAATAAGAATTTAAATAACCCTGAATGCCGCAATAGGGCGACATTTCGGGAAGACTCTCCCCGGAGACCACCGAAAATTTCGGCAAGAGTCACTCAAAATGACACCTTATTTTTTTACCCAAAGCTTCCAGAGATGCTTTCAGACCTAAGAGAATCGGTTCTAGACCTAATAAAAATGGTTCTCGATTTTAAAAAAAATGGTTTTTGACCTAAACAAATTATTTTTAAACTCAAAAATATTAGGGCGACACCAAAATGTCGCCCTATTGAGCACGTCGCCCTAATATACCTTTTTTACACACGATTTGTCGCCCTATCCTACAATTCATAGTTTTCAAGAAGTTGATCATGGATATTTTTCTTCAAGAATTCCGTTGGCATTTTTTCGTAAAAATTTAACAAAGATTTGAATTAAATTACCTCCTGGAATCCACAGATCATTAAATTCTAGGATATACTTCCCACTTGCCCTTCTGTCGGAAATGTTGCTTTGTGGGAAGTACTTAGGCCTATATCTTAGATTAAATATCTGTCATCGACATTGTCTGTTGATTTCCGGAGCTGAGGTAAATTCCTTCAAATCTTTGTTTGTATGTTACGAAAAAAATACCATTCCGTTTACTGGTCGCCACTGAGAGATGCCGTGTGGTAGGCCTACTGGTAGAAACAGTTTAGTATTTTCAAGGAAATTGTTGAATGTTTTTAACTCCGACCTGCAAAATCCATTCTCTTTGTTTAAATATTAACATGTTCGGTGTTCCTACCTCCATGATGCACCTATCAATTCGTCGGGTTCACCACGAAGTGACGTATCCGTCAAAAAAACATATTTTTGGCAATTTCTGTTTTTGGTATAATTTGACTTTATTTGGTGTCCTTAACATTTGTGCAAAGTTACGAGACTTGACAATTTGTATTTTTTTAATTACAGAAGTTGCCTAAAACCACGTAACTAATGGGTATGCAAATTTTCTTTTTCACGAAGTGGCGTATCGCGATACGCCACTCATTGAAAAAGATGGTATGTGCATGAATTGCTTTTTCACGAAGTGGCGTATCGCGATACGCCACTTCGTGAAAAAGCCACGCGCCAGGGCGACGTTGTAAATATTACGCGCGCAGTGAAATACAGACATGGGGCGAATTCTGTGGCAAATCACGCATGGTCGGCATTTTTCTTTTTCACGAAGTGACGAATAAGTTTTAAGCTAGAGTGTTCTTTAATTAGACAATCAATACAATAAAAAAGTATAAATTTACGTCATTTAACTCATACTAAAAGTATCACATAAAAAGACTGACGACTTTTCATACAATAACCGGCGAAGTTGGAGTTTTAAAAATTGACCAACTTTAAAAGCGATTTTCTCAAAACAAAGTTTTACTACTGCGCTCGCGGATACGTCACTTCGTGGTGCACCCGACGAATTGTACCTACCCTCGCGCCGCCCCACCCCACCCCCGCGCCGCCCCACCCCACCCCCGCGCCGCCCCACCCCACCCCTTTGGGCAAACAACGTCAGACTCAGAAATGTTGAAAAAGCAAAAGCTCACATCATTATCCCAGCTTCCGGTAACAAACACAGTGGAAGGCTGCAGACCTTGCAAGTCACCATGCTGCCACCGAACTCTGCTCACTTTCTGGGAAATAAATTTCACTGAAACGCTTGCCATTTTAAGTTTAATTCAAGTTTATTTAAACAGTTTTAATTGGTCTACAAAGGTTGCACCTGTACGTACATGCACGTGCACAGTACACAACACAAGTCATGTAAGACAAAACCCGCGAAATCCATATCAACCCTGTTCGCCCTCTTGGTGGCGCTATACGTGTTTCGCTGAAGTGGGAAAATGCCACAGACATAAAGAACCTATAGACACACAAGGCCTGTAGAAAAGAACGGCAGGGTACCGTAAGTGAGACGGCGCCAGACTAAACTCCAAACCATGGGCGGAAGTGATTTTAAAATGTGCACGACTGTAAAGGAAAACGTCGTTCTTTATGTCTGTGGAAAATGCATAGAGTTGTATATGAGCCGTTATACAACTCTATGGGAAAATGTGAGAAGAATGGCCGTGTCCGATCTAAATTCAATGGCTGTGGCTCAAAAATAAATCACGAGTCTGTGGCGGAAGACGTCAGTTAGACGGCTTGGTTACTTTCCATTGACTTATGTGTATTCATTTCAAGACGTTTACAAAATTCGAACACGTCCAAAGGTTCGTAATTTCCTTGCAAAAATAGAGTCATAAACTAGACAAGATTTGCAATGTCCCTTACTTTCCCAAAAAACCTTACTCCGATGGAAGACAGAAGCAGTTCAAATATTATTATGCAATGATTCCGGATTCCGCCTGTGATATCTTTTATGAAAAACGATAATTAAAGATGGCTTACAAGGGCGCCCTCGTACTACTGGTATATTATAACAATCATTAATCAACCTTAAAGGTGCTGTTAGATCACTTTTGTTATATATTTTTAATATTTTTCTCATCCAAATATATTATTATTTCTAAGGATAATTACAAAACCTACCGATGTTTTGTAAATTAATTTATCCGGTTACAAAAAGTGCAGTGATTACACCAACCTTTTTGCTTCCACATCCAAATTGGATAATGTCCTGTTTTCTTTCCATGGATAGTATTTCGGGAAGGTATATTTTACATGATTGTTAGATTAGAACGAAATTCATTTTCTGGATTATGAAGGAAAAAAATAGTTTCAGCTTTCCAATGCAAGGCTTCCGCCCGAGATAATTATCTTTTATCTTATATATATATATATGCGTGTTCACACGATTTTTTTAAGAGGGCGCCCTCGTGAGTGAACGAATCTAGGCCCCTGGCTACCGTGTATTACGGCAATCTTTTAAACTAGGTAGTAGCCTATACATGATTGGTAATCTCAAAAATCAGAAATGTTCACAGATTTACGCCTAACTTACACAATATAAACGTGATGACCGTAGAAAACCTCCCCTGAATTGGTTTTGTCTAAAGTGCTATAGTCTTTGAGAAATAAGTAAAACAATTAGTTTTCGTCTCATGAGACGAAAATTAAATTCGCCCCAAAACCATTTCGCCCAAGTGCCATTTCGCCCCCAAACCACTTCGCCCGAGTGCCATTTCGCCCCAAATCACTTCGTCCAAAACACTACATCTCCCAAATGCTACTTCGCCCAAAAATCACTTCGTGCACAGGCCGTTGTTCAGGGCGAAGTGGTTTTAGGGCGAAATTACTGCAAACCCTTTTTTGACTGTTTTCTGAAAAGTTAGACGAAGTACGGAGCTGATTTTTGCTCAGGTTGGTTTTAATATATTCATTCACACAATGGGATAAAACTATTTGTAACAGTTTACCAATCATGTAAACTGTCTTTAAGCGAGCGAAATTCCATTATCCAATACCACTAAAAGTTAGATCACTGCTAGCGTCGAGCTAGACAGCTCCCGTGTAGTTTCCGAATCATTTGGTCCTCCTCCTCGTCAATGACGTCACTTCCAGAACCCTCCTCAACCACATCTCTCTCAATACTAGCTTCAGGCCAGTTCTTTGTCAGAAACTTTGCCACTTTGCTCAGCACGTTTTCGTTTTCCCTGCTTTGGTCAACTTTTCTCAGATAAAGAACCGTCTCTAATTCTCGCGTTGGCTTGAGGCTTTGCCGCAATGCGATGCTTTTGTCAGTTGGACTGGGTTCCCGAAGTGCATCCTCGCGCTCAATTTTTGGGAATCTGTAAGCCGCCCACGGCTCAAAGATTTTTGTGGAACATGGTATAGCTTTCGTTTTGACGGTACGTTTGAGGTTTGGGCTCGTCTGTGGCCTGTTTACCGACTTACGGCGACAGAGGCGTCCCTGGCGAAGCACACAAGGGGAGAGGGGAGCGGGATGGCCCGGGTTTCCATAACTAGTTGATCTTTGGTCTTCAACGGAGCGGATTAAGTTTGGGCTGATATGGATGGCTTTTCGGCGCGAGTCAAGCGAGCCTCGGAATGATTGGCAGATAGAATGATTGGCAGATTTGACAATTTGGTGAGGGTGGTCACGTTCCTTTAGCTGGCCTGTCCTCTTAGAAATACACTGCGATTTGCTTGTCACCAACTTACTTGGAACTCGACCGCAATGAGTGGACTTATATTGATTCTGATTCTTAGAGTCTCGGAAGGACACCAGTTTAGATCGCTTGGGCCCGGCAGTTGATGCACGAGGCAAATTAAACGAGTTACTGGGATGGTGTTCGGGACTTACCGAACGCTCACTCCCTTCACTGCTTTCATCTTTATCGTTTCGTTTCAGAGTCTCTTGCGTTCGTCTCGAAACGGTCAAGCCTTCGAACAGCAAGTCCACCTCTTTAACAGGAGACGGTGAACAGATTTCATCGTCACTGGAGTCAAGATCGTCTGCGGTTATTGGTGATCTGATTGCAAGGCGCCTGGCCTGTTGGTTCAACCGATGATCCGAGTATGGTCCTGACACGGTCGTGCCGAACGCAATCGCTTCGCGCCGGAGCATCGTCGACCGAGTGTCTTGGCCAGAAAACGGTGTCAGTCTCTCAGATCCCAGACGTCTCTTACAGAAAGATAAAGACCCAGGAGACTCCCGGTGCAAGCGAAGCTCAGTCTCAAGCAATCTCTTTTTTCTCATCAAGTTCCTCAACACAAGATTTCGCTCTCTTTCGATCGCCAATAAATTGATGGCGCTCGCCCGTTGCAGAATCACATTTGCATGTTGGGATCTTTCCGCGTATGTTCCTTTCACGCAGTATTCCGTCATCTCAGACATGCTGTGACGTCAGCAAGACTAGCTTACTCTTAACAAAATCATTTCTGTAGCAAAATTCCAAGTCGGAAAAGTTTGGCTTGCCTAGGTGGCTTGTGCCCTGACAGTTGTTCACTATACATTGTACACACTCTTTGCACGTGACGTCATCAGAAAAACTCTATTCTTGGTGTTAAAAATAAAATTATCACACCTATCTGTCAGAAATCTGCTGTTTCTATTCTCAAATACGTTCACTGAATACTTTTAGTATCACCTGGAATACGATTTCCAAAGTTCAACACGAACAATGACGGGAAGCAGTGACTTTTCTTTTAATTTCCAAATAAGATAATCTTAAATTACCCATAGCAAGAAATTATACACCCATGTGCGAACACTAAGTTAAATGAGAGATCACATAAGCGAGTAATTTGACGAATGGATGTTTACATTAGCTACAAACAACGCACGAATGTGCCCTTTTATAAACACAATGCTTTGGGGTAAACATTCCGAGAAGATGGACAAAAGCGACCAAGCGAACACGATATACCTACCACACATTGTTCGCAGATTTCTTCGAGTCTTTGGTGAAAACCATGCACCAGTAGGTTATATGTCAAAATAGATTTCTCGCGTAAATTTGATCAACATTTTGTAATTAGGAAATATTAACACTCTAATGCAGGACTTAATATTGTCACATGGCTGAAAACGTATACAAGGATCTAAAATAACCATACAATATAGGTCTACAATTTACTTAACACAAACCAAACAATTATTTCTAATGAATTTTGTTTATACTGCAAGGGTCTGTTTTCACAAGATTGTAAAGTCCCGAACGAACGAAATTCAAAGTCGACTAACTCTATACGTATGGGTCTTTCTATAAATTAGGGGTCAAAAAGTGTGACATTTAGTGTCCCCCGTTACACCTGATATGTGTTACTTTTCGTACAATCATTAAAATGGCTTTTAAACCATTTTGTATTAATTGACTTTATGTACTCACTCTTTGAGATGGAAAGTATCTAAAGAATGTGTCCTGAATTTACAAAAACAAGATGTAAAATGTAACGGGGGACACCAACATTGGACCCTTATAATTTATAGAAAGACCCGTATAAAATAATTTGAGATAATGACAGAACTCAATTAATTCATGTTTTATAGTGTTTGGAGCCAGTACGCTATTTACCGGTAAATGGGTTTACGGGTAAAATTCGGGATCTTTAATAGAAACACGCAAGTGATATATTCCTTTGTTACAGGTTCGCTTTTCCATGCTCACATACCACAGCAGACTCGTGTAATTTCACGACGTGGCCAGATACCTTTTGACACGGCCTAATTTCAAGGCATAGATAGCCATATATTCCAGACCAACAAAAGAAACAAGGGAGTATGAATATTTAAATAAATGCACCAATAAAAAAGCAGGGGAATTCCTTTCCCATCAGAAAATTTATCCGCGTCCGAGTTGCTAATTCGATTTAGTAACTTGTGAATTTGTGGACAAAAACACGTCTTGGACATGAAGAAATTAAGATGGCGCCAACCCCGGAACCTATTTTAGACAATAACATTATTATTTGGAAAGTCGTGCCGTTTTGTAAATTGGCTCTCGCGCATCAAAAAACATCTGTCAGCACTTCATTAAATTATTGAATATATCTTGGCCGTGCTTGTTGTGCAAATAGCGTCTTGGAAGAAAATGAACTTTGGACACCTCGGTTTTTGTGGGAACTAACAAAAAGTGTCATCATAATTTTTGATTAACTGTTGGCCTTGTTTTAAATGTAGAACACATGATTGGTAAACCGTTACAAATAGTTTTATCCCCCTGTGTGATTGAAGATATGCCTGATTAAAACCAACCCGAGTAAAACAGTCGAAAAGCTTTCTCTTCACTTCGCCCAAAAACCACTTCGCCCTGAACCACGACCTGTGCACGAAGTGTTTTAGGGGCGAAGTGACATTCGGGCGAATTGGTGTTTAGGCGAAGTGGTTTTTGGGGCGAATTGGCTTTTGGGCGAAGTGGTGCAGGGCGAAGTGGTTTTGGGGCGAAGTGAATTTTCGTCTCATGAGACGAAAAATAATTGTCTTACTCATTTCTCAAAGACCCGTTTTAGGGGAAGCTTACTACCGTTATCATGAAATATTGTGTAAATCATGTGTAAATCTGTGAACATTTCTGATTTTCGAGATTCCCAATAGTGAGCAGGGCTTTAAACCGCGATACATAATCGCTTGCGTATCTTGTTTACTGCTGTCTATCCGACTACATCCGCACAGTTATCTACCGCCTTTTAGGATTCCTCAAGATGTTAAGGCGCGCGCGAAATATTGACAATACTAATCTTTAGACAAATGATTCTCAAGTGTCCAAAAAAATGTGTAATCATGTCCCCAAAACACCTTGATATTTTGGGTCAAAATTCAGGAATCACATAATCTACAAGACTGGTTCCCTGTCCTCATATTTACTTCCCCTCCGTCGTATATGAGCGAGCAGCGTAGCGCACATGGACAGGGGACCAGCCTAATAATCTACATGCGCACAACCATTTACCGCTTTAAAGATAAGTGCGTTTTGGGTGTGGCACCTCGAAAAATAGAAAGTTTTTTTAAATTGATATTTTTTTCTAGAAACATACAAGTTTTTCGCTTTGAAATGAGACATCAACGAAAGAAAATCGACCAACGTTTAGTTATCGAACAATTATTGTCAATATTTCGAATTATTACGGACCGCCAATAATTCAAGGCATATCCTACATTATTTTGCCCAAGTCTGTCCCGTATCTGGTCTGCAGTGGGCCACGCACAGCACGCCCTCCGTACCGGTGGCCTGTCCAATCTTGTTTCTTCTTTCTCAGAAAGTCTTCCGAGACAGACGAAAAGAGATTTGACAGGCCACTAGTCCAGAGGGCTCGCTGCACGCCGCGGTTCACAGACCAAATACCAAGTGAGACTTGGGCAAGTCTATAGTCAAGTAGCAAAAACGGCGGCGTTTTTCAAAGTTTGATGTTTTCTTATTAAAATAAAGTAATTGCTTTAAAAATTTGTTCAGAGAGAAACAAAAATCGAATTTGCCGAGAACCACGGACTGTATATCTTTAAACAGAGACTAAAAAAGGTCGGCCACTTTTAGTTTGCACAATTTATAAAACGCTAAAGTTTTCGTGATACCAATGATGGTTCTGACCATTTAGCAGATGGCCAAAACTTGTGAAGCGAAACAGTTCAGGGATTTTAGTGTGCTAAGATATCGGAGCGTTCCTCCGTTTCCAAGTTGAAAGGCTAAATTTGTTTCGCACTAAGCGTTTACTTCACGTTTGTCGGTTGGCGATTGATGGCTTGGCTTCCAATTGATGGCAGAGCTTACTAGTTTGATGGGGAGAGTAGAGCGCGAGGTGGCACCCTCCAGGGTCAGCTGATCGCTTGGGTTAAGCTCACTAGGACCTACCCCTCCCGCGCGTCGGCAGGAGAGCACCGACAGCAGAGCGTTCTTGAATTGAGGATTCTTGAAGGCATAGACTACCGGGTTAATGACGCAGTTAAGAAAGCCCACCGCCAGGACAACGGAAGAGACAAACTGGTCGATGTTGAGGCTAGCTCCTGGAAAGCTTAAATAGAGGAAGATCAGTTGATTGGGAGCCCAGAGGAATCCGAACAAAACCACCAAACGTTGCAGCATTCGAACGACATTTCGGCGGGCTCTGAGAAGATTACCAGCCGCTATGAGTTGGTGGTGGCTCTGAAGCACCGACTCACGGGCCTTCAGCGTCCTGATAACATTTGCGTAAGCGTAGAGCATTAAGAGAGTGGGGAGGAGATAGGTTAGCAGAAATGTTCCGGCGGTGCAGATGATCTGCAGGGCCTTTGAGGGCCAGTGGATTTCGCAGAATCCGCAGGCGTTGACGCGCGTGCTGTATAGACAGTGAGTTTCCAAGATGGCAGAAGAGATCCAACAGACCGCCACCATGACGCGGATTCTGGGCCGAGTGAAGTACCGACGGTACAGGAAGGGCTTGACAACACACAAATACCGATCAGCAGTCACTAGAAGCAGGTTATAGATGGACGCCGTTACGCACGTCCACAGAGGAAAATCGGATTTGAAGAAACGGCAGACGAACGCTTTCCAGAAAGGGTTCGGCGGGTCCAGCTCAGAGACGTACGAACGGCTTGCCATAAATGCCGAACTGCAAAAGTCGGCGAGAGCCAGGTTGAAAAGGATGATGTTGTGTGTTTTCATCGGAAGTCTTGGGAGACGATAAAAGACGAGGAATACCAGACCATTGCTCACCAACCCCGTAATGCCAAGTGTAAGGTGCAGTACCGCGCCTCCAACGGGGTAGATCACGCCGTCCGTGAAGTAGGAATCGCTACAGTTAGTCGTCATTAGATCCATTTTGTAATTTTAACTGCGATAATGTTCCTCCAAAGCCCAAGTCTGATTCACTCTCATGAAAAACAGATCAGATGCGAAGTAGACATCTGCTATAATCAAACTTATCTGCCTTTCAGCAGCGTCACGTAGACCTACTGAATTAAGAAAACTATCAGATAACTATATGCCGACTAGCGGGGTTTAAGGTTAAGTTTTCCACTGAACATAACTAGCCTTATCTCATGAAACTCGTAAAAACCACGTCTAGGTCTATCTGATTATATTTTGCCGACTCTGTGAAATTGCCGATCCCTTTCCCAGCGAGCGATGTACAGACACACTTGGACGTGTTTCTGTAGTCACCACTACAAGACGTAATATCCGGATGGTTTGGTAATAAATGTCATGAGCGTTAAAGACGATGTTGCGATGATGTATTTCCGATCGGTTTGTTACAGTTTAACAAATTTCTGTTAATAAAAGTCTTTTTACGTTTGATGTTTTTCCGGACCCAGAATCTGATAAAAGCTGCTTCAGCGATTTCACCACGTGACAAATTCGACGCCAGGAAAAACTTAAAGTGCCTGTGACATCCTAAACAACTTTGTGCCTAAGCTTTGCTTCATAATGACGGATTACTTGTTCAGCAAGACATACTATTGTTCGTTTGGATGTAAAATCAATAAAAGGTGGCCTTTTTCAACTTTGAAGATTTCACTGCAATAAATCACAGACAGAGGGCGCTGTTTTGAGTGCATCACATAAGGAAGACAGAAGGGAAAAGTTAAGAAAAAACATAAGACTTCAAGTTGGACTTGTGACAAATTGCTGCAGTTTCTACCCCCAATTTTGTCATGGCTTACAGCAGGCAACATGTTAAACAAACTAAAACAGCCATGGATTACAAAAGTTTCAAGAAAATTGAGAAAAAAGTGGAATCTTTTGTGCACAGATCAATGTGATTTTCCTGTGTTTGCCTCTTGTGACGTCGTGACCTTGGTCATGAATATGCATATTTTCATTAGCATAAAAACTAAAAACCTTTGTTTTAACCCCCAAAGCAAGCTCCAAATAGGATTTTTATGACTTTAACTGAGTAAAGTGGTTTTAAGGCATAGATTTCATTGATAAAAATCCTAAATAAGGGGCCCTTTAAACAGCTAGAATCCCCCCTTCCACATTTTTTGAGTTTTTCTGTTTATCATGGAGGTGTATGTGTCTACAACACCATCACAACTTGTTTTTCACAAAAAATCGACAGACTTTTGCTTAAAACGTAAAGCAGTTCCGACCCTCTTCACCCAAATTCTAAAACGCTCGAGGTCACTCGGCTTGTTTATCAACAGGGTTTTGACGTCATCCTTAGAAACATACAAAACGGTCTGTGCAGTATTGAATGGAAAATACACGAAGTGAATGTTTATCATGCCTATTTTGTCCTTGTAATTCAAAATACAAACGTGAAAACACTTCATGTAATATGACAGCAATCTACTATTACCTGTTTTGTGAAAAAACGATGAAATTGTGGCTCACAGTGAAGCTCTTTTGAAGTAAATACTGGTGCATTGCGACGGGTGGTTTTGTCACGGAACGAACGGCATTCACAGCGGTCTGTGTACGGTCCACTGCGGGCGTAGTTTCCACGTGTTTGGACATCGGCCGTACAAGTTATAGAATGAGCGACTCATTTTTCTCTCTCTTGGTAATAGAAAAGAAAATCTTTCTGCTCTTTTTTTTTCATAGTGTCTGGTAAAACATGCAACCACGCAGCTACTGGGCATATCTCTGGCTTTTTGGAACAACAAAATTCTTCAAAAAACACCATCTAAAAGAGACGTTTTCCAAGTTGTTTGCGTGTAAACGTATGGAGCTAACTATCGTGTTGACTTCTCTTTCTCAGGATTGCGTCACGGGGTCACGCGCATATCATGAATACCTAATGAGCGTTTCAGAAATCGCGAAAATCTCATTTTCGAAAAGCGCACTTTTGCTTGCAATTTATCCACTTCAAACCGACAATTAAAAAATAATAAAAATCCACGTCGGCAAGAGGGATGTTTCATGGACTATCGAAAAAAGCCTAAATGCTGGATTTTCGTCAAGGGGGATTCTTCCTCTTTAAGTAATTTTTTAATCAAATTACCGTGGACGTCGTTTTGGTAGTTTACATAGTGTTAATTCAATAAGTAGCCGCATTTTAGTATCTGCTTAAAGGAACACACCGGCTAACTGTTTACATAATATTTAGTGATGTAGCATCATCAACAATAATTGTTGACGGTCCTTGTAAAAATTAATCATCAAAATGTCCCGTAATTAAATTACTAAAAAAGCTTAAAATTAACAAAAACGGTCAATAGTCGAGTTATACGTTTTACCAGCCGTTCATGTATATCGCGCTAGCCTCACGACTTTTTCGGAAACGATTCGCTCTTCACTTGCCAGCTTTTGCTTTGGATAGGGCCTATCTCTCATTTTCTGCTGATGATTTCACTGGACAGCCCGGACCACCGAATAGGTTTTTCCGTTTTCTTTGGAGGAGCTGACATTTATGGTTTGTCTTCACGAACGTACAACTAGCAACCGGTTGTTGTGACAGTCCCGCGTACGTAGAGATAGAGTACATGTAGGTGTACAGACTAAAACACCTAATGACGAAACACATCTGGCGGTCCATCCTGAGATCTCAGGGAATTTCCACTCTGCTAAGCGACGATACAATACCCTGAGGAAATCCACGCAAATCTGTGGAGTGAGCCGGCTGTTGTGTTCGGACAACACAGGAGTTGGGGAGTGCGTTAAAGGGGCACTGTTGCAAGAGGATGCTGGCGGTCTGGCTACAAGAGCCACGACACCGTACTGGTTGCAGTGTATGTCACGTTCGCCCGTGTACTGTCCACGGTAAAACTCGCTTCGGTTCCTTGGACTTTTTGAGTCAAAATTTTAAGTCAATTTATGTCGATTCCACGAATGGTTCATACACCTTCTTCGAATCAAATTATCAGTTTTGTTTTTAATTGACTTGTGACAGTTCGCGTCGAATTTGTAGAGCACCGAAGGATTAATAAATACGCACGTCCATATACACAACCTTACTTTCCTCTCATAAGTCAGCAACTATAACAGCAAAACACCTTCTGTTGACGTCATGACGCATAATGTCTGAGGCATAATCATCCAATGATTCAGAAGGCAACTGTTTTCGTTCGAGCAATTTCGTTTCAATTTGCCACACCCACGAGTCGCCTTGAAAATGATCTTTCAAAATTTTCTGTATGTTTCCAACAGAAGTTTTAAATTCCTTAAGAACTGTTTCCAAAACGATACGTGCATGACAATCAAGGCTAATACCTTTTTAGCATCGGTAAAATCTCTCAAAGCTGCAATGGTTTCGAATTTTGCAATAAATTCATCGACATCCTCATGAGGATTGCCGAAATATTTAACCCCAGAGGAGGATAAATCATACTTATTTGACATGTCTGGTTTTTCTTCAAAGCTATTCTCCATAAATAACACTTGAAAAAGAACAATACACAAAATGTTCAGGCATTCGGGGGTGGCAACTAATTTGCATAAATTCCGTACATACCTCGCAAAATAGCTAAAATAACAATGCAAAATCGCAAAAGAAAAAACCCGCTTTAGATAGCCATTTTGAAATCAAATTGACGCCATTTTGAAAATAGTTACTTACAGAAATCGGCATGGACAGCTGGCATGGGCGCTGGACAAGGGAAAGATCCGATAGGTGTTGGGACTCGATGTTCCTTCCACCTACATTTTTAGTTTACGTAATACCCGGATCTTCCACCATTTGTTATGATGTTAACTTAAACCGGGGACACTTGGAGAAATTAGCAAGCGCAAACTCAGCAAATTAATTATAAAGCAATGAAAAACTAAATCCATTTCCAAAATAATTTGTTGAGGTGTCTTACCTTTCAACAACTGAACACAACTAACACAAGTTACACCCTCCCGGTCCAACGCCCTGGTGCCAATAGACTGGTTCCCGTCCACATATCCTCACAGGAGAATATAAGGACAGGTAAAGGGCGCTTCATCTTGATCTGTAATTGGTCGTCTTTGCGCGTGCGCATTGTGTTTTTTGTATTTAAAAATTGGCCAAGCCCTTTGCTTTAGGCAATGTACTTTATTTACATAATTGGATATGTTCGACACGCACGGTCAAGTTACAAATGTCAAATGCAAAATCTGCGCACTTACTAAAAAAAAATTAATAATAATAACCACGTGACGGGCAGAATTCTGCCCGTCATGGCTGCCCTAACTTTACCGATCCCTATATTTTCGCAATAAGCGAACCAATCTATAGGGATCGGGAACCAATCTATGGTGCCAACTGCACCGAAACCACTGGGCGTGGCCACTTATAAAGAGCCAGACGATACCAAACGTTGCTGAGGTGGCGTTGTTAAATTTACATATAAATGAGCTCCACAACACTAGCATCATTTCGTAAATCTTCGGTCGTTGCCTGGCACCAAAAAGCCCCAGGCCAGTGCAAAACCATCCTGAGATCTCAGGGAATTTCCACTCTGCAAAGCGACGTGACAATACCCTGAGAAAATACACGCAAATCTGTGGAGCGAGCCGGCTGTTGTCTTGAGCCAACTCACGCCCGAGTCATTTTGATGTAATTTTAATCAATTCGGTCATGTTATGCCGAAAAGAAACAATTTCTATACTTTCCAGAAATTGTATTGGGTTCCGTTCCTTATGACTGTCCCATTCCTACCAAACTTTCAAACGACGAACCTTATTTACTCCGCAGTTTTTCACATTAATAACAGGGATGCATGCTGACGAATGTAATGGAATGGATTCCCCAGTATGCTTTAAATAGCAGCCAATCGCCGACGCGGACAACGGCCAGCATTACCGAGTATATGTATCACATGCATGCACGGTGTTTACAATCTGCGCGCGTTACATTTGAATGCCTGCAATCGTGCTGCAATGCACTGTAAGCGTCCTGATTGGTCCAGCAGAGGCGACAAGATTTCTGTCGCTAGTCCCACCGCCAAATGGGGCCTTTTTCAACAGGGCCACTGTACGCAGGAGTTAGAGAGTGCGTTAAAGGGGCACTGTTGCAAGAGGATGGTGCAAAACTCGTATTTATGACTTGAGTTTATTAGGTTGGGTGTTAATGAGCCCATATATTGCCACAAACCGATGTTAATGGTTTTTCTTACTTTGTGCAAACATGCCAAGTTGACTGACTCAAGACTCGGGCCGGTCATGCAAACGAGATCTTGAAACAAGCACTATAGTTATTTCTATCGCTCAAGTGACAAAAACACTCTTTAGCCTCTGCACCAATTTATTTTGTTTTCAATTCACGACATTTTTGTAATTTGTTAAACTTCGGCTGCTAAATTACAACATTGTTGCGAGTCCTCATTGCAGCACGGCCTCGCCCATGACATCCTGAGATCTCAGGGAATTTCTACTCTGCAAAGCGACGTGACAATACCCTGAGGAAATACACGCAAATTTGTGGAGCGAGCCGGCTGTTGTCTTGAGCCAACTCACGCCCGAGTCATTTTGATGTAATTTAATCAATTCGGTCATGTTATGCCGAAAAGAAACAATTTCTATACTTTCCAGAAATTGTATTGGGTTCCGTTCCTTATGACTGTCCCATTCCTACCAAACTTTCAAACGACGAACCTTATTTACTCCGCGGTTTTTCAAATTAATAACAGGGGATGCATGCTGACGAATGTAATGGAACGGATTCCCCAATATGCTTTAAATAGCAGCCAATCGCCGACGCGGACAACGGCCAGCATTACCGAGTACATGTATCACATGCATGCACGGTGTTTACAATCTGCGCGCGTTACATTTGAATGCCTGCAATCGTGCTGCACAATGCACTGCAAGCGTCCTGATTGGTCCAGCAGAGGCGACAAGATTTCTGTCGCTAGTCCCACCGCCAAATGGGGCCTTTTTCAACAGGGCCACTGTACGCAGGAGTTATGGAGTGCGTTAAAGGGGCACTGTTGCAAGAGGATGCGCCCATGACCGCAAGCCGGATTAAATATGGATTGATAAAGTTAATATCAGTCGAACCTTGATATAATATAGGTTTTCTCGTAATCAGTTTTAACAAAGTACCTCCGGCTCCCCGTTCGTTTCAGATGCTGCATTCGTTCACAAAGTTACGTGCATATTAAATACACTATAGGCGCTATGAATACAACGCACGCAAACGTAAACTAGCGCACGATGCAGAGTAGATTGGTTCCCGATCCCTATAGATTCTCCTGTGTGGAATATGTGGACGGGAACCAGTCTAGATGCAGAGATTTCTGTCCCCACTTTTCACCCACAATGCACCGCTGTAAACATTGCGTGACGTCATTATGTCATAGGTCTATAGTCAGCCGCTTGTTCATATCTCTGACAGGCCTACGTGGACGCGGCTGATATGTTTGATGTGTTTGAATTTATAGCAGTAGCAGATGTCTACTTCGCATATAAGTGAAAGTAAATACAGTCACAGCAGGGACTTCGGCTTTTGCAGGAATAATTGCAGCCAAAATTGCAAAATGGATCTAATGACGACTAACTGTAGCGATCCCTACTTCACGGACCGCGTGATCTACCCTGTTGGAGGAGTGGAACTGGCGCTGTACCTTACACTTGGCATTACGGGGTTGGTGAGCAATGGTCTGGTATTCCTCGTCTTTTATCGTCTCCCAAGACTTCGGATGAAAACACACAACATCATCCTTTTCAACCTGGCTCTCGCCGACTTTTGCAGTTCGGCATTTATGGCAAGCCGTGCGTACGTCTTCGAGCTGGACCCGCCGAACCCTTTCTGGAAAGCGTTCGTCTGCCGTTTCTTCAAATCTGATTTTCCTCTGTGGACGTGCGTAACGGCATCCATCTATAACCTGCTTCTAGTGACTGCTGATCGGTATATGTGTGTTGTCAAGCCCTTCCTGTACCGTCGCTACTTCACTCGGCCCAGAATCCGCGTCATGGTGGCGGTCTGTTGGATCTCGTCTGCCATCTTGGAAATTCAAACTATATACAGCACGCGCGTCAACGCCTGCGGTTTCTGCGAAATCCACTGGCCCTCAAAGGCTCTGCAGATCATCGGGACCGCCGGAACTTTCCTGCTAACCTATCTCCTCCCCACTCTCTTAATGCTCTACGCTTACGCAAACATTGTCAGGACGCTGAAGGCCCGTGAATCGGTGCTTCAGAGCCAGCACCAAGCAATAGCGGCTGGTAATCTTCTCAGAGCCCGCCGAAATGTCGTCCGAATGCTGCAACTTTTGGTGGTTTTGTTCGGATTCCTCTGGGCTCCCACTCAACTGATCTTCCTCTATCTAAGCTTTCCAGGAACTAGCATCAACATCGACCAGTTTGGATCTTCCGTTGTTCTTGCGATGGGCTTTATTAACTGCGTCATTAACCCGGTAGTCTATGCCTTTAAGAATCCTGAGTTCAAGAACGTTCTGCTGTCGGCGCTCTCCTGCCGACGCGGGGGAGGGGTAGGTTCTAGAGAACTCAACCCAACCGATCAACTGGAACTGAAATGTGTTACCTCACGTTTTACGCTCCCCATTAAACTACTACGCTCTGCCGACAATTGGAAACCAAGCCATCATTCGCCAACCAACAGACTTGCGGTATACGCTCAATCCGAAACAAATCCACGTTCCAACTTGACAAGACGAGAAAACGCTCCGACAACTTAATAGATTTGATGTCAAGTTGAAGTCGGTAACTGGACCGGTCATGGTTCATAAACAACGGCAGCGTATAGCCGCGAATGGACTGGAAAAAAAGTCTGGTCGACGTCCAGTTACCGACCTGAGAAAGTTGTTTGTCACTGTACACGGGCTATGGGGTTTGCTACCAAAATTGGACGTTTGAGATTTGATTGGTCGAGGCAAGGGGCTTTATTGATATCCAAGTCACATTTTCAAAAGCCTGTTTTTGTGAATTACATTTCCTCAAGCAGTAGACCTACCAGTGTTCATTACTCCAGAATTTCAAAATGGGACATAATCATATACTAATAATTTGACCTTTCTGTTGGCCCGAGTTTTTGTTAAAAAATCAATTGATAAATACCTTAGACAGTTTACGCATCCTCATTGGCTGAGAACATATAACGGACGATAAAGACCAGTGATAAAGACCGGCCGGCTGGCTCGCGTTTGTGCCCGCGCTCTAGGGCGAGTTTGTTTCGGACGGATCCAGATTCAGATCTGCGCAGATACAATTCACGTGACTTGAATTCCTAGTAGAGAGCAGTTTCGTTTGTTTCTGCGCGGTATTAAACTCGGGATCTGGATTCGGATCTGTCGTGAAACAAACTCGCCCCAAGTCAGCGCGTATGAAACACGCACACGCACACGCACACAGAAACTGCACGCTCATGAAAGCAAAATGTGCACTGTGACAGAATCTAGTGCATGGGGTCTATTTCACAAAGACTTGCGACGCGTCGTAAGTGCTCAAATCCATCGCAACTCGTGGAACCCTTCGTAAGTTTACGATGGGTTTTATAGTTGCATTTCACAAAACACTTTGCAATTTCCGGGCAGAACCGCTACGCGGCGCTATGGCAGAACCCTTCGCAAAGCTGCTATTACCTATTTGGTAGTAGCAACTTTGCGAAAGGTTCATCAGTTTTTACGACGCGTCGCAAATTATTTCTTTGTGAAATCGACCCCAGGTCGTGTGCGCGCGCGGACACCACGGCTGCGCTCGGCTATCGGGCGTGTACTCGTGTTAACACGAGAATACTCCTGCGCGCGCGAACGGCAAGATTAAAGGTCACACCGGCTTTGTTGGCTATTTTGGGCTCAAAATTGACCCATACAAGATTCTGAATGCCCTTTCGAAATAAACTGAACATATCCTGAAAAGAAACTATGAAATTGTGCCGTTTTTGAGCAATTTTCGGAAAAGTCTTGTGTCCAGCCGCATGAAAGTTTCTTACTGCAGAACTGCACCATATTCAACTCTGATTTCCCCCCAATATTTATAAGTAATTGACAAAAGAAAGACTATTTATACAGGTGTGAAACAAAGTTAAACATAAGTATGAAATTTCGAACATAAATGTTTGTTTCGAGAGTCCGGAGAACGGGAGAGCGAGCGCGTGCTATACGGCAGGCTATTTGCCCTGCGCAGCACGGCAAATAGCCTGAGTGCACACACGGCCGGGTTGGTTGCTCCGGTGTATATGTACGTTCGTGAAGAAAAAACATGATGCCAACTCCTCCAAAGAAAACGGAAATTCCTATTCGTTTGTCCAGGCTGTTCAGTGAAATCGTAAGCAGAAAATTGGAGATATCATGTGTAGGAAAAGAGCGAATCGTTTGTGACAAAGTCGTGAGGCTTGCGCGTAGTTGCAACGGCTGGTAAAGCGTATAACACGTCTTTTGACCGTTTTGGTTAATTTTGCACTTCCTTAGTAAATTACAGGATATTTTGATGATCTGTTTTCACAACGACCATTAAAAAAGTATTGTCAATGCTGCTACATCACTAAATCATGTAAACAGTAGGCCGGCTTTAACGACACTCGTGTCAATGCGAGTATGCTCTCGCTACTCCCCAACAAATGGGGAGTGTGCAGTTGCAGTCAGACCTGGGCAAGTCTAGGCATGGCGCAAAAAGAGCCGTATAAAAATGGCGTTTTTTACAGTGTTGCCGATATGTAAAATACTAAGTATGACAAAACATCATTCAAAGTACGATGTTTTGTCGTGAAAATAAAGCAAATTGCTTTAAAAAAATCGTTCGGAGGAAACAAAATCAAATTTGCTGAGAACGCACGGACTGTATATCTTTAGACCAAAAATCGTGTCCCCTGAATCAGTTCTACAGAATGCAAACTGCTGATTTGAAAGGTGCCAAACTAATTGTGTTCCAAGCCTCGTCTTTAGATCGAGGTTTGGAACGCATACGTAACTGGCACCCTTCCAATCGACAGTTTGCACACTATAGAACTGATTCAGGGGACACGACTGAACCGTTAAAACGCGTGAATAGGGTCTGTAGCTCGACAACATTTATTGCTAATTAACAGATTACATTGTTTATTATTATTATTTTTAATTTTCGAATATAAAATACATAAACAATTCAGACAAAATATCCACTACTTCAATTCGCGTGGTTTTTCATTTTCTATTCTCTTTAACTGTAAAAACAACCTGCCAATTCGTATACATATACAAAATATTTAGCTTTAAAAAAAATCACAAACAAATTTATACTGCGCCAAAAGCAATCGCCTAGTATGACTTTCGCGGTATTTTCTGTGGGATTAAAAAATAACATCTTTATAATGTAATACATGTATGTACAGTGTCTCATAATTTTACGTATACATCCAAAGCGAGCGCCATCTTTTTTTAAATTGAGAGTTAGAAACTTTAAGCATCCATACAAGTATTTATATAAATTATTTTGACTACATTTGTGAGAACTATACTGTTAGCTAAATCAGGGAATCAATAAATGCACGTTTAATCGTTTACGTCATGGGAATTGGTGTACAATTCGTCGGCGTTTTCACAAAGAGGCGAATTCGTCAAAAACATTTTTTTAGCAATTTTTGTTTTTGGTATAATCTGACTTGATTTGATGTCCTTATGGCGAATCGCGATTCACCACTCATTGAAAAATATGAAACAACCAAACTTGGGACGAGAGAAATATCGTAAGGGCCTCATCGGGATTCGAACCGAGACCTCTGACTCACCGGGCAGATGCTCTACCAGCTGAGCTATAAGGCACAGTTGGTATACTCCCTCAGGTTTTCCCAATGGACCAAATTCTTCTCTCTGTGTTGCATGGTAGCGCAACCGGGAAAAGTAACGATGGGTGATCACTCACGCACCATGCCAGATGTTGTGATTGAAAAAGACGGTATGTGCACGAATTGCGTTTTCACGAAGTGGCGAATAATGGTATAATGTTATTAGCCACTTCGTGAAAACGCCACGCGCAGGGCGACGTTGCAAAGTACGCGCGTAGTGATTATAAAGACGGGGGACGAATTCTGTGGCGAATCACGTACTATGGTCGGCATTTTGCGTTTTCACGAAATGGCGAATACGTTTTGAGCCAAATTGTTCTTTAATTAGACAATCAGTACAATAAAACAGTATATTTTAAAGTCATTTAACGTACACTGAACATATATCACCGAAAAATACTGACGATTTTTGTCAAAGTTGTTAAAAGTGACCAACTTTAAAAGCGGATTCGCCACTATGTGAAAACGCCGATGAATTATTGCGATTTTTCAAATTATGTTAAATGGTTATATGGTAAACTTTTCACACAATTGTTGCTGTCAAATGCTGTGTATGCTAAAATGCCATAATGTTAACCTTTTACATTAAAGTTAGGCCTACTTTCAATTTTGCCGTAAACTATACATAATTATGTACATGTACACTTGACCAAAAAAGTTCTGTCACCAGTAAGACATTTATTGATATTTATTATTAAATTGGATTTATTGTAGGAAAATATATCAAATGTTAGCTTCACTGAACAGGAATGCAACAAAGGAGTGTGGGGTCAGAATGAAAAACACCAAAGATCAATGCAACTTGTGATTTGGGCAATTTGTGTGTACTATAGACAATTAGGAAATTTGTAAGTGAGTTTGGATTTATCAATGTCTTGTCAAAAACATCCAAATCAAAATGGTTAAATTGTCCAATCTGAATCGTGCCATTGCATTGGGTATGGTGGAAGCAAAATACTGAACTGTAACTCCCCTTGCTTGAGTGCAATAAAGTTGACATCGTTGTGTTTTTTTGTGTTTTTTATTCTGACCCCACACTCCTTTGTTGCATTCCTGTTCCGTGAAGCTTGCCATCATGGACTCCGTTGAGCTCTATTCCTTTGAGTGATATGTTCAGCTAAAAATTGATATATTATTTTCCTACATTAAATCCAATTTCATAATAAATATCTACAAATGTCTTACTAGTGACAGAACTTTTTTGGTCGAGTGTATTTTGTGTCTTTCCACGGTAAACGGATACATTTGGCTACTATAAGAATATATTTCCGTACAAATACCCTTGTCTTACAATAAAATAAGTAACTATGTTTTTCGAGGCCTACATTGTTTGTATGAAATTTGGTAATTGTGGCATTTTGGGGCACATAGTGCTTGCTATGGCGATTCACATCATATTGTAAATACGCTTAATTTGGGTGCTTTAACGTCAAATCCAGATTTCTCGCATTTGTTGATTGAGATCGTATAAATAAGTATCGTATGAAACTCTAAAGGTTGCCTTAGGGCCGACTTCACAGCCCATGTGGTAAATGTTCACATATGTTCTTGGTTATCAAATGTACCTGTTATACTATGGAAATATCATTTGCATAAGTCTTGACAATTAAAGTTGCATTGGCCGTGGTCGGTAAAAAAAGAGTTATATCAAAGAAACGAAAGACATTGTGCCTAACAAAATTAACTCATAATACATTAGTTTAAATTTTATAAAAAGCGGAAACGTGGGAATGTTAAAATACATTTTTTTAGAGGAGCAATTGTAATACAACAATAGACAAATTGCAAGAACTGTGTAAATGTAGAAAATATCTTATTTCCAACTACTATTTTGAAAAACAAAATGGCGGCGACAACAAAACAAGCTACCTATTAAGGGGCCCATCTAAAGTTTTCCACATTTTTACAGTTCTATACAGAGATTATTATTTTTCAAGACACGCACCCACACCCCCACGAAATACTTTATCTGTCAGTGCCATGAAGTGTCAACACGTCATGGCAAGTCCCCATTTCCCTTATATACGACTTCCGCCTTTCTTGTAGAACCGTGACAATGTTGACAACTTTGGATGGCCCTTATAAGTGCATAGAGTATTTCTTCACATATTTATACTGTTGAGGTGTTTAGAGTTCTGTACTGATAACATTACTATCTTCACGTTCGCCATTTATTGGTATCATATTAGAGTCACTTTCGATGTTGTTGGTGGGCTTTTCATCTCCGGTGATGTCCTCGGGGTTCAAGTCGTTTTTAGGGTAGCTCTTTCTCATCGAATTGCGATAATCGTCGAAGTTTGGATTGACGTGGTAGGTGAAGGATTTCTCCTCGTCAGGGCTGATCAGAGCAGCGTCGTCGGCCGTCGTCGAGGCGACCTGTTTGCCTCCGTTCGCGAGAGATGACATGGAGGAGATGCTCTTCATTCTCGGGATGGGTCTGAGTGCCTCGTCGTCTACGGGGTCATCCTCGGCCGTGGCTCGGTAGGCAGGGATGCTCGTAAGGTCTGGCCCGTAGCCGGCGGACTCCAGATCTAGAGGAGATCGCGGCGGGTCTCCGTTCACGATTGTATTTCCATAACGGCTTCCGAATCCACCGCGTGTCTGCGTGTAGACGATCCCCGAGTCCACGGTCTCCACGTCATCCCGATCCCGCCGAGAGAGGGTCCTCCGGAGACCCGTCTTCTTTTTCTTGTTGATCTCCTTGATCTTTCGCTTTTTTCCGCGCCACCAGCAGGTAAAGATCACCAGTACTATCAGGACTAGACCGAGGATGATGCCGAGCAGGATCGGACCGACCAGCTGAGCTAGGCTCTTCCCGGGACGAACACGGATGACGTGGGTATCAGCGGAGGAGCCCAGGGTATTCACGGCTTCACAGCGGATCGTGATGTTATCATCTTCCATGGTCAGTTCAGGCAAGACCAATCTGGACCCACTCTGCTCGAGCCGTGCCTTGTTGAAACGCGGGTGCTCCTCGAACGAGATCTGGTAGTCGGCGTAGCGCCAAGTGTAGGCGAAGTCGGGAGGATTCCCAGTCGCGACGCACGTTAAACTCGCTTCGAGCCCAGTCTCAAACATGTTCTCTCCTTCGATGGTAACAATGGGAGGGTGCTGGACTTTGAGGGTTACGTCACAGGATTCGTAGCGGGCGTTATCTGGCTGACAGGTGAATTTCTGCTGATCAGCCGAAGCCTGGGCTAAAAACATGGAGCTTATTCCGGTCCCTTGAGGTCTAATCGTGATAGGAGAGCTACTTAGCGGAATATCCCTAAGATACCACATCAGTTTAACGGTGGGGTCGTTTGAAGCGCATTGGAAGGATAAATTGTCTCCGATAAGAGCCTCCCTGCCTTCTTTTATCCAGCAAGCCGGATTGCCAGTCGGTGGGACCTGAACGACAGTCAGGGTAGCCGGTCCTGATCTGACCGGCATAGGAGGCACATCCCCTCTAGAATCACTCAACACAACATTACAGACGTACACCCCGGCGTCTTCTACTTGAGCCTCGCTGATCATGAGATCGTAAAAACCGTTCGCAACATCCACGTTCACCGAGAATCTCCCCGGAGTGCCCGTTGGTAGTCCCCCGCCGGAATTGATCAAAAGCTCCCTGGAGCTGCCCGGCACGGACCAGAAAACAGTCACCCGGGTCTGTCCGACCCTACACCTCATCATGACAGGAGTGTTTAGCAAAGCCTCGGTATCTCTGGGCTCGGTGAGGAAAGATTGGGCCCACACCAATACCACACAGTTTACAAAAACACTCAATAATGTCGCCGTTTTCCACGGGCCAGCCATAACAGACTGTATTCACGCTGACACAAAACAGACGAAGCAACGTTCAAGCACCAACCATTATGTTCCCAACTTTCCCACGGTTTCCGTTCGTCAGATAACTCTCCTACATCGGAAGCACTTTCGATGAACTGAAATCCCTTTTCTCAACTTACGATTTTGAGCACCAATTCGTGTATTTCTCTTTTTGTTGGTCGTTAAATTTCTCCTCCTATCTCTCGTCGTGTCCTCCGATTACAGATGCGAACATTCAACACCGTGCATCAACTGGTAGCGATTATGGCACACACGACGTCATCACAACCAAGGCCTCGTTACCTTCAATAGCTTTCACAGCCACAATAGACCACGCCTGACATACTTAATGCTGCCCAGTCACCCATCAAGCAGCAAATAATAAAGTCATAGATGACAATCAAAATATGAATATTCATAAAGGAGGTCAATCCTTTCGATGTGGGAGTGCATGCTGAAAGAGCAACAAGTGAAAGGAATTGTGAAAGTGTTTTTGTTCGTTCTTTTAGAAGAGGAGGGGATGTTTTATCAATAGATACATGCAACTTGTTGTTATCAGTAGTTGGGGCTTGATTATATAGATTGTAAATTCCTGGGAGGAAACTTATAAACATGACCTCTGCATTTTTCTCTCTTTTTTTGACCGGATGTTTTGCAATCTATTACAACAAAATTGGCGAATTTATTAGAGAATAGAAATGCAGAAAATAATTTCTGTTCAATTTTGGATGGTTAATATTTCTTCTGTTCTGTTTTTGCTAATGGTTTCTCACGTACATTATCAAAATTATCTGCTCAATTATTGTTAGTGAAATTTCTGACGTACAGTTGAAGTCAGAAGTAAAATACAACTGTATGCAACCAAGTGTTACAATAGGTGTGTTTACACCATTTTTGTAACAGTCTTTACTGAAGTCTTGATTTTGTGGAATTCCTCACGTGCATGGAGTACTTAAAAACATAGCTTGTACACCTTGCAATGGTTCGGGTAGTCCTGTTTACCATTTTGGGTGATGATGGTATAGTGGTGTGCATGTATTGATACTTTAGACTTTAACTGTATATGTCTTGTTATTTTGCCCAGTTTCGCACATATTAAATCCAATTAATGCTGCATGCTTTGGTTTAGTTCCAATAGAAAATGGAAATCTTTCCTCAAATAATTTCCCACAACTTGTGGTTTCTTTCCTTCATTTCAAAATAATAAAAAGCTGCATACTTTCACGATTTTTGTTGTGTTTTTGTAACCTTGATAAACGCATGACTGAGCCAATTTTACGCGGTTAAAAAGAAGCGAACAAAAAGTGGGCGCAGATTGTTACCGTATAAGGAAGTGAATATCAGAAAGATTTTTTGGCAAGGGTAAACTGATTTAAATAACAATTGTATAAATAAATGTACAGCTTTGTAAGCCGGGACACAAAAGAGTGGGCGAATAATTATGCAGGCATACCATTGCCTGTGTACGTGATAATGTGCACGTACTGAAATAAATCGTTCTGGTAAAATAGAGTACCGATGTAAAACCTCATCCTTTGTGTGCGTGTGGCCAAAATTATTGTATCTATACACTAAAAACCAGTGAACTGTTTGCCTATATAGACCGTATCGAATATCCGCCATTTCGTGGGGCACTTTTTGTTACTTAAACCGTTCAACAATTGAAGCACAATATGTGCAACCATGCATGTCCTCAAGGAACAAAGAAACTGCCCCACGAAATGGCGGCTATTCGATACGGTCTATAGGCGCTTTAGCAATGGACGTTTCAGATTACCAGCGAATGCCACACTGGTATAGGGCCCGCTTCAAACGTCGAACTTGTGCCGTGACTAATTTAAAAAAAAACGTAAAATTGAATTAAACGAGCAAAAATTTGAACTTGGTGTAAAAGAGTGAATTGTAGGCCTACTATAAATGACGGTATAGTGGGCAAATTTGCAGGGGTATGGAATTAGTTTTTTTACTTGTATGTATAATTATCTAGAATATAAGCGAAGTGCACATGAGCGAAAACAAATAAGACTAGCACGCAAAAAATGCAAGTTGTAGTTTTGATGTCTCAGCGAACAAATGCGAATGTCTTTAAACAAAATTAAATATCATCTCAGGAATCACATTTAGATTTCGCTAAAGTAAATCTATTCCACACATTTCCGCTTGTGGTTTCATTAATCGTGATAATTTCGACAAATTGAGAGAATCCATCTGTATTTATTTTTTTGTTCGAGGAGAAAGCAGCTTAATGATACAAAGTCCGCTTAATCTTGTTGACAACAAAATTGCTCCGTGTGCATGCAACAAAACCGGGGAGCGATGTTGCTATTTCAGCGTACTGCCGAGGTGTCATTTTCACGGGCAGGAAGTCTGATTATACCGGCGTTGGTATAGCAACGGACACCTGCCGAGGTAGCTGACAATAGACTAGAATTAATTAGCTTTACCCATAAGAAAGCGAAATGATATTGCAGAGACGAAATAATTGTATTTGACAAGGGGATTTTTGTTATTTAAAGATAAATCGAGCCATCTTAAAAAGAGGTCCTTGGGACATTGCAGATTACTTGTTATAACCGGAACATTGGTTTTATCGGGAATGAAATAAAACTGAAGAACCAGGAATTGAGACCGAAGATTTTTCTTGTTAAAGCCCCAATACATCATTTGAAGTGACCCAAAATTTTACTTCACGAGTTGACAAGAAAAAAACCCGACTAAAAGTATCGATAGCAATGGTTAACAAACACAACATGTTTTTTGTTTTCGTGTAAAATGGTACCTTTATGGGAGACATTGCCAACTAAAGGTGTTTTTTTCAACTCTTTACCATTCATTCAGTTCATACACAAATATATTCTTCAGGTTTTCTGAAGTATTACTGCATCTATGTGGCTTAAATTTCTACAAGGCAGTTTATCAACACTATTCTGTACTTATGTAATGCTGTTGTTCCTGTTTTTAAAAGTTTTCCAATAATGTAATTATTTAACCTCTTATAGACCGTATCGAATAGCCGCCATTTCGTGGGGCACCTTTTGTTACTTAAACCGTTCAACAACGGAAGCACAATATGTGCAACCATGCATGTCCTCAAGGAACAAAAAACTGCCCCACGAAATGGCGGCCATTCGATACGGTCTATTACCGAGGTTTGAGTGTACATTATTTCTGCCTAAACCCACCCTGAACAAAATAATCCCCCTACCGCCCATGTTTACCGAATTAACTAACTTATTTTGAATAGTGCTGTGCCAATTCGAATAATTTGCTATTCGATATTCCAATCAATTATCGAATAATCGTTCAGACTATTTTAGATACTACAGTGCCAATTCGAATAATTTGCCATTCGAATATTCCAATCAATTATCGAATAATCGTTCAGACTATTTTGGATACTGCAGTGCCAATTCGAATAATTTACCATTCGAATATTCCAATCAATTATCGAATAATCGTTCAGACTATTTTGAATACTGGAGGGCCAATTCGAATAATTTGCCATTCGAATATTTCAATCAATTATCGAATAATCGTTCAGACTATTTTGCATACTGCAGTGCCAATTCGAATAATTTACCATTCGAATATTCCAATCAAATATCGAATAATCGTTCAGACTATTTTGGATACTGCAGTGCCAATTCGAATAATTTACCATTCGAATATTTCAATCAATTATCAAATTATCGTTCAGACTATTTTGCATACTGCAGTGCCAATTCGAATAATTTACCATTCGAATATTCCAATCAAATATCGAATAATCGTTCAGACTATTTTGGATACTGCAGTGCCAATTCGAATAATTTACCATTCGAATATTCCAATCAATTATCGAATAATCGTTCAGACTATTTTGGATACTGCAGTGCCAATTCGAATAATTTACCATTCGAATATTTCAATCAATTATCGAATAATCGTTCAGACTATTTTGCATACTGCAGTGCCAATTCGAATAATTTACCATTCGAATATTCCAATCAAATATCGAATAATCGTTCAGACTATTTTGGATACTGCAGTGCCAATTCGAATAATTTACCATTCGAATGTTCCAATCAATTATCGAATAATCGTTCAGACTATTTTGGATACTGCAGTGCCAATTCGAATAATTTACCATTCGAATATTCCAATCAAATATCGAATAATCGTTCAGACTGACTTGGTCACAATTGTGTATAAATTCAAAAGTAAACGATTTTGATAGTATAGGCTACAACAAACTGTGATGCAACGTATAAACTAAAGGATTTAGTTTGCTTTCGTATATAGGTTTCCTTTTGGCAGAATTTAATTCCTGTATAGCAACAGACAGAACACCAAATGTTACAAAAATACTAATTGTCGAAGTGCATTTGTTCATCAACTGCATTTGCGAATATTCATATCCTGAAACCATTATTTGGATATTTGAATAGTTGAATATCTTGCCATGCACAAAGTCAAAATCGATTGGGGTAAGTTAGCTAGTACTTATTTTGTACATCAAAATAAAAGAGAAAAAAAGTAACTCGGGATGCCAAATAACAAATTCAATTTTATTTGTTTGACTTAATTAAATATACACAATTACAGCAACCATAATTCAATATCAAAAATCACAACAACGCGCAGCAATATTGATGTAACAGGGTAATTCCCAAAATTAGGGGTCCAAAATGTTTGGTGTCCCATACGTACGACACTCTCTGTTTTAAAAATCACCACTTATGACCACAAATTCTCAGTAATGGACTGTGGCATGTGATTAAAGGGGGCAGCATCATTTTCTTCAATATTTTGTTTTCTGATTCCTGAAAAATATATTCAAAACAAAAAACCATAAAGGCTTATAATTTGTTTCATGGTATTGAATAGGAGTTTGGTGTCCCGGGTTACCTACGCCAATGAAAATTGGCTGTAGAATGAGTTTGCATTAACCTTGGTGCCATATGTACACACAAACATTAAATTTGAGTGGCATTTGTTCAAATAAAAATAATTATTTTCTACTGGGAAACCACTTTCAATCATTAAAAACACTTGGAAATCTTAAAAAGCATGTCACACTTTTGGAACCCTAATTTTGGGAATTCCCCAACATCAAAAAGACTTTTAATTCAAATTATTGTACCTTTTAAAATTTTGATTAATACTTTTTCTCGTTTACCCGACATTATGCAAAATACATCTGATTCAATTAAATGTCTAAAATATCTGTATATCTTTTTACAAAATATGTACCAGAGAGCTGTTTTCTGTCTCATTTCTGAGTAATATGATGTGTGGAGTAATATGCACTTCGCAGTTCTGTGAAAGTCCAAAGAACTCTAAGTCATTTCATAAAAATACAAGATTTTTTGTGTTAAAAAAAATCGTATAGGCCCTAATTATTCAAACCACAAAATACTAGCAACTTTTGGAATATAGTTCTACAATTTGTTTTGTGCTGGTAATCCCACGGCTTCCATGCATTAAAATACTAACAGATATTGCCATTTAATAAATCAATCTGTGTAAAGCCAGTATTGTTTTTTTAACAAGCAATGTATTTCCAATATATTTATTTTCTATTTTTTAGTAATATAAAATATTTTTTAAATTAGAAAAATTTGGCAGAGAAATGTATAAAAAGGCCCAGCTCAAACGTCCATCTTTTGCCGTGTCTAATTCAATTAATTACAATCAACACAAAAGTAGCAGAAGTTATTTTGCTTCAAACGTCGACTTTTTGTCGGAAGCAATAAATAGAGTGCTAAAGTGTGACGTCAGTAACCAGGGTAACTGGGTCTAAACATTCGCTGGTAATCTGCACAGGCCATCGCTAAAGCGTGGGGAAACAGTTCACTGTAGACCCAGTAACCTTGGCAACACACAATGGATGACGTTTTCACTTCAGTACTATACATACACTTCGCATTTCCGCATACTCGAAATTAGTCAATACAACTATGTGTTGTTTCATACAAACGCAAAACTGAACAGCAAAAGAAACGCACATTTACAGATTAATCAAATTTTGAAAATTTCCTTTTGTAATTAAGCTGACATTGAAATATTCAAAAAGTGAAAAACAAATGCTTTTCTTCTGCTGCTGGGTGTAATTTTGTGATAAAAACATTCAGTCAGAAAAAAATGTGTATTCGAAGTATTGAGTATTTTTAAGACGTAGCCAATGAATTTGGGCACGATTATAATCAATCGTAATACCAAGTATATGGACATTATCAACCGGTACCAATTCCATTTGTATTCAGTCACGTAGATTAATTTAATTGAATATTGCAGTAATTCGACGTTTAAAGCCACGTCGCCTGTTAGAACGGCAGACTGTCGAATTTTTGGCACAAAGTCGGCAGTTGCTTAAAAAGGGGTGTGTTTGAAACCCGGAGGTAGCCGGAGGTCGGAGGTAACCCGGAGGTAGAATTTATTGTGACCGTGTAGTACATGCTACAACCTACCTCCGGCTTGTTATTTTAATACCACGTAGCTCCGGAGCCACCGTCAACACACCAACTACACGTTAGCAAAAACAATCTACCTCCGGGTACCTTTGGGTACCTCCGACCACCTCCGACCTCCGGGTTTTATAAATTTCCCTTAAAAAGTCAATCTATACTTTATGGGTTTATTTGAATTACGCACGACAGAAGTTCGACATTCAAAGAAGGCCTCAGTCCATCATTTATCAAAACAGAATGAGAGTTAAAAATTGAGTACTAATCTTTCAGAAATCAGTGGCAACAATTTCTCGAACTTGATATCCAAAAACATTTGGGCAAAATATTAGAATCCGTTTCCCTCCCAAAATTAAGTTTGTACCGAGAGAGACAAAAGCTTGATTTCCTGAAATCTGTCTGCATGACAAAATTAAATTATAACACTCGAAAGTCGAAGACTCACTCCATGATATTAAGTCCCACATTTTTAGTGAAATCCAATTCTGCATAGATGATGCGATCAGGAGATTTATTGTCACTTGTTGGAGTCGGAGATGCACTGGAATTGTCTTGACTGTTGTTACTACTCACTGGAATATTGGACGTGATGCTACTGTCCTGACTGGGTCGTCTTTTTAATTCCTCCGATTTCTTCCTGTAGTGTCTTATACGCTTCTTCTTGGAGCCATCTCTTTCTCCTCCAAGATCGTTCACAGAAGGTTCAGAGTGGTCCGTGGCGTCTGTTTCTCCAGTAGCTACAGAGACAGTGTCTTTTGAGTCAGTGTCTTTTGATAAGGAGGTCGGACGGGGCGGTGGCGTTGGCATTTTTGTGGGGCCATTCTCAGTTTCTCCTCCTGTCGATGTCGACGGCGTATCAGCTGATTTATGTAACTCAGGCTTAGATGATACATTTAGTTTCTTAATCTGAGCGTAAATTGGGTCTTTAGTGGGTGCCTTCAGCCGAGCTTTCACCGGGGGCTCCTTGTAATGCTTGGTCGCCCTTTTCTCTTTCTTTCGTGGTCGTTGAGTTGCTTGTTTCGGGGGAGCGACTGGTTTCTTTTCAAGTGTTTGCACGGGTTTTTCGAACTTCTGGTCTATGTTTTTGTTCAGCGTGAGGTTTTTCTTTTTTGGTTTTGGAGCAACTGCAGTTTTGGTATCGGGTTCGGGTCTCGTCTCTTTATTAACTTCGGAAGCAATTTCGAATTCGTCTTGCGGAGCCGTTCCCGGCGTTGGATTTGGTTCATCTCTTGTTCTGTCGTCTTCGGGCGCCGCGGAAGCGACCGGTTCTTGGGAGGGAACAACGTCCGGAGGTTGCAATATGGCGTCCAGGTTTTCGTAAGGGTGAGGACCGTCTCTGACGGACTGGCGATCACCGTCTTCGCTGGCGAAGTCCACGTCAATAGCTACGACCGGCGGCGGAACCCATGCTCCCGTCTGCAGGGAGTTCGCGTCCAGGACGGTGTGGGGCTCCAACATGGCTTCCCTGCAGAACCTGCATTGACGATGTCTGAAGACGATAAATAGCACCGTAACAAAGAGCAATAGGGCGATGAGGCTCATTAACCCGACCACAACAAAGGGAATCACATCAGTTTGGGCCGGAGTCTTAAAAATTATAAAACAGCTTTCTGAGATCATATTAGGCCCACTTAGTGCAGCCTCGCAGACGAACGCGGGCTCCGAGTTGGATTCTAACCTGCCGGTGTAGGTGATGGAAACGGTCGTGTTCGCTCGGGTGGTCTCAATTTTATCAGGAGGCGGGGGTTCGAATTTATCCGGGACCAACAATCTCAATGAAGTGTTGGCGTGCCCAGTCGACACGCAGGTAATGGTAAAAGAATCCCCAACTGAAATAGTGCCACTGATTGGTAGGCTTTCACAAGCCGGATTCCAAGTTTTGGGCAAGACTTGCAATTCCCCCACAGACGAGTTCAGTTCTCCGAAGCCGCAATAATAATGTCCCGTGTCCTCAACTTTGCTGTTATTGATAACAAGTTCCTTATCGAAAGAACCGCCAATAACTGAAAATCGATACAGGTCATCACTAATTTCCATTCCGTCATTCCTGAACCATTTGAGTGGGATGTCATCCGATGTATTTCCAGTTACCATGCAGGAGAATTCAACATTCCCTCCCTCGACAACTAGCCGACTTGATGGCTCCCTGTTAAATCTGAGAGCTGCCATATCTCTTGGCGTGCACGTAATCAAAATCAGCACAGATAAACGCACCAGCCACGCAACCAGTTTCAAACTTCTCCGGTCGGCCATCTTCGTTATAGGTACAGCTTCACCTCGTGGAGTCAAAAAAACAATAACCACAAACTTTACCAAGCAAGAAACTTTCCCACCATTCGATGTTACAAACTGTTGTCTCATGTGCAGAACTGTGCATGTCCATAATTATGCGATACTTTTTGGTTAAAACTCAAGTACTCTCACTGTCCGTGCACGTCGAGGTTATACTGTACATACAATCCTGTCCTTGACGAAAAACCACGTCACACATTTTGTCCGCAATCCCAGAGTAAAATGTTCGCCCTTTTCACACTTATTTCGCTCAAAATCGCTCGTATTTCAACTCATATCTGTTCGTTTTTAGCGTGTTGCAGTTGATCCCAACTCTTCGCTTATAAATAAAAAAGGAATCAATTCAACTAGAATATACCGCAACATCAATAACAGCAACTGCACACCATATACGCCCATTGTGTGCACGAACACAATGGAACTCGGTGCACGTGTACATGTACGCGGAAATTCTACCTAGCCTGTAGCGAACCAATCATTGAAATCGTACATCCGGGAATCTCATTCACTTATTCTCTAGTTGTCGACACAATTAAACAAAACAATTAATTATATGTCACTTTGATGTGCATAACGTTACTATATTTTGCTATGCAGTAGAGGGAAGTTAATTTGCGCATTATGTAAATGAATATGAAATGAGCGTGTCCAGATCACGTTTTTGGCTCTCATTTTTTCCCATGGGTGTCGAGATTTTGATACCATATAATATGTCAGATTTTTCTCATTAACATTCTGAAATTTCGCGTTCTCAATCCGTATATTTTCAGGGATATCGTTAAAAAACACCGATGTTTTGTAAACTAATTTATTTGGTTCCGTAAAGCAGTGCAGTGATCACCAACGTTTTTGCCTCCGCATCTAAATTGGAGATTGCAAATTTCCTGTTTTCTTCCCATGGACATAGTATTTTGGAAAGGTATTTTACAATTTTTGAACGAGCTGATTTAAAAGCTCCCGAAATAAAATAACTTTACACACACTCTTTGCTGCATATTATGAATCATTTTTTAGAAAGACATCACTACTGTTCATTGTGAAGTAAAATGAATACAAGTTAGCATTTTTTCAACTTTAAAAATATCTGCACAGAAGCTTACAGAAAGAGAGCGCTGTTTGGGGCATATCACCTCAGGAACGCACAAGAAAAAAAATGCAGTAAAAACATGAAGTTTAGAACTGGAATTCAATTGTGGCAAACTACTGCGGTTTCCATGCACGTACCTTCTGTTTTTCATGGTTCACAACAGGCAACACGTAAACAAAAACACAAACAGCCATACAAGGGCTACAGAAGTTTCAAAACGTTGGCGACAATGGTGGAATCTTTTGTGAACATTTGAGTGTGCTTTTCCTGTTTGCCTAATGTGACATCACAACTTTACCATGAATATGCAAATTTGTACGAGACAAATTGAGCATAAAACCAAAACCTTGGTTTTTAACTCCTAAACATTTTATAAATATGGTTTTTAGAACAGTAATTGCATCCTAGTTTCCTTGATAAAAAAATACAATTTTTAGGGTCCTTTAAACGGTGTTTTTCTAAATTTGTGCATGAGCCTTATGTCATTTCCCTCCGTTTGTACATGTAAGTTGTAACGTGTAGTTTTAGACCCATAAAATAATTGCTCAGGCCGTATACAATCTGTGCTCGTGGTTGAATTGTACAGAGCACGAACATGCATCCTTGCGTAATAAAGCCAGGTCTACATGTATTAAACTCCGGTATGGGCGTTGCCCGAACGATTTCTGCATGCGTAATTGCTATGGCATGATGAGATATGTGATTGCGTGTATAAGCGTACTTGCCATAGAGACGGATATATTTTGCATTTGAATACGTTCTGGTGGGCCTTTTTATTAAAACCACTGATGCCTGACCTTAGAAGCATATGGGTTGAACTAAACGAAGGCGTTGCAAATGTGTAATGGCTTTTAATGGGGTTTTCCCATATACATTTCCATCGATCGAGTTTTCCCTCACTAAAATCGACCATTGATCTCTAAACACTGGGTGGTACGAGAATATTCTATACGAAAGTGTGACGTCCATTGCCTGGCTCTAAACATTAGCTGGTAATCTGAAACGTCCAGTGCATGAAATAAAGGTAGTTAAAGGTGGTTAAAAAATGAATGCACATTCGTTTTAAAGGAAGGACAACACTTGCAAAGGGTTGCCTAACTCTGTACGCTTCGTGTAAGTCGCCATCTTTTGCAGTTTGGCGCTCGGACTTAGAGGGCGTGAGTCAGAACACAACAGATTTATAGCTCTATGATCTTTACATACTTCGCGGCGTATGGGCATCATCCATGCAATCGTTGCATGGTTGACGTAATCATCCCTTTCCAAATTTCAAATATGGCGCAGCACATAGTTGCATTAGTTGCAGAGTTTATCGACAAAATTAAAGGAAGGGACAACACTTGTTTGAAGTTATCGACGAATTAAATCATAAATTTTTCCGATGTATTGCCCGGTGCATAAACCTTCATGAGAATCAGAGAATCTTGTTTTCGGTAACCCAATTAATTTTGATGATAAACTCATGCAACTATGTACTGCGCTATATTTGAAAGGGATGATGACGTCAACCATGCAACGATTGCATGGATGGCGTCAAGATTGATGCCTTGTTTCCTGACTCCCATACGCCGTGAAGTATGTAAAAATCTGTTGTGTCCCGACTCACGCCCTCTCACGTCCGAGCGCCGAACTGAAAAAGATGGCGACTTACATGAAGCGTTCAATGTTCGGCAACCCTTTGCTAGTGTTGTCCGTTCCTTTAAATCCGTTGGCAAGTCACAACGTTATTTAGGATCTAAATTAGGACATTTTTTGGACACGTATAGTGACATTGGTGTCACATTGGTGATGATTATGGGATTGTACATGTATTGGGGTGGCGGTACTAATATATATTGTTTTTTAAAGAGAAAATATTCCAAAATAGGTCTCCAGAAATTTAGTTAATTACAGTTGTAGTCAGAAGTTCACATACAACTGTGTTAAAACTGGTGTGTTTAAACTTGCGTTGTCACCATTTTTGTGACTCTCTTTACTAAAGTCGTGATTTTGTGGAATTCCTCACTTGCTTGCAGTACTTAAAACATAGCTTACGGACCTTGCAATGGTTCGGGTAGTCCTGTTTACCATTTTGGGTGATGATGGTAGTGGTGTACATGTATGTAAACTTCTGACTTCAACTGTATATGTTGTTAAAGGGATTGGGACACAATTTCTGTTAAAAAGCCACTGATGTTTTGCAGATCTGGTATACCTTTATCCATACCTTTGAGTTGTCACAACCACAACAGATCACAGCATGTGGCCTACGCCATAAATGAAAGAAATGCTTTCTTTGGTAGGCCTACATGTACTATTGTTATTCATATTTTACCCCGAAATTGAAGGTCGCAAACCTTGGGTGTGTTTTTCTTCAACAGGATTGTGTTTTGCTAAAACCTCGAAATCACTGACCCGCGCCATTTGGGCTGTGGTGAAATTTCGTTCCCATGAACGTTGGAATTTAGTTTCTTTTGAATTGGACACTGCTGACGAAATCTATTCATAAACAGCAGATAAAGGTGGCAGCCATATTGGTTTTCTTTCTTTTTTGGCTTTATTTATTTACACCGATATTTTGATTTGAAGCTTTTACATTTCTACTGAATTTGCCTGGTTTAAATACAAAAATGTGTAGAAAACTATAATGTTCTTTAGCTTAAAATAAAATGCTTATTTTCAAAATAGTATAAATTTCGAGAAAGGTTTTTTTCTTGTTATAATTTTTGCTCTAAACGACCGATTAACATCTATTGCATCTGATTTTTTATATAATATACCAGGAATTTATACAAAATATCCAAATAAAAAGTCATATTTACAAGCGGAAAGCACCAATTTAAGATCTACCAGCTACTTCATTTTCGAAAATATTTATGAAATATGGTTAGCAGAAAAAACTGGTGTTTAAAATAATAAGATATTGTAGGCGAACTGAATAACAAAAAAATGAAGTCTACAGCCTGCCATTGGTCACCATCTTAACTGGTTTCCTACATTCCTTGGTAACCATGTAAGCTATCGTGTACATATCGAGAACGCATTGCGAACAAATGCTTTTGGTGCGTTTCTTAAAATAAAAACAATATTTCCTTGACAATCTTTCTTAAAGAAAGATTACCAAAAACCCACGGTAAAACTTTATGCTGAGTCGATAATAAAAAGCAATTTTATGAAAACAAATATCTTCCAATTTTCACAAATTCTTTGGACAAAACAAAACTTCTGCAATAGTAGTTCAGATCAGTAACCTCTTTCTTTCAGTCATTTTGATTCCTACAGGCCTTGTTTACATGAGGAACATAATTTCAGTCGTGTCACTCGAATGGGTTTATCATATGTACATTGCTGACTGCAAAGGTACCAGACTACTTCGCATTCCAAACTAGTCTGGTACCCTCTCGTTCAGTAGCTTACATTTTATGAAACGGGTTCAGGGGACATGACTGAAAATGGCGTCTGTGCATGCACATGAAAATCAGAGCCTTTCATGGCACGATGACTATGTGGGTAAACTGCGCCAAATTGCTGGCAAATTCTTGCCACCTTCAAAATAATCTAATGATAAAGGATTTTGAAGGCCCAAAATATAATAAGTCGTCATGAAATAGGCGTTGATAAAAAGTCTGGGGTGCGTTCCAGTTACGCGAACGCTCCAAACGTTCGCCACTGGTTACAGTGTTTTTGTGCACTCGTCTATGGAAAGCACCAGCTGTTGGCGAACGTTGGACGTAAAACGCGAACGTGAACGCGAAATGCTTTGAGGACTTTGTCGTTTACTTTGAGGCAAAATAACTTGCCGTGACAAAAATTCGAACCAATGCTCAAGCAATTTCGCGTTCACGTTCGCGTTTTACGTGCATCTATACCTCCTATTGTTTGCGCGTTTGAACGCACCCATGATCTATGGGCTTGCAAAATGCTCTGTTTATGACCTTTGCTGTATAGTCTATACATAATTTCAGTTAACCTCAACAGATCTATACCTAATCGTGGAAATTTCGTTGCAAAATCGAACATTTTAGGCATACCTATAGCCCCATCCTGTAAAATTTATCACAATAAGCCTCTAAATATGCAGGAAAATGTCCGCCATTTTGTTTTTATTCGAGCAATTATTGCAACTGAAATGTGACCGCAACACAAACGGGCCGCAACGTCGGCAATTTGTTTGAATTTTGTTGTGATGTTATAATAAAATCTAAACATTGTATGAAATTTTGTGATTTTAGCTATTGGGAACATGGTGGTTGCTGTATATATTAACATTTTAAAGAGGCTTAATTTGGGGTCCTTTGACTTTAAACGCAGATTTCTCGCATTTGTATATATTCAGACATGGCCAGATTCAGTAAGTGGTAATTAAGCATGATCTTAAAGCGTATTCTAAAACTGTTATTTGGAGCCGACTTTATACAGCCTATTCGTGGTGGATGGTCACATCTGTTAGAAATGATTTTCCTTTAATTTTGGTGTCTACTCGAAGTCTGGATCCATGATCGGTTCTGAAGAAGGGTAAGACTGAGACAAAGAATTGCTATGCACACTGTCTCTTTGGAACGTCTCGATACCGTCATTGGCCTCATCGCTTTGGAAAGCCTCGTTGAGATTCTGGTACCTGGGCCCTTTCTCGCCGGTCTCGAAATCGTTGCTTGTGCTGGCTTCCTTGGGCCCCCCGTCGAAGGGAATCGATTCCTGACCTCCCTGGAAATCCTCGATCGGAGCCATCTCCTCGTCGTAAACCTCGATGAAGTCCCCGTCCCCTGCCTCTCGGGCTGTAGTCGGTCTGGACCGGTTCACGGAGTACCTCAGTCGGTCTTTTTGTTTGTCGTCTTCTAGGTTCGATCTGTCCACGCACAAGATGCAGCCGACGACTACGAAGAAGATTAGGACAACGGCAGCAATGGCGCCAATTATGACCAGGATCAGCCATGTTGGAAGCGCCCCCAGGCGTTGGATCTCCATCCTGTCTTCGCCAACTCCGATCTCGTTAGTAGCGCGGCAGTAGAAGTCCTTCCCGACGTCATCTGTCGTCAACTCGATCCTAATTGCCGTTGTGCCTAGTTCGCTTGTAGGTACGGGCTCCGAGGTCTTATTTAAAGGAAGAATAATCCTAGGGCCGAGTGTTATAGCCGGGTAGCCGTAGGCTTTGCACGTCAGCTCCACTGAAATCGTCTCTAGAAGCTGAACGCCGACAATTTTGGGGGACACGGTAACTTTGGGTTCAAAGCGGACTTTGAGGAGATTTTGAGGCCCGGATACATCATCATCTGTACATGACCTCTCAGCTGATGTCCTAGCGGGGTGGCTCTCCGTGCATCGGAAGTAAGACTGATGATCGATACTGGATAGTTCCACCCTAGCCGTAGTCGTCACGAAATCATCTTGTACGATCGTCTGGCTTGGTAGGTCTTCCACCACGTTGTTCCCCTTGACTCGGGCCCAGGACAAGCTGGGTAAGGGTATCCCACCCATTGAGGAGCATGTCAGACTCAGAGTGTCCCCCTCCTCGTATTCGCCTTGGGCGTTGGGCTTCGGTGTCCCGTTGCACTGGAAAAATTCCGGCTGTGGAACCACGGCCTTGTCCACCACCGACAAAATAGCTCCTGCCTCCAAAGCGGATGACGCGTAGTCCCTTGGATCGCTAACCAAACAAGTATACGACCCGGTATCAAGGGAAGTCACATTAGCAACTTGGAGGTTATACTCTCCCATCCCTGGGTCTCCGACGAATTGAAATCTGGGGTAGGAGTTGTGAGTGTTGGTATTTGGACCCAGGGTGAAATCTTTCCCGGCGGCGTTCTCCGCGGATCGCTGGTTGATGTTCCAGAAGACGAGATGACTTCCTCGATTGGCGATGGTGCAGTAAAAAGTCACTGGGAAACCTTGGACGGCTGTGGTGTCACTCGGTGTTACCGAAAACGACGGCTGGTCGTTACTTTGTGACAAAACTTCCGGTGTCACCAACAAAGCGACAATGACACAACATATGATCGCCACGCGTTGGCACGCCATGCTTAGATCAAAATTCAAGTCAATGGAACTTCAAATCACACGAGGTCCTCTCTTCGTCTTAGACGTCTTTTAGATTTCACTTCCAACAACGTATTTTAGCTTCACTCCCGAATCATCAACACGACAGTTTAACATTCAAAGTTCGTGCTGCTGGTTTCTTGATCAAAAAAATCTTTGTGACTTGAATCATCTGTTAAATTTGACGAAAGAAGTTTATGCTTGTTAGGGCATTTGCCCGTGTAGTCATCAGTCACCCCAGCTTAGTTCAACTGCAATTTTCCACAGCAAACTAACTCACCAGGGCGCGGTTTGGTTTGTCTTTCATCGTGGTATCTGACCTGTGACCTGTGTTTACTTTCGATTCGTGCTGGAATCAAACATTTTTCCAATGGGGGAGTACAGAGATGTGCCTTGCAATCCGCTTTTTAGTTCAGACATTTATTCCTTTCCATAATCCTTTCGTCCAATCATTTATTCTCAATGTTACACTTTTAAATGAGTGAATGATAACACTCTAACGATATTTAGCAGAAATATAAGTTTAGTTAATCTATAGGATCGCCCCTCCAAGGCAAGAGTTCCATGACCCAGACGGTGTTTCTAGTTTGCACAATTCCGAGCTTTCGCTTGTCAAAACAGCGAACAAAAAGGGGGTGTACAATGGGTACATGGCCATGGGGTTTAGCCTGACTCGCTGAGCAAAGGGGCTGCATTCGTTGGCGTTCGGCTAATTCTTAAACCAACAAAAAACTAGAACTTGACATATTTCTCTTGCCGAGATGTGGGCGAAAGTTGTTATACCAAAACAACATGTGAATGGTCATGATCGCATGAAAAATTACTTTGTAAAGTAATAAGAATGACATGATGCAATGCTTGTGGAAAATGCATTTCTTTTGTACGCCCTTATATAGAGCTCGTACACAAGATACAAAAGTAAATCTACACAATTATTATGAAATACCATATAGTTGATTGATAATGCTGCTGCCCATTTTCGAAATTTAATCAGTCCTCAAATTTAATTTTCTCTTTGTATATACACCATTAGTTGTTGTTTTTTAACCTACGGCAGAACAAAAGGAGAGGGCGCAATTCCATTCGGGTATACATTTTATGTAAAAACGTATTTCTTTCTAAGAAATTGATTTACTTGTTGCATGTGTAATCATGGATGTTACAAAGACAGAGCTGCATGTATATATAAAGTAAATGCAGTGACCATCCTCGAGACCGTTAAAAAGTAGCCACTATAAAAAGGTGGGCTCTTTATAAAGGTTGAATTAGCATTGTACACATGGCATTTGGGACCAAAGATGGATGGCCAGTATATAAACCATCGATATATAATCACTGGATGAAGTATGCAATAGCAGTTCATACGAAAATTGAAGCCATGCGCCGGCCGCCATTGTACCCCACGAACAATGCTTGGCCTAGACTGCTCCCCGATCCATGCGATCGCTTGCATTCCACTTAACACATGTGGAGCACTAGTGAAGACAGTATGGCTAGTCTAGGCAAGGCATTGTATTTGGTGGGGTACAATGGTGGACGGTGGCTTCAATTTTAGACGTCGTTGCTTTATCCAGTAATTATATATCGATGATATAAACAGGTGGCATCTTTATCCAGTAGTCACCATAGACTTGTTTGACTGTAAATGGAGAGCCGAAGTGTGACGTGTTTGCCATGGTAACTGGCTCTAAACATCACGGCTGCCAAATAAAGCGCCATTGCAAAAGTACAGGGACACGGTTAAGTGAATTTTAGTGTAGAGCCATTTCCTACGCAACTAACAAAGGGGTGACGTATTCACTACCGCTGTCTATGTAATGACGTTTACTTCGAATATCAGATTAAAGCGCGCCCTCCTATAGACTACTAAAGTGTGACGTCAGTTGCCATGGTAATTGGGTCTGAACATTCGCTGGTAATCTGAAACGTATATTGGTATAGCGCAGGGAAAGGTTCACTGGTTTTAGTGTAGACCCAATAACCATGGCAACACACAAGAGGTGACGTTTTCACTTTAGTGGTCTGTTGTGCCCGCCATGCATACTTGAAAAATGTTAGTTAATAGTCTCAAACAGGTTCAAGCCAGTTGGTGCTCATTCCACGACCAGAAAATGTCCAATGTATATTGCGTATATTTTTCTAGTATTATCTGGAGTAAATACAGGGAACTAGACAATATGGTGCCACATTATGGCCTTTTTTCCAAATCTCGACTTGGGCTCGGGCTCAGGCTCAGGCTCCGGCTCCGGCTCCATGTAAACCACATGGAGCCGGAGCCTGAGCCCAAGTCGAGATTTGAAAAAGGCCTATATTTACTTTTTCCACCGGGCCTTGGAATGCGCCCATTTTGAATTACGACTGCGCATGCGTAGAACGACCGCGTATGGGAGCCGCCATCATCCTCTGCGGTTTTTACCAAATACACCAGAATTGTTACAAAATCTTTTTTATTGTCAGATTCAAAAATTGAAGCAAACATGTTATAGACCTATTCATGCGAAATGACAATTTCATCGTGTCCCCTGAATCAGTCCTATAGAGTGCAAAGTGCTGACTGGAAAGGTACCAGACTATATGCGTTCCAAGCCTCGTCTTGACAACGATATTTGAAAGGCATACGTGGCTGGCACCTTTCGAACTTGTAATTTGTATTCTATGGAATTGATTTAGGGAACACGACTGAACCACCTGTCTAAGTAATATTGAAATATTGTAAACTAATCAACAAAAATGTACTCTTTTAACTACATCCATGCTAGCAACATAGATAATTATCTTTGCTAACTATAGCAAGTAATATTTATTAAGCATGCGATTAAAATGTTTGTTTACATATCACAATAAAAATATACATCTTCAAGTAAACTATTCTCATTTGTCACATAAATGCCCATTTACCCTTTTGTCGCGTGAGTTAGTACTTTTAAACTTTCACGTAAATCGACAATTAAACAAAAATGTCAGTCACCATTTCATTTTGTTCTATATATTTACAAAATCAATATTTGCGCAGAAGCTATTTATTTATTTATGTATTTTTATCAAAATCGGCGTAATTTACGACATTAACATAACAAAACTTACAAAACCATTAAGTTTATGCGGTCAATCTTTTTTTTAACAATTTTGTTTTTACAAAATGGCCAAACGGTCATTTGTTTATCGACAACAGGTGCGCGCACTTGTTAAAGACCATCGTGTCATTTGCAGACGAAACGTTTTTTAAGTTGCACTGTCCGATTTTAGGCCGATTTGAGCGTCAATTGTTTTGTTTTAAGTTAAATTGCTATTTTTGTATAATAGAAAAAGTTATCAGCATTCATTTGGTACCAAGAAAGTAAAAATCCGTTAAGGATTAATGCCAGAAATAATAGAAAACATGTTGACATTCTTAATGAGGTTTTTTACCTGACATAGGGATTCTCCAGATAAATTGATTATTCTTCTAAAAGCCATCATCCTGTGTGATAGTTTTATTTATTACAAATTTAGAAAACAAGAAACAATAAAAGACAGGCCCCGTCTTTTATTCGACAGGGTTATGACGTAATGTACATGTGCGAGTACGTGTTGTACATTGTACACATACTATGTACATATGAGCGTACGTACATGTACATGTTAAGCCTGTTTCAAGAAAATTATCTCCAGTTCCCAACGTCGGAAATTTAAGTTTTTTTTCTGTATTTTTCGTTACAGAGACACGTAAGCTTTCTAAATTTGTTCGCTTGTGTGGATTAATTTTGTTTAATCCTTTCACCCAAACGCGGACAGTGAAACTTTAATGACATTCATGGTAACAACGGCATTACATATTTATAGAGAAGAATGTTGGTAAACTAGCCTGGAGCAACCTCATATGCACAGATGCAGAAAAACTTTAATACTCGTGTATTATTTCTGTGTATAGAATGAATGCTAAAAATTAAGTTGAATTCAATAACCCTGCAGTGCTTTAGTGGAAATGAAAAAGCACGCTATAGCAGAAATATTAAAGCTAACTTCAGCACAAATGAGTTTAAATCCACTTGTCACGAAATACCATTCAGAGGAACAATATTGAATTTAACTCAATGTTTGATGTTAAAAGTTCATGATGCCGTGTGAAACAACTGTTAAAGAAATTACTTTCAAAACAATTTTATAAACTTTAAGAGAAAAAAATGTAATATGGAAACCACAACCATGCATAGTTCTTAATTACCCTGTAACCGCTTGGAAGGGCTTGCCGTCTCTAAACACGACTTAGCTCGGCGTCAGAGGGAGGGGGAGCTGAGAGAGCTTCCGGTTCGACCACAACATCCGGGTTGAAAACCTCATCGGCTGCCGTGGCATCTTCGTGCATGGATTCGGCGTCACTGGGCGGATCAGGCTGGACTAAATCCTCCTGGTACGCTACGTTCACATTCTGGTACGTGGGGCCTGTCTCTCCAGTCTCAAAGTCCGAGTTGACGATGGGCTTCCTATCTCCAAAGCCATTCGACTCCTGGCCGCCCTGGAAGTTGCCGACGGGAACCATTCCGTCGTCTAGGAAGTCATCCTCCCCCTCGTGTCGCATAGACGTCGGCCGTGACTTCTTGGTCGAGTAGCGGAGACCGTTCACGTCGCCTTTACCGAGGTCTTGGTCGGATCTGTTGACGCACAGGACGCAACAAATTACGCTGATGAAGACCAAGAGTACAACAGCAATGGCGGCGATAAGAACAAGGATTAGCCATGTTGGAAACGGTCCCAGTATGATCTCAAGTCTGGCTTCACCAAGGCCCAGTTCATTATCGGCTCGGCAGTAGAAGTCCTTGTCGACGTCTTCTGCTGATAATTCTACTTCCACCAGGGTCTTGACATCCGTGCCACCTGGATAGCTTCTGGCTGTCTTGTTCACTGGAAGGATGATCACCGGAGACCGGGTCGGCAAGGGGTTTGCTTTGACCTCGCAGTTCAGTGTCACTTTTCGGGTTTCTAGCTGGTGAACGATGACTACGTTCGGGACGAGTGTGACTTCGGGCTTAAAGCGAACATCCATGGGGGACTCGGAGCCAGTGAACGGCGTCATGCATGTTGCTTGAGAACCGGTTGAGATAGCAGGATGCTCTTCTATGCATTTGTAGAATGCTTGATTGTCATCGCTCGTCAAAGTAATCTTAGCAATGGCAGTAGTCACATCCCCGCTGACAGTCGTGGTGCTTCGCAGTTTATAACCGCCACCATAAGAGTCCTCCATGCTTTCGGAACCGCTGATTCTCACCCAGGAAAGCCGAGGGCGGGGCACGCCTCCTTTTGAGTTGCAAGTAAGCGTCAGGACGTCTCCCTTCATGTATACACCTGGTTTCAAGAGACTATTACCCAACGGGCTCCTGTTGCAATCCGGAATTCTAGTAGAGGGAGGCGTAGGGGTGTTTTCAACAGTCAATATAGCCGTTGTTTCCATTACAGAGTTCGGATCTTTCATGGGATCAAAGACGATACATTTGTAGCTGCCTGCGTCGCTTGTGCTAACGTTCATGACATTGAGATTGTATTCGCCTTTGCTCGTTTCGCCAACGAACTTGAAGCGTTGATACGACGTGTGAGTGTTAGCGTTGGGACCCAGGGTGAATTCCTTTCCTGTGGTGCTTTGAACCACGTTCCAATAAACCTGACGCCGGTCCAAGTTGGCCACGGTGCAGTACATGGTGGCTTCGTAGCCCACGACTCCGGTGGTGTCAGCCGGTCGTACGGCGTAGGAAGCAACGGGGTCCTGTGCCCAAACGCCACTACTGAAAATCAGCACACACCACACGCGCATGCAGTCCCGAATCGCCATGCTTCAGTCTTAATCACAACCTTTCAAATCAACCTCAACGATGACCAAAGACACTCGATGATGTCCTAGATAACTTCCTTGCCAACAGAAGCTTCTCGATCCCCAAATACAAAGAAAAAGTGTCACGATTACGGCCGACAACTTCCTCCCTCCAAATTACAGAGATTCCCGCTGGTACCACTGGTATTTAGCTATTTGTCACCTTGTACATTTGTAGGTGTGCATATATCAAACTTAACTCACCCGTGTCTGCATGCGCGTAGGTACGTAGGCGTACCTATACTGCTACTTGAACACAATAGATTTCAACGACAAAGCATTAAAGAGGTTGGCACGTTGTGTGTATGTCACTCGTTCATGTATTGTACATGTACTTTTACAGACGCGCAACTTTCAAAACATTCACGTCTGATATGCAAATTGTATAGACCGTGCAGTACCGTGCATGGTTGCACATTTTGTGCTTACATTGTTGACCAATTTAAACAACAAAAGTTGCCCTACAAGATGGCAGCTATTCGATACGGTCTATTATTTGCAATGCGTCTCCCCTTGTGCATTTCTATAAGTGCACATCTGAGTCTGGAAAGGGCTTTTAATAGTAACAGCACGAAATGTTCCGCTGATGTAGTAATTCTAATTTCGTAAAAACAGAAAGTAGTGATCGCGAAGTTGCCTTTAACGCGCAAAAACTAATCCAATGAAACGAGTGTTAATCGCTTGAATACTTTGCTTACAAAAAAAGGACAAAATGGAAGGTCAATGTGAAAGAAACGGCATACTGACCTCCTTAATACTCACTGGATGGAAGCGGTCACAAATGGGCCGTAATATGGGTTCCAGACCTGTGGAATCTGACTGTCTCCGATATTCCAAGGTCCAGGGACTAATTTTAAAGAGCGCCTGCGCATTTAAGTCATCGGGAAAATAATGTTCCGACAAAAAAAACCCCGAAAACCTGTGTCCTATGTAGGCCGGTTCCGTAGTTATATACTGCACGGACAACGAAACCATAATACTACGGTATAGTCAGAGGCCTATTTTTGTACATGATGGCGCCCTGGTGAAAAAAATGTCTGAAAGAACATTTATATAAATTCATCTTGCATGATCGATTTCTTAAAATAAATCATTGGAATCATTTCGGAATCATTAAATCAGTAAATCAGCGGAATCATTGCATTGGACAGATGGAACCACTTCTATCTTCCATTTGAGTAAGGTTTTCTGGTCAAATGGTTCATTAAAATATTGGGACATTGCACATCCGAGCTTTGAATAAACAGGCTTTGAATAAACCGCACATGTGTCCTCATGCTTAGATAATGTGTGACGCATACGTTCCCGGAGTAAAACTCAACTTTTTTTGGGGGGAATCCATTGTGCAAAAAAATCAACAAAGAAAGGCATATCGAAACACGAATGTTATTATTAGGGCGTGGGATTGTAGATACATTGTCGAAAGTGTTATGGTAGAATGAGCACAAGGTTGAGTAAATAGAATATTTCAGGGAAATTGCATCGTGGTTATTTTTGTTGTCGGCCATATTGTCTGTGATTTTAGTACACGCGGGTTATATTTTGCTGATTCAATGTTTAGATGGTCGTAAAACGCCTAGCATGAGCAGAGTTTGGTCGTCAAGTTTGAATCAAAATGGCGGTCCATTTACAACGGATTATTTACAGTGTTCTGGTAGTCTCCATTGCAGTAGTATTTAGCCTTGCCCAGATGCCAACTGTAGATCAGTTTGAGCGGGCTGAAGGAGTACAAGGAGAAAGTGTAGAACTCTTCTGCCGCGTTGCAAACCGCGGCCCGTATGACGTCTTTTGGTATGTCCAACGGCAGGGAGATGATATAATCCTGGGTCTGGGTACGTCTAGTTATACAGAAAATCAGCCGAGACTAACTATTGATGTTGATGAATCGCGTGGATATCACAATCTAACGATACGCACTTTGCAACCATCGGACGCCGGTACATACGAATGCCTGCTATCTGATGGTATGTCAACCATACCTGGGATACCAGGTACTTTAGTTGTTCTACCACCAGTTGCACCGGTTGACGGGCCCGCATGTGTGGCGAGATACCACGAGACTTTGTCAGCAGGAGACGAGGTTTCGGTCACGTGTTTGTCAGGGGAAGAAGGAAGGCCCGAATCGAGGCTGATGTGGCACAGTGACATGGATGGACAGACCAGTACCGGTTTGGGACCGAATCTGACGATGTCTTGGCGCGTTGGACCGGAAGATGACGGGGCGGTTTATACCTGCCAAGAACTTCACCCAGCCCTGGACGAGATTCGCTCCTGTACCACACAACCGTTGGTCGTACTACATGCCCCCATGGTAACTATTGTTCCAGCACACGCCGAAGCCAGAATCGGCAACCAAGTGACTTTTACTTGTTCAGCAAGTGCAAACCCACACATTCAAACTTTACAGTGGGTCTTCGGAAACGAAACCCTGACTCCAACAAACAATGTCTCAACAAACTCCAGATTTGACATCGAGGAAGAAGAACAAGCCGGCAACAGACTATCTCAGCGACTTACTATCAAAGACGTCAGGGAATCAGACTACGGTGTCCGACTGACGTGCACAGCGAGTAACGCGAATGGTTCCGGAAATGCTTCGACCACATTCAGACCTCCGATCCCAAATCCGGAGCTGGATGGTGGCAGCGGTGGGATAGCAAATGATCCCCTGCTACTCCTCGCAGTTGACCTATCAGCTCTCGGTGGACTAATTCTAATCGGGGCCATCTTCATCATCGCACCACATCTCGGCTGCCTCGTCTGCCAGTGCTGTCGGGAAAGACTTCGCGAGAAAGAGCGAGTTTCGCAACTCAAGCTAGAACGCAAAATCGGGAAAAAAGACCGAAAACTCTCGGCGCGTGGACAAACCCCACAGACAACTTCGTACGAGAACGCAGCCTTTGACACTGACCAAATGAGGCCTCATGAAAATGTCAACAATCACCGTCGCGAAAAGTCGGTTAGGTTTGTCACAATTTCTTCTTCGCGAAGTTTGAGCACAACAGGCTCCGATGTGAGTAACTGCGCGGTTGAAGTGGACAACACAATCAGTGTAGTTTGACTTAGCATTTTGTACATTTCACATGAACAGCGTCTGGTGTACTGACGTACTTCCTTTCACATGCACACTTATGATCCACTTGACCAGACTAAATTTATGTTGCCATGTGGTATGAGAGAACGGCATAAAGACTGTTTGTTGCTAGGTGTGCATCAAGTAGCAACAACAGCGTAGTATGTGACTTTCTAAACTGCACCTCCATTTTGATAGTGAAGAATTCGGGGCGCCAATCATTATGCGAATGTTACACGCAAAAGGCTAATTCCACTTTTCTGGCGATGGACCTTACTTTGTGAACAACGATTATGAAAACTCCTTTTATCGGCAAATGTGTTTGAATAATTATTTTGTGATTATCGAACTAACATTTACATTAACATTTAGCACTTCAATGAACAAGAATGAAAGTTCGTTAAGTCAAACAAGGGAATACACTAAAGACGTGGTGGTCTTGTGGATAACGTGTCGGACATTCGGTCGAGAGGTCCATGGTTCGAAACCTGGCCATTGCACCGCGTTGTGTCCTTGGACAAGACACTTCACTCCACGTTGTCTCTCTTCACCAAGGTGTATAAATGGGGACCAGCAAATACGGTTGGGGAAACCCAACTAGTTGCTGGGGGTAGACCTGCGATGGACTGGCATCCCATCCAGTAGGATAAGTACATGTAGAATTGGTCCTAGTCACTCCATGCCACGAAAACCGGGGATGAGTACCGGCCGTAATGAGCCAATTGGCTCGTAAAAACGACTTACCTGTATACACTGGCACTTTTTCGGCCGACGCGACTCAACTCAACTCAACTCAACTTGTTGGCTAGAGTTGGTGTCAGTTGGTGAGAGTGGGGGCCTAGTGTTTCAACACTGCTGAAAAACTAGTTCAGACAAACTTCAGACTAGAAGCAACTGACACTGATTTGAGTCGTGAAGTGGTATACACTTTCACCAACTACTTGGCTCATGGCGGTCGGGTTGGCGTAGTGGTTCTTTCCTCGCCTTTCACCTCTGGCTTCCCGGGCTCGAATTCGGGGCGTGTATAAGTGGATTGGGTTTGCAGTCCCTACTTGACCGCGTGGGTTTCCCCCGGGGATTTCTCTGGGGGTTTTCCTCCCACTTCTAAAAAACCTGCAACTCCTTCTTCGTCATCTCAAGTTGATAATAAAGTACAGTTAAAGCTAAAACCGTATAGTTGATGGCATAAAGGGCCTTAGTCGCCGAAGATGCCATAAATTAACAACAACAGTTGAGTTGAGTTGAGTCGCGTCGGCCGAAATAGTGCCAGTGTATACCGGGCTTTACATTTCAAGTTAAAGATAGATTACATGATTGGAAACCTGTTACAAACGGCGTTATCTCCATGTGTGATTGAGGATGTGTATGATAAAAACCAACCTGTGTGTAAGTAAGTCAGCTCAGTACCTCAACTACGTTCAGAGAAACCAATGAAGATAATAGACTGTGTCCACGCTTTCAAGAATTTGTGCAAAGCCGTCGTACTATTTAAATTGGTTTCCTGGCTATACAGAAAACAGAACATAATACTATACGGTATAGTCAGGAGTCTAGTTTTGATGGGGACGCCCTTGTAAAAAATACTTGTGCACATGCAATAATATAAATTCATCTTCAATTAATTAAATATCTCTGGTTGAATCATTGCATTGGACAGTTGGAACCACTTCTGTCTTCCATCTGATTAAAGATTTTTCTTTTTGGTCAAACGGTTGATTAAAATGTTAGGACACTGCAAATATTGTATGGGATTTAAGTTAAACATTAGAAATACACTTGTAACACTATGAACATCTAACAATGGGAATTGGGCACACACCATTGTTACTAACAATGGGGTTACAATGAACATGTACATGTTCTTGCTCATAGTGTAAACTCCTCAAAAAAAGTTCAGAAAGTCAAGTTTGACTGACGATTTATCTCTTGTTACTAAGTCATTTCCCTTGAATTTGGTATCATTGGAAAGCCCTGTTATTTCTCTTTACAGTGATGTGTCATTTGTTATGATTAATCAATTGGGGGATTTGCAGTATAGCGGAATACAGAGGTGGGTGGAAAGTGAAATGTCACAAATTTACCGCTATTGTCATGCAGTGCATTCACTTTACACCCGCCCCCATATTCAGCTGTGCTGCACATCCCCCAATTGCTTAATCATAACAAATGACACATCATCGTAAAGAGGAATAACAGGGCTTTCCAATGATATAAAATTCAAGGAAAATTATTTTGCAACAAGAGAGAAATCGTCAGTCAAACTTGACTTTCCGAACTTTTTTTGAGGAGTTTATTTTGATTTCAATGGAATCTTGAGTCTAAAATGGTAAAATCCAGTTATTATGGTAAAATCTGGTAAACTGTGGCAACATTTGTGGTAGGGGCAGACTGAGGTAACTTGGCTGAGCCATTGTATTAAGCCATGCGTCTTTTCATTTTCAAATTTTATCACAAAAGAAAGCACTGAGTCCCTCGTCTTCAATGACATTTTGAAATTCCTCACTTTTATGTACAACTCTTGAATATGCCTACATGAAAACACAATGGACGTGCATTCCACAGCGCGTCTATTCTATAGGGGCGTTCGAGATGCTTCCCCCGTTTACACCGGGGGAAGCCCCCAGAAGATGCAAAACGAACGACACAGGGTTTCGCTTTGAATTCTGGGAACACAGGTCAAAGGTTGTTTCCGGGTGGGGCTTTATAAACGCTGTTATCGTTTGACTCGCGATAAAAAATGAAGCCGGCGCCACGCAGAAATAGTTGTCCTCGAGTACCGCATTGACCTTTGTCAATGCCCACAGACATCTACTGATTAAACAAAATGTATTTACAACCCTCTTCCCTCCTCCCTCCTATTTTGTGTCATAAATCTGTGTTTTTCTTCGTACTCGCGTAACGATTCCAAACGGTCCGCCATGTTTTACTGCTCACGGCTACTAGGTGACGTCATTACACCGTGCTTTACAACACAGACCCGCCCGCGAGCTCGAGCAGTGGTGGCACAAACCATTGTTATTAACAATGGTGTGTGCCCAATTTCCATTGTTAGTTGCTCATAGTATTATAAACCCGACGAGAATATGCAAATCACGAGAAAAAGCATGTTAATTCTATAATATTTTAAACGGCCATTACGACCGCTGTGTAAAACATAAAGTTATGAAAATTGACTTGAAATTAGAGAACAGTCCATAAGGACAATTAAATCGATGGCAGTTTTACTTTTGTATTTCATCCGAAAAAAAACACGGACACACACATAAAAATCATGTTAAAAAGTAGTGCGCTATATTCAATATCTCTGGAAATACAAATTGCTGTTGATTGCTGCCTTAATTCTTATTTTCCCTAAAAGCATAAAAACCCAAGAACATTTTAAAACCAAATTTAGCTGCCACGATCTGCCACCTTGGAAGTTATTTTGTTTTTGGAAGAAAAAAAACTGAAATACTTGTGTAATTTGACTGGTAGATTGGTTCCCGATCCCTATAGATTGGTTCGCTTATTGCGAAAATATAGGGATTGGTAAAGGGCGGCCATGACGGGCAGAATAATGCCCGTCACGTGGTTATTATTACTATTTTGTTTTTAGTAAGTGCGCAGATTTTGCATTGACATTTATAACTTGGCCGTGCATGTCGAACATATCCAATTATGTAAATAAAGTACATTGCCTAAAGCAAAGGGCTTGACCAATTTTTGAATATAAAAAACACAATGCACACGCGCAAAGACGACCAATTACAGATCAAGATGAAGCGCCCTTTACCTGTCCTTATATTCTCCTGTGTAGAATATGTGGACGGGAACCAGTCTAAATTGACTGGTTGTATTCCCTCTTAGTATAGGCATATCTATTCACCTCGTCTGGCCTACCAGAGACACATTATAACGACATCACACTCGTTTAAAAATATTACTATTGTATTCTATGGGTTTGAAAACCATTAGAGGTATATTTTCCCCACGAAAACAGACAGATGTTTAATTTTGGCGCACTTCCGTTTGACGAGTGTGTTGAGGCAGAAAAGCAACGGTACAAAGTACAGTAATGTGTGTTTACCATAGGTCTCACCAACAACTACAAGTAGGCCTACTATAAAATTACAAGTTGAAACTCTGAAGGACACAATTTTGTGCAGTTTGGAACATCCATAAGTAGTCATACTAAACTAATTTGGCCTTATACGCCGTATTTTGTTGTAACTCTGCTAAAAATTGGTTTTGTGATCCAGCATTTGAAAGAAATTCATTCCTCGGCGGCAGTGGACCACGTTTACAACATTTTCACCGCGGCATTGCAGGTCATTTTTATGCATGTGGCATTTGTTTTGGTAAGTCTATTAATTAAGTACAGAGGTCGGGCACATACATGCAATGCATTGATAGATACTGTACATGTAGCTTTTCGTAAAACAAACGGAACAACGTTTTGTGGGTTCAGTGAGAACCGTAAAAACCCTGAGCTTTAGTTAGTATATATTTCCCGTTATAGATTTTGTCATAGTCAACTCCTATCGCTGAGGTTTTTTCCTCGAAGTCCTCTATTATGAAACTCCAGCACATTTTGCAAGGTTGTTATCACATGCCGGGCCATTGTGTTCAACTTACACGAACGGTTGCAAACGTTGGCAACGTTCGCCAATAAGTGGATCATGGAATTGAACGAGTTGTGCGCCACCAACGTTGGCCAACAAACATTTTGGGTTGTTTGCAAGGCCTTTTTCCAAATCTCGGCTTCGTCTCCGTCTCCGGCTCCATGTGGTTTACATGGAGCCGGAGCCGGAGCCTGAGCCCAAGTCGAGATTTGGAAAAAGGCCCAAGTCGTTTGAAAATGGCGCACAATTCCAAAATGGCAGAAAGGTACTAAGCAGACGATAACGTTTCTAGGTTTGAAAATGATAATTAAATTACATCTTCCGTGGTTTATTCGTTTACCACTGGCGATACACGATTAGTGGCATATTTTCTCTAAATTGTGGTTTGCAGCGAGCCACATCAAACCGTCACCACACTTATGGCAATGGGCGCCGCCATATTGTAATCGATTTTGGCGCAACAATCCGTTTCACATTCGGCAAAACGTTGTCGCCAACATTTGTTACAGTTCGCCTGAGTGGAACGCAGCCCAGATTGGCGTAGCGGTACTTACCTCGCCTTTTGCTTCTGTGGCCCCGGTTCGAATTCTATCCAGGTCAGTATTGGGATTGGGTTGTAGTCCTCGCTTGATTCCATCATCCAGGTGTTTCTTTTGTGTGTCGGGGTTTTCCTCCCACCTCTAAAACTGAGCACATTTCTTCATCGACTTCTCTTCACAGGTTTCTTCAGGCTTATACGAGCTACAGTGCCGTGGGCACCTTTGAGGAATCCTTGATTTCAGTAGCAGAAATAATTGGTAAATACAGACATATTTCTTGGCAAGGGACCAAGTGTGGACGAGATGTCGACCATGCAATGGAGTTCTACGAGAAAGTCCTCTTCTTGGATTTGCTATGCATGGGTTTATTTTGTGTCGTCGGACTTGTCATAATTTTCCTCATGAGAAAATATTGCCACAAAGACTGCTGCCTGTGCATCGAGGAACGAGATTCTGATGAAGATGACAATAGGGGCGTTCGAGATGCTTTGGTGTAGCTAGGGTTCTCTCCATATGGGAGCGACTGGGGGTGCTGGACGTGTCTGTGGGAGGGCGGCCGTGTAATATCAAACAATTTCGCAAGTCCATGCGAGCGCCGGCGTCGCTCAGCGGGGGGTGGGGGAGGTGCGGGGTGTGCTGGTGCCGGTGCCCTTTCAACCCCCACCCATATTTTTGTTTCTATTTTGTACATATTACATTCACACCATCGTACTTTACACCAGAGATACAGCACTTTATACAGTTTTCTTGGGGACTTGTTCCTCTAGTCAGACTAGCTAGTCAAACCACACAGCGTTCGGGTGACATAGAGCAAGTTCTGGCGGACGGGCGACTATAGTTAACTATACTAACCATAGTCGATCTAGATGTCACTTGAACGATGTGTGGTTTGACTAGCTAGTCTGACGACTACTGAGGAACCAAGCCCCGGGCGTATAGTCGCCCGCCCGAACTTGCTCCCTCATGTAAACGCGTGGCGAGGATCGAGAGAGGGCACTGTGATATGTCAGAGGTCAGTGGTGCTCGTACGGATCGAGAGAGGTCGCTGTGATGCCACAGGGCTGGTGGTCGCAGGTAGCGCAGCTTGCTTGGCGCCAAACAAAAGACGAATTCAAATCAGAACATTTTCTTTATATTTTAACAAAGAAAGCAGTCTTCTTGTCTAGGTTGGTTTTCTAATTTATTTTAAATGGAATGTATAAGGTATTTTGATGTTCAGACAAGCGTATCTGGTTAAAATGGCAGAACGGCACTTATTTTTTTAATAGTACTTTATAGTGTTTTCTTAAAATATAAATTCTTGATCAGAACAAAGGTTTGTTGAATACAGTGAACTTGTGGATATAACAAGACACCGATCGACCAATCACTTTGGAATTGCTTTCGAGACTGTTTCGCTTCAATAATTTCGTCCGTATCCCATACAGTGGACCTGTTTGAACAAAGTGATTCCCATAGCAATGTAGTTTTCATCCCAATTAAACTTGCGTGGAATGAGCTGACTTCTTGAGCCGTTTGTCTAACTCCCAAACAGTCCTAGAAGTGCAGGTTCTCGGGAGCACTTCAGGCAGTGTGGCACACCCTGCCTCAGCGGCTCTTACGAAGGCTAGCGCAGCATCATATTTGCCACAAGTGCCTGTTCATGCACGTTACGTTAAGGAGAAATGACGAAAAAGTAGACATTCTTCGTTAGTTGTTACATCTCCCAGCCTCACTAATTTTCAACAGTATAATTTGTGTTTATGTAACTGTATATTGTAAACTTGATTCGATTACTTTTGACAAATTTTGAAAATTTTCAAAATCATTTAAGAGCAACCTAGCTCTGTAGTCGATGCGTTCTCCGGGTCCACAGATTTCAACAGCAAATACGTCACCAAAAAGCTTGTTTTAATGTTCGCAAAGATATTATTTGTGGCACTGGCACATTGGCCTATGAACCATTTTATAGCAAGATTTTATTTTGTACAATGTTGACGAAAGTTGTACATATAAAGAGCAATGTCTCCAGAATTTATGAATAAACCGTATGTACATTTTCTGGAAATGTATATGAGGTTTCCTATTTCATTTTTGAGTCCCGAATCCGAGTCTTTATACAACACTGCACTGAGACCTGGTCAAACAGGTTTCGCGAGTTAATTAGTCCAAAAGTGTCAACTAACCACCGAGACCTGGTCAAACAGGTTTCGCAAGTTAGTCCAAAAGTGTATTTAAAACTAACCACGGAAACCTGGTCAAACAGGTTTCGCGAGTTAGTCCAAAAGTGTCAACTGTAGCCACGAGACAGGGTTGTAACGAATTTCTATTACATTATGTGCGCGTACGTACGTGTAAGAAAATGGCGATCAATAGCGGATTCGTACACCCACTTTACACGGATTTTTGGGCCATACATGTATTCTACAAGGGCTTCACAAAAAGCTATAAATTCATGAAACAGCCGTTAGAGAAACGGGTTGTTCGGGAGCAACGAAGCGTTACATCCATAGCAACGTGTACAAACGCTGTTGCTAAGGTAACGCTGAAGTAAGCGCTTACAGTGGGTGGGCAGTCGATACCATGTATAAGTGATGAATGCCATTGAGAATAATTTAACCAGTGTGTAATTTGGGGCCTAATGGCCAAGTATTTTGAGTACATGTACGCCGGTTTGTGTGTCTTGTTTTCGCATAATTAGATAGAGAGAGAGAGACATTTTGGTGTGGAATTCGTTTATTTACACACGCACATCGTTATTGGTAAATTTCACCTTGATGAGTAACTCAAAACGGATTCCGATGGTGTTTTGTTTGGAGTCGATGTGTGAGACTTTCTACTACTGAAACCGACAGGTGTTGTTCGCCGTCGTGGTGAAAGTGACATTGGCTTTTGTTCGGCACAAAATGGCGTCGTTTTGTCCGTATCAGCACTTAAAAACGATAGGGCCGACTTTCTAAAATGTAACATTTGATGATTCACGCTGTACAAAATTTACACTCGTGTGCTCTGACCGTTTTCACATCAAAAGGAGCTTAAGACGTCGCGGTGTAAACATGGAAAACTCTCCGCTTTACGCAGTTCCCAAGATGACATGTTTGGGAATTCTCTTTGCTATGTTTACTGTATTAACACCTGTTGCACAAGCGGAGCAGTACTTTGTTTTGCAGCCTCGACATACCTATGTCTTGGAGGGAGAGCAGGCAACTCTTTACTGCCGAGTAGCCAACAAGACTGGGATTGTATTTTGGGAGAAAGACTCCACCATAATTGCTAAGGAAACGGTCCCTCTACCGGCGCCGTCGGAGTCCGCTCCCTTGGCGATATTTGGAGATGTTACGAAAGGGGAGTACAACCTTCAGTTGACGAGAGTCAGTCGTAGGGATGAGGGGAGGTATGTGTGTAAGGTGACTTACACGGGGATGTCCCGGGCAAGCAATTTGACTTCATCCGCTGGATTACTTACGGTCTTGGATTTGCCAAGGGCAGACTTTCCCATGTGCGTCATGAGTTTGCGAGATGGTCTCACAGAAGGCGACGTGGTGCAGCTGACGTGCGCGTACCTCAATAACTCCACGTCAAGACCTACTTTAACCTGGGAGCGCCTGACCACACCGGCTGATTTGACCAACTCTAAACAGGTCACACGAGATGGATATTTCTTTAAACGCCACTCGGTGATTTTAGGGGTCAAAGACGACGGTGCATATTACCAGTGTATTGCTTCGATGTCCGGCAGGCCTCCACGGTCCTGCACCACGGGGATCCTGAGCGTCAGCTACCGTCCTGTCATCACAATCTCCCCCGTGATTCTCAGCGCGAAGACCGGTGGAGACGCCCGCTTCACATGCAGCCTAAACTCGGCCAACCCTCAGTCCGTCACCTACCAGTGGTACTACCGCGGCGCCGCAGTCACCCTCTTCTCCACAGGTATTGACTTTATTGAAACTCCAGGAGGTGGCTCCCAAATCCTCATCGATAACCTCCAAGAGCCAACTGGAAGTATCTCCATCGTTTGTGAAGCAACGAACGATGTCGGCTCAACGAGAGTTGAATCAATAATCAGTCTGGATGACACTGAAGTCATGGGCGTAACAACCCAGGATCTCATCCTGTGGTTGGTACCCGTCTCGATTCTTGTAGCTATCTTAGTTCTCTCAATTCTCTTAGCCATCGTGGTTCTCGACTGCTGCCCGTGTTGTCGGACCTTCTGCAACAATAAAGAGAGACGTCGCCCGTTGTCTCCCGATCGAAGCACCTGGTCCGCCGCTGAGAACTACGGCATGTCTCCATCGCCGGTGGCGCGCCGACTCAGCGACGCGGATTCCACCGATTTCTACCTGACACGTGCCATCCGGACGCCAGTTTCGCCGGACGGTAATCAGGCCGGCCAACACAACACATCAAGTCACAGCTACGGCCGGGTGAATCACTCCACCCCTTTGCCAAACTGCCAAAATCACACCCCTTCACCCAACGCTCGTCGGGATCTTTCGGACTTTTATAACCCGACCCCCAACGGGAGAGCCTCCGATTATGACCCAAGGCGCCAGGAACCAAGTCGTCATTACGAGCCACGCAGACCGCGCAACGACAGAACAAGGGATCACTTTCGGAGGAGCGGCCGACCCACTGACACCGATATCCGGAGTGCTACTCGGACCCCGGCTCGCTCCGACTCGGGCCTGGATTTTGCCGTGTCGTCCTCTCTGGAATCTCGGAGCCCGACCCCACGAGAAGACCGGGTCGTGTACGCTCAGGTCAGGCGGAACAGAACGGGCGACCCAGAGGCTCATGATAACCCTAGCTCCGCAACACCCCAGGAGGAGAGCATGTCTCGGAGATTGGATGCAGGCGCTCCACTCCCCACAAGTTCAACTTCTCGGCAGCCTTCGGCGCTTGTAGTCCCGATTGAAGGCATGCATCGGGCTCAGTCTATAGAGATTCCAACTTCTTGAACAAACCTGTCTGCGGAACAAAATCTGTCCAAAATGAAGGCTGTTTTAAAATTTCATTATTTCAGTTGCAGATTAAACCTTTTTATTTAATTCCGGAAACAAAAGCTTTACATATCTGAAGAAGAATGTGAACTAACCTGCAGAAAATTTAGCTACTACGTGTCCCAAAAAATGTCCTACTTTTGAGGTTAAATAACTCGGTCATTTTCCACCTGATTTAAACCAAAATTTTAGATCATGTGAACGAGGCCTGACAAATCTTACTGAGCGAGTTTCATCAACTTTGTCCAAGAGGGTAAGATATTATAAGACATGACACGTGGAAGATGTCAGTTTAAGATTTCGCCATTTGACTTGGCCTCTTTCAATTTCAATACATCACTGGAGACGGTGGTGGAATGTGTGTGCTGCAACCGAGACCTTAATTCTGAAGAAATGTAGGATCAACTCTAATGTTATTTCAAACAATCTCGATTGTTCCGCGCAACAACAAGAGGTACAAAGGAACCTCAGACAGACAATTTTCTTGACAATAGAGGATGCCAAGGTGAAAATGGCAAATTCTGAAATTTAGAGGTGTTTTTCGTACGGATTTTAAATCTCACCCTCTTGGACAAAATTGATGAAACCCACTTAATAAAATTTGTCAGGCCTCGTTTATATGATCTGAAATTTTGGTTTAAATCCGTTGAACAATTACTGTTATTTAAGATCAAAAGTAATAATTATTTTTACACGTATAGTATATAATGCTACATATATGCAGCAAAAATAATGCTTAAATAGACAGTATGCATGATTGGTAAACTGTTACAAATAGTTTTATCCCCCTGTGTGATTGAAGATATGCATGATTAAAACCAACCTGAGCAAAAACCAGCTCCGTACTTCGTCTAACTTTTGAGAAAACAGTCAAAAAAGGGTTTGCAGTCATTTCGTCCCAAAACCACTTCGCCCTGAACCATTTCGCCCTGAACCACGGCCTGTGCACGAAGTGGTTTTGGGGCGAAGTAGCATTTGGGCGATGTAGTGTTTGGACGAAGTGGTTTTGGGCGAAATGGCACTCGGGCGAAGTGGTTTGGGGTCGAAATGGCACTTGGGCGAAATGGTTTTGGGGCGAATTGAATTTTCGTCTCATGACGAAAACTAATTGTTTTACTCATTTCTCAAAGACTATAGCACTTCAGACAAAACCATTTCAGGGGAAGTTTTCTACGGTCATCATGTTTATATTGTGTAAGTTAGGCGTAAATCTGTGAACATTTCTGATTTTCGATATACCAATCATGTATACTGCCTTTAAAAATAATTGTGCATACATTTTTAAGGGTGTTTTTCTTGTCCACCCATAGAGTAGAATTTAGGGTCATTGCAAATGATACAATAGGCATTTTTAAAACAAATGTAAATGTTACGCTTTTAACTTTGGTTGATTTCAATTTATTGCATGCGCGTATGAGCAAATTTTTCGACATGGCATTTTTTTTTAGCAATTTATTATTGGTGTTATCATTAAAGGAGCGTGTTCATATTATCGAGAAAATGGATTTCGTTCTTACCTAACAATCACATAAAATACTATCCATGGGAAAGAAAACATGAAATTTGTCATCTCCAATTTGGATGTGGAAGAAAAAAGGTTGGTGTATGTACTGCACTGCTTTATGGAACCGGATAAATTAGTTAAATAACAAAACATCAGTGTTTTTTTAGTAATATCCCTGGAAATACACGGTTTGAGGGCGCGAAATTTTAGAATGGTAATGAGAAAAATATGACACATGATTTGGTATCAAAATCTCAACATCCTTGGAGAATTAATGGAGGTGTCAAAAAATAAATTTGATCTGGTCACGCTCCTTTAATTGTGCGTTTGAAAATATTGTGCAACACTTAAACTAGACTGGTTCCCGCTCCACATATTCCACATACAACGACTGAAGTCTAGTCAAATAATTTTTGGTCCGGGTACCAGACTACACTTAAACATGGTGCCAAAACGGCCCTACAAAACGGCGTTTTAAAGTAAATGCTTTAAAAATCCGTTCGAAAAAAAATTGAATTTGCTGAGTATCATGGACTATACATCTTTAATGTTCCCCATTCTTGTTCGACCATAGGTTAATAAACTTAATATTAGGACAACATTTCCGAAATAAATAAACTCTGTTCCAGATTTGAACCGGTTTTTTAACAGTTTAATTGTATACTGAATTAACATCTGCATTTGCTTTGGTTTGTACGATAGGCCGATACTTTTCCCCTTTTTCATTTTCATTTTTATTTGTTTAAAGACCAGCACAGCTGCTTCTTAACCCAAATCCGTCAGCTGTCATAAAATATCACCTGGTTTTTCTTTCGCCAGACGAAATCGTTGATTGTGGAAAATTTAATAAGCCTGCGCATTTGATGCAAGCGAGTGGTTTGTATAGGCCTAAATGCTAAGTGTTTTGACTTGTGTTTTGGATATGAAGAAAATGTTGTCTGAGCTTGTCACAAACAAATAAAAATGTTTGACCTTTAGTTTCCGGTTTGCAAGTACCTTTACGCATTACAGGCTCAGGCTTGGTGTATCTCTGAACTATTAACGTGGCTAAACAAATATCCGGTTTGAACTTCAACTTGAACGTTTATTTCTGTTGATAGTATAGATAAAACCACCAGCAAAAGCCCAAACAAATAATATCGCAAAGACGCGTCTAAAGTAGTCTTGTCCCAAGACCGAATTTTGGCTCCCCCTTCCTACTTGCACGCCCCGCCCTACGCGCTGCACCGAATTTTGGTAGGTCGAAGTTAGACTGGTTCCCGCTCCACATATTCCACATACAACGACTGATTCAGTCTAGTCAAATAATTTTTGGTCCGGGTACCAGACTAGGTCGAAGTGTGAATGGCGCCATCTATCGGTGTCTCGTCAAAGTGGGTAGCGCGTAGGGCGGGGCGTGCAAGTAGGAAGGGGAACCAAAATTCGGTCTTAGGACAAGACTACGTCTGAAGCCGAATATGGTACTTTTGAAAATGGCTGTAATACATCGTATTCGCGCCAAAACACTGGCGCCAAAATATCCGCGCCGCTTGCAGACTACCAGCGATGCGCTGAGTGGTTTTTAAATTACGCCCATGGTTACCAGTTTATCTCATAGCAGAGACGAAAATAAAAATGTTGATTTATTCGTTTGAGCTACAGAGCGAATTAGAATGAATCTACTTTACCCTTGTTATGTAAAGTGAAACGGTTCAGTGGTCACGAGTGGTATAAATAAGCACGAGTGACGCGCAGTGCTTCACTTCACGTTTGTTCGCTAATGCTGCATACTGCAAAACTTTTTACTCTTAACAAATTAGCATTCCTTGCATACACAATGTCAACAAAGCCGTGACATTTGTTACGCCTGCGGTACCCAAGGCCATTGGAGTAGAATCGGCCCAAATTACCGCAACAGCTAAGCACTTCGGCACCAGAATGACGTCCAGCACCGGAACGGTCCATGGGACAAGGCAACATCGGCGTTCCCGGGCGGGGAACGCGTCCGCTGGGACCACCCCTTGTAGGGCGAGAGAGAGAGGTCGAGAGGAGGGGAACGGGCCACAGTCCCGAGAGTCACAAGAGCAAGTTAAGTTTCTTGATTCCAGTAACCCCACTTTATATCACTTATGATTATTTTGAGTACGAAGAAAATATGAAGACTTAAGTACAGCCTTTTTTTCCTTGGGGAAAATGGTTTTCTGTTAAGTTTGACCTCGAAGCGGGGTACCACCACATTATTATCTTTCCTGAGCATCGAAAATACCCTGGGTTTGTGTGGTTTATTAATGGGAACCCCACGTTTTACCAGTTTAAGGTCTTGCCTTTTGGCCTTTCGATCGCCCCTTATGTTTTTACAAAGTGATCAGACCATTGGTTCAGAAGGGAGAAGCGAAGGAAGGTAAATCGTAGTATATCCGGACGATGGACTGGGTTACGCGAAGGGTTTTCATAAAGCCATACAACACAGTGAAGCGGTCAAAACAAAAGTGTATGGAATCCTGTCTCGGAAACAGTATGGCCGGGTCTACATTTGACTTACAGCTTGGTTCACTGAATATGCCAGAAAGACGATTTTCCAGCATTGGATACCTAATGGAGGGGATACAGTCTCTTTTCCTCAAACCATTAAAAATAATAAACCTTGGACGTACCAAGTCAGTGTTCGAAATCTTGCCATCTTTGGCCGGGAAAATTGCCTCGGCATTTAAGGCATACCTTGTTGTCGGACTAACGAGCAAGATCATGACAAAAGCCATTCATTGTTCAATAGAACGGAGATTCCTGGAATTCCAAAGTCGAACTTTCTATTCATGCGCGCGAAGAACCGCATTTTTGGTTGCATAATATCGAGTCACCTAAAACTACGTTTTTTTTTAGACATGTGGTGTAAGACCACGGGCATGTTGCATACAACTGACAATATAATATAAAGATTAGACATGTCCCTCGACAGTCTCACAAAACAGATCGATGCAGACAAGTGTTGTCTGGCTGCAGCCAGATGGCCTCTCTTGTTGGCCAGATAACGTATCTGACTAATTCAGACTAGATCTTTGTATTGCTGTATACATGTAGATGCAAGAGCCAGCTGGAATGCACCAGTAATTGTCCGTGGAGATACATATAATAAAAAGAAGTCAGAGCCCTAAACAACCAGGGACTAAGTATTTAGTATAAATTACTAAGGAGTAACGTAGAAGTTCTTGAAAACGAAACAGTAAGATGGTTCACTGACAATAAGAATGTAAAGAATATCATAAGCTCGACACTTTGATCTGTCCAGCCTGGTAAATCGGGGCCATATTGGGTCGTTCTATTTCCAGATGGTCTTTCGATAAGATCAGAAATTGAAAAATGTTCTTGAATTTTAAGTCCGTTCTTTTGTTCAGAGCAAGCAGAGGAGCAAACACAAAGTTTGTGGAAAACATGTGTCGCAGCACAGTACTGGCAGTGAGATTTAACGGCTCTAACCAAGCCAGAAACGCGTTCAGAACGCAGTACGTTGGTTGCCAGCCAACCCAAAGCACTCGTGTGCAATTATCCACAGTGGATGAAGCTGTTATGAGACATGCTTGATCGGTTACCTTTGTATACATGTAATTTTGGCGGATATGTTTCCCTTAGTGCGGGAACCTCGGCTGAAGGTGCGGGGAGGTCGGTTCGTGCATGGGATCGTAGAGAGGCTCGGCGGGGCTCCGGTTGAAAATGAGGGGGGCAGAGGCGGTGACCGGATGGGGAGTGTCGTGGAGGTTCTTGAGAGCAGAACGGTGGGATGGTTCGCTGATGGTAGGAGTGTAAAGACAATCATAAACTCGGGACTTTGACCTGTCCAGCCTGGCAATCGGCGCCAGATTGGGTCCGTCTATTTCCCGATAGTCTTCCGTCAAGATCAGAAATTGCCAAAATTTTTGAATTTTCAGTCCGTTCTTTTGTTCAGAGGAGCAAACACAAAGTTTGTGGAAAACATGTGTCGCAGTACAGTACTGGCAGTGAGATTTAACGGCTCTAATCAAGCCAGAAATGCGTTCAGAACGCAGTAAGGTGGTTGCCAGGCAACCCGAAGCACTTGTGTGCAGTCATCCACAGTGGATGAAGCTGCTATGGGACATGCTTGATCGGTTATCTTTGTATACATGTGCCTTATACCTGAAACATGCGTTTTGTTCTTTGTTTGGTTAAGCTCGTCTTCAGTAGCCAACCAGGGAGGAAGGAGTCTCTTTGAGTCGGCGAGCCCGAACGACACCTTGGATCGCATGGCCAGTCTTTCGGACCCCACATGGGACGGTATCGTGCTTCGGACCTCGGAGGGACTTAAACGGACACTGTTAAAGTCAAGGAAGGAACCCATTGCAACGGAGATCGTTGCTGAACTGGCGCAGAAGATTGGAGCAGACAAAACTGTCGCTAATTCGATGAACATTTATATTCCTAGCAATGATAGACCTACGCATGTTTTCTGCGTTTAATGAGTTAGCCTCGCTTTAAATCAACAATCTGCATTTTCAAGATGACCATCTATTCATAGATGTTGTATTGAGTAAAAACTGATGTGAACGGGCAGGGAAGTTCAGTTACAATATCAAGGTCATATCTGTACACGTGCCCGGTCGCCACGTTGGAACTTTGCTCGACTCTAGCCAGGGTTCAAAGTTCTGACAAGGGCATTTAAATTTTCAGGAATTTATCCGAAACGGATAGGTTTTGTGTAAAATTACAAACCCATGACGTTTCTCGTGTTAGAGAGATATTTTGGATGTCATCCCGTTGAGTGGGTGACGGTGCGAGGGGCGGGAGGGGATCGAGGTAGCGATCCGTCGTAGCGTGCGTCCCGCACGCACCGGTGAGAGAGAGAGAGAGAGATCGGACAGGGCTCGTATGTAACGGAGGATGTATCAATGTTGCTCGGCATAGTTTGAGAGCAGAAGGAGCCTCAGAGGCTGCCAATGCATGAGTTCCCGACAGGTTTTTCAAACGCCACGGGCGTTGGAAGTCGGAAACAACCAAAGACACATATACGTGCGAGACAGTTTTTAAGTCTCTTATCAGTTTCTAAGTCTTTGGGTATCTAAACTAGCCCGTTCTTTATAATTCATCCAGGTCACAGCGCCAAACGGTGTATACCAAAATCATTGTAGTTGTGGTGTTGTTTCTTGTGAAACGTGTTTAAAGGGTAAATGTTGATTTATTCGTTTGAGCTACAGAGCGAATTAGAATGAATCTACTTTACCCTTGTTATGTAAAGTGAAACGGTTCAGTGGTCACGAGTGGTATAAATAAGCACGAGTGACGCGCAGTGCTTCACTTCACGTTTGTTCGCTAATGCTGCATACTGCAAAACTTTTTACTCTTGGGGGAGGGGACACCGTTGTTTTTTTTTTGCTAGCCTGAAAGCAGTTGGTTCGCATAGGTCAGGCGTACGTTTCCATTTTTCCTGGAAAGGTTTTTGTGGTTTTTCGTATCTGGCAGCCAACATAACAACGGGTGTGCGGTCGGGTAAAATATACCCGTCAGCTTCAATATTAAGTTGATTATCCATGTCTTTGTTTGTCGATAAAGGAGTTGAACCTTTTATTCTTAGTTAATTGAATTGATGGACATGGAGTTGTTTCGTGCAATAAAGCAGCCAGGTCACAGCGCCAAACGGTGTATACCAAAATCATTGTAGTTGTGGTGTTGTTTCTTGTGAAACGTGTTTAAAGGGTAAATAAAGATTTATAATTTTATGTACTTTTTGTTCAATTAACTTTTCGCACAGGTAATAAATGGGATTTCAAGAATTGTTAAAGTGGACCCCAATCCGTTTGGTGAAACTGCTTATTTTGACGTGGAGCTGAATACCGGGGAAAAACTGTCGCTGCGCGTGCTTTAAGCTCCAATACGTGGTCCTCGCAAGTCGATGAATCTCGCAGGGTGCCGCAAGTTCTCGAGGTCAACTTACACGGTCTATATTATACGTTTTCTTCACTTTCTACCGTAGATTCATAAATTTAAAAAATGGACAATTAAAGTGTGACGTCAGTTGCTGGGGAACTGGGTCTAAACATTCCCTGGTAACCTGACACGTCCATTGCTAAAGCACAGAGAAACATTTCATTGGTTTTAGCGTAGACCCAGTAACCTTGGCAACACTCAAAGGGTGACATTTCCACTTTAGTACTTTATATCACAGCGAATAGGACCATACGCTATGATACTGACACCAGCCATCGACTCGACAGACAGTCTAATTACACTTTATTGGCCAATCACAAACAAAGAGAACGCCCTATGGGCCAATCATCACCGTTCCGAACTGGTGATCATGAATATTATCAATGTAATACGCCACGTGATGTAATTTATCTGGAGCCAACCAACCAACCACAAAACAAAGTCGTTGTTTGGTTTTTATGTTTGGCAACTTAACTTCCTATACGCCCGCAAACACTGTTGTTCGGTCACCAAAGTATTGATAGTTTCCCCACAGTTATTTTGATGTTCATTCAACTATTTTAAGAGTTTTTTTTACAATGCGCATTTGAGTTCAATAGACCGTTTCGTGGGTGATTAAGGGTTATATATGAGACAGTTTGAGTGCAGCACTGAAGTTGCTTGTCCCAAGTTATCCTCTTTATAAATAGCAAAATTTTCTTCTCAAATTGTCACAAGTACCAGACGTTTTTATCAGTTAATACATGTATCAACCCACTGAAACTGCCTCGATTTTTACTCACGGTAAAAGCGTGCATGACATATAGGTTTGGATTCGGTTTGCCAGAGCACCGGGTAGTTTCGGAGATCCAAACTTCGGAGACTTTGAGGGCTCGTAATGCTTCACGTATCCAAGTTGTTTGGTTTTAAACACAATTTCTTCAAGCATCCTTGACGGAAGTGTAACTCCTGAAAAACATTGTGATGCCATTCTCAAAAGCGTGAAATATGTCTAAACAAATCTCTGTCTGAAACCAAGGTGTTTTTTTAAAGCTATATCACGCTCATTGAGAATGCCATTACAATCAGCTTTTCAGGAATTACACTTCCATTAAGGATGCTTGAAGAACATGTGTTTAAAATCAAACAACTTGAATACCTGAAGCATTACAAGGCCTCAACGTCTCCGAAGTGTAGTCTGAATTTCTGGAATTGACCAAGTTTTAAAACATTTTTTTTTTTTTTCACCGGTTTCGTGTTGCAAAATAATTTTCCTTGAATTTTATATCATTGGAAAGCCCTGTTATTCCTCTTTACGATGATGTGTCATTTGTTATGATTAAGCAATTGGGGGATGTGCAGCACAGCTGAATTTGGGTGTGGGTGTAAAGTGAAATGTCACAAAATGCATTGCTATTGTCGAAAAGTGCATTGACACATTCCCATCCTCCAAGCAAAAGGGAATGCACTGCATGACAATAGCAGTGAATTTTGTGACATTTCACTTTCCACCAATCCCTGTATTCCGCTATACTGCACATCCCCCAATTGATTAATCATAACAAATGACACATCACTGTAAAGAGGAATAACAGGGCTTTACAATGATACCAAATTCAAGGAAAATAATTCAGTAACAAGAGAGAAATCGTCAGTCAAACTTGACTTTCCGAACTTTTTTGAGGAGTTTATTTCAAGATTGCAGTTTAACATTCTTAGAAGTAAGTCTTTTACATCAGAACTACAAAACAATTTACAAGAGTTGTTGCAAATTAAAAAGGGTGAGTTTAGTAGATTTGAAGAAACATGAGTGCGGACGTCATGCGAAGTTCTAGTCCCAACGAGGCTTACCTTTTAAGCGCGTTGAAGAGCGAGATGACACGGGGCAGTGAGAAGGGAGACTCCAGCGAGAAAGGTCTGATAATTACGCTGGAGGATCGAGAGTTGTGGAAACGATTCGACAAACTTACTAATGAGATGATTGTTACTAGGACGGGAAGGTAAGTCCAGGATAATTAATACAATTCTATAAAAATCTCCACCAACAACCTCAACTTCAACCCTCAAATTTGATGAAGCCTGCAGGCTACCCCAATTTCAAAGTAATTCCCCTGACCTTTTTGGAGTCAAACACACTAACGAAAAGTCTGATGTCGAACTTTGTCGTGTTCAAGAGCCCGTGAAAGGATTTTTCACAGAAAAGAAGTACTCAAATGGAAGATAGAAGTGGTTCCAACTGTCCAATACAATGATTCTGCCCTTGTCTTTTCATTAGAAAACGAGGCTCGAATTCCACACCCATATATATACACATCGATATATATACACTGGATGAAGCAACGACGTCTAAAATTGAAGCCACCGTCCGCCATTGTACCCCACCAAATACAATGCCTTGCCTATATTGGTCATACTGTCTTCACTAGTCTTCATCATGGTATACATGTGTTAAGTGGAATGCAAGCGATTGCATGGACCGGGGAGCAGTCTAGGCCAAGCATTGTTCGTGGGGTACAATGGCGGCCGGTGTCACGGTCTCAGATGTTCCGCGTGCTCAGATGTTCCGATGACGTCACGGAACAGTTCAGCACGTTGCATGCACGATCTCAGATGTTCCGCGTGCTCACATGTCCCGGTGTAAAAGGTAAAACTGTCCCCTTGCGAATGTGTACCTGGCTTTCCATAGACGAGTGCATACAAGCATTGTAACCAGTGGCGAACGTTGGCAACGTTTGCGTATGTGGAACGCAGCCCTGTACATCTGCGCGCCTACGTACATGGCGCGAATTCTGCTGATCAACTCAGCACTTCACCTAAACTGGTATAATTACGTACGCTGTGCGCATGACGTTCCGTGACGTAAGCTACCATATTTGGTCATCGGAACATCTGAGCACGCGGAACATCTGAGATCGGGACACCGGCGCGTGGCTTCAGTTCTCGTATAGCCAACTGCTATCGCATACTTCATCCAGTGTATATATATCGATGTGTGAAACACGCAGGAGAATGTTCCCCGTCTTGTCCGCCTCTGTGACCGGCCTAAACCCCAACGCCATGTACTCAATCCTCCTGGATTTCCCCCCGGTCGACGAACACCGCTGGAAGTACGTGAACGGCGAGTGGGCACCGGGCGGCAACCCCGACACTCCCCTGCTAACCACGGCCTACATCCACCCGGAGTCACCCAACTTCGGAGCCCACTGGATGAAACAGCCGACATCCTTTAGCAAAGTTAAGCTGTCAAACAAACTGAACGGAAAAGGACAGGTAAATAATCTTGCTCTAAAAATAGACCTATGACGTAATAATCTTGCTATATGAATATACCTATGACGTGTAATGTCATGCTTTGGTGTATGTGCGCTTTTCAATGGGAGTTTCAGGAAACATGGTTTGTATATAGGACCATATAGGCAAACGCATGTAAACAAACCGTGACGTCATTGTGTCTTTGGTGACGTCATGGTTTGTTTGCACGTGTGCATGTCTGTGGGAGGCTCAATGATGGTTTGTTGTGACTAGAAAAACGCAATTGTGAAGAAACTGTGACGTCATTATTTGTTGTCTATTACGGCGCATAGTGTATACTTGCTGTACTGTCGTTTTTGAGAAATGTGGATGAGAAGATAGAAAAAAGGCGTGTTGAACTTACTCAGAAAAAAAGATCGATGAGGTTCAGAGATGTAATATTCTATCGGTCAATATCGAGTGTGAAAACCTCTTGTGGCAAGACAGACTGCGCCAACCTCCGTAAGAGCCGCTTAGGCAGGGTGTGCCACTCTGCTTGAAGTGCCTCCCTGACCTCCTGCTCTTCTAGGGCTGCATGCGATGGGAGGGGGTGGGTGCTTATATGTATGCAGTGGTCCAGCTCCTCCCACGCAGGTATCAATGGTTCTGAAAGCCCTTAACTGCACGATTCACCCAGAAATAGAAATATGTTACATTTTATTACTGTGGGAATCACTTTGTTCAAACAGGTCCGCTTGGACCTGAAGGGAAGAAAATCACTATAAAAGCAGAACAGTCTTAAAAGCGATTACAAAGTGACTGGTTAAACAGTGCCTTGTTATCCACAAGTTCACTGTATTCAACAAACTTAGGCATAATAGATAAAGAGTTAATAATTTATTTTTTTAAATGCGTGTCTGTTTTTTTTGAAGAATGTATTTTATGTTGCCATTCCAAAATCGAAACGAAAACTCCTTTTGGGGCTCCAATCTGAATGAAAACCCCAATGATTTATTTTTTTATCTCATCCCTGCTCATCCCATAGATCATGCTAAACTCACTGCGTAAGTATGAACCCCGTGTCCATGTTATACGGGTCGGTGCGCCGGACGATCAGCGTCTCGTATGCAGTTTTAGTTTTCCGGAGACGAGGTTTATTGCCGTAACGGCGTACCAGAACGAAAACGTAAGTTGTTGTATACAACATGTAGTTAATTTTATAGCATCTTCGGCCGAGCGGTTTGGTTGCTTTGAACTCAAGAGCGTGTCTAATGCATAGTTCCGAGATTGCCCAGTTAACCCCGCCCCTTAGATATTGTTGCTATGTGCTCACAAGCCATCGCAAAAAAATGGCGACACGTACGTACAAAGCAACGGGACTCGGCATGGAAAGCACAGATTCATTGGAGAAAACTCAAAGGTATTTATGTTTTAGGGTCGACAGTTGCCGTAGCACACACTGAGCGAAGGGCTAGTGATGCAGGGATGACATATATTTATAAAAATGCGCTTTCCTACCTTTGAACAGCGAATCGCCCGACATTAAAACAAAAATTCACCCAGTCACTGGCGCATACAACATACAAACTGTATGGGCAAAATCATTGCGTGATTGTGATCGATGATTGCATCACTTTGACCTTTGTGGGCGCCGTCTGTGATTGGTCGCGGGTTCGGCTTAATTGACAGGTCGGAACTATGCATTACACGGTCGTGGGTTCGATTCCCGACCGCAACAATGATGCGTGTGCCCTTGGGCAAGGCACTTTGCCGTATGTTGCCTCTCTCTCCATGCACCCAGGGGTAAATGGGTACCTGCAAGGGTTGCATTGAGCTCTTGTGTCAGGCTGCCAGGTCTGCATACTCCCCAGGGAGTTGTGCCCAATGACCAGGGTATACGGTAATGATATTGTAAAGCGCCATGAGTATCCCGCTGGATAAAATTAATATGTGCGCTATATAAGATGTCATCATTAACTAAGCCCTTTATGCCACCAACTATACGGTATTAGCTTTAACTATACTTTATTATCAACTTGAGATGACGAAGAAGGAGATGCAGTTTTAGAAGTGGGAGGAAAACCTCCAGAGAATTCCCGGGAGAAAACCCACGCGGTCATAGGGACTGCAAACCCAATCCACATACACGCCCAGGAATCGAACCTATATATAGGACGTCATGTACACGCTCGAACAGAGACGCATGATTCTAATTCAGCATGTTTTTGGCATCACACTTTTTCTTGTATGCCGTAAGAGGGATAAAACAAACGAATGTATTTCTTTTTTCCGTAACTTTTTTTCCTAGATAACTCAGCTGAAAATCAAATTCAACCCCTTCGCAAAAGCTTTTCAGGACATGAGAGAAAAGTAAGTGTGAAAACCGGCATAGAGGGGGACAAAAGCAGTCATTTCTTATGATTTGTTATATAGGCAGGAAACCTGATAAAATTGTCAGCCATTATTAGCTAAATTCCTATTTTGAAAACAAAAATGTTCGGTTTTTTCTAGGAGCGACCGTGATTCTGATGCACAGTCCAGCTACTCGCAACGTAAGCAACTATAGTTTCAGTTGTGAATCCCAAACCCACTTATTTGTAAATATATATATATATAATTACATAAGCGATTTTGTATATTACCTTTATTCATATTTTGTGTACAAAATAAAGTTTTCTCAAATGATAATCATTTTACGCTCAAGCGCTTAAAAGTGTTCAAAGGCAGTCTACTTGTTTGGTAATTACCCTCCAAAAAAATTCTGAATTATTATCTTCAAGCTTACTTGTTATCAAGATGGTAATGGTAGTAATCATCCTGTGAAATTATTTCGTCTGAATTGCCCCCATTCATGAGAAAAATGACAAAATTATTTGAATCTCCAAAGATCGCCCAAAGCCATTCATGCACAAAAACCATACTTGGATTTTTCAGGTTTTCTGAAGTATTACTGCATCTATGTGGCTAACATTTCTACAAGGTAGTTTGTTAGACCTATGCTTCCAACTACCAGTGGAAATCATGCCGTTTTTAACAGTTTACCAAACAAGTATAGCATCCCTTTGATATTAAAGTATGCATGAAATTTGCATACATTACGAAAATCCCCTATTCGCAAAATGTTGTCATATCATAGACACTGGTTTACAGTTTACGGTTGTTGGAAACTTTTAAAGTGAATTTTCACAATCCATCATTTTATAGTTAACAGTTGGTTTCTCCCCGGTACGGGGCCCCTTTACCAAGCGGGTGGCCACAACCAGCTCCCCCGGTCTCTCGGCGTGTCGTCCCCCAATGGTTGTGTCGTGGAGAGGCACAGTGGTTCACGGAGTTGTAGAACAACTCCGTACCCTCCTCCGCCATACGAACAGAAATATTCGTCTGAAAGTAAGTTTAAGAACATTTCTTTTGATAATTTAACATTCAGTCTTTCAGCAAATGCCATCTGTTTTTATTTGAACATTTCTCAAAACAAAACAAAACAAACAAACAAACACAAAATACAGACATTATACTCAATTGAATTTGTTTAAACATTATTCCTGTTCATTCATATAATACTCAATTAACAAAAAAGGACCATTTTCAATTCAATTTCGTAAAAGTTACGAACACATGTCTGAAAGACCCAACAACTTTAAAAGAATAGCATATACTTGACTGAGAGGGGAACCGTACTTTTCGTCCCAAAAAAAGTACACATGCTTCAAGGTGCAGCACAAAAGTGCATGAGTGCAAAAGTGCATGAGTTAAAAGTATAATTTTTAGACAGAATAAACAAACATAAAACACACCGTTCTCCCGAAGTTTTGTCCTTAGATAAACGACAGCCAAAATAATTTTCCATTTAGCGAATGAACAAAACCAACTTTTTTGTTGCAGGGTGAATAATAAGTGAGTCAGGCCAGTAAAAATTATATTGTTGCGCACAATGCAATGTCGGTATCTTTTGATATGGTGCAAAGTTTGTCCAAATTTATCACCATTTCCAACGGAAAAAACCTTCTTTCTTATTTCCATTTTTGCAATGGTAGTGGTAAACAGTTGAGGTTTTGGACCGCCAAAACCACCGATTTATTCAGAATGGACAAAGAGAAAAGACCATAAATAGCTGCAAAAAGCAAACTGTTTTTACGAGGAGTGGGGATTACGACCGTGAAATGATGGCTTGCTTGGCCGTAATGCCCTCGCGTCGGCCCCGCGCCTCTGTCTCAATAATCCTGGTTGTCGGGGGATCTTGATTTATCGTCAATTTGTGCTCAAATTATTGCTGAAAGTTCACACGCTAACGTTATTGTGTGGTCTTTTTTTGTGACGGTCGCTTTAGTGGCCAGTTTAACCCTCTACTCTAACAAAGTTACGTTCGTACATGTATTTGGATTCATACGATACCTGGGTATATTAGATTAGTGCATGAACATATGCTTTTTTGCAAATAGACTATAGGTGCCATGTTGTAGAACAATGTCTTTGTTCCACATTTTGTACTTACATTGTTGACCAATTTAAACAACAAGAGTTGCCTTACAAGATGGCAGCTATTCGATACGGCCTATACATGTCCTGCCTAAGTGTCTGTACAAAAGACAGAAGTGCATTGTGGGAAGGATAACAATCAAACAACCTTTCCATAATATACTGTAAAAAAAGTTTTTACAAAATGGTCAATGGCATGATTGCTAGTTTAACCATTTTTTTTTTTTTTTTCCTCCTGTGAAACAGATTCTGCCATGTCACTTCCAGTTTTTCCGACCAATGGTCTTTTGTCTCACCGGAGAAGCCCCGCCCACCACGCCGCCCTGCCCTCACCGTACGGAACCGTGTGGCCAACGACCAGCATACCCTCAATCCCGCCCACATCAAGTTGCGGCGTGACTCCCCCAAATCCTTCGTCACTACTTCTGTCAACATACACCAATCACAGCCAGCCTAATGCTTCCTCAGTCACGGGGGTGCCACACCTAGGATCGCCGCAGTCGCGTGTGTGTTACCAGACTTTCAGTGACTTTTCCTCGGACCGTGCGCCGGTCGAGAGTTGCTCGACAGTCTCCAGCCACCTTTACCCCGGTACAGTTGGATCATGGTGCCCGCTGACCCCACCTTCTCCGGGCGAGTAGGACAGATGTTACATCAGTTCTTCAAGATTTAATTTAAACAATCTCTAAATATAAAGCACATTTAGCCAGAGCTACATTAGTTTGTTAAGATAATAAATTATGCAAAAAAATAAGAAACGAATTTCAAACAAACAAAAACATTACAGCAAAAGAAGGTTCAGATTTGAGGTGCTTAAAAATATCATGAATGGGCCTCTTTTCAATTTAAATTTTATATTTGTTTAAAATAAAATTTAAAATTTGTATTTTACGTTTAGTTTTGCGGATAATTATTTAAATATAGAGTACATGATTGAACTGTTACAAACGATGGGATGTGTATGATAAAAACCAACCTGTGTGTAAGTCAACTCAGTACCTCATCTACGTTCCGAGAAAACAATAAAAAACAACTGTGTCCATTCTTTCAAGAAATTGTGCAAAGCCGCCGTCCTATTTAAGCTGGTCCCGTGGGGGTAAGTTTCTTTCACATGAGGGCGCCCTTGTCAAAAAGTGTGTGTGCACACACATTTATATAAATTTATCTTCAATAGAGTACTAAAGTGAAACGTCACCCTTTGTGTGTTACCAAGGTTACTGGGTCGACACAAAAACCACTGAACTGTTCCCCCTGCGCTTTAGCAATGTACATTTCAGATTAGCAGCGAATGTGTAGATCCAATTACCATAGTAACTGACGTCACTTTGGTAGTCTATTATCGTTTTCCTATAAAAAAATGTAAAAAAAAAAGATATAGGCCTATCGACGGAATCATTGCATTGGACAGTTGGAACCATTTCTATATGTATATTTGAAATCCAGTGTTAATAGACCAGACAAATGAACATCCCAGTGGCGTCAACCATAAATGGGAAAATAATTATTCTAGGTGTGTCTGAATGGAATATTTCGTGACGATCGCAAGCAGAACCTTGACCATTTCTCGTGCGGAGCATCTAGAGAGTAGAGAGGGCGGTCGGGTTGGCGTACGGGTTCTTTCCTCGCCTTTCACCTCTGGGGTCCCGGGTTCGAATCCGGGGCGTGTATGTGGATTGGGTTTGCAGTCCCTACTTGACCGCGTGGGTTTTCCCCTGGGGCATTTCTCTGGGGGGTTTCCTCCCACTTCTAAAACTGCAACTCCTTCTTCGTCATCTCAAGTTGATAATATAGTATAGTTAAAGCTAAACCGTATAGTTGATGGCATAAAGGGCCTTAGTTGCCGAAGATGCCATAAAATATACAACAACAACAATAGAGAGTAGAGGGCGTATTTTGTTGCGTACGGAAAAACCCGCAATAATATTGGAGGGACTTGAAGCTAGTCTACTGACCGGTTCATCAAGTCACGTGATAATTGACCCCGGTTAGGTCATCGAGGTCACATTATTGCGGAAGTGAACACTCTTCGGAAACGGTAGCGGAGATTTTAACACTCTGTTGTTTTTACGTTTACTGGGTTTCCCGGCCATTTGTAAATGTGTCACAGCTGACGGCAGTAAACATGGGTAAGTAAATATACAGTATCTGCTTTGAAGGAGGATTTTGTGACTTTTTGTTTGCCAAAAAGTCTAGATTAAAATGTGACCACTCACTTGACTTGTGAAGTTCGCGATGTCGCGCAAGACCCCGCCCACAAAAGTAAAAAAAATAGGCTACAACAACATGTAGGCTTACAACAACCAAATTTAGCAGTAAAAAATAGTCAGATTTGGTAAGGGTATTTTTTCTTTATACATTGAACAAAGATTTGAATGAAATTACCTCCTGGAATGTTCAGATGATCCAATTTTAAGATATACTTCCCACTTAGCTTGCACTTTTGTCGCAAATGTTGCATTTCTGAGATAAATAAATGATAAAATTACTGCATAAAGTAATGCACAAAATTACGGTGCATAAGCGCGACAACAGGGGGTGCTGCGCGCGCGCAGGAATGGTTATCCTGTGCACTAGCCCTACAAATAGGGCTGTAAATAGCTCACTTTTGAAATCTGACTTTTTACACTGTCGCCATTACAGCCCTACTTGAGGTCGTACGACAATACCAAGTCTCAAACTGCTCAAATCTGACAAAGTTCTACTAGAAATACCGTCCGAAGCACATCGGACCGAGCACTTTCACATACACCATTGTAATCCTGAGAGTCTAGTGTTTCATAAAATAACAGTAACGCTTACGGAATCGTCAATTTGGCCATCTACGATGTCTGGAAACATTGGACAAAATTCGGACAACGTTTTGCCCAGCATCTCTATGGGCGACGCCATCTTAGCTGATATGCTTCCGCTTCTCGATCATGAGACGTACAGGAGCCCGGCTAACTGTGCAATATGCATAATTCATATTGACGTCCGCGTGTTTATCCCAGCTGGCAATACGTCACTCGCACAGTTCGATAACTAGTAGACTGGTTCCCGTCCACATATTCCACACAGGAGAATATAATATATATTTTCGCAATAAGCGAACCAATCTATAGGGATCGGGAACCAATCTAGATAACTAGCTGCACTGCGCGCGTTACGTACTTGCCAGCTGGGATAAACACGCGCGACGTCAATATGGATTATGCATATTGCACAGTTAGCCGGGCTCCTGTACGTCTCATGATCGAGAAGCGGAAGCATATCAGCTAAGATGGCGTCGCTCATAGAGATGCAGGTTTAACGTTGTCCGAATTTTGTCCAATGTTTCCAGACATCGTAGATGGCCAAATTGACGATTCCGTAAGCGTTACTGTTATTTTATGAAACACTAGACTCTCAGGATTACAATGGTGTATGTGAAAGTGCTCGGTCCGATGTGCTTCGGACGGTATTTCTAGTAGAACTTTGTCAGATTTGAGCAGTTTGAGACTTGGTATTGTCGTACGACCTCAAGTAGGGCTGTAATGGCGACAGTGTAAAAAGTCAGATTTCAAAAGTAAGCTATTTACAGCCCTATTTGTAGGGCTACCTGTGCACTAACTGAATGCAATTTTTGAAGGAGAAAATGCAACATTTGCGACAAAAGTGCAAGTGGGAAGTATATCTTAAAATTAGTTGATTCCAGGAGGTAATTTCCTTCAAATCTTTGTTCAATGTATGTATACGGAAAAAATAACTTGGGGTAAGCGCGGGTTTATATTTGACCAAAATGTTAATTTTAAACATTTTTATTTACTCGCGTGACAGTTTGATAATTGTTTGTCACAACGACCATCAAAAAATTATCGTCAGTGATGCTAAATCACTAAATCATGTAAACGGTAGGCCGGTGTGTACCTTTAACCTACAGACTGTCTTGTTTAAGTCACACCATCAATGGCGATTTGGGTACTGACCCAATAGCTCAAACAATACACATAAAATGAGTTTGAAACATGAAATGAATTTAATGTGATCGCCTTATGGGATCCAGTAAGAAGTACACGCTATTCTGTCGTTTCAGTTTGGACGTCCTTTGGACGTCCTGTGTAGAGAAGTTCGACACGTGTTGAAAACCACAGTCTGAACGACTCTGGGTTAAGTTTGGACCCGTGTTGAAATATTAAAAGTTTACACGGGTTGGAACCGTGTAGATTTCGACACGGGTCGGACGTTCATAGTGTGAAAAGGCCTCAAGATCGTGCACGAGCTTTAAGATTTCTTCAAGTTGGACAATCTGTGAGACGTGTTGCGCGCCTTTTTGATTTGTCACCTACACTATGAACATCTAACAATGGAAATTGGGCACACACCATTTTTACTAACAATGGGGTTACAATGAACATGTACATGTTTTTGCTCATAGTGCTAGCATGTCCAATTTGAAACAACGATACACAAAGACTGGAGATATTAAGGATCGCCCAAGAGATGTGGCAGACCAAAGGTCACAATGCCTGTCGAATCACATCCTCTTGCAACAGTGCCCCTTTAACGCACTCCCTAACTCCTGCGTACAGTGGCCCTGTTGAAAAAGGCCCCATTTGGCGGTGGGACTAGCGACAGAAATCTTGTCGCCTCTGCTGGACCAATCAGGACGCTTGCAGTGCATTGTAGCACGATTGCAGGCATTAAAATGTAACGCGCGCAGATTGTAAACACCGTGCACGCATGTGACACATGTACTCGGTAATGCTGGCCGTTGTCCGCGTCGGCGATTGGCTGCTATTTAAAGCATGTTGGGGAATCCCTTCCATTACATTCGTCAGCATGCATCCCTGTTATTAATTTGAAAAACTGCGGAGTAAATAAGGTTCGTCGTTTGAAAGTTTGGTAGGAATGGGACAGTCATAAGGAACGGAACCCAAAACAATTTCTGGAAAGTATAGAAATTGTTTATTTTCGGCATAACATGACCGAATTTATTAAATTACATCAAAATGACTCGGGCGTGAGTTGGCTCAAGACAACAGCCGGCTCGCTCCACAGATTTGCGTGTATTTCCTCAGGGTATTGTCACGTCGCTTTGCAGAGTAGAAATTCCCTGAGATCTCAGGATGGTCGAATCAGGACTCTTGGTTTGAGGAGACAATTGGTGACAGCGACAAAGTTGTATCCAAGATGGATAATTTATATAACATGAAAGAGTACAATGTGTCAGTTTGTTAATGAAAACCCTAAATTTGAGCATCCTCATAACAGAATCTTTAAGACAGATACTGCTCCAAATTTGAGTGCTCACTGCTTGCAATTTTGTTTCACACCCCCTTGTGAGTGAACAAGTCATTGTACCACTTCGCGGCGGATAGGCATTTTCCAATTTATTCCCCTGGAGTAGGAGACTGCACTTGCAGTTTTGGTTATGCAGTGTATACATACATGTATCACCGTGTTTACATTCGAGCCGGCAAGGGTGGATAAAGACCCAGGGGTGGATTGCAATATGACAGTCTTAAGTCTGAGACACATCATATGTCCTAACTGAGTTTATGACATCTTAGCTACGACACATTGAAAAATGCCTTGCAATATCCAAAAGTTAGGATGTCTTAGCTAAGACATAAAAGCTTGTATGTCTTCACTGTTGTGAGCGGAGTTTCAATCGCATTCGTGTGTTTGCATACCATCGCGCATGTGTATTACATTACATTACGCGTGACAGTGGCGTGAAAAACATCGTGAAAACTTTCAGAATTAACATAGGCCCAGCTTGAATCGTAATCTCCTTTCAGTGAAAACTTAGTTTAAGAAAGACAAACTATCAAAAAATAAACTTTTGATCCTAGTCACAATGCTCCTTTTGTCTGAATTGAGCATGAAATTTTGAACAATTTTCTAAAAACATAACTTAGGACACGTATTACATGTAGGTGTCTTAAATTTGATGTGTCCTAGGACACAAGTTAGGATACATAAATGTTTATTGCAAGGCAAAATAATCTATGATGTCTTAGTGATGTCAGAGTTAGGACGTCCTAGGAGTTAGGATGTCCTAACTTTCTTATTGCAATCCACCCCAGCATTTTTTATTGCGACCACAAAACTTAACATTTGCCGCGTTTACACTACACCTCGATCCGGCTTCAACTCGCCTTCAGAAACCGCAAAAGTTACTAGTTGTAACTGCAGCACATGCTAGAGTTATTAGGTGTTGCGGAACTGGTGCCAGATTGGTCAATTAAATCTACCACACAGCGGGCACTGCCCCAAGGACACTCAAATTGCCGAATCTGTATTCGGGTAGCGTTTACACTACAAGCGACCTTGACAATTGCAGGGTTGAACCCCGCAATTGCGGGGTTCAACCCTACCCCAAAGATTACTTGAAAAAGGCGAATCAGACCCGGGTCTGATCCGCCTTTTTCAATTCACCTTTTGCGTTTACACTTGGCGCCTACCCGGCTTCAACTCCCCTTTTTGGAAATTGCGGAGTTCGATTCAGAAAATGCGAATCGAGTGTAAACGGGCCTTCAGTCTCTGGGGCTGGAGACTTGATGACTAGTTTTTATTTCAAGTCGTAAATTAATCTTATTTCCCAAGTCCAGTCACAAGTCATTTTCTCCAGAGTCAAGTCACAGGTCAAAAACCAAAAACTGACTTGACCCCAAGCCAACAAGATGTAAGAGACCAGCTCTGGTCTGGTCTACATGTAATTCATGGGCTAATTCTGTATAATTGCCCCCAAGACACTCGCACTTACATGTAGAACTGCACATGCAGTTCCCATCGCGAAGTGGTTAAATGAATGTGACCAGCCATGCATGAATGTTCACATTGACATAATACTTTGTGTTGTTTTGGGAGTCAAATGAACCATATGAACCCTGTATCAATGCATTAAGCGTGTGCTGTACCTTTTCAAACGCAGAGGCACAGCAAAACACCAATGAGATTGTGACTCCCAAGTCTTGATTGTGACTCCCAAAATCGTAGTCTGCACACGTGTGCATTAGTTCGCACAAGCTCAATCAAATTAATCTTCAATTAAGGCTGGACAAATTTTCCTTGAGGTTGTACGCGAGTCTTTCCACGAACCATATTTTCCAGAAAATACCTTTGTCTGGTCTCAAAATAAAAGAAATAAGTTTAAGTTGTTCTGAAGAGATAACTTGGGCCCAAAAAGGGTTACAAATAGTGTGACAACATGCCTTTCTAAAACTAAAAACCGTGTGTACAAATTTCAAATATACATGTACACGCTCGCAACCGGGACGGACACTTTTTTGAGACCAAACACAGGTATTTTCTGGAAAATATGGTCTGTTTTGCCAAAATACCCCTTTTACCGTGCAAAGACTGACATATCCGCGTTTACCTCAATACTTTCTTCTATAGCCTCAGGACATGTCCAACCTTCCGAAGCTGTAGTGACCTTTGATTATGAAGCGACCCAGGATGATGAGTTGACCCTACGAATGGGTCAAATCATAACCGACATCATTATCATGGAGGAGGGATGGTGGGAGGGGGAAATCGATGGACGGCGGGGTCTATTCCCGGACAACTTTGTTGAGGTTAGTGTTGGTGGTACCGATATCTCATGATTTTTATTTCATGTTAAAATGCTTGAAATTGAAAAACCCTTTAAATGGACCTGAAACATAATGACATACATGTAACAGTTTATTTACATGTGCTTTCCTACGAGAGTCCCTCCATAGATTTGCGCCGAGCAATGGAAAAATCATATGAAACAAAAATGCACGGTTGGTGACGTATCATTAAATGGTTAAATAATTTAACGCTATCGTCCAATGAGATAACAGGGATCTACATGTACGTGGGCTTTATATCAACATTTATCGTAAGGTTTGAACTTTGAAATAAAACAAAATAGTAAAAAGATTTTGCCCTTTGTTCATTAATATCTAGTATGCATGCTTCGTATGGTATAATTTGTGATGAGAAGTCTCATAGAACCTGATATGGTTTAAGGGGTATCCCCTTACATACGGTACACATGTACACATGTATATGACGTCCACAAAACAGGAAAACATCAAAATTTCCTTCTCCGTTGCAAATTCACCAAATATGGAACTACACTGTACGGAGTCGGTTGCATGCCAACACAGGAAGCCCTATTGAATTTAATACATGTACCGTAGTTAGAAAATGACTACTTCCCCATACATGCCTTTAATGTACTGTACATGTGTGTATACATATGTTTTGTGAGTCTTTCCACAGTAAAGGGGCCATTTTGGCAACACAAACCATATTTTACAGACCTTTGTCTGGTCTCAAAATAAAAGAAATAAGTTTAAGTTGTTCTAAAGAGATAACTTAGGACCCCCAAAAAAATTTCCAATATATGCTCGTAACCGGGACGGCCTGAAAAGTACATGTAACACATCTAAGTGTCCGTCCCGGTTACGAGCGTATATTGGACATTTGTACACAGGGTTTTAGGAAGGCATGTTGTCACATTATTTAATTGTAACCCTTTTGGGGCCTAAGTTATCTCTTCAGAATAACTTAAACTTTTTTTCTTTTTTTTTAAAACCATACAAAGGTATTTCCTCGAAAATGTGGTCTGTGTTAGCCAAAATGCCCCCTTTAATGTGGAAAGGGTATATGTACGTGAAATGAAAAGTAATACTATATTGCTATATTGCTATATTACAAATAACATGGCAAACTTAGATTGCTTTTTATGTTAAAGGGTCTATGTCACGGTTTGCGCATGCGCCAAATCCTTTCATATTTTGACATACGTGCGGGCTCAGATGAATGTACATGTAGTGCAATTTTGTTACACAACGCCATTGGTGCGTGTGCTATAGTTGTGTACATCGTGTACTTAGCACGTGCCGCATGGGCAGTGTGTTCGTTCATGAGTGTTTACAATACGCAGAATTCAACTACATTGTACATCGTGTGCGTGCATTTGTTTGCGCGCGATTGCGCGATCAATGTCTAGAAAAACAAAATCGTACAGTAGTGGCGGCCACTGTGTCTTTCCAAGGACAGAAGGTATGCTGAAAAATTGCTGCCAGGACCAAATAAGCATGTCAGTTTTGATGGAAAACAAGGTATCCAACCATGTCATTCATATCATTCGATGCCGTTTCTGTCATGTTTTGTCGAGTTTTTTTATGGGATGAAAAAACTCTCTTTTTAACGAAGGCCGCACACCCGGTGATGTCGATGTTTGGCGGCTTAAAAACATGGCAAACAGTGCGATTCCAAGTAAAAAGTAATGCATCAGGACATCCTGGATGTTGACAAGTACACCACTGCCAAAATTACTAAAGATTTATAAGGGATGGCAAAGATTGAATAGGATATGCAAAACCCGGCGACAAAACTTGAAAAAGTTAGCCACACTTTTTCAAGTTTTGTTGCGAATGCATAAACCGTGACATAGCCCCTTTAAGGCCAATTTACACGATCATACTTTTGTTCAAGAATGTCGTCCAATATTTGTATAATGATGTTCAAGGGAAATGTTCTATCGTGTAAATTGGAATTTTAACATCTGCGAACAAGCTTGAACAAATGTATGACAGTGTTCAACCTCTAAGCCAATCAGGTTACAGATCTGGGTCACGTGGTATTTTAGCTCCAATGACAATCCATAAAATATTCATGAACAATCTATGGTGTGAACTTGGACTTCTAGTAACCTTGAACAAGCGTGAACATCGTCATAAATTTCGTCGGCCTTTTCACGAAGTGACGAATCTGTAAAAAAAAACATTCTTTTAGCAATTTCTGTTTTGGGTATAATTTGACTTTATTTGGTGTCCTTTATACATTTCTGCAAAGTTTCGAGATTTAAAAATTTGTAATTTTTAAATAACGGAATTTGCTTAAAACCACGTAACTAATGCGCGCGAGGAACAAATTCATGACACGAAATTCACAGCTTCATAGAAAGGCACGGAACGGTAAATTTTGTGGCACGAATTTGTTCCTCGCACGCGCATTGACGAGCCTGCATCTTTAAGATGATTTTTTTCCCCCTAGGCCATCAAAAAAGAAAAGCCCGGCCCAGTCAAAGGGAAGGCGCCTTCACCTCCTCCATCCGCAGTCAATGGGGACACGCAGGAGGTCGTCAGGCGAGGTGAACAAAATAACAGAATAGTGCAGTACAGTTAATAATGCTCAGTCAGGTCCAGTCGACCATTTGGGGTACCACTTTTGTGTTTGATTTGAGACTTGACTTTTGAGAAGTTGACTTAAACACTAGTCCTATGCCCCTGAGACATAAAAAGCCAGGAAGTGATATCATATTTCTCGCTGACAGGAATTTAACACAGATTATAAAGAATAGTCATCACAAGTTTCACATATGATTGCGAGTCAATGACCCAAACCACTCGGCCGCGGTACCCCATTCATTCAACACAAACAAAATGCATGGATTTTTCAGGTTTTCTGAAGTATTACTCAGTGTTCTCCACAGGTTTTTTATTTGCTAGAGCGGCACCCCCCTCCGCGAAGCCCCGCCCCCATTTTTCTGTTACCTGGAATTAGTTTCATCCTTATATTATTCTATTGAACGCGGGATGCACATCAAGAAGAGATAATAAAGGACGTGTTTCTGTCGTCACAGATCCAAATTTAGATCCAAATTTAGTTTTTTCTTCAACGGTTGTTTTTTTTTTCTTAATTTTCACACCACTTACATTGTACACGTTCACTTCCACCTCCAAAATTTCCTTTTTAAGTTCATGACGATTTCTCTCCTGGCCGGTTGAAAACAAAAATTTAACAAACCGCAAACGCAAGTGACGCGCGACGGGCATTCACCTTCTTTGTTGTCTTTTTGTTTTGATCGATACCGAGTGGGGCACCTGTACTCCCTAAGCGAAAAGCCGTACTAACTGCGCGTAAACAAGGTACCCGACTATGTTAGACGGATTTAGTCAACAGAGGGCGACATCAGTTCGTTTTCCTTGGGAGCGGCCCAGCGCCCGTGAGTGATACATGTACATACATGATGTAAATACATGAAAGGTATCGTGAACATTTGGGCAGTGCGGCATTTTGTTTTGCTCGGGCGGTCGTGATTTTGCGCGGGCGGCTCAAAAATTAGGTAGGGTGGCCCGCCCTAGCAAAACCCCTCGTCGAGAACCCTGTTACTGCATCTACAATGTCTGTGGCTGAAATTTCTACAAGGCAGTTTATCTACATTATTCTTTAGTTATGTAATGCTGTTGTTTCTGTTTTTAAAAGTTTTCTAATCATGTAATCTGTCTTTAACAACACATTTACATATATTACATATGAACTTTGCGATTCACAGAGGGATCGGAAAATCTGAAAAAGTTCCGTGCCAAAGTTGTCTACAGTTACCAATCGCAGAACGAAGATGAGATTGGTCTAGCGGTCAATGACATCATCGATGTAACCGGCCAACCAGAGGATGGATGGTTTGAGGGAGTACTTAACGGCAAGAAGGGAATGTTTCCATCCAACTTTGTGACTGTTGTTGAAGGGGACGAAGGACATCATGGGTCTGGGGATAAAACCGATGGGGCAAATTTGGCAAAAGGTAAAGCATATTGTGTCAAATTTATATTAAGCCCATTTCACATGAGCGCTGGAGACACGCATCTGTGATTATTGGCGCGTGGTGTCGAACACCAAGGGACGCTTGCGCATTAATCGCAGGCTTTCACACGGTACAATGTAACACAGTTACGTAACACCGTTACGTTAGCTAACGTCCCTTGTTTTGCTGCATTTTCATTGAGGAGTTCAATCACTGGTACTGCGATATTCTTTAAATGCTGGAATACAAAAATTTCACACTTATGTCTGTCCAGTTACAATACATGATACGTATAAGGGTAAATTTGTACATAAGCTTTTCACAAATGTATGTTGTGGCAGCATTTTCTTAACTTTTTGAGAACAGTACAAGGGATGTTCTTTAAGTTTGAGATAAACTAAAAAGGAATTATTGACTTATTTTTCAAATAGGCCCATTAGCGTGGAAAGACCCAAATATACACGTGATTCACCACGTTGAAGTTTCATTTCGAAGAAGCATGGGCGTGCGTAGAGAAAAATGGCGGAGAAATAAAAAAGTGAACATTTTGGGGCGTTTTCTTTTCATGAGACCAATGAGTAGCCACATAACATCATGTTTTCGTGTGAACCGCCATTTTGCACGATGATTACATGACAACGGCAAAAGTGCGCAAGCGTAATGGGACTGCAACGCACAGTAACATCGCGAAAATTGCACACCATACACACCGCTTGTACGTCTTCAACTTCAGAACTGATATGAAAGAGGGCGCGCAAAAATGGATTCTAGCGCCAAGTTAATTTGAATAATTAATTTAAATAATAAGGAAAAGTATCGCGAGGGCGCTATACTAAAGCTGCCGTCGCATTTTAATGAGCCAGGATCTGCCGCTGATTTCTAGATATGGTCTAGATAAAACTCTGCCCAAGTTGTACGAGAAACAACTGCTTTTTGCAGAGGATGTCACAAAAATCAAGAACATTCACAGAAGTCGTAAAATATTTTAAAATTATTTTTTTAAAACTTAAAACCCACTAGAAGAGCCACCACCATTACCATCGGAGCCCCCTAAGCCCAGACCAGCCAAGGTCAAAGGTGTCGGCTTTGGCAACATCTTCGCCGGCGGAGAGGTCAAACTCAGGAAGACGGGGGGGATGAGCTCCGGATCCGACCATTCCAAGAAAGAGCCTCGGCAGTCGACGGGACAGAGTGAACTGGCACAGAAAAGGGTAAGGTTAAATTTACATTCATTTTAATAACTGTGTTTAAATCGGGCAATTTATATGCGAATAGCAGTAACCAGGACGTAGCTATGCATGTGATGCGTCTGGACGTGTCGACGTACATGTATGCGCAAAATCTGTTCCACACAGGCCGTTTTCGAAATGCTCAGTCTTTTATGGTCTGGCCTCTGTATTTTGGATTTGATGTCTTCCTTTGTGTGTAATTTACCTTCGTGGATTCTCTTGGTGTTTATAAATATGCTCAAGAGGGGTGAACGTTCAAATTAGCATGTTTCTTAAGCCATTAATATTGCTGGGATACACCAGGCCGGAGCCACAGACGAAGACGGTGGTTTTGAAAAAAGTCAATATGTTGGAGCTGAACTACAGAGGGCGCTGTTCACCGCGCAAAAATTTACATAATCCGTCTGTTGTTTGCATAACTCTGTCCATTGCAGAATCCTATTGATTATGTGTGGGGAATCTCATTAAGTCTTGAAGAAAAATAAAGCAGACGTGCCAAACTTGATTGCGACATCATGAACCTGTTATCAGCATTTTTGTGTCTTGTCACATGATCTGTCAGCTTCTAAGCCAATAGACATGCAAACCATGTGAAAAGTGCTTAAAATGTTGCAGAGCAACCTTTAGCCCATTACCCTTACTAAAATTGTTTCTATGTCCCGACTTGGTCAACATTTTTCACAAAAATACTTTTGACCCTTATTTTATTTTGAGGAGTGTAGTTCGGGTGACCCAAGTAGGCTAAACGAACCTTTCTATAATTGTCTCGTAATCATTTTCCCCCAGTTGTCATTGAAGCGACCAGATTCAGTGCCATCACCCAAGCCTGCTGTCAATACTGAGGCTAAACCCAAGGAGGAAACAAAGAAAGAAATTGAACCTGAAATCAAGAAAGAAGAGAAAAAGGATCTCAAGGCAGAGAACGATGGAGAATATGAGGAAATCGGTAAGTAGCATCAGTTTTATTGTTGTTAATTAAGGTTTGTTTTGTCCCTACCCACTGTAACCTGGGGTCGATTTTACTAACGCTTAGGCCAAACAAAATAAATGGTGTGTTTACAGTAACCCGACCTACCTGGAATTTGAGGCCAAATTGCCGACCTCAAACTTTTTATTGCCACTTTTCCAAGTTGATAATTTTAAATAAGCACTATTTGCAATAATTTCCAATGAACATAACATTTTCTACACTTGTACATGAACATGGTTAATAGTGTTAATAGTGAGTTTTAAACATTGCAAAACGACAAGCAAATGCATAAACTGAAATGTAAAAAACAAATTACAAAATAAAATTATTTTCCTACCTACATGTACCTGCCCGAATTCTTTTTAGGCCGTTACCGTAAACGCACCATTTATTTTGTTTGGCCTTAGTGATCCAGATCCAGAATATACGGATTGAGGGCGTGTAATTTTAGAATATGACAAATGAAATGGGGGTTTTAAAATGTTATCTGGTCACGCTCATTTCACGAGGTTTGAATGTTTACATACAACTGCATGTACAAGATTACTTGTACAGTATACCTGGTTTTGACCACAAGCATCTCATTAAGGTCAAAGGTCATGTTTGTTGATCAGTATCTGGCACTCCCATTCGGTGCATCCAGGAAGTTGCATAGAGCTTCCATATATATACAGAAATATATACTTCCTGTCATTTGATAGCCAAAGTTGGTATCCGCTACACACGGAAAATTATTTGTTCAGCGTTTCTAAACCACCAAGTTTCACATATCGCACTAACGGAACTTGGTGACAGCACAATATGGTTTCTGAAATTTATAGTACTTCGATGAGGTCGTATGGGCGTCGGGTGATGAGTGGATAGTGCGTTTGAGGTGAGTGGACGATTTTCATTGGACGATGAGTTGTTCCAGTGATGATTGAGGCTTGTATGAATGATTCGTACCGGGGTATACATACTTGGGTCATTCCATGAAAATGGGACACAGCGGCCTATTTACATGTACGTCATGACACTTCTGGAGTCAAATTTCTCTATTTAAAAATAAATACTGGGCTTCAGGGAATGATTACCCTTGGCATGTAAACAGTATGTCATTGTGAATCGTACAACACCTTTACCTGTATTACATGTACGAGGGCAATTGGAGAACTAGTAATTCAATCTTCGGAATGCAAGTGTGCAGGGGTGAGATTTGTCCGGATTTGTCCGGATTTCTGGAATTTTACTGACACATACGGATTTGAGAGTTTTATGCTTTTCATTGTGAAATCTCCGATTTATAGCGGAATTCCGCTTTTTTGTTGTGTGCTCAGCGATCCACATTTTATTTAATGAGCGCCCTCAATTGATTTAGTAATTTTGCAAGTGCCATGACATAGAGCGCTGTACCATGTACATGCATGTACTGTGCCGCTTGGCGAGCAGACCGAGACTGCAACGAGTAGCGAAGCAGACGTGTACAAGTCTAATCCCTAAGCAAACGCCATCTTTGCCTGCATCGTAAACTGGCAACGGTGAGTGGACGATTTTCATTGGACGATGAGTTGTTCCAGTGATGATTGAGGCTTGTATGAATGATTCGTACCGGGGTATACATACTTGGGTCATTCCATGAAAATGGGACACAGCGGCCTATTTACATTTACGTCATGCGCTTCTGGAGTCAAATTTCTCTTTTTAAAAATAAATACTGGGCTTCAGGGAATGATTACCCTTAGCATGTAAAGAGTATGTCATTGTGAATCGTACAACACCTTTACCTGTATTACATGTACGAGGGCAATTGGAGAACTAGTAATTCAATCTTCGGAATGCAAGTGTGCAGGGGTGAGATTTGTCCGGATTTGTCCGGATTTCTGGAATTTTACCGACACATACGGATTCGAGAGTTTTATGCTTTTCATTGTGAAATCTCCGATTTATAGCGGAATTCCGCTTTTTTGTTGTGTGCTCCGCGATCCACATTTTATTTTCCGCTTTTTCGCTATTCCAGCGAGCCATATTTTTTTAATGAGCGCCCTCAATTGATTTAGTAATTTTGCGAAGCAAACTTTTGCAAGTCTAGTTGCCACGCAAGTGCCATGACATAGAGCGCTGTACCATGTACATGTATGTACTGTGCCGCTCGACGAGCAGACCGAGACTGCAACGAGTAGCGAAGCAGAAGTGTACAAGTCTAATCCCTAAGCAAACGCCATCTTTGCCTGCATCGTAAACTGGCAATGGTCCTGCGTTGCATGTGGTGTGTGATGCGTGCACGTGTGCAGGCAGCCAGTGGGCAACGAACCGATTTTACCCTCCGCTTCACAGTCTTCAACGGTCGATGTTGCCTAGATTCTCTTTGTTCAATTCCCCACATGGTTGGATGCGTCTAGTGTGAACCGCTGGTGAAAACGTACAGAACGGAGAGCCCCTGGAACAAATTCAACTCATCCGTTTTGACGTGTGGCATTGCGACAGACGGACGGATGTAATGGATGAAAATAGTGCAGTGACTGTGTGAACCCACCTTAAACCCCTTCAAACCTACTATTTCTGAACATGTCGGCAACACCACTCCTGCACATTCAATTGAAATGTCACACAACTCTGTCATTAAAAACACAAGAAATGCAAGTTGGTTTCCTGCGGAATCAGTTATAGTTCAATTCACAATGCAGTCGTTCTTATATCATTTATTGGGCTTGCCTTTATTTCCTGTTGGGTTCGTTTTTGCAGTCAGAGCCTAAAATACAAGTTTACATTTAGTTTTGTGTACGGTATTTAAGCGAAACAAGTTTGGAACAACCATATTTTTTGCATCACTATTATCTGTACTTCAACATGGTATTTGGAAGGTCCAAAGGTACGTGCGTGTTTTCAGTTTCAATTTGAAAAGTATTATAACTCCATAAAAGGTTGTAAACCATTTTGGTGAAGCTGTAATTTTTCTGACATGATCAAGTATATTTTGAGTCAAAACCCCAGTTTCAAAACTTTACTGGGAAAATATTAAGAAATGTTAAAGATATACATCATGTACAGTCCGTGCGTTTTGGGTTTGACACCTCGGAAAATAAAGTTTTTTCAATCGATAATTTTCTAGAAACATGTATCTTTAAAGGGTTGAAATTAGTATATTATGTACCGGTACATGCATAGATTCACTTCATACATGTCTTTCATTCTTTGGTCAATCTTTTTTTTTTGATTGGACTTTTTGTTTTGACAGTTTTGTATGTTTAGTTGGTTTTAATAGGTGTTTTTGTAGTCCCTGTTCATTAGAGATGGGAATTTACGGTTTATTCAGAAACCGGTTTGCAATTCTGTCAAGTGTCGGTTAACCGGATAACCGGCATATATATGAATGTGCAATGTACACAATTCCCTTAGGCCCCCAAAATAATCATTGAGCCTTTATCTGGTCAAAATTTTACTACGACCCCCATATAAATTTATTTCAGTTTAATTAATTCACTACAAATGACCCTATGAAGATTATTGTAAATTCTTTAAAATTGGGTTTCATTTAAACGTTCGGCCAAACCAGTTTTTCATTCTCTTTCGGTTAAACGTCCCAGTACACACACTTTACAAGGATGCAAACTGCCTTCGAGTCCAAAGTCAAGTCAAACTGCCCTCAAGTCCGAAGTCAAGTCAAACTGCCCTCAAGTCAAATCAAGTCAGGCATGTTGGTCAAGTCGGTTCAAGTAGTATTTGTTCAAGCTAATTTCAAAATGAGTCTAAACCCGAAACCTGCATATGTGTAGGATATTTTTGTTGTTAAAAGATAGCTTTAGTTACGAAAAACAAGTGGTCCTCAAAATGACAAAAAATGCATAAAAATTCAATTTCATTTTTGGTAGACCCAAGTCAAAAAATGTAAAAGAAAGTCCGAGTCGACTCAAGTCAACTCATTTAAGGGTTGGAGACTCAAGTCAAGTCAAGTCAAGTCATTTGAGGTTCTAGTCTCAAGTAAAATCAAGCCTTTTGAGGTTCGAGTCTCAAGTCAAGTCAGTGAAAATCGGAAATCGAGTCGACTTGAGTCCGAGTCTCGAGTCTCGAGTCTAAGTCATTACAACCCTGGGCTTCGCCCAATTTCTTAAAAGCACAGACACAGTTTTTTGTTTTCTCGGAACGTAGATAAAGTACTAAGTGGACTTATACACAGGTTGGTTTTTATCATACACATCCTCAATCACACATGGATAATATATTGATGTTGTACAATTTTCCAGTCCTTCAATATGTCCAGTTAGAATACAGGAAAAAATAAACAACATATGGATGTATTAAGTAGGCTTATCACTTACGCATTTTAAACAATGTAAACTACTTTGCACCATATTGCTGTCATTGTTCGTGTAATATTTCTCTAATAGCGCTCTACACTAATGCTAAAAATAGAACTTTCAAAGATGATGACGTCACGCAACTGAGCCCACCTCAGACAACAAACGTGGGCGTGTTTTTGAATGTGTGTTTCAATATGTGGGAGTACAATGTACCATTTGTTTTCGGTTTTGTTTGTTTTTTAAAGCAAATATAGCATGAATTCCATTGAACATTGCTGTTGTTGGACTAATAATGTTCTGACAAGCCTTATATGCCTGGTTCCTAATTTTTTGCTTTGTGTTGTTTTTTAAGCCGATCAAGCCAGTGGCCAGAGCACTAGGATTTGTGTATGCACAATCCTATAGCGGTTAAACCTGGATAATATGGCCAAATTCAGTAAATCGCCTAATTAAATCAAGCTACATGTACTGTGAGAAATGTTATGAGGAGCTTTAAAAAATTGTTAAAAACAAAACAAAAATTTAACTTTATAATGAGGAAACCTTTCACTACACTTCACTTTTAGCTGTTTCTCAACTATAGACATGCACTGTGGTATGTTTTATGGTGTTTGGATATTCCTGCATGTGTACGCTAAACCTCTATATAAGGGCCACCTGCATATTCTGACCACATTTCGTCGGTCCCTTGGGTGGCCACTATACGCAAATTTCACTGTACATCTAATTCAGCCTACAGGCTGTGAATTGGTCCCATAAACCTATAAAGATAAGTGTTGACTCTCTATCTGTCCACAGTTCGCAAGAGGGCAAGGGTTACTTTCCCCTACGAAGCCCAACACGCGGACGAGCTGGAACTGAAAGAGGGCGACATTGTCACAGTTCTGGACAAGGAGGCTGGCGACAGCGGATGGTGGTTTGGAGAAGTTGATGGCAGAAAGGGGGTCTTCCCTGATAATTTTGTTGCCATGTTACCCCCAGAGAAAGAGGTACGTGTACATCAAAAAGAGAAAAGATCTAGGGCCATTTTCATGGCGCTGTTCAGCACAAAAACTTGCTACGTGCGGGTTCACACTGCACTATTTTCATCTGTCGGATGTATGTAAAATTGACGTACGTCGTCTCCGGACCGTCAGTTTTTGGTCCGTTGATGTGTTTTCAATGTGAACTGTCTCAAAGATTAGCTTCATTTACGTATGTCGAGCAGAAAAATCGGCGTATCCAAACATTTTCATCCGTCAAGTCCATTTTACCTACAGCAGCGCGATCAAAATACATCCACCAGGATGATTTTTGTATAGCGGTTTGTTGAAAAAAAAAGAATCCTGTGGTGGATGCATTCTTTGTTTTCGAATGTGTGGCTGAACTCGTGTGGCTGGATCGCTGAGCTAGTGCTTGCTCATGGAAGGAACGGATAAAAATGGCACGAAGCTTGCTTCCTGAGTGCTTTGTTCAGCTCCACATGCGGTTGGATGCGTCGATAGTGTGAACCGCTGGTAAAGACATACGTAACGGACAGAATCTGGAACAAATTCAACTCGTTTGTTTTGACGTGTGGCTACGTGACGGACAGACGCATGTAACATACGTCTGACGGGTGAAAATAGTGCAGTGTGAACCCGCCCTAAGCCCAGAAGTGATTTACCTTGTACTGCAAAAATGGCTTGGCAGCCTAAATCGTATGTGATGTGTATTTACTTATATTTCGATACTGTTTTTAAAAACACAATTTGACATACAATTTTGGCTTGTAACACATTTTACAGAGCAAAGGAATTATGTGCTAAACAAATTTTTTTGCTAAACGGCGCCATGAAATATTGCGATAATTTCAGATTTTAGAATCTTAAAGACCTATTATATAATTTGCAAATGAAACTTTTTTTAACAAATTGCAGAAACAACAGCAATACATAACTGAAGAATAATGTTGATAAACTGCCTTGTAGAAATTGCAGCCACATAGATGCAGTAATACTTCAGAAAATCTGAAAAATCCATGCATGGTTTTTTGTGTAGAATGAATGGTAAAAAAGTGTCTCTAGACAATTTAAAAAAGAAAAACACCTTCAGTTGGCATTTTCTCCCACAAAAATACCATTTTAAACAGAAAAAAAGTTTGTTATCAACACTTTTAGTCAGGTTTTTCTTGTCAACTTGTGAAGTAAAATTTTGGGTAACTGCAAATGATGTATCCGGGCTTTAAAATTAATGTGTGATCAGAATTGTAGAATCTAAACTAAAATATTGCAAATATCTAATTTTTTTAAAAATACCTCAATTTTTGACCAAATTGAGATATTGCCACTACATTGTATATGGGTCTTTCTATAAATTAGGGGTCCAAAAGTGTGACATTTAGTGTCCCCCGTTACACCTGATGTGTTATTTTTTCGTACAAAAATCATTAAAATGGCTTTTAAACCATTTTTGATGAATTGTACTTTATGTACTCTTTGATAAGGAAAGTATTTAAAGAATGTGTCCTGAATTTACAAAAAACGAGATGTAAAATGTAACGGGGGACACCAAAATTGGACCCCTAATTTATAGAAATACCCAAATCCTTACATTTCCACTCGGATGCACTTCTCCACCAAATTTTGTCTTTTAATTTCCACGTTTGACCTTTTATTATTTTCTTCAGAGAGGAAAAAAGAAAGCGCCTGCTCCCGTGCCAACACCAGCTAGGCCCACAACAGGTATGCAAGCATCCTGTACTTCCACTCACACATGCATGCTTAGTATCCATGTGACCATACTAAATTTTTGTTGCCGAGTGGTGCAATCGGCACGTGTGAAAGTGGATGAGGTACTGAGCTGACTTATACACGGATTGATTTTTATCACGCACATTCTCAATAGACCAGTTGCGTGATAGATTTGCATAAAGCCTAGACCCCCACCTTCACGCTGTGGCGCTCGCATACGAGTGAGTCAAGCACCAGTCTACCTGGCAAATCGGGCCGTTTCCAGGGGGTGCAAGCTGGTCCATAGTAACCGGCGCGAAAATCTGTGCGGTACCTGAAATACCTCGCACATTACTCTATGCATTTTTAAGCTGGACCATCCGAAATTACATGTTTAAATGAACATGTTGAAACATGTAGTCATCGTAAATTTTCGTCAAAATAACGAAATAGAACGTGTTTTTTTACTTGAAATCGATGTCAACTTTGAAAGCCGGAACTTTTCCAAACTGCAATGATACATTCAAGAAAGTAGAGAAACGATTTTGGGTTATGTGACTGGTTTGAAGTTGCCAATCAACATGTTCATTCAACGTGGTCCAGCTTAGAAATACATAGAGTAATGTGTGTGGTATTCCAGGTACCGCACGGTTACCATGTGCCAGCGTGCACCCCCTGGAAACGGGGCTGATTTGCCAGATATAGTATGGTCCTTGAGTCACTCGTACGCGAGCGCCATATAGCGCGAAGGTGGGACTCTAGCATTTATGTAAATATCAAGCGTGACTCCAGGACTTATGCAAATCTATCACGCAACTGGTTTATTAACTGTGCCTTATAGCTCAGCTGTTAGAGCGTCTGCCCGGTGAGTCGGAGGTCTCGGGTTCGAATCCCGATAAGACCCGTACAATTTTGTTCTCATCCCAAGTTTGGTTGTTTCGTTTCAATGGTGATTTGGCTCCATTGCGTTCATCCTCATTCATGTCTTCGATCTCAAAATTATTCACTTTCAAAAGCTGAAAATAAGTACATTGTATACAGAAATGAAAATATGTTTTCCCATTCACGACAGGACCAAAACTAACAGAGCCTATAAAACCAACAGCTTCAAAACCAATTCTAGCCAAACCACCACCGCCCCCACAAGACAGTGCCACGGCGCCCAACACGCAGCCTCGTCGGCCGATGTCCCGTCTGGACCCAGTCACCAATAATGCACAGCCGAAGGAGGAGGCACCAGCGCCGAAGCCACACCCTATAGCTGCACCCAAACCGGTAAATAGCTCTGCCCCTTTTTTACAAGTCTAATTCATGAGATATAAATAGCGCTTCAATACAAAATGAGTGATTAGCTTCATTTGCATTCAAACCTCTATAATAAGAACACTGTTAATACAACATTCTGCTTATAACACGGAAAATGTTAGGTCCCAACCCATTGTTAATACAAGGTTCCTGTTATAACAAGGTAATCTCCAGTCCCAAGGACCCCTTATAAACGAGGTTTGTTTGTATACCGTAAAATCCCGTGTATAAGGCACAGCCGTGTATAAGGCGTATCCCTGACTTTCGAACTTAAAAGAATGGTTTCTGGGTGTTGATATGGACGAGAGATTATCTCAGATTTTCAAGTGTCTTCGCTTCGCGTTCACGGCGCGCGATAAATAATATCCGAAGAAAAAAACGGCATAGGCCTATTGAGGCCGCTACAGACACCAAAACGTTGCGTTCGAGTTGCTTCCTCGAGTCAGCGCTGACCTCAGGGATCATGCAAGGTGTGATGAGTCAGGGAAAACAAGGAATCGAGGCTAAACACGTGTCGACCCATTTCAAACGCCACCTTTATTTACAAACACATGATACATAATACATCGCGACGGCTGGTAAAGCGTATAGCCCAACATTTGTCTCTTTTTGTTAATTTTAAACATTTCTAGTTAATTACGTGACATTCTGATAATTCTATTTCACAACAACCATCAACAAATTATTGTCAAGGATGCTAGATTGCTACATTATGTAAACAGTAAGCCGGTGTGTCCCTTTAAGTCCTTTTCATATTCTCAGATGTCCTCCAATCAAATGACAAGGATCTCTTTAGGCATGATATAAATAATGAAATTGCCTTGTTAAGTGTAACATTTCACCTTCCTAGAAATATTCATAACATCGTATACTAATGACTTAGGTCACTTTCTGATAATTTTCCAACCAAATTGTAAACATTTCTCCCATTTGTTTTTCATCTGTGCTTTTCTAATATTCCAACTTACTGTCAACTCATCTAGCCAAAGAAGGTAAGCTTAAACACTTTAGCGTCTTCGCTCAGCATAACTTGCACATTAACATGGGTTGTACATGTACTTTGCTCAGTTGCACAACCGTGCAACACAGAGAGAAAAGTTGGGGTTATAGCTCAGCTGGTAGAGCATCTGCCGGGTGTGTCAGAGGTCATGGGGAAAACCTTAGGGAGTATACCACTGTGTCTCATAGCTTAGCTGGTAGAGCATCTGCCTGGTGTGTTAGACTAAGAGGTCTTGGGGTAAAGCTAAGGGAATATATCACTGTGCCTCACAGCTAAGATGGTAGAGCATCTGCCCGGTGTCAGAGGTCTTGGTGAAAATCTGAGAGCATACCACTACATAGCTCAGCTGGTAGAGCATCTGCCGGGTGTGTCGGAGGTCATGGGGAAAACCTGAGGGAGTATACCACTGTGCCTTGTACGTGTAGCTCAGCTTGTAGAGCATCTGCCCGGTGTATCAGAGGTCTTGAGGTAAACCTGAGAGAGTATACCACTGTGCCCTTTCTGCAACCGTCTCTGGACAGTGATGTATCGATATTGGAGGACATTAAGTCGATAGTAGCAGATTCTGAAATTTAGCTTTTTTTTATATTGCTTTTCAATCTCACCCTCTAAAACAAACCTCGTGCAAGTCGCTCAACAAATTTTGTCAGGTCTTGTTTACATGATCTGAAATTTTGGTTTAAATCGTTGGCAATTGACAGTTATTTAGGATCAAAGTAGGACTTTTTTTAAAACTTTAATTTTAGAAGATTCCAAGCTGCATTGAAATATTTGGTTTTGATTTATGTTTGCCATTTTTATACACCCGTTTGCTTTGAAGTGTTTACATGAGCTAGAGACCTTTGTCACGGTGCGGCCATCTTCCCTTTTCTTCTATTGATTGCTTTCCGGTGACGTCACGCCTTTCATCAACCATTTTGTGTGTCATTTTTTATGACCCACGTGGCCCGAGTAATAACCGGCAAAAAGAGCAAGAAAAGCGCATTGGTTGCACTTAGCTCTGTTGCTTAACCTTGCTTTATGTTGTTGTGCCATGGCTGATGTATCGATAAAGATAAAAATGTATTTCTTCAGGCTATAAATCGTGATCAAGTAGAAGCACTTTCGTTTTTACAAGCCAAGTGCATGCTCAATAATTTGAACGTATCGCAACACGCGCATGCGGCATCTTCAAATGAAAAATACGCTGGTGAGTATATTTACGCATGTTCATGTGCGTCTATTGTCGCGCGTGTGTACGCGCGTGACCGTTGACACCCAAACATTTCCGGATGTTCTACGTCACGGAAAGCAATCAATTAAAATGAACATTTAAGCAAGGCTTGCAGAAAAAGAGGTTGGTCCCGTTTGGAAATTGTTCATTGTGTGCATCACAATGGCACAGGCCTTGCGCGATCAAGAGAGCGCGCAGCGTGGACAGTGGTTCTCAAAGGTAGATTACACACGCTATATCACGCAGTTGCGCAGACACACTGATCGTACTCGACACGTACTATGGGGAGCGAGACAAAGATGGACGCACCGTAAAATAGGTCTATAGGCAATTCCAAGTCTAAAGATTTTATTTTTTCTTTTACAACTTGTTTTTTTGCCTTCTAATCAATTTAATATAATTTCGCACCATATTCACCTTATAATACAGTGGCACACAGTAAAAGTATTCCATAAAAACATTGCATGGTGAAGTTTTTGTTAGCTTGTAGTTGTGTGTAGTTGTGTGAAGTTGTACCCTGGTTCGTGCACTTTTCTTGTTTATGACTTTCCATTTTTATGTTTGAGTAGCCTGTGGAAAAATTTACACGAGATAGCAATGTTTAACTCCGCTATCTTTTCCTGTGTTGACAGTTCACATAGATTACTTATGCCATTTTTTAACTTTACTTCCCTATGAATGCAACTAACTTCCTTAAAAATATTATGAAGTTCTGGAGCATTCAGACTAATTTTGAATTTAACTGGTGTGACTACTTAACTTGACTGGACTTGACCATCATTCCTGACTTGACATGACTTGAGAATGATGTCATATGACTTGACTCAAAGGCAGTCTGACTTGATTTGAGATTTGAAGGCAGTTTGACTTGACTTGGGACTCGAGGGCAGTTTGACTTGACTTGGGACTCGAAGGCAGTTTGACTTGACTTGGGACTCGAAGGCAGTTTGACTTGACTTGGGACTAGAAGGCAGTTTGACTTGACTTGGGACTCGAAGGCAGTTTGACTTGACTTGGGACTAGAAGGCAGTTTGACTTGACTTGGGACTCGAAGGCAGTTTGACTTGACTTGGGACTCGAAGGCAGTTTGACTTGACTTGGGACTCGAAGGCAGTTTTACTTGACTTGGGACTCGAAGGCAGTTTGACTTGACTTGAGACTTGAAGGCAGTTTGACTTGACCTGAAACTTAAAGCACTTTGACTTGACTTGGGACTCGAAGGCAGTTTGACTTGGGACTCGAAGGCAGTTTAACTTAACTGCAGAGGGGACTTGTTCCTAATCTTGGTTGATAACTATTTTCTGTTGGTTTCTTTTGTGTTTTTTCCCTAAAATGAAATATTAAACTAATTTTATTTTGCTCTCAGAAATTGATCTAATTGCTTTAATAGACAATTTTAATTTTAATTTATGCTAATAGAAAGAAGCTCTAACATAATCGTGACTTAGGGGCCCAATACTCTATTTTGTGTCACATTAACAGTTTAAACTTGTTCAGGAATCACTTTTAATAGTCGTAAATCACTTTGGTCATGTTGCACTGCCTTAAGCGGGCCTCCCACTGTACAATTTTGCTACAAATTTGCTGCGAATTGGCCACGATTAGGTACAAATAAGATTACCCAAGATTGTCTATGATTGTCGCACAATGGGAGGGTGTTTCTCGTAGGTAATCGTAGCTTGTCGTAGCTCGTCGTTGAGTTTTGTGAGATGTCGTGGGTTGTCGTAGAGTTTTGAACATGTTCAAAACTTTTCCTATCGTTCCGTGTGGTATCTTAAGGAATCGTAGCAAATCGTAACGAATAGTAAGAATTCGTAAAGTGGGAGATCACAAAGAAAATAATCGCAGACATTCGCATGGATTCCGCAATTTTTTGCATATCGTAAGCGTTACGAATGGCTAAAAACCCCTACGTATCCCACAAATTGCTATGATTGCGCATGCACGGTCGACATGCATCTTTCTCGCCATATAAGCAGAAATCAGCTGGCCCGGGGTTGTCGTTTTCCACATGTTTCCACAATTTACGTCATTATGGCGACCTACTTTAAGTGTACATTAGACAGAGAGGACAGGCTTGCTGAGTTCTGGGGGGAGAATGTGTGCCTGTACAAAACGTCAGTAAATTCCTACCAAAACAAGATAGTAGGAAATCGTGTGAACAAATCGTACAGTGGGCAACCAAAAGATCGGTAAGACTTAAGGCTATGCATGGTGGAAATCAATATGTGTATGGGTTTACGGTAGCACCATGTGAATCTCATTTGTATATGTGTGGTTCTAAAAAGAACCGGTGAGTGTGAACTCAACGTTTCGAACAGTGTGCTCTGTTCGTCTTCAGTAGTAATGCCGGACTCGTGATGATGCAGGACCACATCATCAACTGGGAAGCCGCACAACTGATAGCGCCCATCGACAGATGGCACCCAAGACGCATCAGGAAAGCCATCGAAATACACGAGCACAACACAGTACCCCAAGACATTGGCTTCATCATCAGCAATATCTGGCACTCCCTATTATCCAACCAGACCGACGGGTCACCTATACCCTAGGTCCTTCCCCCACGACAGCCACTGCCACAATGACACGCACCAGTGAGCACACCACAGCCAAGCACAGGACTAGGATCCTAGCATAACCACGCCTCCTCAACCCAAGCCAAGCCACGCCACTTCAGTGCACGCATTGTACACTGAATGCCCTCAACCAGTACTTATAGCCCTGCATCACCACGAGTCCGGCATTACTCCTGAAGACGAACAGAGCACACTGTTCGAAACGTTGAGTTCACACTCACCGGTTCTTTTCAGAAGCACACATATGGGTCATTCTATAAATTTGGGGTCCACTTTTTCTGTCCCCGTTACATCTGACATCTTGTAAAATGTTGTATTTTGTAAATTCAGGACATATTCTTTAAATGCCTTCTATTTGAAAGAGTGATTTTTAATGATACTTGTATGGCAAATAGCAGTATGTCAGGTGTAACGGGGACAGAAAAATGTCACACGTTGGACCCCAAATTTATAGAATGACCCATATACAAAAGAGATTCACATGGTGCTACCGTAAACCCATACACAGACCAAAAGATCGTATTAAAAAAAGTCTACGATATGCGATAACCTGTGACAACCTGCGAAGCACTACGAAATTGTAACTGTATTGTATCTTAAGGAATCGTAACAAAAAATCGCAGAGTGGGAGGCCAGCTTAAGAACTTATACAGCTATAAACGAGACCAGCCATTTTCATCTTTTATCATTTTTTATTTGTTATCGTTTTTCTTTTACAAACCGCAGGTATTACCTATTCCTCCAAAGAAGCCGCCAATCAAAGCCAAGATCCCGCCCCCAAAGCCCTCAGCCCCTCCCCCAGATGAACCTCCACCCCAAGTCGTCCTGAGGCAGCGACCAGCAGACAAGCCATTGCGGCCACCGAGCAATAGGGATTCCTCAGGTTTGTATAACATATAGTCCTGCCTGTATTGGACTTTTTTTTCCCGGTAAAAATCATGAGCTGATAACTACATGTACTTTACCAGTAGCCAGCTGAATTTTGGATGGCTTTGAGGGTGATATGAGAATATACCGCACGAGTCATGAAAATACTAAACCAGCCAAAGGCTGGGTCATTGCACGCGGGTCACATTGTGTGAACAGCAAGTCCGCAGTCCGCATGCGCGAATGGCCATCAGTCAAGATGGCCATCTCTTGCCATGACTGCACAAAAAATGCTGTTTCACTGCTCACAAGAAACTGAAGAAAATACAGACCGTAAGTCATGAGAACCTTTGATGACGTCTAAAACAAATCTTAGTGAGTTGTTTCAGTTATTCAGTTGACACGTTGGGCAAATTCACCCGAAAACCCACCCATATTCTGCCATCTTCGTACAAATCACATGGCACTCGCCATTTATCGGGGAGTAGCGAGAGCATACTCATTGACCCGAGTGTCGTTATTCTTGCCGTTCGCGCGCGCAGGAGTATACTCGTGTTAACACGAGTACACGCCCGAACGCAGCCTTAAAATCTTAGACTTAAAACGGTTCTATAGCAATCCACCCCAGGGCTGTAGGTCTCCGTAGTTTATAATTCTTTTCCCTTTCAGAGAAAGTGGGCTGGAACTAGCCGAGGTAAGCCCAGGTAGTAAAAAAGGGTTCAAAAGTCTTCATAAGCATCGTGTTAAAATCTTTCTCAACAGAGGGCGGATTTGAAGACCTTAGGCCGGAGAGCGGACAGAAATTAACGCATATCACGCTATCCCGACCTAAAAACACGAACAAAAGACCGCCCTCAGTATTTGGAGGTCAAAGCGTCATACTCAGCGAAGCGGTAAGTTTACGTCCTCTGTCGTCCAATTTTAGTTTTGTTGGTTTTTCTGCTACTAAGGGGCCGTCCATAAAGTATGTACGCACGAAATGCCAACTTTTTAGACCCGCCCCCACGCAAAATTTGTGACATCACCCATATACTTGAACGTTGGGTGTACGCATTGGCTCAATTCCCCCCTGTGCGTACATACTTTATGGAAGGCCCAAAACTCTTGCATCTTTAGTGCATTGCAGGAAAATAAAAAAAAGCATATTGTTTTAAACATTACAGAAGCCAAATTAACATTAAAGGGCCTTGAAGGGTCATTTATTTAATTAAAGCTTTTTTTAAAAGTCCTATTTCGGAATTGAGCCCTTAAATTTTTTGAAAATTCAAAATGCATTTTTTTTCTCAAATTCAGCATTACTTATTAGCCGTACTTGGTCAGAATTAGGCAAGTTTAATGAAAACAATCATGAACTTAACTTTAAGCTTAACCATTAGACCTCAGAAGCTTTGTAATTTAAGGCAATTTGGAGCGCTTTGAGGACTAAAGAGTTCAATTTAAAATTGCGTTATTTAATTCATCGTTTATTCATTCATTCATTCATTCAGTATAGTTCATTTTATTTGGTGAATTTTGCTTGGACTGATATGTATTTCATGTACACTCGACCAAAAAAGTTCTGTCACCAGTAAGACATTTGTAGATATTTATTATGAAATTGGATTTAATGTAGGAAAATAATATATCCCTCAAAGGAATAGAGCTCAAATGAGTCCATGATGGCAAGGAATGCAACAAAGTAGTGTGGGGTCAAAATGAAAAACACAAAAAAACAACGATGTCAACTTTATTGCACTAAAGCAAGGGGAGTTACAGTTCAGTATTTTGGTTCCACCATACCTAATGCAATGGCACGATTCAGATTGGACAATTTAACCATTTTGATTTGGATGTTTTTGACAAGACATTGATAAATCCAAACTCACTTAAAAATGTCCTAATTGTCTACACACAAATTGCCCAAATCACAAGTTGCATTGTTTTTTGGTGTTTTTCTTTCTGACCCCACACTCCTTTGTTGCATTACTGTTCAGTGAAGCTTGCCATCATGATCTCTCTTGAGCTCTATTCCTTTGAGGGATATGTTCAGCTAAAATTTGATATATTATAATAAATATCTATAAATGTCTTACTGGTGACAGAACTTTTTTGGTCGAGTGTAGTTTCTCTTTAGTGTAATTGTTTTTCAAATTTCAAGTATTTTCGTGGTGTTAATTGTGACCCACATTTACTAACTTCTGCATGTCTCGTATGCATTCGCCACACTTTAATAATCCTCCCATCATCCCAGAGCTGCCCTCACTGAAAGAATCTTGTTTAAATATTTGCGGGGGAAAAACAACGACCCTGTAATTCCAGTTGACAGGGCTGTAGTTAAGTCCCCACTTTCCGAGTCCAATTCTCTGGCGTCTGAGCTTGAGTCCGAGTCCAGCAAACATCTGAGTCCTCAGCAGGCGCAGGCCGAGTCCTGAGTCCTTATTTCAATTTCAAGTGCAAGTGTCAATGATCGTGCCTGTGATCTTTGTCAGCTATTAGGCTTTAGGCCGAGAAAAATGTTTCTTTGGGAGGGGAAATACATTTTGAGTGCTCGAAATTATTTTAAGCAGTAGAAATGATTTATTTTACATTCTCTATAGCTTACTGTTATGCATGTTTGCACATCAACAATCAATAATGCGCAATTTGAATGCAGTATTTGAATTTTGCTTGTCGCAAAAAACTATTGTTAATAAACAATATCGAGGGCAGCTCTGACATGGTGATGATATTTTCATTTTAAACCGTCATCTTCATGCCATTTTCTTTCCATTTTTGTTTTAATCCTGTCTTTCCTACTTCATAGTCATCCATTCGTAGAGTCGCAGGTTTGTCATGGCATGTAGGTCTACCTACACAAATAAATTTAGCTCTGTGAACTAATACATGTGGGGCGACTGACGTCGAGCTTCTGCCATATTGGGAGCATATTTAAGGGCAGTCCAAAGTTGTCACAGTTCTACAGAAAGTAGTATTTTTCAAGACCCCCTCCCCCCGAAATACTACTTAACATTTTTTGTCACCACCATGAAATGTCAACATTTTACAGTGCATTCAAAGTCCTATGCAGCCTTCGACCCCTTCCCACCTTGCTACGCTTTTTAGATAGTGTTCTTCACTACCTGTTTTGTCCGGGCGCGCTGCCCGGACAAAATTATCAGAGGTACCGTTAGCGCCCGGACAAAAACTTGTTGTCCGGACAAAAAAACTTGGCCGTCCGGACAAAAATAATCAATTTTTACCTCTAAAACACAGTCTCTAAAAAGTACGGCCGAGTCATTCCAAAATTAGGTATAAAGTCGCCAAACATGACACGGTGTTCCCTGGGTCATTATTGTTCACTTGCATATATATATCGCATCGGCGACCCAATTCGCAGTCGATAACAGCCATGACAGTTGCATGCGTCTGTTTTGAACAGTGCCCTTAAGCGGCGAATAGGAGATTGATTGGTGTTCGCTGCATAAAGGCGCTGCTCAGTGCACCCGGACAAAATGTTTCGCAGTGGAGAACACTGTGTAGAACTGTGAAATTGTTGACAACTTTGAACGGTCCCTTGATTTATACATAGTATACAATACTGCTTGTAGTTCGTTTTTGGGTAGATATCTTTTTTGGAAGTGGGTCTTTCCACAGTAGAGGGGGCATTTTGGCAACACGGACCATATTTTCGAGGAAATACCTTTGTCTGGTCTCAAAATAAAAGTTTAAATTGTTCGGAAGAGATAACTCGGGCCCCAAAAGGGTTTACAAATAGTGTGACAACATGCCTTTCTAAAAACCCTGTGTACAAATTTCCAATATACGCTCATAACCGGGACGGAAACTTGTGTTACATGTTAGGCCGTCCCGGTTAGTAGCCGTGGCCAGACAAGTGTAGCACACTGTTCTCGTACTAATTGCATGCCTTATTTACTCTAAACTGTATCTATACCCAGCATGCTAATTGCCAGCTACTGTGCACAGCCAGTCCAGTGTACAGAGATCAGTGAGCCATTTGTTTGCTTGTGCATGTTTTCTCCAATTTTGATTTGCTTTGCATACTTTGTTTTGCTCTCCTGCCTAAACTAACCCATGTCAATGTATATGTAGAGACTGAGTGCACAGCTGCATGAAACAAGTGTTGATGATCCCACTGTAGCTCCTACCACGCCAACTAGCACTGCTAACACTAGCCAGCCCGCTTGGGTTCAAGAGATGCGGTCACGGTCTTTAAAGAGACCCAAGTCTGTTGCTACATCATCTCAGGTGATGGTACACAAATATAACATGGTTTGAGGATGGCCAGTCGATATTGGCTCCCTGAGGTACAAATGTATAGACCATTCCCAGGACGCCTTTCCTGTACACGTCCGCCATAGCTGGGATGCAGTTTTTTCCAGTGCATGGACTGTGCGTTTTGCGTTGTTAAATTGAACAGTGCGCATCCATGACGCGCGCAACGCGTCATGGATGACATTTTTTGGTGCGGGGTCAAAATCACATGCGGGCGCTGACGAGAAACTAGTAATCTAATTTCATTGGCCTTATACATAGTATACAATACTGCTTGTAGTTCGTTTTTGGGTAGATATATTTTTTGGAAGTGGGGTTTTCCACAGTAAAGGGGGAATTTTGGCAACACAGACCATATTTTCGAGGAAATACCTTTGTTTGGTCTCAAAATAAACGAAATAAGTTTAAATTGTTCTGAAGAGGTAACTCGGGCCCCAAAAAGGTTTACAAATAGTGTGACAACATGCCTTTCTAAAAACCCTGTGTACAAATTTCCAATATATGCTCATAACCGGGACGGACACTTGTGTTACATGTTAGGCCGTCCCGGTTAGTAGCCGTGGCCAGACGAGTGTAGCACACTGTTCTCGTACTAATTGCATGCCTTATTTACTCTAAACTGTATCTATACCCAGCATGCTAATTGCCAGCTACTGTGCACAGCCAGTCCAGTGTACAGAGATCAGTGAGCCATTTGTTTGCTTGTGCATGTTTTCTCCAATTTTGATTTGCTTTGCATACTTTGTTTTGCTCTCCTGCTTAAACTAACCCATGTCAATATATGTATAGAGACTGAGTGCACAGCTGCATGAAACGAGTGTTGATGATCCCACTGTAGCTCCTACCACGCCAACTAGCACTGCTAACACTAGCCAGCCCCCTTGGGTTCAAGAGATGCGGTCACGGTCTTTAAAGAGACCCAAGTCTGTTGCTACATCATCTCAGGTGATGGTACACAAATATAACATGGTTTGAGGATTGCCAGTCAATATTGGCTCCCCGAGGTACAAATGTATAAACCATTCCCAGGACGCCTTCCCTGTACACGTCCGCCATAGCTGGTATGCAGTTTTTTCCAGTGCATGAACTGTGCGTTTTGCGTTGTTAAATCGAACAGTGCGCATCCATGACGCGCGCAATGCACTCTTCGCACAGACAGACTCACACTGAGTCTCTTTGCGCGTGATTGCCTCGCGCGACACTTTGAGAAAAAGCGGTGTGGAAGCGGTTTATGTGAATGCACTGAAAATCACTGAATTATGAAAACACTTTTCGTCCAAGCTAATTCTGTGGAAGGAATTTGGGGTGAAACAACGCACCAAAAACCACAGAATTAACCTGGACATGTTGAACGGAAAGTGTCTTCATAATTCAGTGATTTTCAGTGCATCGTTTTACTCAAAATTCCCTCCACATCGCTTTTTCTTAAAGCGACGTGTGCCGCAATTACACGCGTGCTGCTATCTACACGCGTGCTGCAATTACACGCGTGCCGCAATAACACACGTGCCGCAATTACACGCGTGCAAAAAGCTCAGTGTGAATTCACCATCACAACAAACGCGCAAATTGTTCGAAGTGACGACACAGTGAGCATCATCACATAATGCATGTAGTTCATAAACTGACCACGTCCCAGCTATGGCGGACATACAGGGACGGTTTCCATGGGAAAGGTCTGTTGAAAGTTGACAAACTACATGTAGTTCCCGAGACGAAAACAGAGGGAACTAGTTTGTCAACTCCCAATACCAAAGGGGAGATAATATCGACTAGCCACCCGAAAATGGAAAAAAACCATGGTATATTTGTTTTACCTTGCCTCATACATATTTTTAAGTTCAGAAACACAGAGTGCAGGAAAACGATTGGTAAAATTTTCATTCAGCTTGTGTGCGCGTTGCACCCATGCAGTGCTGTCACCCGCTGCATCCGACCTCTCCGTAAAGCGTGTGCATACAGGTAGTAAACTGTTAATCGACTAGAGGATAGTTTACTACGCTTTAGCATTTGTGTGCTGGTAAACAGCAAATTGAAATAACCACAGGCACGGGATGGGGAATGGGCCAATCGGAACGAGACTCTCCTTTATGAATATGTATGAGGTATGGTAATTCCCCCTATTCACGGTGATAAATTCAAACAAAATTTGCAATAGCGAGGATTGAATTTGAGAGAAGGTGATTTAGTTTGCGTTTGGGAGAACGGATGTTAATTCGGGTATTCTTTTGCCCTTAAGCCAAATCACCGTCCCTCATCAGTTGCCTTTTTTGCTGCAATATGATTCGAACCAGCCATTCAACACCGGCCGGCTTGGTGGTCGAGTGGTTAAGACATCTGCCTATAGACCGATCCAGTAAGCTCCGCCCATTTAGAAATTGCCTAGCAACATGCCACACATGTAAGGCACGTGTGCAGTAGAGTCGCGTGGCCGCGCCGTGCGTCAGCGTCCGCGCCCTGGTCAGCGCGTATTGAAACACGCACACGCACACAGAAACTGCACGCTCGAAAGCAAAATGTGCACTTAAGTATCCGGTCGTGTGCGTGCACGTACAACACGCCTGCATTACGCGTAACGTGCGCGATCGAACAAAAACATATCCCGACACACATCTAGAACGCAGTGAATGCACAACATAGCAAAACGACAAGCTATTTTTTGTGAGTTTTTCCCGTTTACACAAAAACACATTTATGAAGGGATTAAAAGTAGGTTAGGATAGTCCTATACAATCCGTTTTAAACCGGCTAGGGTCCTCTGCGCTGATAAAAATGATGTTTATGGTGTTTTTGCGTCACTCGTGCTGCATTTCGCCGTAGCTCTGTGCACACAATTTTGAGGACTCGGGTAACCAAAATGGAGATCCACCTCAACCTGAGGCTGTGATTGGTCAATTCCAAAATGGGCGGAGCTTACTGGATCGGTCTATTATGCAGGAGGTTGTGGGTTTCAGTTCCACCTGAGCATGCAAGGTTTTTATCATAGTGTCTATGGGAAGCACGGAGTGTACAGTGCTCAAATTTTGCCTGTAGCTTTGGAAATTGTTCTTTGGTTTTACGCTTTGCAATTTTAGTGCATCTGCTTTATTACATGTAATTACTAAACCCATTTATGCAAATTAACCCAAAATCTGCTTGCGAGGCTTAAAAGTGTGCTCAGTTGCGCATCCTTGAAATAACCTGAAAGAGCATACCACTGTGCCTTTGTTGCTCAGCTGGTAGAGCATTGCCCGGTGTGTCAGAGGTCTTGGGGGGAAACCTGAGGGAACTTACCACTGTGCTTTATAGCTCAGCTGGTAGAGCATCTGCCAGTGTGTCGGGGGGTCTTTGGGGAAACTTGAGGGAGTGTACCACTTTACAGGGTGTATCAGAAAAAGTAGACACTCAAAAATTTCAGATGTCTCAACAAGAAAAATAAGATGGTGTTAGGTCTGGTGTACAAGCGTGTAGTACACTATACGAACACGCACACAATCGAGGTCCGCATAAACCAGGAAGCACCGTAACTGTGTGGACTTACACAGGTTCGCAGACGAGTTGTCTCAGCAATTAAAAAGGGATAAGGGAAGTGGGAGGAGGGTTAACAAAAATATAACGATGCCCTTAAACGATGTGTGGAGTTAGGGTGAAATCCTGCGTTTCGTTTTTGAGTAAAAAAATATTTTCGGCCAAATTTCGTACAGTGCACGAGTACAAAGCACGGTTCGCATAGTGTATGTGGTAATGGTCTGTGTGATCTTGAGGGGGCCATTCCCAAGTCCATTTCACAAAATTGCTGCCTATGGAACTGGATAGCCTGGACAGACAAATAAGAACCAAAGTCGCCCTTCTCGGGCAGAACAGAGCAGTGATCAGGCGTGCATTCGGTGTTACGCTAAGCGTGCAAATCTGTGTGAAGAAAAAGACGGTCACGTGAAGGACTGATGAGGGGCTAGCTTAACTTTCCGAAAAGCTGATAGCAAAGAAAGGACATGTCAAATTGACCTCTTATGCTCCTTGATCCTGTTCTGCATCTTCCATTTTTAGGTGCAAGTTAATTTTAGCTTTGTTTACAAAACTAACCCCTGTTCAGTCAGGCGTCAAATTCCCAACAAGATGACGATAGTAATGAATACATGAAACCTGTGTCTACCGATATGTGTGAGCCAATTTTCTAAAAATAATGCAATTTTCATTTTATCTACAATTTTATGAGTGTATACTTTTTTCTGATACACCCTGTAGCTCACCTGGTAGAGCATCTGCACGGTGTGTCAGAGGTCTTGGGGGGAAACCTGAGGGAGCATAGACGGATCCGGTAGCTAAGGACCCCTTCCCTATATTTCCGCCATAGCGAGGGGCCATCCAGTGCCATGGACTGTGTATTCTGTGTTGTTGTTAAATCGAACATGACATGCACAACACGCCCCCTTCGTGTACACATGCTTCGCAGGCTTACAATAAACGTACAGTTCATGGTACTGGATGGCCCCTCGCTATGGTGGACGTACAGGACAGGAGTCCTTAGCTACTGGATTCGTCTATACCACTGTGACTGAGGGAGTATAGACCGTATCCAATAGCTGCCATCTTGTAGGACCACTTTTCAAATTTAAATTAATCAACCATGTACGCTCAAAACGTGCAACCATGCATGTCCTCAAGGAACAAAGAAACTGCCCTACAAGATGGCAGCTATTCGATACGGTCTATACCACTGTGCCTCGTATCTCAGCTGGTAGAGTATCTGTCCTGTGTACCAGAGGTCTCGGGTTCTAAACCGTATGATTTTGCTCTCATCTCAAGTTTGGTCATTTCATTATTTGTTTTTGCGTTGCAGGTACCGGGACCAGTCGAAAATGGCCCAGCAGTGGCCCCACCACGCCCCAAATCCTCCCCAATTGGTCCCTCACCAGGCATCAGTGTCCTTCCCCAGGCCACCGCGGCGATTGGCAAAAAGGAACCCAGCCCAACGCAAAGCCCAGCCACAACCAGGCCAGTGAGTCTAGCCACAAGTAGGCCGGCAAGTCTAGCCACTGATTCAGCTAGCGTGTCCTCTCAGGTATTAAAATTATACAAATATTGACTGCTCATGAGGGTGATGGTGCAAGCTAATGCCCTGAGGTGATCTTGAGACAGTATGCGGAAATAGCAGGCGTACTGTCTCAAAATCACCGAGGAACGGTAGTTTGCACCATCACTTAAAGGCCCTGTAGATGATCTGTTTTTAAGCGATTCTGCGAATAAAACCATTATAAATCAAAAAAAGGACATCAACAAACTCATCTGAAGAAATGTCAGCTTTGTCAAATGTACAATGTTTTAAAAAAACATGAAAATCCATATGCGTTTTCCTGGTCTTGGCGGGGTGTTTCAAATATTCGTTCTCAGTTGATCGGGTACTATGTGACTTGCGTCATGCACTCTGTGGCGCTGCATGTGCGCGCGATCCATAAAAATGCATCGTGTTGGAACACGCACACGCAGTACACAGCGCCCATGCATTTTGGACCGCGTAGATGCGAACCAAAAATAAGTAAATCGTTTGCAAACAATCTAAATAATTTCATCTTTACGAATTATTTTCTGGTAAAATTATATCATTTTGAGCGAAAACCTTTCATTGGGTAGTTGCTATTAATTCAATCTTTACTTTCAGAACTTTTCCCCTGTAAACTCGTCGATTACGTTTTGGGGTCATTGCAAATGATACACTGGGCCTTTAAATTAAGAGCAGTCAATATTTGTTTTGTGTTACTTCATACATTGTTTGTGTCTAATGAATGGTATTTCAGGACTAGATTAAGTTTTGCCGAAAGCCAACGTACACGAGCCATAAATGCACATTGTCTACGTAAATGAAGACAACGCTTGTTGCTTCGCGTGAAGGCCCGCGCTCTGGCACACGCGCACAATATTCCGTTTGCGCTGGGGAATAGTATGTAAAAATGTACTATCCATTGAACTATGATGCGAATGGTCAAGCAATACATGTAGTACTATTTTAATTTGTGCAGGGACATGGTTGAACTAATCTATGTCGCGTGAACTATTTTTAAACCAATCGCTGAACGAGAATCAATTTATGAGGTACATAATAAATTATACCACCCCACTCCGACCAGGCTCACGTTAGCTTCTTTTAACCACAGAAACTATTATGGGATGTGTCTCAGTGGTCTTGTTAAGCTTGTCCCACCCAATCGTCCCGTCGGCCACACCCTATTTTTCAGCTAAGAGCCTCGTCCATTCTGCAAATAGGGTGTGTATCTTTTCGAAATCAAATATTTATCAAAGAAAACACACCCTTTGACACACAACACACACAACTAAGCACGTGCGCGTGATTCGATTAGCCTAACACACTGTGGCTTGCTCGCATAAATATTGAGCCTCCACCCTCTGGGGTTGTAAGCGCAGCGGCCCTACTCGGGCAAGGTATGGAGCGCGGTGAAATTCGTGGCACAAATTTGTTCGTGGTTTATTGACGAGCCTCTGTCTTTAAAGATAGTATACATGATTGGTAAACTGTTACAAATATTTTTATCCCCCTGTGTGATTGAAGATATGCATGATTAAAACCAACCTGAGCAAAAACCAGCTCCGTACTTTGTCTAACTTTTGAGAAAACAGTCAAAAAAGGGTTTGCAGTCATTTCACCCTAAAACCACTTCGCCCTGAACCATTTCGCCCTGAACCACGGCCGTGTGCACGAAGTGGTTTTGGGGCGAAGTGGCATTTGGGCGATGTAGTGTTTGGACGAAGTAATTTTGGGCGAAGTGGTTTGGGGCAAAATGGTTTTGGGGCGAATTTAATTTTCGTCTCATGAGACGAAAACTAATTGTTTTACTCATTTCTCAAAGACTAGCACTTCAGACAAAACCATTTCAGGGGAAGTTTTCTACGGTCATCATGTTTATATTGTGTAAGTCGGGCGTAAATCTGTGAACATTTCTGATTTTCGAGATTACCAATGATGTATACTGCCTTTAAGGCTTGCAAATTTGTCCCTCTCTGACCACCACTACCACAATCACAGCGAGACGACTTCATCAACATTCCCTGTTCTTTTCTTCAGATCGAAGATCTTAAGAAGGAAATGAAAGTCCTTCAAGACCAAATGGCGACTGTCAAGTCAGACTGCAAGAAGAACGTCATGAACCTGACGAACGAATTGGACGAAGAGAAGAAACTAAGAGTGGCCATGCAGGTGGAACTAGACCGCATCAAAAAACTTGTCTTTGACAAGTAAAGGTAGCAAGTGCGTAAGTGCAGGCATTAAACACAACCAGACATAACAGAGGTTTTGCAAGCGCACAAAACGAGTACACGACAGTACCGGCCATAAGTTGGAGTACATCTGTTGAAAACTATGTTTAGTAACATTTTACAGCATTTTATGCCCAGTACAAAAAACACATTATGCAACCAATATATTCAATGCATGTCGTAGAAATGCACATGAAACTTCAGAAATGTCTCTTTATCTTTCATTCCTCAAAATAGCCACCTCTGGCTTCATATATAAAAAAAGTAGCCTCTGAAGGTCACACAAGTTTTAAGAAGTATACAATGAATACAATATTGTATTATGTAACAGATTATGTGTAATAGGTTTTTTTGCATGTGTTCTGATTTTTTGAGGTCCCTGGAGCGTGTCCAAAATCTGTTTGTGCTAGCTGAATGCACAGTATGTTCTTGACCACTATCAGATAGCTATCTAGTCTATATTTGCCTTTCTTGCATACACAACTGTTGTAAAATGGCAAAAGGACCCCAGTTGAGTAAAGAAAAGGGCAAGCAGTGATTACTCTACGAAATGAGGGTCAATCTTACAGACAAATTGTAAATACATAGTTTTCAACAAGTGTACTCAAACTTTTGGCCGGTACTGTATGCTTAGCTATCCGTCACCGTTAGCGGCACTTCTGTGGTTTTGGAGAACCCTTCGCAGAGTCATGATTACCTATTTAATAGTCATAACTTTGCGACAGGATCATCAATTGTTAAGGCCGGTTCATTCAAAAGCAAACACGAATGCGAATCTGACGTAAATCTGACGTCAAACATTTCGCAACGAACGTTCGCGCAAGTTGAAAATAGTTCAACTTTCTGCAAATTCGCGGCGCAAAAGCTGTGACGTCAAATTCGTGTTTGTGTTCGCTTTCACGCACAGTATGAGCCAGGCTTTATCTTAATTGAGAGAGATTTTTCCAACTCGTGAAGTAAATTTTTGAGTCATTGCAAATAACACAATGGATTTTTATTCTAGCATTCCCGGATATGCATTCCACGATATTGCTGTCAAAAGAACACTACTCTCAATAAGTTAGGGATATTGTGGGGTGTACACAGATATTTTATTGAGGGTATGCATTCCACTTGAATGATTTTGTATATGATTAGACAATTGTATCTGCAAGACAGATACACCTTGTCACAGGAATAGGTGAAAACAGTCATTTGAAAAACAAATTCAAAAATTGACAACATATCAATATCCCTAACGTATTGTGAGTAATGTAACTTCGCTTATTCTTGTAATCGATTTTATAAAATTCACCTATATTTCTTTACAACAAACATTCCTGGAATTGTTACCTGTCCTTTGGACCATTCCATGATAGCATAGGGGGAATCACTCATAATCCTCCAGAAAGATACAATATTCAGGAAATACCCCCTCTGCATCATAAATGAATCATTCCTTAAATCAATTGTCAATACAATAACTATTCCACACACTTGCTGCTGAAGGATTTGAACCAGCCACACAGTATTAGCTAGCTCAGTGGTTGAATGGTTGAGATGTCTGCTCTTGAATGCAGGAGGTTGTGGGTTCTAGTCCCACTTGAGTATGCTATGGAGCTTTTATCATATAAGCCATGTTCATATTGGACATATTTTACCAAGACAATACAGCATAACATTCCTGTCTTAATTTTGCTTATTATTCATATTATTTTTTTTTTTAACATACATGTACATGTGATTATAGACTGCCGAAGTGAATACATCATCTTTTGTTAGTTGCCTAGGCAATGGCTCTGCACTAAAAATAACTGAACCGTGTCCCTGTGCTTTTGCAATGGTACTTTTTCCGATTGCCATGATGTTTAGAGCCAATTACAATGGCAATCATGTCACACTTTGGCTGTCTATTAACATTGAGACCAGTTTAAGGGGGAAGGGGGTGCGGGGAACAATTGATGCATAATATTCAAACCTGCTATTAAGGCCACCTTGATAAAGAGGCCACCTGTCTATAGTGGCCACCCATCTTTGGTCCCAAAGGACATGTGTATAATGCTAATGCAACCTTCATTAAGTGGCCACCTGTTTATAGTGGCCAGTTTTTTACGGTCCTGAGTGTGGCCTCTTTGTACAATATGTGGATATTCATAAAGCGTACATATCATATTGTGCTTCACATTTTTACCCCTGGTCATAGGGCTCTGTAATAGCATTCCATAATTTAACCTCAACTTCCTGGGAAGTATGCAACCCTGGCTGCCTGTTGGGCGCTCGTGAGCTAACCAAATACCTTCACTACCCTTGCTCCTGGGTGGAGACTGGAGAGACGAATTGTGTGTTAAAGTACTTTGACCAAGTACACATGCATAATGAACTCGGCTTGAATTCGAGCCTACTCACTACCTGCAAATGTCGGTGAAAATCGGTCAAAAAAAAAGTATAATGCAGAAACGCACAAATTTATGATCCATACTTAATACGTTCAAGAATTGTGCCCAAAATGTGCCTTAAAACCTTATAACTGTGAATCGTATATGTGTATAGAATTGAAAGGGAAAAGTAAATGTTGTAATTCACAAAATTCTGTGAGTTGCACAGAGGAAGCAATATTAGGGTGTTCCCATGGTCAGTAAAATTGCCGAACTCGGTCAGCGACGTCGCTAGACCATTTTAAATGGGGGAGGCGGTGTGACCAACTAAAATTTGCCGACGGCTGCTGGGCCTTCGCGATATAGCCGTGGCGTTTTGATGAGTGGTGCTGTATCACTTGAATTATTTTCAATTTCTTAATTTGGCTGACGGCACCATCATGAATTTGCAGACAAAATTAATGATGGGGGGCAGGTGTGTCACACCACCACACCCCCACATTCCCCCCTCCCCCCTCCTCTAGCGACGCCGCTGAACTCGGTTATATATACAAGTGCATGTATGTAACCTACTTGTTACCAATGTAAATGTTTATAAATCTACTATCGTAGACCATTTTGACATGAACATAGTTTGGATGTGCTCGACCGTGCAAACCGTTCCAGCATATCTCGACTGCAGTTGGTTGCTGCCTTCATGTGAAAGGCATTCTAATCTGCTATTGGCCCGTTTCTCCAACAAGCTCCAATAAAGTCCAGCGATAGAATCATGTTCAAACAAGTTCCAACTAAACTCCTAAAAAAAGTTCGGAAAGTCAAGTTTGACTGACGATTTCTCTCTTGTTGCGAAATTTTTTTTTTTTTGAATTTTATATCATTGGAAAGCCCTGTTATTATTCTTTACAATGACGTGTCATTTGTTATGATTAAGCAATTGGGGGATGTGCAGCACAGCTGAATATGGGGGTTGGGTGTAAAGTGAAATGTCACAAAATGCATTGCTATTGTCAAAAAGTGCATTGACACATTCCCATCCTCCAAGCAAAAGGGGAATGCACTGCATGACAATAGCAGTGAATTTTGTGACATTTCACTTTCCACCCACCCCTGTATTCCGCTGTATTGCACATCCCCAAATTGCTTAATCATAACAAATGACACATCATCGTAAAGAGGGATAACAGGGCTTTCCAATGATATAAAATTCAAGGAAAATTATTTTGCAACAAGAGAGAAATCGTCAGTCAAACTTTACTTTCCGAACTTTTTTTGAGGAGTTTAGTTGGATGTTGTTGGACGATGTCTGGAGTGACGCCTACACCATCCAACTTTTCGCCGGCCGACATCGTCAGACACGTGTTGGACCTTGTTGGGCAACAAATGTTGGTTCGTGTAGATAGGCCTTCATGGTCACAACATGCCTCATTCAAAACGGGTCAAATTTGACTGACGAAAATCCACAATAACTTTAATTCCAAGAGCCTTCATTTTAAAGAGGTTTTTCCCACAAGCTCTTTCAACATGAAATAAAAATTTATATGATAAGAGCCCTTTGAAATTTGGGTGAATCTGCATACCCTCGGTAAAAATGCTGAAAAAGGGCAGAAAATTTGCATGAGACAAAATTAAAGTTAACTGTTTTTTCTGACATATGTCAATCTTAATATTTTCCAATGAAATCAATATTAAACCAACACATTGTGTATATATACCTAAGGGGAAATAATAATTATAGATTTGTAAAATATGGGTGCATATTTTTATTAATGCATCCACATGTAACAAATTACTTTATTCTTACAAAAGAATTTATTATTCGGGTTTTTCCAAATATCAAAATTTAGAATTTACTGATAAATAATTACTTGATGTAATTGTTTTAAATGTTTGCTGTTGCTGTTTTTATATTTGAAAATGTATTTAAGCTTTTCATTGTAAGACTGGATGGTAATTTAACAAAAGAGGGCGCTATAAACAGATCGATTTGCAAATTAAAACCCCTTGAAAAGGTTGAGACCTGTTCATATCATGTTGCATATCAATGGAAAGCTCATTCATTGCCTTTCACAATGACGCCACATTTGTAAGTTTGTTTGTTTGTTCAGTATTAAAGGCACAGGCTCGTCAGCAATGCGCCCGCGCCAAATTCGTGCCACGAAATACGCAGCTCCATACCTTGTATAGAGCTGCGTATTTCAAGGCACGAATTTGGCGCGCACGCATTGCTGACGAGCCTGTGCCTTTTAAAGGAAGGGACAACACTTGTTTGAAGTTATCAACGAATTTAATCAAAAATATTACCGATGTATTGCCCGGTACATACACCTTCATGAGAATCGGAGAATCTTGTTTTCAAAGTCGGCAACCCAATCAATTTTGATGATAAACTCTGCAACTATGTGCTGCGCCATATTTGAAATTTTGAAAGGGATGATGACGACGACTCCCATACGCCGTGAAGTATGTAAAAATCTGTCGTGTCCTGATTCACGATGGCGACAAACATGAAACGTACAGAGTTAGGCAACCCTTTGCAAGTGTTGTCCCTTCCTTTAAACATTTACTCCAGAAATATTTGTTAGAAATTTCACAAGATCTTTTATTCTTTTGTTTATTCTGTTGTCTTTCAGGAGCAAAAATGGCTGGACATTTTGAGGAAAAAGTTCGCTTTATTATTATAACTAGACAAACAATATTTCATAGTCATTGAAGTTTCGAAAATGTTCCAAATACATGTAATTTGTACAAATTAGGATCATATTAAATAAGTTATGTTTATTTCGTTTTGAATGTTATAGTTAATATTTCTGATTATTAATCTGGAAAAAAAAGAATATTTTGCTAAGAAAACATTACTGGAGGTGGTATATTATAGCCTTGTATAATATTGACAAGTCATTTAAATGAAAGGAAAAAACGAGATTAAATCTTATTCAGACCCAGGAACTATTTCATTGTGTGATATTGTTGGTGGTTTAAAGGCAGTACATCATTGGTAATCTCGAAAATCAGAAATGTTCACAGATTTACATCTAACTTACACAATATGAACATGATGACCGTAGAAAACTTCCCCTGAAATAGTTTTGTCTGAAGTGCTATAGTCTTTGAGAAATTATAGTAAAACAATTAGTTTTCGTATCATGAGATGAAAATTCAATTCGCCCCAAAACCATTTCGCCCAAATGCCACTTCACCCCAAAACCACTTCGTGGTTCAGGGCGAAATGGTTCAGGGCGAAGTGGTTTTGGGGCGAAATGACTACAAACCCTTTTTTGACTGTTTTCTCAAAAGTTAGACGAAGTACGGAGCTGGTTTTTGCTCAGGTTGGTTTTAATCATGCATATCTTCAATCACACAGGGGGATAAAACTATTTGTAACAGTTTACCAATCATGTATACTATCTTTAAAGATAGAGTTGGCCTACATGATTGGTAAACTGTTTATAAAAGCGTTATTTCCACTCGTGATTAAAAGCCTATGTTGATAAAAACTGCCTTGTAGAAATTTCAGCCATATAGATGCAGTAATCCTTCAAAACCTGACAAATACATATATATGTTTTTGTGTTGAGTTAATGATGAATGGTGAAAAAGTCGTCTGCAGACAATTTTTCACGGGGAAAAAAATCATGTGGTGTTTGTATCAACACTTTAGGTTGGGTTTTTCTTGTCAACTTTTGGTAATGGCAAATGATGTATTGGGGCATTACCCACGCACACTTGTGCTGTAGTAGTTGCACGTACAAGCGTAAAATAATCAATTTATTTCTCTGAAATAGACACATTACTCAAATATGTATTTTGCTGTGGTTTTCGCTGACGCCACCTAGCCCAGGTTGGACGTCGTCTTCATTGCATTACGAGTGACGTCCAGGTCACGATGTCTCTAAACAGGGGGACTGAAACTTGCACATAAATGTTTGAGCTATTTTACCTTTTAGTGGACGTCGAATTGATGTCCGTATATCCTTTGCGTCTTCAGTTACAGGAACGGAAGGTTTAATTGTCGTATATACCAAATTTGATGAACAAAATAGTGAAATCTAAGGCACAACATAACGTTAAAGTTCAGAGAAAGAAATAACAGCTGCCGTCGCGTCACGCATCGTGAAGTTTGGATAGGCTTGCGCGTGCGGCGTCACGATTTCAGGCACGCAATGCGCCGAGGCCATGGCCCAGTTCAGTTGCGACGCGCGCACAGCCGGCCGCGCCGGCACGCGGACGCGGGACTAGACTACGCGCGCGGTGAGAACAAAATAAGCTGAACGTAACTTGGCTGTAGTAGGCCTAGTGGATTATTTGTGCACAAATATATAGCAAATTAGCGTGACTTTTTGCCGTTTTCCTCCGGAATATGCAGTTCGGTGATGTGTAGTGGATTTCTAAACCCGGCAATCCCAAAGATTAGGACACATGGAACTTTGTTAGCACATTACTGGCTTCCTGCACAAGGTAGAAATATTGATTTTTTTGGTTACAAAAATTTTCACCCTGTTTTTGGAACTTCATATTCTGTATCCCCATGTAGTACAGTATGCGGTACAGAGTCCAACCTGGGCTAGCTAGACGCCACCCACCACGCCCTCTCTCCGCTATATGCTGCCACATATCAGACCGAGTGACTCTCCTCCTGCCGCCCCCATACCTCAACACACTATTCCCTTTTGTTAACGTACGACTCCCTCCCCCTAAAACCTGAAAGGAAATTCCTTGGATGTTTTACACACAATAGGGGAACAATGGAAGGGGAAGTCACTCAGTCTCATATCTTGCACCAAATGTACTTTTGTCTGGACTGGTTCCCAGTCTATGTGGAACATGTGGACAGGAAAACCAGTCTAAGGTTGGCGATATTCAATATAGAGAGGGCGCAATACTAGTGCACATGTTCAGCGGTAGAGTTTCGACAGAGCTCAGCCCCAAAGTTTTCGTAGTTTTCCCTTAAAAATACCCTAGCAATGGACGGCTTTTCGTCCTCGCCGGCCCCGGCAGGCGGCAACAAGTTAGACAGTGCTCAGAGGGGGCAGATTATGGATCAAGTTAAGACGCAGATTGCTTTAGCCAATGCACAGGAACTTCTTCAGGTAGGACTGCTGATACTTCCAAATACTGAAAGCCGTCCAGATCAAACTGTACGGCTTTCAAGAGCAGCATTTTTCCCCCCATCAAAACCGTTGGCAAAATGGAATCTTTAGTTTACTCATTTTACAGGAAATTGCTATTTTTGGTAAAATATGAATCTCCACACGTTCTACATACCTCCCTGGCTGAAATTGTCTGAATAGTGGCGTACATTCGTCCGTAAAACCCGAATCTTTCAGGAGCAATCATACCGCATGACTTGTAGAATTTTTCCCCTTTTCAAGATGGCGGATGTAGACTCGGCGCAGTCGTTCTTTCGGCCACCAGCACGTACTAGCACGGTACAGACAAGGGGGGCGCTGTTCACATTTATTCGCTCTTGCCTGTGGGCATGTACCGTTCCGCCGGCCGGCGCTCCGCTGGCGAATCCACAGTCACTGACGCGAGTACACGTTAAAAATGTGATATATTTCCTCATGGCTTGCATCTCTGAATTGTTTATATATTTTTGTAAATTGATAGTTAGAAAACCTACAAGCTGTTTAATTATCGACCAATTACTCTCAAAATGATTGTCCATGTATGACAATTGCGTTGTTTACACGTTGCCAATGTCTCTCAACTACGAATGAAGTATGATTTTTTCTTCAGCAATTCCGTTAGATGACGAAAAATATTGCCACCCAACTCCCCTTCCCTCCCTCCCAATTAAACAAATTGTAAAACAAAAATCAGAAAGGACTCGATAAGAACCACAGAACCTCTCGAAACTATACAATTCCAGGCGCCTATAGCTTTTGAGTAAGGATGCCGCCAACTTTTTTAAGCACCTGCAGCCGATTTCACGAAGCATTGCGCAGCTTGCGCAACTTTTGACAAATGGCGCAAGCTTCATAGCCTGCGTGTTATCTTCGGAAGAATGTTGCGCAACTTACGCAATAAAATGTTGCGCAAGTGGGTTTACGCAGTGCGTTATGATTCGTGAAATCGGCTGCAGGTGCTTAAAAAAGTTGGCGGCATCCTTACTCAAAAGCTATAGGCGCCTGGAATTGTATAGTTTCGAGAGGTTCTGTGGTTCTTATCGAGTCCTTTCTGATTTTTGTTTTACAATTTGTTTAATTGGGAGGGAGGGAAGGGGAGTTGGGTGGCAATATTTTTCGTCATCTAACGGAATTGCTGAAGAAAAAATCATACTTCATTCGTAGTTGAGAGACATTGGCAACGTGTAAACAACGCAATTGTCATACATGGACAATCATTTTGAGAGTAATTGGTCGATAATTAAACAGCTTGTAGGTTTTCTAACTAACTATCAATTTACAAAAATATATAAACAATTCAGAGATGCAAGCCATGAGGAAATATATCACATTTTTAACGTGTACTCGCGTCAGTGACTGTGGATTCGCCAGCGGAGCGCCGGCCGGCGGAACGGTACATGCCCACAGGCAAGAGCGAATAAATGTGAACAGCGCCCCCCTTGTCTGTACCGTGCTAGTACGTGCTGGTGGCCGAAAGAACGACTGCGCCGAGTCTACATCCGCCATCTTGAAAAGGGGAAAAATTCTACAAGTCATGCGGTATGATTGCTCCTGAAAGATTCGGGTTTTACGGACGAATGTACGCCACTATTCAGACAATTTCAGCCAGGGAGGTATGTAGAACGTGTGGAGATTCATATTTTACCAAAAATAGCAATTTCCTGTAAAATGAGTAAACTAAAGATTCCATTTTGCCAACGGTTTTGATGGGGGGAAAAATGCTGCTCTTGAAAGCCGTACAGTTTGATCTGGACGGCTTTCAGTATTTGGAAGTAGGACTGCTGACTGTTGTGCTGGTCAACTCGGTCCCAATGTAGCGGTCGCTAGTAGTAACACCCACTTTACTAATGGAACAGTCCACCTTGTTTGCCCTTTATGTTAATAAGGTTCTAGGTGAGATAGCAAAGCATGCTGGGATAGTCTTGTTGTTGTTGCCAAGATGGCTGAAGTGAACCACGATGTTAAATAAACCAATGTTCCAATCTGTGTTTTAATCGTTACAAATTCGCATTTGGATTCCTGTTTGTGTGCCTGAGCAATCTTATAGTAACGAAGATCCCGTTACACTGGCGTAGTCGGCAGGATTAGCACTAAGGACCCGCGATTTTTGTGGATTATATCGGATTGTACTCACCATTTTTTATCGTCAACGTCAACCAATCCCGATCACGTCGCATCGGAAAACTTTGTATAAACATCTCGGATTACTAAAGGCCTCGCCCAAGTCAGTAATTTATTTTTTTTGAACGAGAAAATCTTCTCTCACGTTGTCATATACAAACTTTTGAAGCCAAAGTAAATGTGGACCTCGGTTATTTGTTACACAGTTTAGTGACCGCCCTTCGTGTCCGTCGACTGCGGTAAGCCACGCCCACTTCGTACATGTGCCTTCATGATTGTGTGGTTTTGACAATTTTTGTTATCTCCTACAAGTCCATGGTCTAAGTAGTAAGTTGCTAACAATGTCACTGTCAGATGCTAGTAGAGCCGTATACTTACGCAGGTTCACTGCTGAGCATATTTGTAGATTATGCAACTTAAACAACATAGACACCGCCAAAGTAAAAACCAAAGACGAACGAATCACATGTTTGTGTGAACTACCGCAACTCGTAGAAGACTCTACTCATGCTGCAACTGAATTTCTGTATAGCAGACTGTGAATATTGTTGCGAAACGTGTAAGCAGAAATCATGAACATGATGAATTGTCGACTTTCGCGGTGGTATCCTCCCTACCCTAGGATAGTGGCTGCCGTCAAGTGACGTCATTGCTGTTGCATGAACTGTATACCGTAACATTTTCATCTATGTTGAGTGACTTTCCACATTTTGTATGACTGTGACCTTTGTAAACCAAGATGGCTGACCGATCAACCCCTGAGTCGGCTCACAGCCTAGTATATTACCGTATGTATCATTGTGTATATTGCCAAGTTGTGTGACACCAAGACGAAGCACGAGCCTTTCACCATGACCCATTCCTGCCCAATAACACTTGTTGACAGTGTGGGGGGAAGCTGCACCGGTCCCCATGTCGAGGCAGTCTTAGTTTAACGGCCGTGCCCGCGTCGCTGCCTTATTGGACACCGGATCCAGTTCTTCCCTCATCGCAAGTGAGCGGTATGAAAAGCTTCAACTTTCTGTCGTTATTAGAGGAATGCCACAATCCGTTCGGCAGCTGTCTGTATCAATCCAAAGGATGAACTTGAAGATTGGATACTATGCGACGAATGCGACTTGTGGTACATGTACCACCAGAAAAATGTCCACATCCTAAAGAAAAGTTCAGTGTGGGGAATAGCTGCACCGGTCCCCATGTCGAGGCAGTCTTTAACGGCCGCGTCCGCGTCGCTGCCTTATTGGACACCGGATCCAGTTCTTCCCTCATTGCAAAAGAGCTGTATGAATTAAGGCATGGACCCTATGTCATTCGCGAACTGTTAACTGGTGTGAACCTTAAACTTGCAAACTTGCAGAACCCTAAGAAAACCATCATTGTTCATGTTGGCCAGATCAAACCACTCACAGTGTGAGCCCCTTTAATGACTGTACACAAGACACATTGTACATGTTTGTTTTTCAAGTGTTTTAACATGTATTATAACATGTAACATAATGTTGCTTATTCTTTAGTAGACTAAGATGAGTCTCTAACTCGGTGTTTTAGATGTTCAAGCCAAAAATGTGATTTTATACTTTATTGAACATTATGATCCACATACTGATTTTATGCTAAATGAACATTTAAACTTGTGTAACCTGCTGGACGGTTTACAAAAAAAGATCACTGGATTTTGCCAGCAAATACAAAGATATTGATGTAGAAAAAGGACTTAAGTCAGCCAATATTTTTTTTTTCAGTTGAAAAGGTGAATACAATTGAACTGTACATGTGTGTATTTAATCTTGATACATTTCATAAGTGAAACTTGCTTGGTAAATGTTTTCAGGTTTTTCTTAAAGAAGTTATTTAAATCACTCCCAGACCTACATGTATTCCACAACTTTGAGACACAGTCTAGGAGGGGGGAGTGTAGCGGTCGCTAGTAGTAACACCCACTTTACTAATGGAACAGTCCACCTTGTTTGCCCTTTATGTTAATAAGGTTCTAGGTGAGATAGCAAAGCATGCTGGGATAGTCTTGTTGTTGTTGCCAAGATGGCTGAAGTGAACCACGATGTTAAATAAACCAATGTTCCAATCTGTGTTTTAATCGTTACAAATTCGCATTTGGATTCCTGTTTGTGTGCCTGAGCAATCTTATAGTAACGAAGATCCCGTTACACCAAGTCAACATGGTCAACTTGGTCCCAAACCAACTCGGTCCCAGGTCAACTCGGTCCCAAACCAAATCGGTCTCAGGAATTGTTTCCGTATACATTGAACAAAGATTTGAAGGAAATTACCTCCAGGAATCGACAGATAATCTAATTTTAATATAGGCCTAAGCTAGGCCTACTTCCCACTTGCACTTTTGGGTGTTTTGTTAGTTTGTGTCAACTGGAATTTGACGAAAGTAATTATTGGAATCGATAGCTTGGATGATTTTAGAATATGAATATTTACATACATTTCCGTCGCAAAGACTTAGTTTTAGAGAAAAATCACGGAAAAAATATTGCATATGATTGCACGCAAAGCGGCCGGCCAGAAACCAAACGGATCATCACGCGCACGCCCTATTTCTTCGCGGGCCTCACACACTGCTCGGCTGGCAGCAGTTTCACACTCTTTTGTATGGAAGCGGGCGTGACAAAAACACAATTTTCATGGAAATGCAACTTTTGCGACGGAAATGTCAATGAAAAAGGTATTTCAAAATCATCCAAGCTATCGATTCCAATTATTATTTTCCTTAAATTTAAGATTTTGTAAGTTAACACTTTTCAGCCTGTCTCGTATGTTTTGCACACAAGGTCTAAAGCCATGATCAACTTCCCAATTCTTTCCGAATCTTCGAATAAAAAATTGCGTCCAACGTTATTTTTCTTTATATTTTTCCTGTAAACTTGTCAGCACTGCAGCATTGAAATTATTGAAATTGTCAGAGGATAGGCTCAAGAGCCAACCAGCATATAGCATAGACTAGTATGACGTCATGCCTAATCACTAAATTTCAACTAAAGTTTACCAGAAAAATCCTTTAAAAAAATAACATTGGATGAGTTTTTTTTATTGTTTAGAAGATTCATTGGGAAAAACCAATCATTGCACAGAATTCTTGAGAGAAGAACGACCTCCATGGTATGTTTTTCAAAGTATGATTTTGACCAACGTTAGATTTCTGACAAGTATAATAAAGTGACTAAGGTACAAAATCTAACACTGATGCGATGGTCAACGGGTATTTTTTTGCGAAGGACGTAAAGTGACGTTTTCCTGTCCAAAAGTTAACATAAAAGAGTCACTTTTAGCCTTCTTAAAGTAAACTTTTTGTATGTTTAACTTTTGCACCCCTTAGAGAATGACTGACAAGTGTTTCAAGAAATGCGTCAACAAACCCGGTACTTCGCTGGATTCCTCTGAACAGGTAACCATTAAACCACACCCAGTTTTACCCAAATGTGTTTGCTGCAAATGGGTTAGTCAAATTGAAATGATCTATTTATTTCCCCGTTGCATTACATACATCTGGACTGCAATTAGTCTTTGTCAGATCCGCTGAATATTCGTAGCACCATTCGCTGGCAGAGTCGTGACGTTACATTGTGGGTGCTTGACCGTAACTATGGTTACTGGTTCACGCTGACTTTTTACATCCATTGTGTTTGCGCACAGTGCATTTTATTATTATTCTTTTAGAAGAAAATATTTAAAAATAAGGACCATAATGACTTGCTCTACTCTCATAGCAATAGTACCATACCGCCTTATTTTGTGATCTTTGTAACAGAAAAACTCAACAGAAAATGTTCCCTTTTTGGCTCCTGTGCAAAACGAATGGAGAAACGCGTTGCCATGCAAGTAGCGTGAACCGTTGTCAAAGAAGTGAGCGCGCAGAAATTGACGTCACACTCTGCCAGCGAATTGTGACATATTTTTGCTCATGAATATGGAAATTTAAATTGGCACTTTATGCAGGGTGGCGCACCCTGCCTCAGTGGCTCTTACAAAGGCTGGTGCAGTCAGCCTTGCCACAAGAAGTGTTCATACAAGTTACTGACTGATAAAATATGTTCAATCTTTCAGCCTTCTCAATATCTTGGTCGGAGCATAATTTCCATTTTTTTACCCAAACAAATATGAACTGGGCAAAAAGGGAAACTAGTCCACATTAAAAACAGATTACATGATTGGAAAAATTTTAAAAACAGGAACAACTTTACATAAGGGTCATTCTATAAATTTGGGGTCCAATTTTTCTGACATCTTGTAGAATGTTGTAGTTTGTAAATTCAGAACATATTCTTTAAATGCTCTCTATTTCAAAGAGTGATTACTTAAAGTACAATTCATAAAAACATGTTTTGAGGGCATTTTTAATGATACTTGTATGGCAAATAGCAGTATGTCAGGTGTAACGGGGACAGAAAAATGTCACACGTTGGACCCCAAATTTATAGAATGACCCATAACTAAAGAATAATGTTGATAAACTGCCTTGTAGAAATTTCAGCCACATAGATGCAGTAATACATGTACCTCAGAAAACCTGAAAAATCCATGCATGGTTTTTGTTTTGGGTCAAAAAAAATTCTGCAGATTTTTTTTTTTTTTAAAGCGCATTCAGTTGGCAATTTCACCCACAAATTGACAATCTTACACGGGGAAAAATCATGTGGTGTTTGTTACCATTGCTATCAACACTTTGAGTCAGGTTTTTCTTGTCAACTCACGAAGTAAAATTTTGGTGAACTGCAGATAATGTACTGGGGCTTTAAGTCGATCAAATGCAACAATTTATCTAATTCCTTTTTCTTTTACAGAAATGTCTAACTTTCTGTATGGATAGGTACATGGATGCTTGGAACACGGTTTCTAGGACGTACAACCAGCGGTTACAGAGGGAACATAGCAAAATGTGAAAATTAATCAACTTAGTCCGTTTAGTACAACGAGAGACATTAATTCTACCTCGCTTTGCTGGGACTGTGTGGAGTAGAGTCGTCCTCGTAAATTTGACAAGAACACGAAAAATGCAACTTGGAACGGGAAATGGATTCCTTGATCCAGCATAAAGTGTCGTCAGATTTTTCTGGATCAGTTCTAGTAAAAGGGGCGGTGTGAAAAGAAATGTTTTTTATTGTAAAATTTAAGGTTGGGACCACAGAAGTCTATTCAAAGCTAGGACAGAAACGGAGCCGGGACCTGTATTTATACCGTGCCTTCTCATTAGCATAGTCTTGGGCACCGCATTTGCATATTTCTGGGCACCATTTGCATAGTTTTGGGCACTTTCCCATTGAATTACACATAAAAACCTCGCGCATGCGCACTTTCTAAATGTTTGTGATGATAGCACGTGTTATGTTCGACCACAAAACGGGCTACGCGCGCATGCATTCCAAAACGACCTAAACTGGTTGCAGTGATAAGCCATTCAATAACACACTCGTTTTCTTGTCTAGCTTTTGATGGAAATATGTGGTTGGGACTCAAAGGCCCATTTTATCATTTGCAATGACACAATTTTGTTTTTCATGAGTTGACAAGAAAAACCTTACTCAAAGTGTTGATAGCAATGGTAACAAACACCGCATGAATTTATTTCCGTCAAAAATTGTATTTTATGTTAAAAATTGACGACCGAAGGTGGGTTTGAAAAAAGTCCCGTACACAGGACTTTTTTTACTATTCACTTGTACACAAAATCCATATATAGATTTTCAAGGTTTTCTGAAGCACTGATGCATCTATGTAGCTAAAATTTCTTCAGGCTAGTTTACCAACATTCTTCCTTAGATATTTTACACTCTTATTCCACGAATCTGCAAAAAGTTGTATCTTGCAAATGATACATAGGGCCTTTAATAGTGAATTTTTGATTATTTAGTTTTCAAAAATCAAAATATTTAGAATTTTTTTCGTGGACACTCTTCCTATATGGACACCTTTCCACTATTGTAGAAACGCTGTTTGATAAAGTGTAAAGTTTAGAAAAAAATTGAAGATTCTTGCAACATTTACAGTCAACCTCGTTATTAGAGGTGCATGACCAGAATCACCGGATCACTTTTTGAAAAACCCACTTAACTCATGTGTGTTGAGATTTAATACCATATCATTTGTCATATTTTTGTCATAATTTATCTAGTTCCATAAAGCAGTGCAGTGATTCCACCAACCTTTTTGCTTCCACATCCAAATTGGAGATTGCAAATTTCCTTTTTTCTTCCCATGGATAGTGTTTTGGGGAGCTATTTATATGATTGTTGGGTTAGAACGAAATCCATTTTCTTGAAAAATCTTGACAAGCTCCTTTAAGAGACATTGGGACTTTGAAGATTACCTTGTTATGAGGGTTGTAGTCGAGTCCATCACAACTCTTTTACAAGTCAAGTGCAGATAAAATCACAAGTCCGTGACACGTCCCGCACAAGTCCGTAACAAGTCCAGTAACAAGAAGCAAAGGATGAACACGCACAAAATAATGCCTTTGTTGGAGTTCATTCGAATATATAGCTTGTGACTTGAATTAAGACCCATGGACTTGTGAAGGCTTGTGAGGACTTGTTGAACTCAATTACAACCCTTTTATATACAAAAACGTTGTATTACATGTATCTGTATTAAATGAAATGAAATGAAGATCTTTCCTTGTTATAAGCAGAATGTTGGATTAACAGTACTCCTATATCGAGGTTTGTAAATTGGATTTCCTAAATTGAATTTAAATTTTATTAATTCTTTTGCCATGATTTTCCTCAAAGCGTCCACTATATATAACCTACTAAAGTGTGACGTCGTTACCATATTAACTGGGTCTAAACATTTGCTGGTAATCTTAACCATCCATTGCTAAAGCGCAGGGAAACAGTTCACTGGTTTTATTGTAGACCTGGTAACCTTGACAACATAAACACCTAAGATGGCATTTTCACGTTAGTACATTTGTAATGTATTATACAATATATGATTAAGGGGGGAAATTCCTCATCCTATACATGAACCCTCTAAAACGTTCCCCAGAATTAATCTGCTTGTCCATTATTACGTGAGCTATTAACATCGCCCTCGCCTATGAAAATATTTTTCAAGATTTCAAAAGGTCATTTCCTTTTTCAAATATACTTTTGACCGTTTTGTTTGTAAGCGCCTTTAGTTTTAATCACATAATTTCATTTTTTTTGTAAAGCCTGATTAAACCTTGAGAATTAAAAATGTGATGAAACAAAGTTCCCTTGTGATTGATTTAACTAATTTAAAAATCGTCCACTTGAAATGGACTACTACAGTGAAAATGTCACCCTTTGTGTGTTGCCATGGTTTTTGGGTCTACACTAAAACCAGTGAACTGTTTCCCTGCCTTCGAGTCCCAAGTCAAGTCAAACTGCCTTCGAGTCCGAAGTCAAGCTGCCTTCAAGTCCCAAGTCAAGTCAAACTGCCTTCGAGTCCCAAGTCAAGTCAAACTGCCTTCGAGTCCGAAGTCAAGCTGCCTTCAAGTCCCAAGTCAAGTCAAACTGCTTTTCGAGTCCCAATTCAAGTCAAACTGCCTTCGAGTCCCAAGTCAAGTCAAGCTGCCTTCTAGTCCCAAGTCAAGTCAAGCTGCCTTCGAGTCCCAAGTCAAGTCAAACTGCCTTCGAGTCCGAAGTCAAGCTGCATTCGAGTCACAAGTCAAGTCAAGCTGCCTTCAAGTCCCAAGTCAAGTCAAGCTGCCTTCGAGTCCCAATTCAAGTCAAACTCCTTCGAGTCCCAAGTCAAGTCAAGCTGCCTTCGAGTACCAATTCAAGTCAAACTCCTTCGAGTCCCAATTCAAGTCAAACTCCTTCGAGTCCCAAGTCAAGTCAAGTCAAACTGCCTTCGAGTCCTAAGTCAAGTCAAGTCACGTCAGCCATATTGGCCAAGATTGGTCAAGCTAATTTCAAAATGAGTGTAAACGCTGAAACTCACATTCGTGTTGCTCTGGCCATGGTTTATGTAGTGCTTAAATACAATTCGGTCCCCGAAATGAAGGGAAAAAAAATTGCATAAAAGATCTAATATATATTTTTGGCAGACTCAAGTCAAAAAGTCTGAGTCAAGTCAAGTCATTTGAGGTTCGAGTCTCAAGCATGTCAAGTCGGCGAAAATCTGTACTCGACTCGACTCCAGTCTCGAGTCCGCGAGTACGTCCCTGTTCAATAACTGTCAAATAATAGACCATGGAGGATGAATAGAACCACAAAGCGTTTCTACTCAGCCATAAGACGCGGTTGCAGTGTGATAGCCTGGCCGCCGCCCAAACCAAGATAATTTGCATAATCTTGTTTTAGAAGATCGAAGCGCTTTTAATTATGTAACCTTTGACCTTATTACTAAATCAAATTTATGCAAGATAACGTGCCCTCAAGCGCATTACCACCCCGCCCACTTTGCAGATTGCCTTGTTATAACCGAAACCTTGTATTATCAGGATATTACGAAGACCCAGAGGGGACATTTAAGTATTTTATTTTTTTATTTTTTTAATACGTACGTACGTGATAATAATACGTACGTACGTGATAATGAAAACAACGAAAAACAATGGATTGGGGCGTCAAATAAAGTTTCAAGATAAGCTAGCAGAATGTCGTACTAACAGTGTTCGTTTTATCGAGGTTTTGCCGTTAGTACATTGGACGGATGGGGTGAATAAACTTTTACTTGTCACCTCACGTGCGGTGTTTACAAAGTGCCGTTGCCAAGACGACAGACAACAACTGAAACATGAACTTCGCCATGTTGTGCCCGTCCGCGGAAAAATAGTCCCATAATTTCGTTTTGTTTCTTCATTTTGGAGCTTCTATTTCGCACAAATTATTTATAAAATGCATAGGTACAAAGTTTTGAGTATTTAGAAAGGTTTTCGAGCAAAGTTAAGGTTTATTTTGTTAGAATTTAATGATCTATATTTCGCGGAATAATCCATTAACTAATTGATTGGTAGTGAATCGGTCTTGATAACAGAACCCCGGGGACGTGAGAAGGGGTGTTTCGCGAAGAAACTAAACTCTTTATCCTAAGTTTTTAACGAATTTGTGACCGAGATTGTCTCGGCATTACATCGGTGCGTAAGTATGGAGCGTGAAGAAGGCGAAAAAGCTGAAAACGGGGCCGAAGATGGAAATCCGGGCGAGAAAGAAGCGAGCAAACCGGACTCTCCGAAGCCCGATCAAGAAGTCGCACCGCCGTTGATCACAACCACAAAACGTACGTAAAGCCAGTGGCGGACAATTATTGTTTAAAGGGGCACATCGTCCAGGAAATTCCCGAAAAAAATTTTGTACAAATATTCCCATATTTAATCGAAGTCTTAACGTTGCAAGGGCCTGACCGCTTGAAACTCGATCAAGACAAAAGTTAGGAAACAATAGGTCGACATGGTCGAGGGGTATCCTGCAGTCATCTAAATTCACGCACATGTAATTTCACGCGCGGACGCTCTCCTTGGCGTATCTTTTCACTGAGATCACGCAGTGACGTCAGATTTTTCTTGAAAGTTGTTGGTCTCACTATCTTTCATTTTGCACAAAAATATGGGAAATCAAAGCCTTCCCGGTAAGTAATTGAATAAATTTTAATAAAGGGTACAAAATCCTACTTTCTAGACAAGGTACAAATATACTACAGCCAAAATGGTCGGAGAAATCCTTTAAAATACACAAAAACTTTCACCACTGACCGCCTACTCTGTCTCTAGGCACTAAATGACAATATTGATTAGGTTAAACTTTTTAACAGAGGGCGCCTTGAAAGGTACGGAGCTAAAAAAAAGACACCCGTCTTATAGCTTTTCAATTCGAAATTATACTGCTTAAGAAATTTCAGTCAATCATAATAATTTACTTATAATTTACAATTTCGTGTTTTTTTCTCATTCCACAAGGGAGACAGACCGAGAGAATAAAAATAATAAAACATGATAAAAAAAGAAAAAAACAGAAGGCTTCACATTAAAATGAAATCAACGGCAATATAGCCCATTCCGCCCTCCATTAGTCAACTTCACTGCTGGTTTTGGTAATAGATGTCCCAGAAAAAGCGTGCAGTTTATATGACTTAATCATCTCCAAAACTCAAATAATCTTTCAATTATGTCCTTAAGTAATGTACTGGATCATAGTTATTAGAAAGCACTTCTTGTAGAAGCATAATTTTCAGATACTGGGCACAACTGGGACACCGTAGTGTGACATGTGACTAGCTGCGCCAATTTACATGACGTAACTTTAGCAAGTCTACTTTTACATGCGTTTGCAAAAACAAAGCTGGCGTCGTACGGCGATGTTGCTCTTTCTTGAAATTTTACTCCCAGGTAGGGTTGGACATAAGGAATCTGACAAAGGAGCCTAAAGGTTCTTTTTGGCTGCTTTATTGTGGTCAAAACAGTGATAAAGGCTTATGTGCGTGAAATATCATGACTCGAGGATACAGCAGCCGTATCACGAAACTTTACGCAATTGCGCAAGTCCACTTACGCCAAAAATGATTGCGCAACTTGCGCAATAATTTGCTGCGCATTTTACGAAAGTTGCGCCACATTTGGATATGGCGCAACTCGTCGACTTACGCCATAAAATGTGGCGTAACTTGCGCAATGGTTTTTGGTGGCGTAAGTTTTTAAAATGTGTCGTAGGACAGTGAAAAATGGCGATAAAGCAGCTCGCTACACATGCTCGCTACCGCATCGTCAACGAATTGAACCAAGGCCTTCCGTTAGTAGAAAACGGCCTTTTATCATAGTGAAATCTGCGACGCGACGCATGATGACCGAGCGACATGAGCGATGGCACCCATGATAACAGTGGAAAATTTGTGGAAAACAACGACGTATGTTTTATGTATGACTATTTTATCAAGGGCAAACATCAAATAGTCGTTGATAAACTAGAAATTATCCTTGTCCTAGAAGTTACAAGCGCTAAAGTGAAAAAATTAACGTTGCGCAGCTAAGGAGAGTTTCGTGAAATCGATCTTGGGTTTATTGCGCAGCTACGCCATAAAGTTATGGCGTAAGTCTTACGCCATGCCCATGGCGCAAGTTGCGCAATGTTTCGTGAAATTGGCTGCTGGATTGCGGGGGAGGGGCCAGAATGGAGGGAGGTGGATAAGGGGATGTGGGAGGAAAGGGGAGGGGAAACAAACGTGACATAAAAATCTTCACTTGTTTTCAAAGAAAAACTTGTAGGCTAATTCTCACTGCTGAAATCATGTTTCCTCAGTAAATTTTCTCTTTTTCGGGCAATAGGGAGGTTTCGGTGTGCACGGTTAGTGATTACGACTACGATTAGCCAAACCTCAAAATCGTTACCTTTCGCTGTCCGTTTTTCACTAAGGTGTAGAGGAGTTGCTATCAGTGTAGACAACAAAACAACACTTGGGATATTTGTGTAAACGCCACAAGTACGCACAAATCGATGACGTAAAATTCACTAATAGTCGTCGTTTTGCCTAACCGTATGCGACCTAAACCTCCTTATTATCATGTAATATTAAAGAATTAGTGACGAAAGTGAGCAAAGCGTAGGTAAAGTAAGGTAAAAATCATGCATGTAATTACAAGCCGGAGTGCCCATCTCTCTTTCATTAGTGAGGGGTGTGCGGCTAGCCCCATTCTGTGGCCAAATACTACGCAGGCTCCGTATGTTTGGCAACAGGGGCGTACATATAGACCTTTCGCAAACAACTCCAACCTCGAGTGCTTTTAAACTACACAGTTTCAGAAGCCATAACTCACACTATTGTTGCCTTAAGCCCGCCGCACACCTTTGCGATTTACCGGCTCATCGGACACCGGACCATCGGATCCGGAAAAATCAAACAAGTTTGATTTGCTCCGGTCTATGGTGTGCGGTCAAACCGGCCCGAATTGTTTCAGCGCACACCTTTCCGGTAAGTGGTCCGGTGATCCGATTATCCGGTAAATCGCAAAGGTGTGCGGCGGGCTTAACCTTATACCCTAAAAAGATACGCATTAGGTAGGGTATCGTACGATGCCTACTTCCCGGGAAAACACAGCGGGTACTGCACAAGCATGTTGACACTTGCAACGCGCATGCACAATACCGTCGGTGCGTACAGTACTCGATGCATGAAGCGCTGCACGGAAAAGGTGAAAATTGGGTGGAATTCCCGCTGTATTTTCTCTGTGAAGGGAAAATGTTGGTGTAATTACTGCACTGCTTTATGGAACCGGATGAATTAGCTTATCGGTGGTTTTTTGACGATATCCTTGAAAATATACGGATTGAGAACACAAAATTTCACAATGGTAATGAGAAAAATATGACAATTGATATGGTATCTCAACACCCATGAGAAAATCTCAACACCCATGAGAAAAATGGGGGCTTCAAAAAAGTGATGTGGACACGTTCCTTTAATTGGAATTTTTTCAGAAAAAAAGAATTCAGTGCCAGGTTGACCTATGTTTTATGTTAGAACCATCTCTAATCTGATATTTTGTTCTCTATTTTTAAAGCTGACGATAAGAAAGATGAACCAAAGAAAAAACCAGTCCCACCTGAAGCCGCTGCTGAAAAGCGCAGACGAGGGCCACCGCCTCCGGTAAGAAAAAAAAAGACCACAAGGTCCGCTTTCAAAGTTGTCACCAAAAAAAACCTTCCGATTTATTGGATGATAAAATATCAGTCATGCTTATAATTTCATGGCTCCAAACTTTCAAAAGGGCATTTCACACTTTACAAATGACTTGACTCGACTTGAGACTCGAAGGCAATTTGACTTGACTTGGGACTCAAAGGCAGTTTAACTTGACTTGGGACTTGAAGGCAGTTTGACTTGACTCAAAGTGGGACTCGAAGGCAGTTTAGCTTGACTTGGGACTCGAAGGCAGTTTGACTTGACGACCCGAAGGCGGTTTGACCTGACTTGGGACTCGAAGGCAGTTTTACTTGACTTGAAACTTAAAGGCAGTTTGACTTGACTTGGGACCCGAAGGCAGTTTGACTTGACTTGAAACTTAAAGGCAGTTTTACTTGACTTGGAACTCAAAGGCAGTTTGACTTGACTTGGGACTCGAATGCAGTTTGACTTGACTTGAAACTTAAAGGCAGTTTGACTTGACTTGGGACCCGAAGGCAGTTTGACTTGACTTGAGACTCGAAGGCAGTTTTACTTGACTTGGAACTCAAAGGCAGTTTGACTTGACTTGGGACACGAATGCAGTTTGACTTGACTTGAGACTCGACTTGAGACTCAAAGGCAGTTTGACTTGACTTGGAACTCGAAGGCAGTTTGACTTGACTTGGGACTCGAAGGCAGTTTGACTTGACTTGGAACTCAAAGGCAGTTTTACTTGAGTTGAGACTCGAAGGCAGTTTTACTTGACTTGGAACTCAAAGGCAGTTTGACTTGACTTGGGACTCGAATGCAGTTTGACTTGACTTGAGACTCGACTTGAGACTCAAAGGCAGTTTGACTTGACTTGGAACTCGAAGGCAGTTTGACTTGACTTGGGACCCAAAGGCAGTTTGACTTGACTTGAGACTCGAAGGCAGTTTGACTTGACTTGGAACTCAAAGGCAGTTTGACTTGAGTTGACACTCAAAGGCAGTTTGACTTGACTTGGGACTCAAAGGCAGTTTGACTTGACTTGGGACTCAAAGGCAATTTGACTTGACTTGGAACTCGAAGGCAGTTTGACTTGACTTTGACACTCGAAGACAGTTTGACCTGACTTGAGACTCGAAGGCAGTTTGACTTGACTTGGAACTCAAAGGCAGTTTGACTTGACTTGGGACTCAAAGGCAGTTTGACTTGGGACTCAAAGGCAGTTTGACTTGAGATTCAAAGGCAGTTTGACTTGAGATTCAAAGGCAGTTTGACTTGGGACTCAAAGGCAGTTTGACTTGGGACTCAAAGGCAGTTTGACTTGACTTGAGATTCAAAGGCAGTTTGACTTGACTTGAGACCCAAAGGCAGTTTGACTTGACTTGGGACTCGAAGGCAGTTTAACTTGACTTTGACACTCGAAGGCAGTTTGACCTGACTTGAGACTCGAAGACAGTTTGACTTGACTTCAGGCCCGAAATCAGTTTGACTTGACTTGGGACTTAAAGGCAGTTTGATTTGACTTGAGACTCGAATGCAGTTTGACTTGACTTAAAACTGAACAAAGGGAGACTCGTTTCAACCCTGCTTGCAAATTACGAACGATTGTGTCAATTTCAATGTTAATTTCAACCTGTCTGTCTGTTGCGACACACCATCCATTCTCCACTCAAAATTCTCACAAACACTGATTTTGTCTTTACACCAGCTTAACACACAGAAAGGAACTTCGGTAAGTATTAAAAAAGACAGCCTGTAAAGTTTGTGTGCATTACTAACAAGCTTCAGTTTTCAGATGTACATGTATTCAAATATAAACTCTCACCAGACCCAACTGTATTTTTATCTTTCTATGGAAAGTGTTCATGTTTAGTGCAAAGGTTGTAGCTGTCAGTAGCTATTGTAACTAAACTCCTCAAAAAAGGTTCAGAAAGTCAAGTTTGACTGACCATTTCTCTCTTGTTGCAAAATAATTTTCCTTGGGTTTTATATCATTGGAAAGCCTGTTATTCTTCTTTACGATGATGTGTCATTTGTTATGATTAAGCAATTGGAGGATGTGCAGTACAGCTGAATACAGGGGGCGGTTGGAAAGTGAAATGTCACAAAATGCATTGCTATTGTCAAAAAGTGCATTGACACATTCCCATTCTCCAAGCAAAATGGGAATGCACTGCATGACAATATCAGTGAATTCTGTGACATTTCACTTTCCACCCACCACTGTATTCTGCTATACTGCACATCCCCCAATTGATTAATAACAAATGACACATCACTGTAAAGAGGAATAACAGGGCTTTCCAATGATGCCAAATTCAAGGGAAATGATTTAGTAACAAGAGAGAAATCGTCAGTCAAACTTGACTTTGCGAACTTTTTTTGAGGAGTTTACCTGTACATGTAAATGAATTGAAACCATTAAACAAATAATATTTAAAATTTCAATAATTTAAAATTTAAAAAAAACAACAACATACCATATAATTCTGAGATGTTGGTGAGAATATTATAAATATTTGTGATGTATTAAGCAAAGAATAATATCACAAAAATACACAACCACTGAACTGCTGAAATACAGAAAGTATTCATTAAATATTTCATTCTATAAATAATATTTGAATACATGATGGTTGATTGAATATTTGGCACAGACCTAGTACATTTGGCAACTTTGTGTTAACATTTGCATGGATTTTTGTAATGTTAAAGGAAGGGACAACACTTGTTTGAAGTTATCAACGAATTTAATCAAAAATATGATTGATGTATTGTGCATAAATCTTGTTTTCAACATCGGCAACCCAATTCATTTTGATGATAAATTCTGCAACTAATGCAACTATGTGCTGCGCCATATTTGAAATTTTGAAAGGGATGATGACGTCAACCATGCAACGATTGCATGGATGACGTCAAGATTAAAGCCTTGTTTCCCGACTACATACGCCGTGGAGTATGTAAAAATCTGTTGTGTCCTGACTCAAGCCCTCTCAAGTCCAAGCGCCGAACTGCAAAAGATGGCGACTTACATGAAGCATAAAGAGTTGGGCAACCCTTTGCAAGTGTTGTTCCTTCCTTGATTTATAACAAATGTCAGATATTTTTGCCTTGCTTTAAAAAGTGTGTTGAAAGAAGTGTCAGTAAAAATTACATTTAATGCATGAAGTTCAAGTTGAATCATAAAGAGCTTGAAAATCAGTTGCTTTTGGCCAATTAATTATTCTTTTCAGGTCACGGTTGGTCGAGCAGGCCTGGACACTCCGAGTGATCAAATGCGAACTCGTCGAGTTGTATGTCTCACATCACATTCATTTATTTGACTGTGTTCTAGGACTCGAGTTTAATACTCGGACTCAAAGCCACATTGAGTTACAATTTTGGTGATTTAGATTAAACCCAATAATTAAAAAACAAAAAATAAAAACAAGAAAACGTTTCTGCAGAAAATAAACATGCAAGAATGCAGAAATGTTGCACACACGAAAAGCATAACCAGTGTTCTTCACTGGTCCAGATTTTGTCTGGGCGCGCCGATGTTGCTCAGCAGGGGAGGGGGAGCGGGAGGGGGGAGATAACTGATAACCATGTGTTGTGAAATATGCTTGTGCTCAATCAAGTTTTTTTCGCAATGCTTATTGCGAAACTTCACCACTACATTAAATTGGGCCCTGAACTCAAGTCACATTAACAGAAGGAATTAGACTCAAAAGACAGTCCAAGTCCCTTTATGTGATTCAAGTCAATTTCAACTCATCAAAAATGTTACCAAGAGGGCTTGTTCCGAGTGTTAGACTCGCATTCTACAGCACTGTCATTTGCCTGATCATTTCATGCTGCATGTGTGACAAATCGGGGCTTGAGTTTCAGGGAAAAAGAACTTGAGCAAGTTTATGACTAGTTCTATCATGCTTATCTCTTTAACGGCATATAATGTGGACAATGTGGATATTTATATTATGCAAATATCACTTATGCCACGGTGCTACACATTATTATACCTGGTCATTGAGCTCTCAATAACATTCCTTATAAATTTAACCCTTTCAGCTAACTTGGGATGCAACTAAAGGCATGTTCCCATTGGACTTTCTTTTCCGCTGCCTCGCGGGAAGTTACCGCGACCTTCGGTAACATTCCTTCGTGTAATCTTTCCATGCGTTCCCATTTGCAATTGTTTTCAGTGCCCATGCGGAAAGCTACTGCGACCTTGCAGTAAACTTTTGCCGTGCAGGCCCATAGTTTACTGCAGGGTCGTGTTCATTTTACAGGGCGAAACTGTTCCCATTGGACTTTTCGATGGCCCTGTAAAACTCCCGCGGCTGAGCGGAAAGTTTCCGCGGCCTCTCTCACCCTGTAAGTTTTACATCGTGGTCGCAGTAGCTTTACAGGGACGCTAATTCTCCGTGCTTCCCCATTGGACTAAATTTTGTTACTCTCCCGCACAACCACGGGAGTTTTACCAAAATTAGTCCAATGGGAACACCACTTAAGACTGCCATTCAAAATAGTTAATGTTAAAACATTTCGATCTTTTTTCGAAATTGTGGGTGGGTGGATAAAACAAATTACTGAAAATTTAAAGTCGTGCTTTGCTTCCTTTGACCTCAGTGAACCTGGTTTCGATACCGTTATAACCAGCACGATATTCCTTGGATGTTTGAGACACAATGGGGGAACAATAGAAGGGAGCGTACCCTCTGCCGCGTGCTGCATATGGATACCGTACCTTAGCTCCTCCGCGTGCCCGGAGATCGCGTAAACAAATCGTCGAACATGGGGACAACCGAACGCACTGATACGATGGTTACATGTAGTGTTTAAAGGCACAGGCTCGTCAGCAATGCGTGCACGCCAAATTCGTGCCACGAAATACGCAGCTCCATGCCTTTGCTATGGAGCTGCGTATTTCGTGGCACGAATTTGGCGCTCGCGCGCATTGTTGACGAGCCTGTGCCTTTAAGGGCACAATTGCACTGGTACCCATCAGGTATTAATATATTGATGCATTTTGCGCGGGACCAGTTACCTAACCATGTGCGTGTGCGACGTTGTGTAACGGTGACACTTTTATGTACCATTGAATGTAGGACATGTAGAACGTTCGCTGTTCAGGAAAGCATGTAGGCTGTGCAATGGTCGTATGTATAGGCGTACATACGTTTGTGGGCTGTGTTGTTCAAGATTAAAAAATCAAAATGTTTAACATTGATTATTTTGAATGGCCCTTTAGGTGTTCATGAGGTAATCAAATACAACACCTTCACTGTCCTAACAGGTACAAGGTACTTATTTGCTCCTGGGTGGAGAGAGGCAATGTATGGCAAAGTGCCTTGCTCAAGGGCACACGCACCATGGTTGCGGCTGGGAATCGAACCCACGACCGTGTAATTAGACACACTTTGTTGAGTTCAATGAACCAAACCGCTCGGCCATACCGGTGTGGTACTCCAAGCCCCGATTTAAGTACTTTCATCATAATGCTTGCCAGCAGTTCACTTGGTTAAAATCATACATTCCCAGTAGGCATAGATCACATTTTAAAATTTTATAAAATTTATAAAAATTTTTGTTTTATTATGCACCATGGTCTCCATGCGGAGATTGGTATTGTAAATGCAGTGTTACATTTTTAAAGGCCATTGTATCAATTTTAATGACCCAAAATTTTACTTCAATTGTTGACAGAAGAAAAATCTTGTTCAAATTTTTCTGAACCTGATGGCAGTGAGAACAAATACCACACAATATTTTGTCTGTTTCAAAAAGTATCTTTTAATTTCTGTTGGAAATTAACAAATAAATTAAAGAAAAATGAGTGCGCACACTTATTTTTTAGCATTTACCCAACACAAAAACCATGATTTTAAAGGCTTTCTTAGGCATTCCTGCATTTACGGTAGCTTAAGCCTACATGGTATTGTAGGTAACATATCCACCGATTCGGGATAAGGCACCTGTACGGGCCCAAATTTCGGGGGACTGCAGCCGCAAGGGTACCGTTGCTATCCTGCAGGCGCCTTGGCGTTCTTTCCACGCCGTAGGGTGCATCAGGAGCTTAAAAGTTCCCGATGTGTCGTAGAAATTTGTACTGGTCGCAAGCCCGTAGACAAGTCGTAGACAGCATCACGCGGCCCAGTATGGGCGCCACAGGGGCGCAGCAGGGATGCTGTGCGGCGTCTGCAGGATTATCCTGCGGTACCCTTGCAGCTTACACACGGGTGCCTCGCAATTGGAGTCAAGAAAACTTCAAAGGGCCCTGCCGAATATGTGACTGCTGCACACGAATGCCGCTGACACCTGCGATACCCCCGATTTCCCGCAATCTTAGAATTCCGCCGTAGGCAGAAAGATTTGGGCTTTACGCAGTGCGCAAGGATTCGTGAAATCGGCTGCCGGTGAATATGCATTAGATTTCTGCAGGCCATGGCCAGCTTACTAAAATAATTCTAATTCAGGTATGTAATGCCATTGTTTCAGGAAATGTAAAAAAATGACATTTCATCTGCAAATGGTACAGTGGGCCTTTAATAGCAACAAGACACTTTGAAATTTGTATGACTATGTAGCTTGCATGCACATTGTGTAAATTCTAAATGGAGCAATCATACATGAACATGTACTAACTCTCCTTTCTTTTTCCTTAGCCAATAAAGAATGCTGCCGCACAAACTACAATCTCTTAATAACATTTTATTAAAATTTACATTTTTACAATATTATTTCCCATTAAAATTATGAGAGTTGCATTTTAATAATAAGTTCTAATATCTCATAGCACTTACATTATTACCCCTGGTCACTAAGCTCAATTATGTCATTTCTTAAACCCCAACTCCCTAAAATGCATGCAGCCCTGGGTGCCTGTTTGGTGTTCATGAGCTCATCAGAATAGTCATAATTTGGTAGTTCCGGTTTTGAAGTTTGCAAGTCATGTGTTCTTTAACTTGTTTAAATTAAAGTTCACGGTTTGTTTTTTTGTACATGTAGCAAAGTAGTAATCCAATTATTAAAGGCACAGTCTCGTCAGCAATGCGCACGCGCCAAATTCGTGCCACGAAATACGCAGCTCCATGCCTTTGCTATGGAGCTGCGTACTTCGTGGCACGAATTTGGCGGGCGCGCATTGCTGACGAGCCTGTGCCTTTAAGTGTGGAGTACCATAGATTTAATTGCTGTGGTATTTACGAGCTGCTGTGATCTTGAATTGGGCTCAATTTAATAAAGGTCATAAGGACACAATTTCTGGTTTAGCGACACGCTAAAAGACAGTTGTCATATCATAAAAAATATAAAGGTTTCTCCTAAAACACTTGCCACTTAGTGAGGGAAATTGCATGCTAACAAACCCTTTAACGGTTATCGACGCCATCTTGTTCACGGGGCACTTCGAACACGCATTGCCATGTGCGTGCGCGGATCGTAGCGAATGCACAGTGACACAAAAATATATTCCACTGAATATGCGAGCAGAGCAACGCGTGTTCTTTTGCTCCGTTAGCAACATGGCGTCGATAACCGTGAAAGGGTTTATTGGCTAACTTAATTGCATGCTAATTTTTTGTACTAACTTAATGGACAGCTAATAACTTTTGAGAAAATAAATCCATATTTTATGAAAATGTATTTTAGTCGAGCTACATGTAAACTCAACCCCAAACACAAATGATATACTTTTAAACTGCTTAAAAAACAGTTTTCTGAAGAAGAAAAAATGAAACTAATTGCCTTTTCCATCGCTGTACTAACCTTGCAACACTGTTCAAAGTTAATCTGTATTATTTCCAGTTACCATGCATGTTTACACAATATCGCATTTCTAACACAATCAGTATCTGTGATCTATTTTTATCCTGTGAAGCAGGCTAGAACATTGGTTTTCACCGTGAAAACAAATACGTAGCATATGCTTGATTAAAATCCAGCGCTGTTCTCCAAACTGAGCTCACAAAAGTAATTGAACCTGAGACGGTATGTGGTCTCTTTGTAAACAACTCGAGATCAAAATCGAGAAACTGAGAAGTTTTCAATTTAATTAAAAATACTTCATGGTAAACCAAAATTTGTTTTTATATGTTGGGAGGCCTTATACTTTGTCGGTCGCACCACGAAGTGGCGTATCCGTGAAAAAAAATGTGTTTTTCCAATTTCTGTTTTTGGTATAATTTGACTTTATTTGGTGTCCTTAAAATTTATGCAAAGTTACGAGACTTGACAATTTGTATTTGTTTAATTACAGAAGTTGCCTTAAACCACGTAACAGTGGGTTTGCAAATTTACTTTTTCACGAAGTGGCGTATCGCAATACGCCACTTCGTGTCGTATACGCCACTCATAGAAAAATATGGTATGTGCATAAATTGCTTTTTCACGAAGTGGCGTATCGCGATACGCCACTTCGTGAAAATGCCACGCGCCAGGGCGACGTTGTAAATATTACGCGCGCAGAGAAATACAGACAGGGGGCGAATTCTGTGGCAAATCACGCATGGTCGGCATTTTTCTTTTTCACGAAATGACGGATATGTTTTCAGCTAAAGTGTTCTTTAATTAGACAATCAACACAATACACAAGTATATTTTTACGCCATTTAACTCATACTAAAAAGTATCAACTAAAAAGACTGACGACTTTTCATAGAATAACCGGCGAAGTTTGAGTTTTAAAAATTCACCAACTTCAAAGGCGATTTTCTCAAATAAAGTTTTACTACTGCGTTTGCAGATACGCCACTTCGTGGTGCGACCGACGACTTTATACCAGACTTGCAATGAGTTATTAACTCAAATCGGCTCTAGTCATTTAGGTAGGTGACTTGGTTCTAGTCAATTCTTTAGATTCAGAAGCTTATCTTTTGATGTGAGAATTGAGTCATGTAGACAAATTTGTGCCAGTGACTGGAAGCAAGTCGCCAAAAATTGACCCTGATCACATGAGGGAAATTGCTTTGTTCCGCGAAGATTCGTACCATGATTCTACAAAGAGATTTCTTAATGTGAATGCACACTTCTTCAATCGACGAAGATTTGAATTCCTTCGTTCCATGAAGCAAAATACTAAAAATAGCTTCATTCGATGAACGGATCGCTTAGTTCAATGAAGCAACTTTGCAATGTGTACGCTTCCTTCGTTCAACAAAGCGATTTGGCAGGACTGGTTACACAGTTTTGCGTGTCGAGCCTCAAGTTTCTGGCAAGCATGGTTTTTCAGATGCGCCACTTGATGCTCAACATGCATGTGCGACCAGGCCATCGTGGTGTCACACAGCAATAATTTAATGTTCGTTAGCAGTTGTTTAATGCGAACATTGTCACTTTTCGTCCGATCTTCAATAAATGAGATGTGAACACACACTTTAATAACTAACGAGGATTAACTAATCTTTGTCAATCGAAGCAATTTCTCCCATGTGAACGGTGTCATTGACTCGAGTCAGACTGGAGGCGAGTCATTGGTTTGAGTCATTGCAATCTTGCTATAAACTCAAATTGATATTTTTTTGCTTTTTAGTCTGTCGCTAAGAAGAACGTGATCATGTCAACAGAGGCCATGAAAGAAATGGCAAAGCAGGCAAAGGCGAACCGAGACGAAAGGAGAACTGCGGTAAGTTGGAGAATATCGCCTTAAGAATTTACCAGCTTTACCACTAGGTAGTATGAGACTTGATATCAAGACTTGGCTGTCCTAAAGGTGGATTCTGCATGTGAATTCAATATGCAGATGTAATCTTATTTTATAAAATTTTTATACAATCTTATACAATTTTTTTCATTTTACCTACAGATGGACAACAGACATCAGTTCATCTTCAGCAAGGTAATACTTTTAAAGGCCCTATAGATGATCTGTTTTTGAGCGATTCTGAGAATAAAACCATTATAAATCAAAAGAAAGACATCAACAAACATATCCGAAGAAATTTCAGCTCTGTCAAATGTACCACGTCTTCTAAAAACATAAAAAATCCATACGCGTTTTGCCGGTCTTGGCTGGGTGTTTCAAGTATTCGTTCTCAGTTGGTCGCGTACTCTGTGGCTCGCGTCATGCACTCTGTGGTGCGCGTCATAAGGCGCGTGTGCACGACCAACGCGATGCATTAAAAAATGCATCGCCTTGGAACAGCTTACACGCAGTACGCAGCCCCCATTTCGACCACCATTTCTGGTAAAATTATATTATCTCGGGCGGAAACATTTCATTGGATAGTTGCTACCAGTTCAATCTTTACTTTGGGTAAGGTTTCCCTGTCAACTCATTGATTAACTTTTGGGGTCATTGCAAATAATACAGTGGGTAATTTACTGAATTTGCAAGCCAACATTAAAGGAGCCTATTTCCCAACATTTTGACTGCCGTGAAAAAATGCTATAAAGACTATTTGCCTTTAGTTCTGATGTTCATCTTTCTTTTTCCAATCCTACAGCTTGCAGAGGCTATTGGCATTGAGATTACAAATGTGGAAGAGTCCCTGCTCAGTGACGAAAAGGTATAATGCAATAGACCTTTATCACGGTGCGTCCATCTTGGTCTTGTTTCACATAGTACGTGTCAAGCATGATCAGTGCATGTGCGCGACTTTGCGATAGCGCTTGCAGTCTTCCGTTCTTGTTTTGAGAGAACCACTGTCCGCGCTGCGCGTTTTCTTGATCGCGCTGCGCACATGTCATAATATAATTTTTTTGTGAAATTTTTCATTCATTAAGTTTGACCTGATTGAAGAGTTCTTCTCTGCCAACGGTTCCCGTAAGCTGATGTTTTACTATCAAGAAGCTGCCTCAAGGGAAACACTTCACTCCAGAACAGGTATTGCTTTCAACCTGTTGTAACTTACGTTGGTGTGTATGAATTTAATAGACGAGTTGCATGATAGATTTGCATAAATCTTAGAGTCCCGCCCTCACGCTATGGCGCTCGCGTACGAGTGAGTCAAGCACCAGACTATCTGGCAAATTGGGCCATTTTCAGGTGGTGCACGCTGGTACATAGTAACCGACACGAAAGTCTGTGCGGTACCTGGAATACCTCGCACATTACCCTATGCTGGACCATCCGAAATTACATGTTGAAATGAACATGTTATAACATGTACTGATCGTGAATTTTTGTCAAAATAATGAAATAGAACGTGTTTTTTTACTTGACATCGATGTCAACTTTGTTGTGTAAGCTGGAACGTTTCCAAACTGCAATGATTCATTCAAGAAAGTGGAGAAACGATTTTGGGTTATGTGACTGGTTTGAAGTTGCCGATCAACATGTTCAATCAACATGGTCAAGCTTAGAAATACATAGAGTAATGGACACGCTCTTACATGTACATGTGATGTTGTTCTATTATTTCTCCAACAGACACATCCAGTATCGCCACCCACCAATCACTTCAGAAGCGGCTTTTCCTAACCACCGGCACTTCGGAAGGTCTAAATGGCATGTGTTATTTCTTCATCCGTACCACACCCAAGGCCGTTACTGTTCAGAACATCGCACAGGAGGTTAATTTTGGCATGATGGACGCTTCCGGCGGGAAAATCTTGGACGGATTTCAGATGCTTCTAAAGAAAGTCATGGTGCCAGCTCTCAAAACACAGGATGTAAGTTTTCTGGGGGGTTTTTTGTTTTGTTTTTTCGTATGATCCAAAAAGGAATCTGGTTAGGGTTAGCCAACTTAAAGGCAGTATACATGATTGGTATCTCGAAGAATCAGAACTGTTCACAGATTTACACATAACTTACACAATATAAACATGATGACCGTAGAAAACTTCCCCTGAAATGGTTTTGTCTGAAGTGCTATAGTTTTTGAGAAATTAGCAAAACAATTATTTTTCGTCTCGCGAGACGTAAATTCAATTCGCCCCAACACCATTTCGCACAAGTGCCATTTCGCCCCCAAACCACTTCACCTCAGTGCTATTTCGCCTCAAATCACTTCGTCCAAACACTACCTCACCCAAATGCCACTTCGCCCCAAAACCACTTCGTGCACAGGCCGTGGTTCAGGGTGAAATGGTTCAGGGCGAAGTGGTTTGGGGGCGAATTGACTGCAAACTTTTTTTTGACTGTTTTCTGAAAAGTTAGATGAAGTACGGAGCTGGTTTTTGCTCAGGTTGGTTTTAATCATGCATATCTTCAATCACACAGGGGGATAAAACTATTTGTAACAGTTTACCAATTATGTATACTATCCTTAAATGAATTTATTTCTGTCCAAAATGGTACTTAAAAGTGGTTAAAAGTGGTTTTAGAAGAATTAAAAAATAGACAAGACACTTAATCTCGATTGCCTCGTTAGATCAAGTAATATTTGGGGAGCTTTTAAGGGGAATGCCACAATCTACGTGCTGCTAGGTTTGTGCGCCTTGCCCAGGCAGCCACCAAGTTGAAGTGAAATGGTTCTGGTGATTTCCTGATGGCAGCGGTAATAATTGCTACAACGCCTTTGAATGACAGTCATGTTAGATACTGTATTACTAATCCTTTTCAGAGCTGGGGTGAAATCAAGGACAACGGTCAGATATCAGACTTCCTTGACCAGCTTGACCGTTTCATCAATAGCCTGGCCATTGCCATGGGTAACATGGAGGGTAAAGTCCAGCTGTGTGAACACGATCATCTGGAGTCAACGTTAGATTCACTTAAGACGGCTAGTGACTTCCAACAGGCTGGTTAGTATTTCATCATTGGGTCTACAAAAGCGATTCATCCAATTCTTTTTAAAAAATTTTTTTTGCCAAATTTAGATATTGCCCTTATCGTGACATTTACACTCAGATGCACATTTCCACCAAATTTTTAATGTGATCAAGCAAAATCAGTAGGAACTCGGCAATCCTCATTTTGAAATATGGGCTAAAATATTTTGGTAGGGGTAAAAAACAAATCATAAATGAGAGAAAAGTAGGGTTCTTTTACTATGGGAGTATACCCAAGGGAGTATATCACTGTGCCTCCTAGCTCAGTGGTAGAGCATCTGCCTAGAGAGTCAGAGGTGTCGGGTTCGAACCCCATTGAATACAATATGATTTTTCTCTGAACCCATGTTCAAAAATCACAAAGTAGAACAATTTTTGCACTCCCCCAGCTGCAGTTCCCGACACCGTCGAAAAACTGGAAGAACTAATCCTACAATGGGCCAAACAGATCGAGCAAGTCTTGGCCAAAAGCGAGCAGATGCGGAAAGAGGCAGATGACATTGGCCCCTCGGCCGAGCTGGACCATTGGAAGAAACGCATGGCCAAGTTTAACAGTCTCTTGGAGCAAATTAAGAGTCCGCGATGTAAGGCCGTGGTCGGGGTGCTCCATGCCGCTAAGTCTAAGATCATCAAACAATGGAAAGAATTGGTGAGTTCCGGTCATTTGCAATGGCCCAAAATTTCACATCTCGAGTTAACAAGAAAGAATTTACGCTACTTACAATAAGTTAGGGATATTGTGGGGTGTACGCAGATATTTTATTGAGGGTATGCATTCTGCTTGAATGATTTTGTATATGATTAGACAATTGTATCTTCATGACAGACACACCTTGTCACATGCAGGAAAAGATGAAAACAGTCCTTTGACAAAAAAATTGACAACATGTTGTAAAAAATTGACAACATACCAATATCACTAACTTATTGTGAGTAGGGTACTTAAAGTTAATAGCAGTACTCCGTTTCAAGAAAACGGCTTGTACATGAGCTTTCTAAATTCATTCGCTTGTGTAATCAATTGTTTAATCCTTTCACCCAAACACGGACAGTGCAACTCCAAGTGAACTGTTTCCCCTCGCTTTACAAAATGTTTAGACTGACGTCACACTTTAGTAGTTTGTTGCCAAAATGCATGCGTGTCTTCAATACATTCATATACAGTCAAAAGACATAAAAATAATAAAAAACGTGTACACATTCATTTTTAAAAAAGTTTACGAAATACTTTCTTGCTATAATTGCCTCTCTTTTTTGCAGGACATTCGCATCACCGTTGCAGCCAATGAAGCCAAAGACAATGTGAAGTACCTGTACACTCTTGATAAGTTCTTTGGGCCGTTAGTCAAATGTGATCCGGTATGACTCTATGTTTTTATTTTTTACGATTGAATTGAAAGTTTGTTTCGTATGTGATTTTTAAAAAAAATTCTTTTCTTTTATGTTAAAACTTTCTGGTGCTGAAACAAGGATTCCTCAACAGCCATTAGGCCTGTGCATTTTTTAATATTTTAATCTTCAATTTTTTTATTTTTTATAATCTTATCTTTTTATCAGTCTGTAATGGTGGAGCTTGTTCCCAGTCTCATGAACGCAATCCGCATGATACACAGTATCTCACGTTACTACAACACCTCCGAGAGAATGACGTCCCTGTTTGTCAAAGTGACCAATCAGATGATCACGACTTGCAAGGCGTACATTAACCGAGATGCCTCCAAGATATGGGAGTTGGAACGGTAAATACACAGTTAGAAACAACGTGGGGTGGATTGGAATATGTGGTTGTAGCTTGATTTGTGTGCTAAGCAGTGTTTAGTTAAAACCATTGCCATAGCGCAGTCTTATCACTTAAGGGCCTATGACATGCTAGACAAATTTTTGGCTAATCTTCGCTTCATATGATGGATTACTTGTTCAGCAAGACATGCTATTGTTCGTTTGGATGTAAAATCAATAAAAGATGGCCTTTTTCAACTTTTAAGATTTCATTGCAATAAACCACAGACAGAGGGCGCTGTTTGGAGTGCATCACGTAAGGAAGACAGAAGGGAAAAGTTAAGAAAAAACATAAGACTTCAAGTTGGACTTGTAGCAAATTGCTGCAGTTTTCTCCCCCAGTTTCGTCATGGAAACATGTAGAACAAACTCAAACAGTCATGGATTACAAAAGTTCCAGGACGTTTGAGAAAAAGGTGGAATCTTTTTTGCACAGTTGAATGTGATTTTCCTGTGTTTGCCTCTTATGACATCATGACCTTGGTCATGAATACTTTTTTTTTAGACATCGGCCGTTTTTGTATGGCCGTTTTTGCGACTTGTCTAGACTTGCCCAGGTCTGGCTTCCCGTGTTTCGTCTGTGGTGCGGTGCGTGCAGCGTGCCCTCTGGACTGGTGGCCTGTCTCGGAAGACTTTCTGAATCAGAGGAAACAGAAGAAAACAGATTGGACAGGCCACCTCTGAAGTGGAGTTTTACTCTTTAGTCTTAAGATATACCAAGCAATAAAAGACACTAAGTTTCTTCAGAAACAAGTTTAATCAAAATTTGAACATTTGTTTCATGAAAAAGTGGCAAACAAATTATTCACATAACTTCATTACGCATGACTGCATAAAGCTTCTGTGTGCTGAAAATTCCCACTCTCAAATTGACTGCGTTTTTGTTTTCAATCCTATGCGGCATAAATTGCATTGCAAGTGCCGTTTCTAGATCTAATTTGACAATTTTTTACACCTAAATAAATCGTGACTAATTCAGTCTAAACAAATATTTGATATTCATTCAAACATTTGGTTGACATAGCTTTATCTGCGACACTCATTTCCAAAGTTTTCCTTCGTTGGCAGACCTGTACTCCTCAAGAGACTGAATGACTGTATCTACCTGAATGAGGAATACCAGAAATGCTTCCACAAGACCAAGGAAAAACTCAAGGAGACGCCAGAGGAACGACAGTTTGAGTTCAGGTCAGTTGTGCTATGGCCGAGCGGTCTAGCGCGTCGAACTCAAGTTCCTGTGCCAGTACTAGAATGTGGGTTCGATTCCGGGCCGTGACACTTGTGCTCTTGAGCAAGGCACCTAATCACACTTGTTCCGTCCTTCGGAAGGGATGTAAAGCAGTTGGTCCAGTGTGTTAGGTAACGCACTTTAAAGATCCCAGAGCATTCTTTCGTGAAGAGCAAGGGGAGGGATTCCCCGGTGTCTCTGGCCGTTTCTAATTCAACTTAGAAGTTGATAGTTATTCGAATATCTATGTTAATTGATCCCATTCCTGTAATTGGCGGTTCTTCCGCTGTTGGATGTGGTGAATAAATAAAAAATAAAAAAATTACATGCAGCTTAGAGCAAGTTCGGGTGCTGACCATTAGTCAATTTGTGATTATTTTCTAACATGCGTACTTTGTTCACCCAAACGCGTCGTCAGGCAAATCTAGTCAAACATGGCCAAAATCGTCTGCACTGCTCGCCGTCAACAGTTTACAACAAATACAAGCAATTGTTGGCAACCTTTTCCCCATGTTTGCCCTCGTATATTCTACTAAAGACATTTCAACTCGTTCACCAAAAGCTACCATAGAATTGGTTATTAATTCATCTTTAATTCTGATATAAATTTTTTAAATGTTAGCGGAACTTTTTTTCCATTCGCGTTTACCTTTCCGCAATCTTGAAAAGTGACGTGATTACAACTGACTAGATCCTACCCCCGGGGCTTGGTTCCTCTAGTCAGACTAGCTAGTTAAACCACGCTGTGTAAAAATCTCTTCGCTCGTACCCTCCGGCCCTTACAGGGCACTGGGATGGGCTAATCTGTTTGCGCCCTCATTGGCCAAATTTTATACGTCTTTTTCTTGTAAATGGACGTAAAAACAATTTTTCCAGCAGGCAATGCAGATTTCGCACACTACTCTCATTTCATTCGTAAAATCAGTTTTTTGCTCTGGATATATAAGCATTAGCATACTTTTTATTAATTATTCATCTGGCAGCAAGCAACCAACAATGCTCCGCGCGTCTGTAGCCATGACCTTTGCTTGACGTATTTCCTTCACAGAAATCTGTGAAGCACATCAGCCCATCCCAGCGCCCTGTAAAGCACGGTGGGTATGAGCGGGAAAAAAAAATATCTTGCACATATTCCAAGGGAAGCATCTCTGCTACATGCTTGTAGTTCTAGGCCCAATTTCATAGAGCCACTGAAGCGCTAGCTGAAAACGTGTGCTTACTGTAGCAGAAAAGTTGTGCTAACGTAAAGGCTATTTCACGGCCGTGGCGTGCTTAAGCATGCGCGCTTGGAAACCGCCATTGTTGCGTCACTATCTTCAGCAAAATTTGGCTCTGCGGTTAAGGCAGGTTTTCAGTTGCTTACCGTTAACGATGTCTATGAAATAGCCTGATGCTCGGTTAACGGAAAATGGGCTGTTAAACAGCTCTATGAAATTGGGCCCTGTACGGATGTTTTCACATTTTTTTGAATTGAAGAGTTCTATTCCCCTGTTTGTTTGTTTTCCAGTGAGAATTACATCTTCGGTAAGTTTGACACGTTCTGCAAGCGTCTGGAGCGAATCGCTGACATGGTGAACACCATGGAGAGCATGAGCTCCTTGGGTGAGGTCAAGATCGAAGGAATCGAGTCCATCTTCTTTCGCTTCCAAGGGATCGTCTCCACGTACAAGAAGAAGACTTACGACGTTTTGGACCATCGTAAGGGAGAGGTGGGTCCAATTAAAATGGTGATATTATCCAAATACTGAATGTTTATGAGTGTAATTATATCGCGCTCGAGATCAACTACAGAATGTAAATGCGGCACTCGGGATCATTGGGGTTAACACTGACGCATTATTATTAGGGGATCAATCTTGATCCTGAGCTCGGGACCACTGTAAACATGGTATCAAAGAGTGAGTACATGAAGTGCAATTTATAAAAAATGATTTGAAGGCCATTTTAATGATGGCAAATGGCACATGTTGGGTGTAACAGGGGACACCAAAATATCTCACATTTGGACCTATAGTTTATGGAAACACCACATGCGCGTTTAAAGGCACAGGCTCGTCAGCAATGCGCGCGCGCCAAATTCGTGCCACGAATTACGCAGCTCCCTAAAAAAGGCATGGAGCTGCGTATTTCGTGGCATGAATTTGGCGCGCGCGCATTGCTGACGAGCCTGTGCGTTTAAAGGGCAATCTGATATATTGATGTTGGGGCATTTTTCCCTCTTTTCGTGCTCCCAGTTCGATGCAGACTACATAGAGTTTCGCTCCCTCATGGACAGCGTTCACTCCCAGCTGCAAGGATTCGTGGATTCCTGGTTTGAAAAACCACTCAGTGTAAGTCATTTTTTTCTTCTGAACTTCGTGAAAAACTTTTTGTAACATTGAGGGCAAATACATTCCAGCTGCCCACTGTAGGGTTCTGACCAATCATTCTGCACCAGCAAGCTTGGTGGTCGAGTGTTTAAGGTGTGTCTGCTCTAGGAGGTCATGGGTTCGAATCCCACCCAAGCACTTTTTTTGAATTTGTTAATAGCACGTGTCACAGGAATATATAGTGCATACAGCATTGTGTGTATTTTAGTCCCAATACATCATTTGCACTTTATGAGTTAACAAGAAAACCCTGACTTAAAGGCACAGGCTCGTCAGCAATGCGCGCCCGCCAAATGTGTGCCACGCAATACGCAGCTCCATAGCAAAGGCATGGAGCTGCGTGTTTCGAGCACGAATTTGGCGGGCGCGCATTGCTGACGAGCCTGTGCCTTTAAAGTGTTAACAGCAATGATAAACACCGCATAATTTTTACTGTGTAATATGTTACGTTTGTGGGAAAAATTAACAACTAAATGTGATTTAAAAAAAAAATGTCTACAGACAGTTTTATTTTGCCATTCATTCAACACAAAAACCATGCATGGATTTTAAGTTTTTCTGAAGTATTACTGCATCTATGTGGCTACAATTTCTACAAGTCAGGTTATCAACATTATTCTTTGGTTATGTAATGCTGTTCCTGTTTTTATACGTTTTCCAATCACGTTGTCTGTCTTTAAAGCCCTTTAATCTTTATTCCTGTCAATCTTTTAAACAGACTGAGAAAGCCCTCGACCTCCTGACCAAATTTGAGAAGATCTCCGGCTCCCATCTTTCACTAACCGACAAGTACATGAAGGTGCTGACCAACTACGGCCGCGACCTGGAGACCATACGCAAGCTGTACCAGAAGGGGAAGGACGAACCGCCGGTCATCCGTAATATGCCGCCGGTGGCTGGCAAGATCACGTGGGCACGGCAGCTTTATCGCAGGATTGATACGCCAATGAGAGCGTTCAAGAAAAAGCCGGAAATACTCAGAGTAAGATGTTATGCACACAGCTCCAATCATGTTTTATATAGACCTTTTCAAGGACTCCTTACCTGTACACATCTGCCATAGCTGGGATGCAGCTCAGTACATGGACTGTGCGTTTTGTGGTGTCAAAAAAGCACACATCCATGACGCGTGAAATGCACTCTTTACACACACACAAGCTTCATAAAAAAGGTTATGATAGGAAAAAGATGATAAAATGTGCAGAGAATTTCAAGTGGAATCGTGGCTTATTTTCACCCCTGTGTCGCCCGAGGCGTGTTTCAGGCCTAAAGTCCCCTCTGATTTTACATTATTTGGTAATTTATAGTCAATGTCAGTAATTTGTATTTTTTCCCACCAATCTCTAGACCCAAGAAGCCAAAAAGATCATACGGAACTTCAACAAGATGGCCGCAGTGCTCTTGGAATATGAGGTAAAAATAATACAGTTATCACCACCCCCCTCCCCCCAATATTTATTTTATTCGGCAAATTTATGGTACAGTCTGCAAATTCATGGTGCTGTCGGCAAAAAAAATTAAAAAAATTAAGAGTAATAAAGGCACAGCTATATCGGCAATGCTATTACGGCGCTGGTAATATCTATATTCTATCGGCACTAGTTGTCCCGCGAGGGTGCTCATCCGTTCACCAGAACCCCCGCTGAGCGACTCCCCAAAGGCCCAGCAGCTGTCGGCAAAATTTGGTCACACCCCCAAAATCAAAATGGTCTAGCTGCGCCGCTGGCCACCTGCCTAAAGTGGCTTCATTTGTTTGGTCCCAAGTCAGTAGAACTTTGGTATTGTGGCCATGGGCACTAGGATCTCTGTGTGTACAACCCTATGGCAGTTGAACCTGGATAATCTAGCCATACACAAAATTAAAATTGCCTCAATGAACCAAGCTACTGTGTGAAATTCCAATAGGAGCTTAAAAAAGTATCCAAATTATTACCTGTCCAATTTCTGACTTGTTTTCAGCTGCTGTACCACCGTGGCTGGTTCCGTGCCGTCGACACCATCCGATCAGGCCTTAACTCATCTCTACTGGTCCGTCACCCTGAAACCAAGGAGCTATTCGTCAACTTCGACCCTCAAGTCTTGGAGTTGATCTCAGAGGCCAAGTACCTGAGCAAGATGAATCTTGAAATCCCCGAGTCTGCTGGAGTGCTGATCTTGAAGGAGTCGGAAATTAAGGCCAACTATGTTGCGTAAGTTATGCACAGTTAACTACATTTAAAAAAATTGCAATTTGGAGGCTTTCTTTCAACCTTGTGCATATAATTTTTTGTTTTAATCATTCTAACACTAAGGCTTATTGCATTAAAAAATAATTAGGGTGAGTTGGTGTAAACCTTTTTTCTTGCTCTAAATTTTCTCAGCCAAAAATATTAGGGTAGAATGATGGTAAATTTTTTTTTTAACGGATCTTTGGATTGTAGCTTTGGATATTTCACTCTCGGTCCATTTTTTTTTTAATTCATGTTTATAGCTTTTATACAAATGTAATATGTTCTTAAGGAGTTTTTGAGAAATTTCAGAGGCCCTTTTCTCCATTTGTTTTCCCCGAAACCCCTGGTTCACAAACGTATTTTGTTCCATTTCTTGTCGAAATTTGTTCCTATCGCCAAAATTTCAGACATCTTTAGAAAGCTTGTTTAAGGCTCTTTCAGAAGAGCAAAAAAATCTCATTTTTCCCCCTAAAAATTGACCCATGTGACTAGTGTGTGGGTAGAGTGTCTTTTAAAATAATATAAACTGTGGTTCTTCCAGGAAATTTGAATACTAAGAGGCCGCCCAACGTTGTCAACATTTTCACGGTTCTACAAAGTGTAGGAAGGGAGGAGGGGGGTCGAGGGCTGCGTAGGACTTTACAAGTAGTATTTTTTGGGGGGTGGGGGTCTTGAAAAATACTACGCTCTCTAGAACTGTGAAAACGTTGACAAATTTAGACGCCCCATGAAGTGAAAATGTCAGCCCTTGTGAGTTGTCTACTAAACCCAGTGAACCGTTTCCCTGCGCTTTAGCAATGGAAGTTTCAGGTTACCAGCGAATGTTTAGACCCAATTACCATGGCATCTGATGTCATACTCTATTAATTTTTAAAGTGAATTTGTTTTCCTACTTATTAACAGGCTTGTTGAGCTTCTGCAGGAGTATGACCGCATCGTATCCACCATTCCAGCCCTAGTCCTCCCCCTCATGTCCCCCTTCAGACGTCGTGTTGAGGACGCCCTCAAACCAGGCCTAACCAGTCTCAACTGGACCTCGCTCAGTCTTGACCAGTGTAAGTAAAAAATTGTTGTGCAGTTTGCCATTAAACAATAAACAAATAAACCCTATTCACATGGAAGGGTAGTTCAATCGTGTTCCTTGAATCTTTTCTATCGGATCAAAACTGCTATTTGGAAAGGTGCCAGCTATGTATGCATTTCAAATCTGAGTTTGGTGAAATCGACCCCAGGGGTGTTGTTTAGATCTTTCCGAGATCATTTAAATAAAGCAAAAAGGATTAAGCCAATGATAATGAAGTCAGATTTTTAATCGTTTATTTAACACTTTTAGCAAGGCTTGGAATGGACACATTGTACTAAGGAATATTTATACACACACACCGTGGACAAGACCTGATTTTGAACTGAAGAGTGTCTCATGCGTACCACCAATTTTGCTGATTTGTCACTTTTATAATATGGGTCATTCTATAAATTTGGGGTCCAACGTGTGACATTTTTCTGTCCCCGTTACACCTGACGTACTGCTATTTGCCATACAAGTATCATTAAAAATGCCTTCAAACCATATTTTTATGAATTGTATTTTATGTAATCACTCTTTGAAATAGAAGGCATTTAAAGAATATGTCCTGAATTTACAAAATACAACATTTTACAAGATGTCAGATGTAACGGGGACAGAAAATGTGGACCCCAAATTTATAGAATGACCCACATCTATTAATTGAAACAATTAATGACCCTGTTGAAAAGTACTTTATAACATTGCAACTTCTGATTCAAAATCTGTAGAGATATGGTTATTTCAGGTCGCTTGAAATTTTGACACTCTGGTTGAGAGATATTTCATGTTATTTTGAAACACTCCTTTTACAGACATATCCAGCACGTACAAGGAGCTTAACTTCCTGGAGCACTTGACGAAACAAATCTCAGATCTTCTAGACTGTCGCATCGAGCAGGTCCTCAAGGACATGTCCTGCACTGCACTGTGTGATTTGCCGGAAGCCGAACCCACAACCACCATGGATTTCCTGGCAAACACGGAGAAGACATGCAAAGAAGCGTGTGAACAGCTCTCAAGGTACAAAAGTCATTCAAAACGTTCTAATCCTCACCTAGAAAGCATTAGAGGAGAATATTATTAGGAAAATAAAAGTGTGTTTTGCCAGTCTTAAACTATATGTTTAATACCGGCTGGGGACCTGGCGGGCTGATAATGGCCCGAGTCGTAAATTCATCAATACCTTTTTGTGTAAATCATTAAAACTCCCAAAATTCTGCAACAATAAATGTCCCAGTTTGGCCAGTATTTTTCTACATACGTAGTATGCGTTGTTCAAAGTGCTGTGCATTGAGTTGTTTTTGTTCGATCGCGTGCATTGCCCGCGTGCTCACTGCTGTATGCTCACACGGCGTGTAAACTACACTGCATCACATTTGTTTTCGGGCAGGTGCGGTTTTTGTGTGTGTGTGCGCGTGTTCCATTCACACTGAAACTGACTAGGGCACGGCCGCAGCCAGGCTAAAAAGTGTTTAAGACTGTGCCTTTTTTGTCTGTTTAAGACTGGCCACGTGACGTGCTTTCAGCCAATAGGGATGCGTAAAATCTTGCATTACATTTCAACATAGTCACTCCAAATGGAAGGCCATATCTCAGTCAGTTTTTTTTTATATTTTCATGAAATTATTTAAGGTAAGTTCAGCATTATCTAAGGTTAAAATTGAAATGCAAATTATACTCTGACTGGAAGATTGGGAAGGCTGATAAATGTAACATATTTTATCGGTCAGTAACGGGTATGACCACCATGTGGCAAGGACTGCAGCAGCCTCCGCAAGAGCCGCTTAGGCAGTGTGTGCCACTGTGTCTAGAGTGTACCTGAGCTCCTCCAATTCTAGGGCTTTTTTGAGACACATGGCTACAGAGGTCAGCTCATCTTATCAGGTTGAAACCCAACAAAACGGGTTTTCTGAGAGATCTTAACTGCAGGATTTTCCCAGAAACAAGAAATATGATTGCTGTAGGAATCACTTTGTTCAAATAGGTCTTCTTAGACCTAGAGGAAATCACTTAAAAGCGATTTCAAAGTGATTGGTCGATCAGTGCCTTATTATCTACAAGCTCACTGTATTTTCAAAAAAACTTCTGTTTTGATTAAGAGTTGATATTTTATTATTTTAATTTCATTTTTTGGGGGAGATTATAGATTCATAAAATACACTCGGCAGCATTCTTGAAGATTTCGCAGACGCAGTTGCATATATCTTTTTGTTTTTATTTTTCTATTGTCAGACAAAGCAAGGCTGTTGAGAAGGCTGTACAGGACCTCGTGGATACACTCAAGACTAACCTGAAAGAGAACGAACGTCGTAATCTGTATGATCACTACCCCTGCCTGACCCCTGACTCCAAGCACAAACGCTGCCTGGAATGCCTGCCCTGTTGCTTCTACACCATGCTGGGCAGTTTCAGTCAGAGGAACACGGACGCACTCATCAAGTGTAAGTTATCAAGCTTAAAGGCAGTATACATGATTGGTATCTCGAAAATCAGAAATATTCACAGATTTACGCCTAACTTACACAATATAAACATGATGACCCTAGAAAACTTACCCTGAAATGGTTTTGTCTGAAGTGCTATAGCCTTTGAGAAATAAGCAAAACAATTAGTTTTCGTCTCGCGAGACGTAAAATCATTTTGCCCCAAAACCATTTTGCCCTAGACCACTTCGCCCTGAACCACTTCGCCCAAGTGCCATTTCGCCCCCAAACCACTTCGTCCAAACACTACTTCGCCCAAAAGCCACTTCACCCCAAAACAACTTCGTGCACAGGCCGTGGTTCAGGGCGAAGTGGTTCAGGGCGAAGTGGTTTTGGGGCGAAATGACTGTACACCCTTTTTTGACTGTTTTCTCAAAAGTTAGGCGAAGTATGGAGCTGGTTTTTGCTCAGGTTGGTTTTTATCATGAATATCTTCCATCACATAGGGGATAAAACTATTTGTAACAGTTTACCAATCATGTATACTATCTTAACAATTTTGGGATATCATTAAATCATTTCCAGCTGTCTTTTTGTTTGTGCTTTGCCAAATTAATTTTGATCTCGGCTGACCATTTTCAGGCACCCGCTTGTCCCTGGACGCCATCAAACGTCGCCTCCAGACCTCGCCCAACAAGTACACCCACCACGGCGCCCATGAGAGCGAAGACGATAAAATCCCGCTCTTCACGGCCAACATCGTGCTGTCCATTCCCTCAATCGTGTTACGCCCAAGCCTGGACGATATTCAGCAAACCGTCAATAAGGCTGTTCAAGTCATACTGAGGATGGCCCAAGATATCCCACTGTGGGTGCACACCATCATCAGTCAAAAGGCTGCCATTAAGGTTAGATCAGGGCTGCATCTCACTTAAAGGCCCAGTGGATCATTTGCAATGACCCCAAAAAGTAATCGATGAGTTTACAGGGGAAAAGTTCTGAAAGTAAAGATTGAATTAATAGCAACTATCCAATGAAAGGTTTCCGCTCAAAATTATATAATTTTACCAGAAAATAATCTGTAAAGATGAAATTATTTAGATCGTTTGCAAACGATTTACTTATTTTTGGTTTGCATCTACGCGGTCCAAAATGCATGGGCGCTGTGTACTGCGTGTGCGTGTTCCAACGCAATGCATTTTTATGGATCGCGCGCACACGCAGTATATGATGTGTGCCACAGAGTGCATGACGCAAGCCACATAGTACGCGATTAACTGAATGAATATTTAAAACACCCCGCCAAGACCAGGAAAACGCATATGGATTTTCAAGGTTTTTTTAAACGTGGTACATTTGACAAAGCTGAAATTTCTTCGGATGAGTTTGTTGATGTCTTTCTTTTGATTTATAATGGTTTTATTTGCAGAATCGCTCAAAAACCGATCATCTACAGGGCCTTTAAGGCCGCCGTACACGAGAGCTATCTGCTGAGCATTTGTGGCCATTTGCTCAGCACTTGGCCCCTGCCAAGGTCACTGCACTTTTGCTGGATCCGCCTTTGTGAAAGTGAAAGTGCGGTGACATTGACAGGGTTTGCGCGCTGTCTTCATATCACATGAATAGGGATGGTTTTTTATTGGCCAGTTACATTCATTTTAGCTCAGCATTTGGCTCAGGTTTCCCGCACACGGTGAGATTTTTTGATGGTATGTTCAGCATTACACTACCCGTCAAAACTTTGGAAACACCTATTATTTTGTTTATTCATAATAAAACAAGCTATTAAAGCAAACGGAGGTGTAAGGGGTATCTGGAGAGAAAGCAGTCATCTGGAGTGCTGTCCATCATGGAATGGCCTGCCCAATCTCCTGATCTCAATTCCATTGAGCTGCTCTGGGAGGAGTTGGATCGTAAGGTCAGAAAGAAATGCCCAACCAGCCAAGAAAACCTCTGGAGAGTGTTAAAAGAGGCGTATTTCCACTGAATGTTTGGAGAAACTGACAATCAGGATGCAGAGATTGTGTGTAGCTGTCATAGCTGCTAAGGGGTGATTCTTTGATGAACACTAAGTTTAGCCGTTTCTTTAAGCATGCTCTCCAATTTGTTGATAAAGCCCACTGCTGAGGCCGAAGATGGCACTAAAATTAACATGTATGTATTGCTTTTTGTTAGAATACACCCACATTTGCTTTCACAAAATTAACATTCACAAAATTAACATTCACAAAATTATACGTTTTCTTCTCAAAAACCTGAAACTTTCAAGGTGTTTCCAAAGTTTTGATGGGTAGATTCATAAAATAAACTTTATTCAAGTTTTTGCAGACACGGTCACATATAAAACCCCATCATTATAATTATCACCCCTTTTCAGGAAATGGAAGAGGCAAAAGACGACAAAGATGCCGACAAAGTGCCCATGCTCCCAATTACCCAGAAGCCTTTGCACAAGGTCATCGGCGAACACAAGGACGTAGTGAAGGTGGTCATTCCGCTTAACAACATGATCAGCAACAGTAAATCTCAATGTCAGAAGGTAGGACATTGCTTAGCAAATTACACTACAAGCCACAATGGGTTGTATTTGTAAAAATATACGTAGTATTTGCTTTTACCTGAGCTGCAGTCGAGTCCACACTTTCGGAGCCTGAGTCCGAGTCCAGCATATATCAGAGTCCTCACCTATCAAGTTTTTCACATATAACCCCCATTCTTCAACAACTCCACTGGCTTCCCGTTAAATTCAGAATCATGCATAAACTTATGCTCCTCACGTATCGTTCACTGCATAACATCTCTCCCCCATTTTTGTCCACACTATTAGCTCCATACCAGCCCAGTCGTTCAGGTCTTCGGTCTGCTAACTAAAATCTTCTGGCTGCACCGAGATCGTATAGGTCCTGGGGAGACAGATCTTTCCATATATCTGCCCCACATCTGTGGAACTGTCTCCCTGTAGATATCCGGTCTAGTACATCACTCATTTCATTCAAAACTGCACTCAAATCATACTTTTATAATCTTGCCTACGACACCACACTCTAATTTTCTTTTCTTTCTCCAGCGCCATGAGCACCTACTTTTTGGGTGGATGTGTGCGCTATATAAATATCCATTATTATTATTATTATTAGTCTTGACAACCGGTTGCTATCCGCCATTACTGTGTCCATACTATGGCATGCCAAAGCGAAAATAATTCAACTGATTTAATTTACGTCCCTCCAGTGTCTCCATACATATACAGACAATAGAAGCCATATTGTTAAAAGCCATTTATAGCTCTGTACACACGTGCATTCTATAACTCAGCCCCTATAAATATAAGCGATACTTTATATGTATTTTTCCCCCAGGTTTTGGACAGCTTCAAAGATTTCAACGAGTTGTGGAGAGAAGAACCAGATGAAAAAGTGACTGAATTTATGGCAGGGAAACCACTACTGTCTGAGATTGAAGCACAGATTAAGTACTATCAGGTATGTCAAAGATTTCTTAAAGGATTTGTGAAGTGAACATTAAAATAAAACAAGCTGGTTTTATACACAAATCAAAGGATCAAACTGCTGCAGACAAAGGGGCAAACTCAAATTTGTTTTTATTTCAGAAAGAAGTGACCTTTTCTCGACTTCAAAATGTTCATGACAGGTGGGGGTGCTGTTTAAAGCTAGTCATGGAGGGGAACCCACAGTTGAAAAACAAAGAAAAAACATTGCATTTCAAACAGTAACAGTACCCCACTGATCCATTTTTGGCTCAAACAAACTTGTCAGGATTGTTGCAAATGACATACTAAACAAACTCAGTAAACTGATACAAGAAGCCACTGAAAATGACACCAACATTTGTACACAAGTCTATGGAGAATTCCTCTGTTAACCTGAGATGACATCACCGCTATTAAATTCTCTGAAATTGATTGAAATGTGTAAAACATATCACGGCAACTGACGTTACATGTAATGTTAGAAACCGTAAAAAATGCCCAGGAGGGCGCCCTTTTAAAAATGACTGTTCACACGCATTTATATATTTTCATTTTCAATAATTTTTTCTGATAAAAAGATATCATTTCGGGTGAAAACATCACATTAGACAGTTGAAGCCACTTCTATCTTTAATTTGAGTAAGGTTTTCTAGTCAAAATTCTGTACTTAATCTGGTTTATTTCTGATTCACTTTTGGTTCTAGCAACTTGAGATAACCATCGAGGAGAGCCCGGCCAGTTACCGCATCGGCTCAGTCATCTGCCTGACCGAAAAACTCAAGGAAGCCTTGATTGCCGAAACAAAAGCCTGGAAGTGGGCCTTCGGCAAGGCGCTGAACGCGAAAGGCTCGGCCGACATGACCGACATCTTCGACTTCATCGACAACCTTCAGAAACGACTGGCTCGTCCAATCAAGGACCTCGATGACGTGCGCGGTGCCATGGCGGCACTCGCGGAGGTTCGCGAGGCCGAGATACGCATTGATATGACCATCGGGCCTATTGAGGAGTCCTTCGCGATGCTGAACCGATATGAACTGTTGTTTCAGGACGGGAATGCGGAGAAAGTTGATAGTTTGTCTTATAGCTGGAAGAATCTTAACAGTCAGGTAAGTTTTATTACGACATTACTGTACAGGGTGGATGAAAAAAAAAGAAACCGAGATATTATCGCTAATTGTGACTGAAGTAGGGCACGTATGAATGAACGGGAGATATCATCTGTTAGGGTGGAATCTCCTCTTTAAAATGACACCCTGATCATGTCATTATGTTTCCGGTTGACTGAGCATGCAGTGATCAATGTTATGCAAGGGTCTAGTTATGGATTTGCGCTACTTTCTTTAATGCATGGCATAGCCTGTTTGGACGCCGGACCAAGTATCCAGTAGCCAAGGACACCTCGGTAAAAATGTTAGTGGGGAAAAACCTGCATTTTCTTAAACAGAACATTCAGTCCTACATGAGAATGCAGCGAGTTTTTGTTGAGTCCAAGGTCTGGGCGAAGGAGAACTGGTCGGAAATCCGACAACATTAATGCAATTCAGCAAGCCCTGCATGCAGCAAGGAGAACGGAGCAGTCATAGACAAAACCATGGCCCTAACCATGTTCAACACAATTGTTCGGTGGTACCCTTTCAAAATTGTGGCTCGTAAGACATCAACTGCTTTCTGGCGATCTTCAGAGGCATCTTAGGTTTAGCCAATGGATACTTGATCGTCCAAACAGGCCATACCATGGTTCAGGCCATGACTGGGCGCCATTGAAGAAAGTGGCGCAAATCCCAAACTAGACCCTTGCATAACATTGATCACTGCTCAGTCAACCGGAAACATAATGACATGATCAAGGTGTCATTTTAAAGAGGAGATTCCACCCTAACAGATCATATCTCCCGTTCATTCATACGTGCCCTACTTCAGTCACAATTAGCGATAATATCTCGGTTTCGTTTTTTTGATCCACCCTGTATAGTGTAGTTTTCAATAAATCTCTGTCAAGTCTCGATTTAAGTCTTAAGTCCTTAACAGCAAATCTCAACTGAACTTCCAGGTGAAAATTAATTTTCTATTTCAAGTCCTTGTAATAAATATATTCAGCGTTTTAAGGCCTTTTGTCGATAACTTTATGAAATTGCTCATGGTATAGCCACAGACGTAAAATATCCACAAAGATATTGTTGGACATAAAATATCCACAAAGGTCTGTGGCTATACCATGAGCAATTTCATAAAGTTATTTCAAGTCCATCTGTGGCACTTGAAATGTGAACAAATTAATTGTATCACGCAAGAAAAATTATTTGAAAATTTGCCACATAAAATCCTGGAATAGGATGAGTATCTTAGAATGGGATTAGGTGCCAGCCATTAGGCATGCTGCTTTATGGCATCTGCCATTCCATTGTCACTATTTTATGAAAACACCTGGTGTATGCTCAATAACTAACGTGTATGTTCCACCTGTTCACCAATCCATTACACAGATGCAACAAGTTCAAGTGAACCTACTGAAGATCCAGCCAGGATTCAAATCCAACTTGCTCAGCTTGGTAGAAGACTACCAGGTGGAGGTTGCAAACTTTGTGGACGACTATACTGACAAGTAATTACAGCTTCTCAGCGTTCGCCCTTAACTTTTTTCCCAACTGGCCACCAGGACCAGTTGGCTTAAGTTTTGACTGGCCCGTTGGCGTTTCAAGTGGCCCGGTTCAAATTTCAATTCTGGTTGTTCATTTTACACACGTCGACCTTTAGTGTTTGCAATAAACACATTTGAGTGAATATTAAAACTAGGAAAGTTTGATAGTCAAGGTTCTCCCCAGTACAAGTTTGAAAATGTGTGGTGAATTTTTTAGCTATTCTTGGGTCTTAAAAAGGCTCCTTTGTTTAATACAAACTCACACGGATGCATGTTTTTGTGGACATTTCAATATTTTTACTAACAATTTTTAAAAATGGGCAGTGAAGCATTTATAAATTTAATGCAAACACTTTATGGAGGCCAACATAATTTTTTTAAAAATATTTGTCAACATTTATCCACAGTTAGTACAATTTTGTATGATGACTTTTTCATTACATTTTCACCTTCTGGAAGTCAATAAGCTGCAATCTTACAACCCAAATCCACTGTGACAGTCTGGTCGTCTGGTATTGGTAAAAAAAATTCATAGACCAGGCCGCTTCCCGGCCCGGGAACTAGTGCACGATCTGCAGGATCGACATCACTAACGGACACGGCCAGTATCCGTTCAGCTTTAAAAAGTATCACTGCACGGCACGGCCTTGATGGACGGGGCAAGGACTGCAGGCCAGGCGAGCCGTGCCAGCAAACCTGCCAGCGAGAGCGGCCGGTCAACTCTAGGCGCAGCGGCGCGGGCGGCAAAAACATGCAAAAACACGCGCGCACACGACACACTACACACTACACGGACGTTTCATGGCGCCATCTTGGTAACTAGACTTGCACAAGTCTGAATCGCGACTCATTGCAGTTGCGGTCTGCACGCGCGCCCAGTTTACATACAATCACGCACGCACATAAGTGTCTTGGCGCGGACGGAAGTGTCATAGACTTGGACAAGTCTACATGTATTTACTGTCAACGGAGGGCGCTGTTTTCTTGCTTGGTAAAAACAAGATGGACGACGACCATGCGTGCGTAAAATAAATTGGAAAATAAAATCTGCCACGCTCAACAAAAATGCGGAAACATGAAGAAAAAAACGCATTAAGGAAATTAACGCGGAAATTTCACATACATGGCATGGGTCTATTTGAATTCAACTGGACAACCGGACCATTCGGGGATGCTTTCTAGCTGGCCCGAGACGATTTCAACTGTCATTTGGCCAACGGACCAGTGCTAATTCGAACGCTGCTTCTAAGTAGCATTTTCCCCTCTCAAAATCAATCAAATAAATACGAGACAAACCTTAGATCATTTTTAGTATGCTAAATTGTGATGTTTCATATCAAAGGTCACAAACTTTTTTATGAAGAGCTAAATGATTATTACATTTCTATTACATTTCTATTACATTTCTATGAAACGGCATCTAAAATTATTATATAAAATGAAGCTTTTGCGGATACCGTGCATTTCTGATACTGTGCAGCACAGAGCCCCAATCCAATGTGCGTGCACACTGGGCGCACCAAAGCACACACGTAAGCGCACGTCATGCATCGAGTGAATGCACTGTTCCTGTATCGAGTGAATGCACTGTGCATGTGTGCAACGCACGTGTGAGTACAGTAACAAAAAATACTGTACAACAGAAACAAAAGCGCATGCAGTTGTAAACAATGCACATGAACTAAAGTTTTCAACACCAAACGGACACAAATCTTGCGGAAATCTTGCAAAACAAAGAAGGTTTAAGCTTCATTTTATATAATAAGAATAATATTGGATGTCTTTTCGGGTGATATGAGAATATACCACACTCGTCATGAAAATACCGAACTCGCCTTCGTCTCCATCAGTACCGGTATTTTCATGACTCCTGCAGTATATTCTCATATCACCCTCAAAGCCATCCAATATTATATAAATTCTGCTCCTATAAATTTATAGTACCTGTTATGAATCTTTGCATTTATGATTCGATTTTCAGCTCATCAGTCAAAAATCATGATATATCAGATTATCACTGAATCACAGTTTTTGGCAAGTTTATCTCGGACTCGGGCATGCTACCAAGTCATACAGTACATAATGCATTTCAGCACCTTAGAAGGAGCCATCCTTTCACAAATTGCGGTGTAGGCTTTGTAATAATGTATAGTGCATTGTGCGTACACACAATATTTATTCGTAACCAGCCAGGAGACATACACTTTTACACACAGTAAGTCCTTCAATCACGTCCCATTCACGGGTGGTTCCAAATTGCAATATTGCTTTTGCATTTGTACATGACAGACAACCAATACGTGATGCCCCCAGCTGCAAAAAATGAGTCAAGTTATTCAATTTCCCGTTCGACAACCGTGATTTTGTTTTACTCAAATGTCGGGGTTCCCCACAATGAAAAACACTACACACTTTTAATAACGAATAAAGCAAATTTCACCCTGTTTCAGAAATAGTTTCAAGGCAGTTTTGTAAAATTAAACTTCTTGTCCTTGTAACCAGGGGTCCAATGGTCCTGGGCATCCACCCAAGCGAAGCCAGCGACCGCCTCCAGCTCTTCCAAGCCCGCTTCGACGAAATCTATCGCAAGTTCATCACGTACTCCGGCGGTGAGGAACTCTTCGGTCTGGCCGTCACCGAGTACCCGGACATCCAGCGCATCAAACGCGAACTCTTGCTACTGCAGAAATTGTACCAGCTTTACAACGCGGTCATCGATAACGTAAACGGTTATTACGATATTCCATGGGTAGACGTCGACATTGAGAAAATTAATCAGGAGCTTATGGACTACCAGAACAAGTTAGTTACATTTTTGAATTTCACTTTTATTCAATTTAAAAAACAAAACAAATAATAGACGAATCCCAAATTAACCAATTTGAGAACGGTCTGCGCATTTCCGGGTTTGATAACGGGGCTCTTCATGTTAAAGGGGCTATGTCATGGTTTGCGCATGCGCAGCAAAACTTGAAAAAGTGTGGCTAACTTTTTCAAGTTTTGTCGCCAGGTTTTGCATATCCTATTCAATCTTTGCCATCCCTTATAATTCTTTAGTAATTTTGGCAGTGGTGTACTTGTCAACGTCCAGGATGTCCTGATGCATTACTTTTTACTTGGAATCGCACTGTTTTTTTAAGCCGCCAAACATCGACATCACCGTTTGTGCGACCGTCATTAAAAAGAGAGTTATTTCATCCCATAAAAAAACTTGACAAAACATGACAGACCGGCATCGAATGATATGAATGACATGGTTGGATACAGCAATTTACTTAACCTTGTTTTCCATAAAAACTGACATGCTTATTTTACAGCATACCTTCTGTCCTTGGAAAGACACAGTGGCCGCCACCGCTGTACGATTTTGTTTTTCCAGACATTAATCGCGCAATCGCGCCCACGCGATGCCAAATCGAACGAATGCGCGCACACGATGCACAATGTAGTTGAATTCTGCGTATTGTAAACACTCATGAACAAACACACTGCCCATGCGGCACGTGCTAAGTACACGATGTACACAACTATAGCACACGTACCAATGGCGTTGTGTAACGAAATTGCACTACATTTATGTGAGCCCGCACGTATGTCAAAATATGAAAGGATTTGGCGCATGTGGGTTCGATTCCGGGCCGCGACAGGTTGTGACACTTGTGCTCTTGAGAAAGGCACTTAATCACACTTTCTCCATCCTTCGGAAGGGATGTAAAGCCGTTGGTCCGGTGTGTTAGGTAAAGTAACGCACTTTAAAGATCCCAGAGCATTTCTTCGTGAAGAGAAGGGGAGGGATTCCCCGGTGTCTCTGGCCGTATCTAATTCATCATGGGTTTCCTCACGCTTGCCGCGCGAGCGACAGTGCAATGGGCACTATTGAGGAATCCTTGGTTTCAGTACCAGAAATAAATAATAATAATAATAATAATAATAATGCGCAAACCGTGACATAGCCCCTTTATAGAGTGGAACATTTGAAGTAATTTACAAACTGTAATAAACATATCTTAGTATCATAGTTTTCAAGGACGGATTTGGCTTTTAGTTAAGTGTAGGGTTATGACTCCTACTGTGTCCTGAAAACACGCCCTGCTAGGGGGTTCTGGAAAATTTTGAAATTTTGGTGCTTTCTCATGCAATCTAATATTTAATATATTTCTTTAACGTTAGTGCGCCGCTCAAGAGTTGGGTTGCAATCCCCTCTACCCCCATCCAGATCCGCCACTGGTTTCGAAAACATTCAAGAAAATTGTGTTAAAACTCAAATGGGATACCACGGCACTTTTCAACTCTTACTAAGAAATTATATTTCAACTAAGCATGGGATAAGAGCAAAATCATGCAGGTTTCATCGGGATTCGAACCCGAGACCTCTGACTTTCCGGGCAGATGCTTTACCAGACAGATGCTCTATGACTGCATAGTTGAATTGAAATTATCTATTCAAGGTTTGGCAATAGAAAATTAAAAAACATTCAGCCTGTATATTAGCGCTTGTTCTCCCAAACAATCGTGGACGTTTTAGGGAGGTCTAACAAAGAGAACAATATCGTCCGCGATTGGCAAGCGAACGTCCGTGAATGTCCAAACAAAAGAGGAACAAAGGGACGTCCGCAAATGTGGATACGCACCTGTGCGGGTTTGTTTTGCCTTTTTTTGACGTAATTATTAACACTGCATACACGGTGCTTTCCCAAAACACTACGAAAACCTTCATAGCGTGCTCGGGTGGGACTCGAACCCATGACCTCCTGCAAACAAGGCAGACGTCTTAATTACTCGACCACTGAGCTAACCGCCGTTGAATGGGGATCGCAATTAATCAGCGTCGGGGAGACTGAATGTTAATTAGGGTTTGTTTTGCCCTTTCCCGACGTAATTATTAAGACTGTATACATAGTGGTTTCCCAAAACACTATGAAAAACTTCATATGCAAACATTCAGTCTGTCTGACGCAAGTTAAGTCAATTTCTAACCTGTATATTGTTTTGTCTATTGCAAATTTTCTTTCCTAAATCTACCACCATCCAACTACCCCCAGGTGTCGCAAGCTACCCAAAGCCCTCAAAGAGTGGCAAGCATTCCTGGAACTCAAGAAGAAAATCGACGACTTCAACGAATGCTGCCCCATATTGGAGATGATGGCCAGTAAAGCCATGATGACGCGGCACTGGGACCGCATCGCCGTCTGCACCAAGCACACCTTCGACGTGGAGTCGGACGCTTTCCTGTTACGGAACATTATGATGGCGCCATTACTTGACAACAAGGAGGACATTGAGGTAAAGTACAGGGATGCCAGAAGACAGTCTTCCGGCTATAGCCGCAATTCCGGCTTTTTCTTATTTTGGAAAAAGAAATCCGGCAAAGCCTTTTTTCCAGGCCGGAAAAGTAAACGGCCGGAAATATAAGGAGAATATATTTTCAACTCTTCAAGTCCAAAAAAACGTGGAAAATTGTCTCACTTACTGATCAATGATGTCCGGGTATGTCATGTATGTACAGCCTATGTACATGTATGTACACGCACGTAGCACGTTTCCCCAATGATTTGCACACATGCAGTATGTCTGTATCCCGGCCATAATCATTCACGGCTAAAGTATCGCGAAACCAGACTATCGATCAGAAGTACATAGAGGGTGCTGTATCCATACAGCAGTGGTTAAATCACATACATACTGACATATCCATTGCATTGCACTCATACTGTCAATGTACATACTGTACAGTATACTGTGCTGGCGAGTCCATGTGCACACATACATGCAGTTATGATAGTGGATTTTTTTCCGGCCCCGAAGGTAAGAGCCACTGGAAGTTGAACTGAAGTTTGTTTGGAATAAAAATTACATATGCTGTTTTCAATTAAGTCGTAAAGTAGCGTGTACAGATCACATTTTTGTCAAGCCCGCATTTTTCCCATGGGTGTTGTGATTTTAATACCATATCGTTTGTCATATTTTTCTCATTACCATTCTGAAGTTTCACACTCTCAATCCGTATATTTTCAAGGATATCGTAAAAACAATACCGATGTTTTGTAAACTAATTTATCTGTTCCACAAAGCAGTTCAGTGATTACACCAAACTTTTTGCTTCCGTTTTCTTCCCATTGATAGTATTTTGGGGCGGTATTTTATATGATTGTTAGGTTAGAACGAAATCCATTTTCTGGAAAAATGTGAATAAGCTCCTTTAAGACATTGCAGAGAAACCTCTAAAGCCTGTTTCTACTATGAGCATCCATATTAAATGGTTTTTGCCGATGCATCTCGTTATCAGGATATCTGTATCTCGGCTGTCAAAGAGCGTGACATCGAAGCCAAGTTAAAGCAAGTCATAAACGACTGGAGCGCCCAAGACTTCAAGTTTTCACCGTTTAAGACGCGCGGTGAATTGCTTCTTAAAGGAGATGTCACCGGCGAGATTATCTCACTCATGGAGGACAGTTTGATGGTACTTGGTTCGCTCATGAGTAATCGGTGAGTTATCTGAGACGAGTCACAAGTCGCATCATAAATCCGTCATAAGACATGTCATAAGTCAGTCATAAGACGTCATAAGTCAGTCATACGACACGTCATAAGTCAGTCATAAGACATGTCATAAGTCAGTCATAAGACACGTCATAAGTCAGTCATAATATGTCATAAGTCAGTCATAAGACGTCATAAGTCAGTCGTAAGATGTCATAAGTCAGTCGTAAGACATCATACGTCAGTCATAAGTCAGTCATAAGATGTCATAAGTCAGTCATAAAACATAAGGCAGTCATATTTCAGTCATATTTCACATCATAAGTCAGTCACAAGACATCATAAGTCAGTCATAAGACAGGTCATAAGTCAATCATAAGACATGTCATAAGTCAATCATAAGACACATCATAAGTCGGTCATAAGTCAGTCATAAGACACATCATAAGTCAGTTATAAGTCACGTCAAAAGTCGGTCATCAGACACGTCATAAGTCGGTCATAAGACACATAATAAGTCAGTCGTTTTATTACCAGTTTTAGAAACCATTCTGTCATTTTTAGTTAGTAAATTAATAAACCATTGAAGTAACATATTTGAATGTTATGTTTCAGCTACAATGCCCCCTTCAAGCCCGAAATCCAAAAATGGGTGCATAAACTGTCCAACACCACTGAGATCATAGAGAACTGGAATCTGGTACAAAACCTATGGATCTACCTTGAAGCCGTGTTTGTTGGTGGGGACATCGCTAAGCAGCTCCCACAGGTAGGAAAGGGGGGTCATTCCAGGTCACCTCGGTCACCTAGGTACATGACACACCTCAGATTTTGCTGAAACTTTGTTTAAAAATTCCTTATGGTACTTAATAAAGTTTTGTTAGTGATGTAAAATTTTGTTTTCGTGTAGACCTCTAAAATTTCAAAATTCTGCAGTCAGAATTTGGTGGAGAGGTGGACTTCCCATCCCCCCAAAAAAACAAAAACAAAACATGAAATCTGTTAGGGCGCCAACTAATTGTTTACATTTTTTTTGGGTAGATCCCCTGGGGTGGTATTCAATTCAATACTTAAATTAAGTAAAAACTTTACTTGGTATTTGGCTTGGCTAAGAAAATGACCTATCTCGTATTCAAAGCCTTCTAAGAATTTAACTTTGGTAAGTAAAATACTTAGATAAATTGTGACGTTACAAATGAACGCAGAGCGCAGAACTCCCTAAACAGCCAATCGAATACAGCGTGGGACGCGCCATGAACCGCACCTTCTCATAAGCGTTTTTCTCACGCAAAACGCTCAACACGTGCACCAAAACAAAACCGGTCTAAACCGGTTGCAGTATGCGTGTGATGTATGTAAAAAATCGCTTACGTGTGCTGTCCTGCCTTCTCAAATTTAAGTAAAATACTTTCCCAAAAATAACCATTTGAATACCAAATGTTTTCTAAAGTAAAACACTTGCGAATTGAATACCGGTTTTGGCTAAGTATTTTACTTTAGCCAAAAACTAAGTAAAATTCTTAAATATTTGGCTTAAGTACTGAATTAAATACCGCCCCAAGTCTCAGTTCAGTTAGTTTTTCTGGTTGAAATGTGTTCTTTTTCCAGTATTTTATAGGAACTTTCCCATCAGCAAAAATGGTTTTCAGGACTATAGTGCCTCTGGTTGGGAAATTGTGGTGGTCTGAAAACCACTTCAGACCAAAATGGCCCTTTCCGACCCCCACATTCAGATACTCATATGACCACGTGGGCACTTGATGACAATGATGAAATTCGCAACAGACAAACATACACATTCATTTATACATAAAATGAAATAAAAACTTTATCAACATATTTCAGGATAAACAGGACTTTTAAAAAATGCACTATGAGAACATTTCATAGCATGCCCGGGTGGGACTCAAACCCACGACCTCCTGCATACTGGACAGATGTCGTAACCACTCAACCACTGAGCTAGCCGGTGTTAAGTAGCCGACTCGAATCATTTAGCAGCAGTTATCGCAGCTGACATCTGCCTAGTTTGCAGGAGGTCATGGGTTCGAGTCCCACCTGAGCATGCCATGAAGTTTTTCTCATAGTGTCTCGAGAAGCACTTAGTATACAATGCTATCCAAGTTACGTCGGATACGGTAAAACCAACCCTATTTGATATTTATTGTCCCCGACGCAAGCCAAATCACATTCTCTCGTAGGTCGAGTAGGATTAGGTGACAATGCATAGTTCCGAGATTGCCCAATTAACCCCGCCTCCTTGGATATTGTTGCTATGCCTCACACGCTATCGTCAAAATGGCGACACACAATGCACAAAGCAATGGGACTTTCAACGGAAAGCACAGATTCATTGGAGAAAACTCAAAGGTATTCATGTTTCAGGGTCGACAGTTACCGTAGCACGCACTTAGTAAAAGGCCAGTGATACAGAGATGTCGTATATTCATAACAATTCGCTTTCTTACCTTTGAACAGCGAATCGCCCGGCCTTGAAAACAAAAATTCACCCAGAACACCGCATCGCGTGATGTTGGTTTGTGAAGCAATGCACTTTGACCTATGTGGGCGCTGTCTGCTAGCTCTGTTGTGATTGGTCGGCGAGTTCGGTTGATTGACAGGTCGGAACTATGCATAAGTCAAAATGTTGAAAAGCATGTTTTGCCTTCCAGGAAGCCAAGCGGTTCACCAACATCGACAAATCGTGGGTGAAGATCATGCAGACAGCCCACGAGAATTCCAACGTGGTTCAGTGCTGTACGGGGGACGACACCCTGGGCCAACTACTCCCCCACCTTCTGGAGCAACTAGAGATTTGCCAGAAGTCTCTTACAGGCTACTTGGAGAAAAAACGACTGGTTTTCCCAAGGTTTTTCTTCGTGTCCGATCCAGCATTATTGGAGATCCTTGGTCAGGCCTCCGATTCACACACAATTCAGGTATTACTTTAAAATATATTTATAAAGACCTCGCCATAAGCATCCTGAGATCTCAGGGAATTTCCACTCTGCAAAGCGACGTAACAATACCCTGAGGAAATACACGCAAATCTGTGGAGCGAGCCGGCTGTTGTATTGAGCCAACTCACGCCCGAGTCATTTTGATGTAATTTAATCAATTCGGTCATGTTATGCCGAAAAGAAACAATTTCTATACTTTCCAGAAATTGTATTGGGTTCCGTTCCTTATGACTGTCCCATCCCTACCAAACTTTCAAACGACGAACCTTATTTACTCCGCAGTTTTTCAAATTAATAACAGGGATGCATGCTGACGAATGTAATAGAACGGATTCCCCAGTATGCTTTAAATAGCAGCCAATCGCCGACGCGGACAACGGCCAGCATTACCGAGTACATGTATCACATGCATGCACGGTGTTTACAATCTGCGCGCGTTACATTTGAATGCCTGCAATCGTGCTGCAATGCACTGCAAGCGTCCTGATTGGTCCAGCAGAGGCGACAAGATTTCTGTCGCTAGTCCCACCGCCAAATGGGGACTTTTTCAACAGGGCCACTGTACGCAGGAGTTAGGGAGTGCGTTAAAGGGGCACTGTTGCAAGAGGATGCACCATAAGTAGCTCGGCTGTTGTAAATACTAAGGTTGGGAATTTACATTTAATTCACTAACCGGTTTGCAATTCATATAAAATAGCTGCCATCTTGTAAGGCAGTTTCTTTGTTCTGTGAGACATGCATGTTTGCACATTTTGTGCTCATTGTTGACCAATCTAAATGTCAAACGTTGCCCTACAAGATGGCAGCTATTCGATATGGTCTATTAAATGGAGCAGTAAGTGAAAACGCGTTGTAAATACCACTTAAAGTTAAGATTTGATTTGAGTCTAAAATTTAACTGCTTATATCTAATGACTGATGTGGTTTTATGAATGGCCCTGGACTTTAGCTTTAACTGTCATTTGTTTAGTTATTGTACAAATTTGTACCCTTGACAGTTATAAGCGTTAATTATTATTGTTTCCTAAACTCTAACACTTTTCTTCTGCATCCAAACACAGAACCACCTCGAGGGACTCTTCGACAACGTCAAATCAGTCGAGTTCCACGAGAAAGTCTACGACCAAATCCTCTCCGTCAGTTCCCGCGAGAAAGAGAAGATCGAGCTGATCAAACCGGTCATGGCGCAGGGAAATGTGGAGTTGTGGCTGGGAGAGCTTATGAAGACCATCTTTAAGTCGTTACACAATATCATACGCACGGCTAGCGTGACAATCGCGGACAAGGATAACTTTAAACTGATTGAGTTTGAGAATGCGTACCCGGCTCAGGTTGGACTCCTGGGGCTGCAGATGCTGTGGACGAGAGATAGCGAGGAGGCGCTAAAAAATGCACGGTCTGACAAGAAGGTAAAATATTTGAACATTCATAGAGCAGGGGTGAGATTTGACCTGGATTTATCCGGATTTTAGGAATTTTACCGACACGTCCGGATTTGAGAGTGTTCTGTTTTATATTGTGATGAAATCTCCGATTTTTAGTGGATTTGCGTTTTTTTTGTGTGCTTCGCGATCCACATTATGCTTTTTTGCCCTTCCAGCAGGCCATATTTTTTAAAGAGCGCCCTCAATTTTGCGAAGCAAACTTGTGCAAGTCTAGTCGCCACGCAAGTGCCATGACATAGAGCGCTGTACTATGTACAGTTGTAGTCGGAAGTTTACATACAACTGTGTTAAAACTGGTGTGCTTAAAATTGCGTTGTCACCATTTTTGTAACAGTCGTGATTTTGTGGAATTCCTCACGTGCTTGCAGTACTTAAAACATAGCTTGCATACCTTGCAATGGTTCGGGTAGTCCTGTTTATCATTTTGGGTGATGATGGTAGTGGTGTACATGTATGTAAACTTCTGACTTTAACTGTACGTACTGTGCCGCTCGGCGAGCAGACAGAGACTGCAACGAGAAGCGAAGCAGACGTAGCGAAGCAGTCTAATCCTTAAAGCAATCGCCCACGGTCGTGCATTGCATGTGGTGTGTGATGCTTGCACATGTGCAGTGCGCAGCTGGCGTGATGCGTCTTCACTTCACCGTCTTCAACGATCGATGTTGCCTAGATTATTTTTCATATTATCCACATTTGTACAAGGTAAATATTTAAAACAAAACTGGTTTTTGTGACATTGCAATTTGCACGATGGTGGTGTTTAAAACGATCCCAAAAGTTGAAGTCTTCGTGGTCTATACGTCTCTCCCCGCCCCCTCCCCCAAGGAAGCCACCCCCCTTCCAATCTTTTTTTCTTCCGGAATGTTTGTTTTCCTCCAATCTCACACCTGGGAAATAGGAATTTTATCATCAAAGCCTTCCCCCATATGATATTTTAGATAATGGCGACGACCAACCAGTATTTCATGGACATGTTGCTCACACTGATCAATGTAACGACCCAGGAACTGACTAAATATGAAAGGACCAAATTTGAGACTCTGATCACCATCCACGTCCATCAGAGGGACATCTTTGACGACTTGGTGAGAATTTTGTTTTTTCTTTTTGGCTATTTATGGGACGAATGTTTGCCGTTTATGTAATACAAATGCCAATTTGGGATTGAACATGTTATTGACTTTAAAAATGTTGTGCCCAAATGTTTACAATCAGTGTTTAAAAGAAATGACCGCTATCATACTTACCTTACTAGACAGGCTCATCACTTTCACATCCCAAAAACTCGAACGACATTGGGAAATAAATTCATCACATCCAATGGTCCAAAGTTATGGAATTCACTCGATACTAAACTGAGATCAATAGAAAGACTATCATCCTTCAAAAAAGAATATAAAACTTTCCTTTTAACAAAATATAACAGTTAAAGGGACATCATGCATGCACTTACCTTGTTTGTGTTTCCATTACATTTTTTCTTTTCTGATTTATGCCTCTGCATTAGTATGGCTATATCATTTTGATTTCTATTGAATATGAATCCTTTGCTCATTCCCTAAACTTATTTTCATACCAGTATAGAAAACTAAATCCCTTCATTGTATCTTTATAAAGGGATCCCATACTTGACAAGCTTTGCTTTTTATGGGATCCCTCCATACGTACGTGTACATTATTCTAAATCTCTGTAAAATTATGCATTTAAATGTATGTGTACACAGTATGGAAATAAAGTGAATTGAATTGAATTTTTGAAAATGCTTTTAACAGAAAAACAGAAAATTTTGGGAAAATTCCTATATTTGTAGAAATTATAGCAAAACAAGGGGCAAGTACATTGCACGATTGATGACTATAGTTAACTATTGATTGCTTTCCGGTGACGTAACGCCTTCCATCCACCATTTTGGTTTCCATTTTTTATGACGCACGTGGATCAAGTTATTAATAAATGTAATGGTGGACTTGTATAGTGCACATGTCTACCCTAGGGTACTCCTGGCGCTGTTTCCATTAACATTATCGCTGCCATCAGAAAATCACCAGAACCATTTCGCTTCAACTGGGCCAAAAAAGCAAGAAAAGTGCATTGGTTTGCACTTACCTCTGTTACTTAACCTTGCTTTATGTTGTTGCGTCATGGCTGTTGTATCGATAAAGATAAAAATGTCTTTCAAAAAATCGTGATCAAGTAAAAGCACTTTTGTTTTTACAAGCTGAGTGCATGCTCAATCATTTGAACGTATCGCAACGCGCGCGTGCGGCATCTTCGAATGAAAGTACATTGGTGAGTATTTTTTACGCATGTTCATTTGCGTCTATTTGCGCACGCGTGTTTGCGCGTGACTGTTGACCACCAAACATTCCCGTATGTTTTACGTCACGGAAAGCAGTCAATATTTTGTTTACTATTTCCAACGCAGTCTAGTGAATGATGGTTAGTCGTGTCTGGTCGCCCGTTTGGAACCAGCCCACAGGGCACGGTTGCACTAGTCACTGGTACCCATCAGGTATTGAGTTGATGCATCGTTTTGCTTGGAACCAGTTGACAAACCAAAGGCATTCGCACTTGAACGTTTGTGCTCATGTGTGTTACCAGGATGACGTTTGACCAGTGGTGAACTCTAGTCGCAAATCGAACTTGCTCAAAAAGCAAATGCTTTAATCAAAATCAAATTTTTGATCAACTCTTGCCAAATTTGTTTGACTAGGTGCGTATGCACATCAAGTCTACCAGTGACTTTGAATGGCTGAAGCAATCTCGATTCTACTACAACGAGGACTCTGACCAATGCATCATCTCAATCACTGATGTGGACTTTATCTACCAGATGGAGCCTGTTGGATGCACGGAAAGGCTTGTCATTACTCCACTGACTGACAGGTACATACCATAAAAACCCGTCTATAAGGTGCGCTTTATTTTACCACTACAAGAAGCAAGTTGGGGGTGTGCCTTAAGCCTAGCGTACATCGACATTGCAACTGGAAGCAACTCAACTGATCAGTTGCTGTCGATGTGTGCGTAGCGCACACATCGACAGAAACTGATTAGTTGCGCAACTAGCGGCAACTGGGAGCATCCATCTACATTTCCAGAGCGCGCACATCGACACAGCAACTCGGTAAAGCGCAGAGTACATTGCCCTTGCAACTGTTGCTTGCCCTTGCAACTGTTGCTTGCAGTTGCTGTCGATGTGCGCGCTTGTGATCAGATGCATGCGAGCAACTGGCAGCAGCAAGTTGCAAGTACACGTACATCGACGCAATTGACCACAACTGGGTACAACTAGTTGCCAGAAAGTAGAACATGAGCAACTCGCGGCAACTGGGATTTTTTCAGTTGCCGGTAGTTGCAAGTGCGCGTACATCGACCTTTTTGAGCAACTGATCAGTTGCTCCCAGTTGCTCCCAGTTGCTCCCAGTTGCTCCCAGTTGCTCCCAGTTGCTCCCAGTTGCCGGAAACACCAGTTGCTCCCAGTTGCTGCCAGTTGCTCCCAGTTGCTGGAAACACCAGTTGCCACTAGTTACTTCCAGTTGCAAGGTCGATGTACGCTAGGCTTTAGACACGGAGATAACCTGCTGGACAACACCAGTCTAGATTAGTTACTAAAGGGCATAAAAACCAATTTAGTTTCGAATGAGAACCTTATGTACCTTTTATCGGAAACATCTTAATAAACGGGCGCGACCAATGAACGACATATTAAGCCGGTTATTCTTTACTGCTCTGCATGGAATCACGGTTCAAGTGGTATGAAAGAAGTGTCACAGCGCCCTCTATTGACTGAATCAATAGAAGGCGCTCTTTCCATACTCGCTAGTGGCATGCATGATGCAGTGTACAAATGAAAATGTATTTGTGTATGATATGTGAAAAAAAACGATGCTGAACAAATATATAAATGGCAATGCAGTTTTAACGTTGCGAATAAATGGTACCACAACTGAAGGTGCTTTAAATGATTTAACACAAAAACCATGCATAGATTTTGAATGTTTTTGAATGTTTTTTGAAGTATTACTGCATCTATGTGGCTGAAATTTCTACAATGCAGTTTATCAACATTATTCTTTAGTTATGTAATGCTGTTTGTTCCTGGAATGTGTAACAAAAGTTTCATCTGCAAATGATATAATGGGCCTTACTCACACCCCAGAATTTAAACATATCGTTTAAAAGTGTATCCTCTTTCCTGTCCATTTCCAGATGCTACATCACCCTAGCCCAAGCCCTTGGTATGAGCATGGGAGGTGCCCCAGCAGGCCCGGCTGGTACAGGCAAGACTGAAACCACCAAGGACATGGGCAAAGCACTGGGCAAGTACGTCGTGGTCTTCAATTGCTCAGATCAGATGGACTTCAGAGGACTAGGTCGGATATACAAAGGTTAGTTCATGGTTAACCTTCTTTGAAAAAAAAGTTAAAAAGTTAAACTTCATAAATATAAATTTTTATATAATTTTGATGTGCGTCACTTGGAGAAAAGCTGTATGGAGGGAATTAGTGCCAAAAATACCCACAAAACACGAAACAAATTCGTTTCCCCCCGTTTCGCGTTTCAGTGTATCCATCCCGCAAACGGGAAAACAGAAATGCCACACAACGAAACAAAAATGCCACCGAAACGGATATAGCGCCGCCAGCGGCGACAATAAAGCAGTACAGTCACATGATATCTTGATACCACGTTATCCGGAATACGATCGATGATCGGTCATCGCTAAGTCGTCATTTTTCCAGTATCGAAACAAGTACCGCAGAGGGTAGACCGAAACGTCTGTTTCGATGCGGAACAGAGGTTTCTGTTTTGGGGTAACGCAGACGAATGTCAACGTCGCAAGAAAAATGTGTTTTGTGTTTTTCGCCTCTCGTTTGCGCTGTGCTTAAAATGACGCACTGAAAACCATGGAATCGCAAAACACTTTCCACTCAATTTGATTATGTGGTTTTCAGTGCATCGTTTCACTCCAATTTCCCTCCACGACGGGTTTTTTTTTTAGTGCGAAATTTACGTGTGAAAAAGCTCTGTAAATCCACCCTTACACAGAATGGACATGGATACTTTTGAATATGTGTAGCCGAAGACCGTTTTATTAAAAAAATAGTTCAGCACAGCAAACAGCATTAGAACAAACATGTAAATATCCCTCTATCAATACTCGAATGCATTACCCTTATAGGTTTGGTGAAATCCACCGTAGCCACAATCCATCTCAGCCCGAGGATCCATAGCAAGTTTTTTTATAGACCTTAAAGGAGTGTGACCAGATCACTTTTTTTTACCCATAACTCCCCGGGACTTACCTTATGGGTCATGAGATTTTTATATCATAACATCCGTTATATTTTTCTGATTACGAAACTGAAACTCCTGCGCTTCTAGGCCGCATATTTCCGAGGATATCGTCGAAAATCCACCGATTATTTGTAAACTAATTTTCCAGTATCAACGTTTATCCACTGAAAGCCGACTCGATAGTTTTGTTAATTTTTTTACTGGAAATCGCGAATGTTTTCGGGTTTTTGGGACATGGGAGGTGTGTATGGGAGTTACTTGATAATATTGGTAAGTTACATCAAAAACTATTTTCCAGAAACTCTGGTCATGCTCCTTTAACTTACGAAGATGTTGGTGAAATGAGCCCCAGGTCTCTCATTTAGTGGAGAAAACAGAATTTTAAAAATCGTTAATTTCTTATTTCAAATTTATTTAACAATGACCATCTTAGAAATTCAGAGTATAAAAAATTCAGGGATACTAAAAGTTTGTTCAAAATTTAAACCATCTCAGGTCTGGCCCAGTCCGGCAGCTGGGGTTGCTTTGACGAATTCAACCGCATCGAACTCCCCGTACTCTCAGTGGCCGCACAGCAGATTGCCATTGTGTTAACGTGCAAGAAGGAACGTAAACCCAGCTTTATCTTCACTGATGGAGACAATGTGGACTTGGACCCAGAGTTTGGAATCTTCCTGACCATGGTAAATTCATCTTCCTGCAACAGGACCTCCTTAAGGCATTCCTCTACTCGCATGTCCGAGCCCCTGTGGTAGATTAGTCAGATTTGGTCATTGTGAGCCGAGGATGCCGCGTCGTGGAAGCAATGTGCGTGCGCGTTGTGTGTGTCCATAGCACGCGTAACGAGCTAAACAAAGGCTCCCATTGGTGAATTAAACTGCGTTACGCCCACCAGAGACACACACAACGCGCACGCACATGCACATTGCTTCCACAATGACTCAGCATTATTTGACTCCCAAAATGGCGTAATCGCACATGTTCGAAAGGAGTCAGTAACTATGTTAAGTAAGTTTCTGAGACATTTCAAATGATACAGTGGGCCTTTTACTCAACAATAAAACTAAGAACTTTACAAGTATTTTTCTTTACAACATTTTTACAGAATCCAGGTTATGCGGGTCGCCAGGAGCTTCCAGAGAACCTTAAGATCCAGTTCCGAACAGTCGCTATGATGGTTCCGGATCGACAGATCATTATCCGTGTCAAGCTGGCTAGCTGTGGTTTCCAAGGGAACGTGTTACTCGCTCGCAAGTTCTACACGCTGTATAAACTCTGCGAGGAACAGCTAACCAAACAGGTACCTTAACACTATACAGGGTGAAAAATAAACACAAACAAACAAGATATTATTTGTAATTGTAACTAAAGTAGGGCACATATGAAGCAAAGGAAGATATGCTCTGTTAGGGTGGAATCTCCTTTTTAAAATGACACCCTGATCATGTCATTATGTTTTCGGTTGACTCAGCAGTGATCAATGTTATGCAAGGGTCTAGTTAGGTATTTGCTTCATACGTGCCCTACTTTAGTTACAATTAACAATAATATCTCGGTTTCGTTTTTATTTATCCACCCTGTACAGAATGAGTCAACCAAAATTAATGATAATTTCCATAAAAAACATTTTAATCACCAGTGAACTGCATGTTAAAATGAGCACATTCCTACACTTTAGATGGAAAAAAAAATCACTGAAATTGATCTTTGCTACTAGCAGTTATGCCTGTTTTACTACAAAGAAACAATTTAGTTTGTGGAATGCTAAAATGCTTTGAAGCTGTGCAGTTGCGTGAGTACCAGAGATTACACTCGTATTTTACTTCCTCATTGCAAAAGTGGTCTTCAAAGTTTTTAAAGAATCTTTTGTTGACTTTTTAACCCTGTGTCATACCTTGAGGTGCTTTTGGAAGATAGGCGCTTTCAGCAGGAGAATTTGTGTAATTTAATAGTTGGAGCTTGTATAGTCAACTTTAATGTTGAGTTCACTCACCAGTCAGGCCTACACTGAGAAGCCTGGACCTCTAGCCAAGCTGCATTTATGTGTGTACCCTGCAGAAAAGAAGCCATCAATCATCCTACTTCTGGCCCAGTGACACAGTGTAAAACACAGCCGTTTGCAACCAATGGCCTAACAGAGAAATAGCCCCAGAGCGCTTCTGGAGTCTCCCTTTTGAGTCCCTGTTAAATTTTAGGACAGTTTAAGAAATGAAAACTTTGCTGTTTGTAGGTGCACTATGATTTTGGTCTGCGTAACATCCTGTCTGTTCTGCGTACTCTGGGAGCATTCAAGAGACAGAACCCACAAGACAGCGAGTCAACGATCGTCATGCGAGTGCTTCGAGACATGAACCTCTCCAAACTGGTAAGTTGTGGCTAAGGCTGGGACGGATTAATTGGGTCCCTTGTAGCTTTCGATTGGATGTTATTCAAGTTTTGTGCACCGCATAAATTAAAATCTTAGACATTTGAATACGAGATAAGTCATTTTGTTTGCCAAGCTAAATACTAAGTAAGTTTTTACATATTCTTAAGTCTTAAATTGAATACCGCCCCTGGGAATGCCGCCCCTGAGAATGCTGCCCCTGAGAATGCTGCCCCTGAGAATGCTGCCCCTAAAGGCCACTGATGTCGAGCCATGGTTATAGTTGATGTAAGCTATAATCTTTGTAACAGGTTGATGAAGATGAACCACTCTTTCTGTCTCTGATTGACGATCTGTTCCCTGGAATGTCCCTGGACAAGGCTGGCTATCCCGACATAGAGGCTGCCATTGAAAAACAGGTACAGTATTGCAACAATCCTGTATTTGGGACTTTCGAAAAAGTAAAAAAAAGAATACATTTGGTGTGTAAAGGCTGCATATGACTACATGCGCTGTAAAATGTTGAAAAGGCCAAACAAAATAAATGGTGTGTTTACGGTAACCCGACCTACCTGGAATTTTTGAGGCCAAATTGCCGACCTCAAACTTTTTATTGCCAATTTTCAAGTTGATAATTTTAAATGAGCACTATTTGCAATAATTTCCAAAGAACATAACATTTTCCATCACTTGTACATAAACATGGTTAATAGTGAGTTTCAAACATTGTAAAACAACACGCAAATGCATGAACTGAAATGTTTAAAAAAATGACAAAATAAAATTATTTTCCTACCTACCTGGATTTTTTTTTAGGCCGTTACCATAAACGCACCATTTATTTTGTTTGGCCTAAGTACTATTTCATGGGGAGGAAGGGGGAAGAGAGCTCTTAAAAAATGCTACACTCTGTATAACCGTGAAAATGTTGACAATTTTGGACGGTCCCTTATACAGTATTTTTGTATACATACTCATGCAAGCGTGGCACATGCGTACTCGATTGGTCGATGTTATTCAGAATTTATTAAGCACGCATATGCATGTGTTCGAGTGCCTTCACCTTGGATGCACATTAGATTGGGATTCTCTACGACATAGTATCTGAAATGCACGGTATCCATAAAAGCTTCATTTTGTAGAATATTTATAAACACCTCTTGACCATTTAGGTGACTGCTGCAGGCCTGGTGAACCACGCCCCATGGATTCTGAAACTGATACAACTCTATGAGACACAGCGAGTACGACATGGAATGATGACATTGGGACCTAGTGGGGCTGGTATGTATAAAACAAATATACAGGATTTGCAGTGTCCCAACATTTTATTCAATCATTTTCTGTGTAGTATAGCCAGGGAACCAGCCAAAATAGGATTGAGGCTTCGCACAATTTCTTGAAAGCATAGATTACAGTTTTGTATTGTTTTTTCAGAACGTAAATGATGAATTTATATAAATGCATGTGGTCATGCATTTTTCTTTTTTTTTGCTAAGCTCCTATACTACTGTGGTATTATTGCTTAGTATTCTGTTGTGTAGCGAGGGAACCAGCCTAAATTGGACAGTGGCTTGGCACAATTTCTTGAAAGCATTTTTTATTGTTTTCTCGGAATGTAGATGAGGTACTGAGCTGACTTATACACAGGTTGGTTTTTATCATACACATCCTCAATCACACATGGAGATAACGCTGTTTGTAACAGTTTTCCAATCGTGTAATCTGTCTTTAACTCGTGAATCAAAATCACATCATTTTATGGCTATTCTTGTTTCATCTTCACAGGCAAGACAAAATGCATTTACACATTGATGAAAGCGATGTCTGACTGCGGCGCCCCCCATCGTGAGCTGCGTATGAACCCTAAGGCCATCACGGCCCCTCAGATGTTCGGTCGATTGGACGTGGCTACTAATGACTGGACTGACGGCATATTCTCAACACTCTGGCGCAAGACACTCAAAGGAAAGAAGGTACAGTTTTACTTCACTCTGAACAATCAGGGCCCAATTTCATAGAGCTGTTTAACAGCCCATTTTCCGTTAACCGAGTGTCAGGCTATTTCATAGACATCGTTAACGGTAAGCAACTGAAAACCTGCCTTAACTGCAGAGCCAAATTTTGCTTAAGATAGTGACGCAACAATGGCGGTTTCCAAGCGTGTGCATGCTTAAGCACGCCGCGGCCGTGAAATAGCCTTAACGTTAGCACAACTTTTCTGCTACACCTCAGCTAGCGCTTAAGCAGCTCTATGAAATTGGGCCCAGGTGTACAATTTGTCTGCCCTTTTGCAACCGGCAAGAACATTTGACCTGTGTTCCCAAAGTTCAAAGCGAAACCCTGTGTCGTTCGTCTTGCATCTTCTGGGGGCTTTCCCCAGTGTAACCCCCCTGTTACATGGTGTAAGCATTTCAAATGCCGCTTATAAAAATCACATCAGTGAAACTAGAAGTGCATTGGTGAAACTATTGCAAATGACGTCTTCTGTATCCTATGCACTGCCATAAAAAAATACATAACAGAAGTTATGGCCGAGCGGTCTAGCGCGTCGAACTCAAGTTCCTGTGCCAGTACTAGAATGTGGGTTCGATTCCGGGCCGTGACAGGTTGTGGCACTTGTGCCCTTGAGCAAGGCACTTAAACACACTTGTTCCTTCCTTCGGAAGGGATGTAAAGCCGTTGGTCCAGTGTAGAGCATTCTTTCATGAAGAGCAATGGGATTCCCCGGTGTCTCTGGCCATATCTAATTCTAATTCTTCATGGGTTTCCTCACGCTTCCGAGTGACAGTGCATTGAGCACTATTGAGGAATCCTTGGTTTGAATACCAGAAACAAATAATAATAATAATAATAATAATAATAATAAATGAATTTAAAATACAACCCCGATGTAAACTTTTTAAATGTTCAAAAACAAAATAAACCTTTTTTCCAAGGGCGAGCATATCTGGATAGTTCTCGATGGCCCCGTCGACGCCATCTGGATCGAGAATCTCAACTCCGTCCTGGATGACAACAAGACCCTGACCCTAGCTAACGGAGACCGTATTCCCATGGCGCCTACCTGTAAGATCATCTTTGAGCCTCATAACATTGATAACGCGTCACCGGCTACCGTCTCACGTAACGGCATGGTGTATATGAGCTCGTCCATCATGGATTGGGAGCCCATAATCAAGGTGAGACATTTATATATTTTATTATTTAATTAATTAGTTTTGATATTTAACCGCGAATACCTGCCATTTAAACATAGAAATTTTGAAATTTACATTTACATGCAGAAATTTGCATTTACTTAAAAAGTCAACCATTAAAACAACATAGTCAAATTTCATGGTCTGTTTCTTATGAATGTCTGAAATGTGTTGTTGTTTAATAGTTAATTTGATGGCATCTTCGGCAACTAAGGCCCTTTATGCCATCAACTATACGGTTTTAGCTTTAACTATACTTTATTAGTAACTTGAGATGACGAAGAAGGAGATGCAGTTTTCAGGGATGTGATTGTTCCGGTTTTTCCCGGAACTTTCTTTTGTCTCATTGGTTTGTGACAAAGATTATTCCAGGAAAAACCGGAACAAATCACATCCCTGAGTTTTAGAAGTGGGAGGAAACCTCCAAGGGAAAATCTCCTGGGAGAAAATTAGGGACTGCAAACCCAATCCACATATATGCCCTGGAATCGAACCAGGGATGCCAGAGGTGAAAGGCAAGCACAGAAAATAGTTGAAATTTGAATTTTCTTTTTTAATTATGTCTTGTCACATCAAAATGAGTAAGGCTGCATCTGAATTCTTGGCAGTGGCTAAGGACTTGTTAATGTCTGCCCATAGCAGCAGCATAATCCACAGCCAGTAATTCAGATGTAGCCTAATTCTGTTTCTTCTTTCATGTTTCCTACAGGGTTGGTTGTTGACAAGACCTGCCGTGCAGCAAGATATTCTGTTCAATCTCTTTGCGCAGTATTTCAAAGAGTGTTACAACTTTGCCATGCAGAACTTGGCACCCAAAATTGACGTAAGTATTGGCTGCCGTTGAAAAGGTCAGCGCACCGCGGTAAAAGTTAAACAAAATGTTTTGCGCGTTTCTTACGTGAAAACAGCGTTCAGCGTAGCGCGATATTGATTGGTACCTGGTACCAGCGCTCTCTGTTGTAATACACAGCCACCAACCAAGAATTCATGTTCATCGGTATGGGAAAAACTTGAAAGTGAAATGGGGTTGTTCGCCAATTTCAGATGTTTCATAACTAAAAAACAAGACAATATCTTGGTTTGAAATGTTTAGAAATGAATTAAGAGGGCACCCCAAGAACCCCAAAAATGTTAAAAATACGAAATTTGTCAAAAAGTGCCTGTTTGTCAGTATGGGAAAAATGCGACGAATTTCTGAAAGCACTGACATAGTTTTTCATTGTTTTCTTCGAATGTAGATGAAGTATTGAGCAGACTTTTAGAACAGGTTGGTTTTTATCATACACATCCTCAATCACACATGGAGATAACCCCGTTTGTAACAGCTTTCCAAACATGTAATCTATCTTTAAAGAATTGGTAGAAATAAAAGATTTTGTGTTTTTCACCAGATCTTAGAGTGCGTTTACACACGGCAAGCCGTTGATCTCTTGACGGGTCTGATCCCCAGCGAGGACACTGCACCAAGTCGTGAACATCTCGAGAGACTGTTTGTCTTTGCCTTGATGTGGTCTATTGGGGCTCTGCTTGAACTGGATGATAGGAAATTGGTAAGATATTGTCTAAGAGTTTGATGGCTTAAAAATACGACAAACAGCACCATTTCAAGTAAAAAGTTATGCATCAGGACAACCTGGTCATTGACAAGTACACCACTGCCAAAATTACTAAAGAATTATAAGGGATGGCAAAGATTGAATAGGATAAGCAAAACCCAGCGACAAAATTTGAAAAAGTTAGCCCAACTTTTTCAAGTTTTGCTGCGCATGCGCAAACCGTGACACAGCCCCTTTAAATTGGAAGTCGAGTGCCCTTTCCCAACATAAATTATCAGCACTGTAAGCTTAGTGATTTTTCAAGAATTATATAAAAACTTTACAGCATGCTCGGGTGGGATTCGAGTGCATAACCTGTGTATTCTAGATTCTAAAACTCAACCACAAAGCGAATAAATTTATTGTGGTTCATTAGCCACTTTTGAGGTGGGTAAAAGGGGGAAGTGTTAACCACTTCACAACGGGGGAACTGCATATGCAGTTCTAAGTGTGAGTGTCTTGGGGGCGGTTATACAGAATTAGCCCTCAGAATTAGACCAGGGCAGAGCTGGTCTCTTATCTTGTTGGCTTGGGGTCAAGTCAGTTTTAGGTTTTTGACCTGTGACTTGACTCTGGGGAAAATGACTTGTGACTGGATTTGAGAAATAAGATTGATTTACGACTTGAAATAAAAACCAGTCATCATTAAGCCTCCAGCCCCATTGACATACATGTATACTGCAGAACCAAAACTGCTAGTGCAGTCTCCCGCTCCAGGGGAATAAATTGGAAAATGCCTAGCCGCCGCGAAGTGGTTAAAGAATGTGTTTCTGCTGCATGTAAGTTTACACAGTTACAGTGTAATACTCGGTTGCGCTGGCCGTATCTGCGTTGGTGATTGGCTGCTATTTTTAAACCTCCAGGGAATTTCGTTCCATTCACGTTTGTCATCATGCATCCCTGTTATTAATTGCGGAGTACATAAAAACGTAGAGAGGGATAGTCATAAAGAACAAAAACCCAATCAAATTTTTGGAACGGTATATAATTTATTGTTTCTCCTCAGCATAACATGACAAAATTTATTAAATTACATCAAAATGACTCATGTGTGCGTTCGCTAAGCGTAACACTGAAGTTTCCAACACCAAAAAGACAAAAATCCTGCGGAAGTCTTTCAAAACAGAGAAGATATAAGCTTCATTTTATATAACAATAATCATATTGGATGTCTTTTTGGGTGATATGAAAATAAACCGCACTCATCATGAAAATACCGAACCCCGCCTTTGGCTCGTTCAGTATTTTCTTGACCTGTGCGGTATATTCTCAAGCCATCCAATATTATATAATTATCATTATCCACATGATTTACTTTCTATCAGTACGTTGGGTAAATTGTCCTGAGTAATAATGAAATGTCGAATAAAGTAATAATAATTAAAATGACATATGTTGTTTATTCAGATGGAGGAATGGATGAAGGGGAAAGGTGGTCTTAACCTCCCAACCATCGACCCCTCCAGCCAAGACACTGTCTTTGAGTACGTTGTCAATGAAACTGGCAACTGGGTCCACTGGAGCGACAGGGTAAGAATTTTAAAAAATGTTAAATGTAACCTTCCACCACAAAACCAGTCACACAGCCAATATTTCATAAATAATATTTTGGGCTTTCCAGAAATGGCATTAAATAAGATTTCCAATGATGTATAAATTTTAATCATAAATTTGATTTGGAAACAAATACACGATTTGGCGGTTGAAGTTAATAATAAAGCCTTGATTTTCAAACCATGGTTAATACTGCCCTTTTTCTCTTGACAATATAAAACTTACTATATGCTTTATCACACGTCTGGTAATGTGCGTGTGAACGTTTTTGCCATGTCATTTGCAATGACCCAATTTTGTTTTTCATGAGTTGACAAGAAAAACCTTACTCAGTGTTGATAGCAATGGTAACAATCACCACATGAATTTATTTCAGTCCAAAATGGTATTTCATGTTGGAAATTGACAACAGATGGTGGGTTTCTAAAAAAGTCCCGTGCCATTCACTTGTACACAAAATCCATATATAGATTTTCAAGGTTTTCTGAAGCATTGATGCATCTACATGTAAGTAGCTTAACATTTTCTTCAGGCTAGTTTACCAACATTCTTCCTTAGATATGTTACACTCTTATTCCACAAATCTGTAAAAATGATACATAGGGCCTTTATTCGTGCACAATTACTACTCGTCTTTGCTTGAAATAATTCTGTTTGTAAATTTCTTAAAATACTTTTTACAATTTGTTTTTCTCCAGGTGCCAGAATACATCTATCCCAAGGACAGCACACCAGACTACGCATCCATTCTCGTTCCCAACACCGATAATGTCCGCACAGACTTCCTCATTCAGACTATCTCAAAACAGGAAAAAGCGGTCTTGCTCATTGGTAAGAGTGGAATCAAAATGTACTTTTCAAGGTCAACTTTGCATGTCTACAACAAACCTGAAATAAAAAACAAACAAACGTAACAAACACATGATTTGATATGGTGCCGAATGACCATTGAAACGAAAAAACCAATCATGGGATGAGAGAAGAATCATATGGTCCTCATCGGGATTCCAACCCGAGCATGGATTTGCTCCCCCTCCCCCTATGAAAAGACACTGAAAATTCCCTTTGCACGAAGGGGGTCTTACGCCTCGAGTTTTGCTGTAACTGGCGCCCCAATTTGGAACAGCCTTAGTGCACACCTTAGAACTATGTCTTCTTTGAGCTCATTCAAATCGGCACTTCGCCAAACATACACATAATATTCACATGATCAACTTCAAGTGAGAAATGCTAATTTACGGAGTTGTATGACTTGGTTGCCATACAATCAAACTTTAATTTTGGAGCCGGAGGGGAATTTTCCCATTTCTTTTGTTTATTTTTCTCTTAAAAAGGGTTTTTCGCCCTTCCCGTAATTAGCGTAAATTTTAGTGTCACATGCATGTATAATAATTACTTGTGATGTTCTTCTGTAACCATTAGTTTTTTGATGTTGTAGTTGTTGTACAAATGTATCTTATTCCAGTTTGTTTGTGATTGTGAAGTTGTTCAATTTAGTATATTTGTTCTATGTGTGTTTGCAGGGCCCCAATGGAAACCAGTTTTTGTAAACTGTTTGGGCACACCCTGGGTAAATAAATGGAATATATAAATATATAAAAAAAATGGAGGTAAGACCTCTCTTCACCATAGGCCATCAGTGTAGCCAATTGGTTGGCCCCACTGCATTGTTGGAAAAAGAGAGGCAAACACAAGATTGTTGTGGTGCTCCGGCGGGATGCCAGATAGCTCAGTTGGTAGAGCAATTGTCCATGTAAGCCAAGGACCTAGGTTCGAATCCCAGTCGGGGCACTGCAATCTTCTCGTGTTTCTAAATTCATCTTTCAACAGTAAGGAAGTCAATATTTGGTATGAAAATCCAAACGTGGGATGAGAGAAGAATCATACGGGCCTCAGCAGGATTTGAACCCGAGACCTGTGACTCTTCAGGCAAATGTACTCAGTTTCGAAATAGGTGGATGCTCATACTGTGTATCAAATTATTGACTTCATAATTTTGTGGTTGCACTTTTTAGGCGAGCAAGGCACGGCTAAGACAGTCGTCATCAAGGGTTACTGCGGCAAGTACGACCCAGAGGCACATCTGTTCAAGAGCCTTAACTTTTCCTCGGCTACCACACCCAACATGTACCAGGTATGACGATGTCATAACAAGTAACTCGGGAATTTGGCATTAGGGTTATTCCATGAAATCAGGACATCTTGTTCCCCTTATGTTGTGGCACCTCTGGTGTTGATTTCTTATAAATACTGGGCTTCAGAGAATGATTACCATCAACATATGTGACCCGCTCTACAAAAAAGGGTCTTAAGTCGCGCTGGCTAGTATTTTTTTTGCGACCATAAAAAGAAATCTGTGGCATTTCTACGCTCATTAAAATACCTAAACACAAAAGAAATTCCAGGCGTAACGCAGACATTCCAGGGGGAACACAGATATTCCAGGCGGTATCTGGGCACCGCCAGGAATTTTCGTTGTGTTTTGGTATTTTATTGAGCGTGGATTTGCCGCGGATTTCTTTTGATGGTCGCAAAAAGAATACTAGCCAGCGCGACTTATAACCCATTTTTGCAGAGCGGGTCACATATAAACAATATGGCATGGTGAATTAAACAACATCGTTACCTGCCATATCTGCTTTACCCTTTTCTTCTTCTTTCCGTAGCGAACCGTTGAAAGCTACGTGGACAAGCGCGTCGGCACGACATACGGACCTCCAGCTGGCAAGAAGATGACGGTGTTTATTGATGACATCAACATGCCGGTTATTAATGAGTGGGGTGATCAGGTAACCGTGGGCTATTGTCAAAGTAGGGTTCTTTGCTATCCCATGTAACTTGTTCTTTTAATCGACCAGTTTTAAAGGCACAGGCTCGTCAGCAATGCGCGCCCGCCAAATTCATGCTCGAAACACGCAGCTCCATGCCTTTGCTATGGATCTGCGTATTGCGTGGCACACATTTGGCGGGCGCGCATTGCTGACGAGCCTGTGCCTTTAATCGACCTCCTATTGGACATAAAACCTGTACCCTTTGCAATACTAGTGATCTTATTTCATCAATAACTATAAAATGTAGTGCCACGTCTAAAAGTTATAGACCGATTTTTATGTATTGCCATAGGAATGCTCGAAGGACTTGTACGCAAAAACGTCATTCTTTGCCCAGTTCTTAAACAAAATGGGGTATCTCGTTTTCATTGGGTCATATTTGGTGTTCTTTGTATAACAATGTGTGAATTGCAATCTTTTAGCGCAATGTCTTTTGTTTATTGGGTATACTTTAACATGCTCAATTCTAGACTTCTGATAAAGCACCTAGTAGTTTAATTTTCGCGAAAGAAAAAGAAAAAAAAGATCACGGACTGGATTTTTCTCTTCACAAACACTGAGTATTAATATTATGGGCTTCAAAAATTTACTTCAACCTCTAAATCAGTCATTTTCAAATCAAATCTAAATTGTCCATGCAATAAATGACTGCACCAATGTTGACCGCACATTCAGAAAATCTTGGTGACGCTACATGTGTATTGTAAAACACCCGAATTCAGCAGGCAACCAAACTTCAGCTTTAACCCAGATTATCAACTTTCCTCATTCCTCGTTTGTCAGATCACCAACGAGATCGTACGTCAACTGATGGAGAACAAAGGCTTCTACAACCTGGACAAACCGGGCGATTTTACCAACATCGTGGATATTCAGTTCATGGCCGCCATGATCCAGCCGGGCGGTGGTCGTAATGACATCCCACAACGACTCAAGAGGCAGTTTAATATCTTCAACTGCACTCTGCCTTCAAATAAGTCAATCGACAAGATCTTTATGACTATTGGCTGTGGCCACTACTGCAAGGTAGAGGAAAATATTCATTGATTTTGAACTCCTGTTTAGTCCAAAATATTGTTAAAGGAGTGTGTCCATGTCATATTTGTGAGCCCTCCCTACCCCAATTTTTCCCATGGGTGTTGAGATTTTGATACCATATCATGTGTCATATTTTTCTCATTACCGTTCTAAAATTTTGTATTCTCAATCCGTATATTTTCAAGGATATTTTTTAAAAAACAACCAATGTTTTGTAAAGTAATTTATCTGGTTCCATAAAGTAGTGCAGTGATTACACCAACCTTTCAGCTTCCACATCCAAATAAGGGATTGCGAATTTCCTTTCCATGAATAGTATTTAATATGATTCCTAGGTTAAAACAAAATCCATTTTCTGAAAAAATCTGAACACGCTCCTTTAAAAAGCCAAAAGCTCAAAACCTTTAAATGGCAAAAATATTGTACCAACAATTTTAAGTTTTCTACACTACTCATAAATTGCACGGAAATTTCTTTTACAAAAATTGGTAACTGGGCAAAGCCATTTTTACAAATGCACCAATATGTCACACTTTGGCTTCCATTTTTATGGAAAGACCCATACATGCAAATCATCAATACAGTGTAGAAAGGAACACCAATTTCTTTATTGATTTTTATCATGTTGTTCAGGAACGTGGTTTTCCAGAAGACGTATGTGAGCTGGCTGGTAGTCTGGTGTCGTCCACTCGCAAATTGTGGCAACGTGTTAAGGTCAAAATGCTGCCAACTCCAGCTAAGTTTCACTACATCTTCAATCTGCGTGATCTCAGCCGAATTTGGCAGGTAGGTGTTGCTTAAGTTGGTGTGGGGAGGTGGAGGTGTGTGAAACGGCAGGTAGTTTCAGTGGCCTTGGTGGCCTTAAATGGTATTGTACCATTTAGGGAATACAAATTTTAAATGGATTGTTCAAGACTGGCCAAACCCATTTTTATTCCAATTCGTAAATACCTTTTTTGTTTAAATCGGTAAAACTCACAAAAATTCTTCAAAAATCTTGTCATTTTGCAATGTACTTTCAGTTCTAGTTACATGCATGACCGTGTTCGTTCAAACTGCTGTGCGTCGAGTTGTTTTTGTTCTATGCACGACGCAGCAAAGCACACATGTACGTGCGAGTCGTGCATGAGGTGAATGCACTGTGCGTGTGCGCGCAACACGCTAGTGAGTACAGTAACAAAAAAATACTGTACAACAGTAACATGCACATGCGATTGTAAAAATGAACTGAAGTTTTCACAACCAAACAGACAAAAATTGTGCGGAAATCTTTCAAAACAAAGAAGGTATAAGCTTCATTTGGTATACACACTCATCATGAAAATACCAAACTCGCCTTCGGCTCGTTCCGTATTTTCATGACTCGTGCGGTATGTTCTCATATCACCCTCAAAGCCATCCAATATTATATAATTAATAACTACGTTATAATTTCTCTCTTTTTGCACCCAGGGAATGCTGAACACAATTTCTGAGGTGGTAACATCGACATCAGTTCTCCTAGACCTCTGGAAGCATGAATGCTTCCGCGTCATCGCTGATCGCTTCACGAACCACGAAGATAAAGATTGGTTTGAAATAGCTCTCACTAAGGTACAAACACACTAACGCCTAGTGCTCACTTTCAAGTGGGCCTCTGGCACACTGAACCGTAATATTGAGAATCATGCATGATATGTGTGGCCAAAACGTGCCAGTTTCTCAACAGTTCAAAACCATAGCATTTCAGGACGAAAATTGTGAAAATTGGAACCCCACATTGCTATAAAAACCATGTATAAAGGCCTGTCCGCATTTGACTTTTTTTAGAAAACGTTCCGAGACACTTTTCCCAATTTAAGTCCAATGCGGACAGCCTAGGACACATTCCTCTCAGTAACATTTCCTAAGTCCAGTGGTTACTTTTCCTGGCCAACTGCTGCCCAGGAAAATTGACCAGGGAACTTTTCCCTAAATGAAAAGTCCAATGTGGACATAGCGAGTCGGCAAAAGCACTCTGGAAGCGTACGTCCGGGCTGTGAAGGTCATACTGCGAAGGAACACTGCGCATGCTCTCCCACTGTAAAGTTTTCCCTATGTCAAAAGTCCATACGATTACAATAAATTTGAGGTCACACGCTCAAAATCTCGTAATCATACTATTGTAATACTACAATAAATTGGGATGTCATAATTCGTGTGGCCCCGGCCTTAGACTAAAATTTTCTTTGTTTTTTAAAAATTAATTTGTGTTTTCCACAGGTCGTCGAAGAAGACCTCGGGACAGCATTAGCAGAACAAGTGTCGAAGGAGCCGTACTTCGTTGACTTCCTGAGGGATGCACCCGAAGCCACAGGTGACGGCATCTTTCAACTCATGAAAATATTTGTACCATTGAACTCATAAACATTCATTATTTGTATAACCTATGTGGGTGAAATTTCTACAAGGCAGTTTATCAACATTATTCTTCAATTAGCTTATACTGTTGCTCCTGTTTTTAAAAGTTTTCCAAACCTGTAATCTATCCTTAAGGTGAGGAGCCCGACGATGCTGATTTGGATGCTCCCAAGATCTACGAACCCATTGAAGACTTTGCGCAACTCAACAATCGTCTCATCATGTTCATGGCCATATACAATGAGGGCATCCGTGGAGCCAAAATGGACTTGGTTTTCTTCAAGGTTGGTAAATCTTCCCTCACGCTTAAAGGCCTGTAGATGATCTGTTTTTGAGCGATTCTGCGAATTATTAGACGATAAAAATAAAATTAAAAAACCAAATGTTATCCCGACCAAACAAATTGAGGAAGTTCAGAGATGAAACATAATGTATGTGTCAATGACGTGTTTGAACACATCTTGTAACATGGCTAACTGCATCAGTCTCCGTAAGAGCCGCTGAGGCAGGGTGCGCAACTCTGCTTAAAGTGCTCCCTGAGAGCCTGCACTTATAGGGCAGTTTTTGAGAGACATAGCTCCAGAGGTTAGCTGAAAAATGTGAACTTGCTCCTTTAAGACCACCTTGATAAAAAGGCCACCTGTTTATAGTGGCCACCCATCTTTATTTGGTCCCAAATGCCATGTGTATAATCCTAATGCAACCTTTTTAAAGGGGCCAGTTTTTTAAGGGTAGCCATATGGGTCTTTTTTATAAATTAGGGGTCCAATGTTGGTGTCCCCCGTTACATTTTACATCTTGTTTTTGTAAATTCAGGACACATTCTTTAAATACTTTCCATCTCAAAGAATGAGTACATAAAGTACAATTCATATAAAATGGTTTAAAGGCCATTTTAATGATTTTTGTACTAAAAATAACACATATCAGGTGTAATGGGGGACACTAAATGTCACACTTTTGGACCCCTAATTTGTAGAAAGACCCATATACAAGTTTCACTGTACTTTTCATCCAGGATGCCATGGTTCATCTGGTGAAGATCTCTCGCATCATTCGCACCCATCAAGGCAGCGCTCTCCTAGTGGGCGTAGGGGGTTCAGGCAAGCAGAGTTTGACACGACTGGCGTCATACATCGCTGGATACAAGATCTTCCAGATTACACTCTCAAAGTAAGCTAACTTCATAAATAATAATAAATGAATATGGCATTTATATTGCGCTTTTAACCGAAGGATGCAAAGTGCAGGGAGATAAAAAGAAATGAGGGATATCGAATCGCTCAAATCCTAGAGAAAGAGGTGGGTCTTAAGAGCCTTTCTGAAAGAAGTGATGTTAGTTGAATTCTTGACTGTAGCTGGCAAGTTGTTCCAAAGGCGAGGAGCAGAGACGGAAAAAGCCCTATCGCCAGCTTGAGTGCGTGATCTAGGAATATCAAGACATGTGCTAGTTTGAGATCGTAGTGAATATGATAAAGACTTCCTAATTCCTACGGTAGAAGAGCTGAGAGGTAACCTGGAGATAGATTATTCAATGACTTGTATGTGTGGACAAGAGTGCGAAATTGAATACGTTTAGCAACTGGGAGCCAATGAAGCTCACGCAGGAGTGGTGTTACATGTGCACTTTGGGTTTTCCTAAAAATGAGCCTGGCATACACAGCATAGAATCTAGCACAAAACCATGGTCCATCTGGTGAAGTAAGATATCTTGCATCATCCGTCCGCATCAAGGCAATGCCCTCGTAGTGGGTGTAGGAGGTTCAGGCAAGCAGAGTTTGGCATTCGTTACTTTTAGGACACCTTTTTTTGTAACATATTTTACGGTTGTCAAACTAACTTTTTTGCACTAAAGTCACTTTTAATGCAACAACCAACTCTTTTTTATTCATGTAACCCATAGTTTTGCAACTTTTGGACGAGAATTCTTATTTAAAAAATGCTTTTTCGTTAGGTGTTTTGTCAGCTTCTACATCGCTAACTCACTAGAGTTTGGCTGTTATCTTGCCTGCTGCTGTTTCATGCTGTAAAAACGCCAACTCATTGACCAATCAGAGGCAATCAAAAATTAGGCAATCTCAGCCAACCAAAAATGGTCTTGCATCGTGTCCACCACCCCCCCCCCCCCCTCCCCCCACCCCCCACCCCCAATCCCCCGTCCCCCTCCTCTGCGCACCAGTCAAGGTAATGCCCTCATATAGGGGTTTTAGATTTTGCATTTTCTCTCATCCCGAGTTTGGTTGTTTCATTTCAATGGTGATTAGGCACCATACCAGATGTTGTGTTCATTACTTTGCCCAGTTGCGCCACCATGCAACACCGAGAGAAAAATTGGGTCCATAGGGAAAACTTGAGGGAGTATACCAACTGTGCATTATAGCTCAGCTGGTAGAGCATCTGCCTAGTGAGTCAGAGGTCTCGGGTTCAAATCCCGCTAAGGCCTTTACTAAGATTTTTTTTTTTGCAAAATGTTACAAATTAACAACTGAAGGTGGTTTTACGCTTCAGGTCATACAATGTTAGCAACCTCATGGATGATCTGAAGTACCTGTTCCGCACGGCGGGACAACAGGGACAGGGAATAACGTTCATCTTCACCGACAACGAGATTAAGGATGAAGCTTTCCTGGAGTACATGAATAATGTGATTGCTTCAGGAGAGGTCAGTTGTAGTATTCTGCCTGATTATCACTAGAAGTATATAATATTGGATAACGTTGAGGGTGATATGAGAATATACCGCAATGAGCCGAAGGCGAATTTGGTATTTTCATGACGAGTGCGGTATTATTATCATATTACCCGTACTCACGCGCGCGTTGCACAATGCATTTACTTCATACATGACGCATGCGTACGTGGTGGTTTGGTGCAACAAGTTAGATGCACGTCAAATTGGGGCTCTCTTCTGCACAGTATCAGAAACACACGGTATTCACAAAAGCTTCATTTTATATAATAATAATGAGTATCTTAAATATTGTAACTATAGCCTTTTTAAATAAAATTTGTCTAAATGGGTCTTTCCATAAAAACAGGAGCCAAAGTGCGACATTTTGATGCATTTTTGTAAAAATTGCCTTTTCAAGTTAACAAAATTGTTTAAAGAAATTGCACCGCATTGTGTCTTTGGACAAGACACTTCACTCCACGTTGTCTCTCTCCACCCAGGTGTATAAATGAGGACCAGCAAATACGGTTGGGGAAACCCAACTAGTTGCTGGGGGTAGACCTGCGATGGACTGGCATCCCATCCAGGAGGAGTACATGTACCATTGCTCCTAGTCACCCCATGCCATGGAAACGGGGATGAGTACCGGCCGTATGAGCCAATATTGGCTCGTAAACGACTTACCTACCTACCCTAATGTCAATATGGTTGTACCATACTGAAAGCATTCTGTAATTTGAGACATCAGAATCGCGCGCTGCGTAAACAAGCCACATTGTGGAGGATAATATGCCAACATCTATCAGGTGAATGTCACGGCTAAAGTTTGATTTTGATTTTCTGATTCTAACTGCCTTTTGATTGGCTGTTTTCACCAACAGGTGTCCAACCTGTTCCAACGTGACGAAATTGACGAGATCACGGGTGAATTGATATCAGTAATGAAGAAGGAATTCCCACGTCGCCCGCCAACCAACGAGAATCTCTACGATTATTTCCTGACTCGTGTGCGCCATAATCTGCACGTTGTGCTCTGTTTCTCTCCCGTAAGTTGTGCATATTGAAATTTTTAAATTGCTTTCACGATCTACAAGGTTCCCTAGAAAAAAATGAGATCAAAATGCTATTTATTTGGTAATTACAGAAGATTTTGGAAAATGATAACCGTTATCTAATATAATACCATATCCTCTTATGAAATATTTCTCATGGATGACACCTAATAGACCATTCCCAGGACGCCTTCCCTGTACACGTCCACCATAGCTGGGATGCAGCTTTTTACAGTGCATGGACTGTGTTTTGCATTGTTGTTAAATCGAACAGCGCACATCCATGACATGACATTTCTGTAGTTAGCAACGCAAAACTACAGCGGGTTAGCTAAAATTAGTCTATTTCAGACACCAGAAAAACTACCCAGCACAACATGACTTAGTCTGTGAACACCCCTTTCATGTAGTGGTCAGTTGTAATTTTGCCTCGAAATTAAAATCACACCCAAAGATTTCCAGCTGGTTGTGTCCTGTAGTGGTTTCAGATATTCTTGATTAGAAAACAAATAAGAAGCACTACTTACATTATATTTCCGACAGTCGTCGACTAAGATAACTCTCGTTCAACTCTTTACCACGATAACAGTTGATTTTTTTTGTGCAAACATGTAGTTGTGCATTGACGGACGCCCAAAGAGAACGTCAAACGAAACTAAACGGTTATGTGCCGCGCTGTATAAATTCGCGTGACATACGAGCGCCACCATGGGCCTCCTGTACTCTCCTTGACGTTCTCCTTGGGCCTCCGTAGAGCCCCAGCAACTGTACGTTCACGAAAACAAAACACGTCGAGCTTTGGGCTCCATTTCACGCTAGCTTGGGCGACTCCACACTGGAATCGATTAGAATAGGTTGTCCTTGACGCAATAAGAAATCGCAATGTACACGTATGTTTTCACACGAAAAATGGAATTTATCTCGACTGGAATTGGGATTCTTTATTCAAATCGGAGTCAACTTCGAAAATGCTGAAGCGCGCCTAGGGACAGAATTATTCTGTCTAAACACGGCTTTCATACTGATTTTACTTTCAATCCAAAGCATTAAAAGGCACACAAAAGTTTGTGGGCATTCATAATTTTATGTTCTTTTCAACCTGTCTTCATAAACTCAACAAAACGAAAAATGAGGACAAACTCCAGAAATCCGAAATTTCACTTCACATTTAGTGTTCACGCATATAGCGTGCAAATGTGTAGCAGATAGCGAGTCATGTATTACGTCACCAGACCACAGAAACCTGTGATGTATCCGTCGTGCTATCCATATCTGTGCGCTTGCGAAACCGCTCTATTGACTGTTTTTCTAACCGTTTACAGGTCGGAGAGAAATTCCGCAACCGTTCCCTAAAGTTCCCTGGACTATTCTCAGGCTGCACCATGGACTGGTTCAGTCGCTGGCCTAAGGATGCCTTGATTGCCGTATCTGAACACTTCCTGTCATCCTTTAAGATAGAATGCACAGAACAGGTCAAAGCCAGTGTGGTTAATACCATGGGTAGCTTCCAGGTAAGTAAAAGTTTGAGACTTGAAGATAGATTTGTAAACTGTTAAAATCTGCGTTATTTCCAATTGTAATGTCGAGAAAACTGCCTTGTAGAAATTTCAGCCACATAGATGCAGTAATACTTCAGAATACCTTAAAAATCCATACATGGTTTTTGTGTTGAATGACAATTTTGCGTAAAGGGTCTTTCTATAAATTAGGGGTCCAAAAGTGTGACATTTGGTTACACCTGATATGTGTTATTTTTCGTACATAAATCATTAAAATGGCTTTTAGACCATTTTGTATGAATTGTACTTTATGTACTCACTCTTTGAGATGGAAAGTATTTAAAGAATGTGTCCTGAATTTACAATAACAAGATGTAAAATGTAACGGGGGACACCAACATTGGACCTCTAATTTATAGAAAGACCCTAAAACTGTTTTTGCATATTGCCATAGGAATGCACAAAGGACTTGTACGCAAAAATGTCATTCTTTGCTTAATTTTTGAACAAAATGGCGGCACCCATACTACAATGCATCACTGCAGTTCTTTGTGTTGAGTTGATATCCGCTTTTCAGTGGGTCATATTTCTTGGGGTTTTTTTGGCATAAAAATACGAGTTGTGTTTGTTTAGCACAATGTCTCATAGGAGTAAATGTGTACCTGCTGGTATTGTACATGTAGCCCCTGAGCGCTTGTGTCAGGCTGCCAGGTAGTTGTGCCCTAAGACTAGGGTAATAATGTTGTTAACTGCCATGAGTATCCTGCAGGATTGATATGTGTGCTATATAAGGCTACACCATTATTATTAATGTTGTTACGGACATTACATTTCCGTGTTACGTATGTTACCTGTATAAAAATGAAGAGCAACTGCACTTTCACTTAGATAATTCAAGTGGGTTTAGCCAGTCTTAAACTTTACATTTAAAACCGGCTAGGGACCTGGACGCTGATAATGGCCGAGCCACACAGTGTATCTACTTTGCTAGCGCGCGGGCACAGCCGCGGGCCAGACTAGTAAGTGTTCAAGACCGGCTGGTCTTTATCCTCCGTTTAAGACTGGCCATGTGACGTGCTCTCAGCCAGTAGGGATGCATAAACTGTCTGAGGTATTCATGAATTATAATTGTACATCCAAGCTGTTTGTGCATGCATAATCTCAAACAACTAAAGTATTTAGGTGTCCACCTAAAAATTATGCAATCAATATGAAATGTTAGCAGTCATGTCCACTTTGGCATAGAGTTGCCCATTCACAGAGGTAGTTCATGTTTTGTCTCATCAGGACTTGGTCGCCGAGACCTGTGTAGAATATTTTCAGCGCTTCCGTCGCCAGACCCACGTGACACCCAAGTCCTATCTGTCTTTCATCGACGGCTACAAGTCAATCTACACTGAGAAGCTGGATGCTATAGGGGTCCTGGCCCAGAGAATGAAAACAGGTGAGTACAGGATTCTCAGTCAAAATTATCGTAAAGGACCACACTTAAATTGCCGAATCTGTATTCAGGTAGCGTTTACACTACAAGCGACCTTGACGATTGCAGGGTTCAACCCTATCCCAAAGGTGACTTAAAAAAGGAATCAGACCCGGGTCTGATCCGCCTTTTTCAATTCACCTTTTGCATTTACACTTAGTGCCTACCCGGCTTCAACTCCCCTTTTTGGAAATTGCAGAGTTCGATTCGGCAAAGGCGAATCGAGTGTAAACATGCTGTAAGGGTGCTACTATTGGATAACTCTGATTATTGACCTTGACAAGGAACATTACCAAAAAGCTCCGAGGAGTAATAAGACACACTACATGTACTTGTTACCAGTGCCATTGGGTTACAGTAAACATGATCACATATGGAGCGCGCAGGCGCGGATCCAGAGGGGGGGTTTTGGGGGTCAAAACCCCTCCCTGCTCCGACACCAACAAATATAATGTAATGAATTTTGTGTGCGTCCGCCTGTCCGAAACGAGCTGACATAAAAATCTGACGGGCAAAACCCCTCCCTAGTGGCAAAACCCCCTCTTGTAAAAATTCCTGGATCTGCACCTGGCGCGTGTGGTCTAGTGGGTATGAAGCGGGATTCCCAATCAGAGGTTGGGGGTTCGAGCCCCACTTCGACCAACGTGTCTGTGTCCCTGGGCAAGGCACTTAATCTCAGTTGCCTCGTCAACCCAAGCGATATATGGGAAGCTGTTATAAGGGGAATGCCACAATCTAACTGCTGATAGGGTTGTGCGCCTGACCAGCAGCCACCTAGTTGAAGCGAAATGGTTCTGGTGATTACCTGATGGCAGCGGTAATAATGGTAACAGCGCCTTGAGCACCCTACAGGGTGGATATGTGCGCGTTACAATTACTATCAATGCTAGAATAGGTGAGAGTCTTCCCGAAATGTCGCCCCATTGCGGCATTCAGCGTTGTTACAAATCTAAATACTATGAATTGTAGGTTAGGGCGACAAATCGTGTGTAAAAAAGGTATATTAGGGCGACCTGCTCAATAGGGCGACATTTTGGTGTCGCCCTAATATTTTTGAGTTTAAAATTAATTTTTTTAGGTCAAAAACCATTTTTTTTAGGTCGAGAACCATTTTTATGGGGACTGGAGCTGTTTCTCTTCGGTCTGCGACCATTTTTGGAAGCTTTGGGTAAAAAAATAAGGTGTCATTTTGAGTGACTCTTGCCGAAATTTCGGTGGTCTCCGGTGAGAGTCTTGCCGAAATGTCGCCCTATTGCGGCACTCAGCGTTGTTTAAATCATTATTATTATTATTATTATTATTATTATTTTGGATGCATCCCTTTTTAGGTCTGGCAAAGCTTGTTGAGGCCACAATATCAGTCAACGAACTCAGCAAGGAGCTAGTAGTCAAAGAGAAGGAACTGGCCGTAGCATCCAAGAAGGCTGATCAGGTACTGGCTGAAGTGACCGTTAGTGCTTCGGCTGCTGAGAAGGTCAAGGCACAGGTCCAGAAGGTCAAGGACAAAGCCCAGGCTATCGTGGACGAAATCAACGTGAGTACAGGTTTCCTGGCAAACTCTATCTAAATATTTAAAGCCCCAATACATCATTTGCAGTGACCCAAAATTTTACTTCATGAGTTGACAAGGAAAAAAATGACTAAAAGTGTTGATAGCAATGGTAACAAACACCACATCATTTTTTTTCATGTAAAATGGTACCTTAAACAAAATTAATTTGCACACAATTTGTTTTTAATACCATTCTTTCAACAACAAAATCATGCTTGAATTTTTATAGTTTTCTGAAATATTACTGCATCTAAACTCGTCAAAAAAAGTTTGGAAAGTCAAGTTTGACTGACGATTTCTCTCTTGTTACTAAATCATTTTCCTTGAATTTGGTATCATTAAAAAGCCCTGTTATTTCTCTTTACAGTGATGTGTCATTTGTTATGATTAATTAATTGGGGGATGTGCAGTATAGCGGAATACAGGGGTGGGTGGAAAGTGAAATGTCACAAAATTCACTGCTATTGTCATGCAGTGCATTCCCCTTTTGCTTGGAGGATGGGAATGTGTCAATGCACTTTTTGACAATAGCAATGCATTTTGTGACATTTCACTTTACACCCGCCCCCGTATTCAGCTGTGCTGCACATCCCCCAATTGCTTAATCATAACGAATGACACATCATCGTAAAGAGGAATAACAGGGCTTTCCAATGATATAAAATTCAAGGAAAATTATTTTGCAACAAGAGAGAAATCGTCAGTCAAACTTGACTTTCCGAACTTTTTTTGAGGAGTTTAGTTTCAACATTTTTCATATCAATGGGGGCACTTTAGACCAAATAATTTCACAGAATGATTACTACCAATAACATCTTGATAACAAGTAAGCTTAAAGATAATAATTCAGATAATTTCTTTGGAGGGTAATTAATACCAAACTGGACCCTTACCTTTAAGCTAAATTCTGCTTTTTTGTTACAAAATTTTTCACAGGTTGACAAAGCTCAAGCCATGGAGAAACTTGAGGCAGCTAGACCAGCATTAGAACAAGCCGAAGCGGCCCTAAACACCGTCAAACCAGCTCATATCTCAACCGTCCGTAAGCTGGCCAAGCCCCCACATCTCATTATGCGCATCATGGACTGCACACTCCTGCTGTTTCAGCGACGCCTCGATCCCACAACCCTGGACCCTGAGAAACCCAGCCCTAAGCCCTCCTGGCCAGAAGCTCTCAAGTTAATGGGTAGTTCTAGCTTTCTCAAGGACCTCCTGAGTTTCTCAAAGGTCAGTAAAAATGACGAAAAATCCACTATTGGCACCTTTTTCGATAGTCCACATATCCCTCCAGCCGACTTACACCGCTGTTTATTTCAAAATGTCTGTTTTAAGTGGATAAATCGCAAGCAAAAGTGCGGTTTCGAAAATGAAATTTATGCGATTTTTGAAACGCTCATTGGGTATTAATGATATGCGCATGACCTTGTGATGCAATCCTGAGAAACACGAGTAAACACGGTCGGCAGTTCCATACGTTTACACGCAAAAAACTGAAAACTGCCTCTGTTCAATGGTGTTTTTTGAAGAATTTTTCTCGTGCAAAAAGCCAGAGATGTGCCCAGTAGTTGTGTGGTTGTATGCTTTACCAGACACTATGAAAAAAAAGAGCAGAAAGATTTTCTTTTATATTACCAAGAGAGAGAAAAATTAGTCGCTCATTCTAACTTGTACCGGCCGATATGTGCATACCGTGTTGTGCCAATTTCAAACACGTGGGAACTACGGCCCGCAGGGACTGTTCCCACTGCTATTCAAATGAACTCCAACAAAGGCATTCTTTTGTGCGTGTTCGTCCTTTGCTTCTTGTTACTGGACTTGTGACAGACTTGTGCGGGACCTGGCACGGACTTGTGATTTTATCGGCTCTGGACTTGTGATAGACAAGGCACAGTGGTATACTCCCTCAGGTTTTCCCTATGAACGCAATTTTTTTCTAGGTGTTGCATGGTAATGCCGGGCAAAGTAACAAATGCAACATCTGGTATGGTGCCTGATCACCATTGAAATGAAACAACTTGGGATGAGAGAAAAATTGTAAGGGTCTTATCAGGATTCGAACCAGCTGAGCTATATAAGGCACAGTGGTATACTCCCTCAGGTTTTCCCTATGAACACAATTTTTGTAGCAGATTTACAAATATATTGCAGGAGTCTGAAAATTTGATGTCTCATTTAAAAGCGAATATTTCTAGAAAAATATCAATACATAGTTCCGAGATTGTCCAATTAACCCCGCCCCCTTGGATATTGTTGCTATGCCTCACACGCTATCGTCAAAATGTCCACATACACTGCACAAACCAAGGGGACTTTCAACGGAAAGCACATATTCATTGGAGAAAACTCAAAGGTATTCATGTTTCAGGGTCGACAGTTACCGTAGCACGCACTGACTAAAAGGCCAGTAATAGGGATGTCATATATCATGAAATACATGCTTTTTTACCTTTGAACAGCGAAACGCCCAGCCTTGAAACAAAACATTTACTCGGAACACTGCATACAACGTATGGGCGGAAAATTGCGTGATGTTAGTTTGTGAGGCAATGCACTTTGACCTATGTGGGTGTTGTCTGGTAGCTTTGTTGTGATTGGTCGACGGGTTCGGTTGATTGACAGGTCGGAACTATGCATTAAAAAACCACACTCAAAATGCATGGACTGTATGTATCGTTAAAATGAACCAATTTTTTTTAGGATTCTATCAACGAAGAAACAGTTGAGCTGCTTCAGCCGTACCTAACAATGGAGGATTACAACCTGGAATCGGCAAAGAAATCCTGCGGTGACGTTGCTGGCCTGTGCTCATGGACGGTGGCTATGGCAATCTTCTATGGAATTAACAAAGAAGTGTTGCCATTGAAGGTAGGGAAAGAAATATTTCTGTAATGATCGGCCTGGTGCCAACATAAAACATGTTATGCTCAAGCAAATGTTTTGATTTAAAGATAGTATACATGATTTGTAAACTGTTCCAAATAGTTTTGTCCCCCTGTGTGATTAAAGATATGCATGATTAAAACCAACCTGAGCAAAAACCAGCTCCGTACTTTGTCTAACTTTTGAAAAAAACAGTCAAAAAAGAGTTTGCAGTCATTTCGCCCTGAACCATTTCACCCTGAACCACGGCCTGTGCACGAAGTGGTTTTGGGGCGAAGTGGCATTTGGGCGATGTAGTGTTTGGACGAAGTAATTTGGGGCGAAATGGCACTCGGGCAAAGTGGTTTGGGGCGAAATGGCACTTGGGCGAAATGGTTTTGGGGTGAATTAAATTTTCGACGAAAACTAATTGTTTCACTCATTTCTCAAAGACTATAGCACTTCAGACAAAACCATTTCAGGGGAAGTTTTCTACGGTCATCATGTTTATATTGTGTAAGTCGGGCGTAAATCTGTGAACATTTCTTGAATTGACCGTATATGGGAACTCTTTGGTACAAACGACATACAACAACGCACCGACAACTAAGCGCGATTCGATTAGCCTGGCAACGCATAAACACACTGTGGCGAGCTCGCATAAATAATGAGCCTCCACCCTCTGGGATTGTAAGAGCAGCTGTCCTACACAGGCAAGGTATGGAGCGCGGTGAAATTCATGGTACAAATTTGTTGTATTTGTGTATTGACGAGCCTCCGTCTTTAAAGCCAAAAAAATCAGAGAATTTAAAATAAACATCAGGCAGCTAGAACAGCACCCTCAACCTTTACTCAGGAAAATTTATTTTCAATTTTAGAATTGAACATTGTTTTTTTGTAATTTTAATGTCGATGCTTTTTGTCTATCAGGCTAATTTAACAATCCAAGAAGCCCGCTTAGAAAAGGCCATGTTCTCCTTAAAAGAGGCCCAAGACCAACTAGACGAAAAGCAGAAAGAACTCGACATAGTCCAGGCCATGTACGAAGCTGCCATCAGCGAGAAACAGACACTACTTGACGATGCTGAGAACTGTAGAAGGAAAATGAATAACGCCACGGCTTTGATTGAAGGCCTCGGCGGGGAGAAGGTTCGGTGGACTGAGGCGAGCAAGCGCTTTCAGGATCAGATCAACAGGTTAGGCTGGTTTCACACTGAGCCTTGTCGCGCGTAAATTTGATCCGCATCCCTTTGAGAAAAAGCAGTATGGAGGGAATCTGGAGTGAAACGACGCACTGAAAAACATAGAAGAAGCTTGGACTCAGTTACTGACACAAATGATTTGACTTGACTGAAACTTGAAATTTAACTTTTTGTAAATAAAATGGCAATGCAATGCAATTATTTTTTTTTTTTTTGGGGGGTGCGGTGCATTTTGAGAACTGAATTGTATTTCAGCTCCACAGAAACCTAGGACTAAGTTAGCACGGCTTAAGCACGGCAGTGGTTTCAAATGTCGAAATTAATTGCAAACTCCCAGTCGAACTTAAAAACATCCAACATGGCGGATGAGTCGTGTGCACGTCATGGCGTTGTGCCATTGTACTAAGTTGCAAATTTAATTATTTTGATGCGCTTGTTTGTTTGTTATTTGTTTGCTTGCATACGAGCTGCGAGCATGCGCATTCCTAATTGTGAACAAAATTGCGGGCCAACACGGAAGAAGCACGACGTTTGAAATCGCGCCGTGCTACTGCCGCATTTAATTGCATTAGCACGGCAGACCCTGTCGAGCTAAAGTCTTCTACCATGCCGAATTCAATTTGCCGAACCAAATGGTTTCAAACGTCGTGCTTGTGCCGTGTCGAAGTTAAATTTAATTTGACACGGCACAAGCACGAGGTTCGTTTAATCATGGAGCATGCGTGGCCAGAACATAGCTGCAAGTTCCAGCAGTTAGTCTCTTGAGATTAACAAGTTTACTATCGTGACTACTTGACCAACATGCCTTACTTGACTTGACTTCTGAATTGGTGTCAAATTACATGACTTGACTCGAAGGCAGTTTGACTTGACTTGGGAGTTGAAGATAGTTTTACTTGACTTGTCTTGAGACTTGAAGCCAGTTTTACTTGACTTGTCTTGGGAGTCGAAGGCAGTTTGACTTCACTTGGGAGTTGAAGGCAGTTTGACTTCACTTGGAACTCGAGCAGAGGGAGACTCGTTACATCCCTGCTTTTTACCAGGGTCATTAAATGTTTTAGTTAATAGATAAACGTATTAAACTGACAAAAATAAAAACATTCTATGCATGAGACACAACTGTACATATATTTCTAAAACAACAGATTGGTAGGCGATGTGCTACTGGCCACTGGATTCCTGTCCTACTCCGGACCCTTTAACCAAGAATTCCGCAACCTGCTGCTCAAGAACTGGAAGAAAGAAATGGTGATCAACAAGATTCCATACAGTGATGTAAGTTTAGCTTTCTGGATGTGCATTTTGTTATAAAAATGTCATCTCAGGCGGAATCATTGCATTAGACAGTTTGAACCACTTTTATCTTTCATTTGAGTAAGATTTCCCTGGTTAAATTAGGGATTAGAGGTAGGTTTAGCCAGTCGTAAAGGCACAGGCTCGTCAGCAATGCGCGTGCGCCAAATTCGTGCCACGAAATACGCAGCTCCATGCCTTTGCTACGGAGCTGCGTATTTCGTGGCACGAATTTGGCGTGCACGCATTGCTGACGAGCTTGTGCCTTTAAACAATCTGTTTAAAACCGGCTAGGGTCCTGGGCGCCGATAATGGCCTGGGGTGGATTGCAATAAAGACAGTTAGGACGTCCTTACTCCTAGGACGTCCTAACTCCTAGGACGTCCTAACTCCTAGGACGTCCTAACTCTCACATCACTAAGACATCATAGATTATTTTGCCTTCCAATAAACATTTATGTGTCCTAACTTGTGTCCAGGAAACATACAATTTAAGACACCTGATATGTGTCCTAAGTTATGTCTTTAGAAAATTGTTCGAAATTCAGACAAAAGGAGCATTGTGACTAGGATCAAAAGTTTATTTTTGATAGTTTGTCTTTCTTAAACTCAGTTTTCACTGAAAGGAAATTACGATTCAAGCTGGGCCTATGTTAATTCTGAAAGTTTTCACGATGTTTTTCACGCCATTGTCACGCGTACGTACGGCAGCAACAACCGGCAAGTAATGTAATGCACATGCGCGATAGTATGCAAATACACGAATGCGCCGCTTTTATGTCTTAGCTAAGACGTCCTAACTTTTAAATATTGCAAGGCATTTTTCATTGTGTCGTAGCTAAGATGTCATAAACTCAGTTAGGACATATGATGTGTCTCAGATTAAAAGACGGTTATATTGCAATCCACCCCTGAGATGCCAGGTGACAACCTGTTTGTCGCTAGACAATGGCATGCACCACCCAGAAACAATAACAGGCTAATTAATTTGTTTTTAAAGTAAAAAAAAATTAATAGGACAATCCCCTCATTCCCAACAGGAACTGAACATTACAGGCATGTTGGTGGACAACACCACAGTCGGTGAATGGAACCTACAAGGCCTGCCCAATGACGAACTGTCCATCCAAAACGGCATCATCGTGACCAAGGCATCGCGATACCCGCTACTGATCGATCCGCAGGGCCAGGGCAAAGTGTGGATCAGGAACAAGGAACAGGCCAATGAGCTGCAGGTGAGTGGTCACATGACGTGGTCACATGACATGGTCACATGACACAGTCACATGACACAGTCACATGACACAGTCACATGACGCGGTCACACGACACAGTCGCACGACACAGTCGCACGACACAGTCGCACGACACAGTCGCACGACACAGTCGCACGACACAGTCGCACGACACAGTCGCACGACACAGTCGCACGACACAGTCGCACGACACAGTCGCACGACACAGTCACACGACACAGTCACACTGAGCTTTTTCATGTATTAAAGTAGCGTGTCCAGGGGTCAATTTCACCAAACTCTTCGTAAGTTAAGGTCCATAATAACGCTTGCGATGGATCATAGGGGTGCGATGGATCGTGGCTACGATGGGTGCTGCGATGGATTTCACCAAACCTATCATAAGCGCGATGCGTTCGATTATCGATTAGGGATATTTGCATATTTACTCTCAGGCTGTTTGCTGTGCTGAATTATGTTTTTAATAAAACGCTCGTCGGCTACACGAGTTCAACAAATCTCATCGTAGCTTACGGTGCGTTGCCGTGGCAGATATGCATAGGTACATCCATCGCAAGTTTCTTGAAATCGTTCTTAGGACGCAACACGAGTTACGGAGCGGTAACTCATCGCATCTCGAGTTACGATGGGTGTTGAGATTTTGATGTCATATCATCTGTCATATTTTTCTCATTACCATTCTAGAATTTGGTGTTCTCAATCCATATATTTTAAAGGATATTGTAAACTAATTTATCCGTTCCATAAAGGAGATTGCAGACTTCCTGTTTTCTTCCCATGGATAGTATTGACTTTAGGTTAAAATGAAATCCATTTTTTTCTGAACACGCTCCTTTAAGCTGTGAGCAGAAAATGTTGGCAGGCAAGCGTCGTTGTTCAACAAAATTTTACCAGAAATCGTTTATATTCAAGAAGAATGTTTAGGATTCACCAGGTTTTTCCATTTTATAAATGTTATCTACCGTCACCAATCCAGGGTCTTTCATTTTCTCCAACAGGTGACGTCCCTGAACCACAAGTACTTCCGCACCCATCTGGAGGACAGCCTGTCACTAGGACGCCCTCTATTGATTGAGGACATCAGCGAGGAACTGGACCCGGCTTTGGACAACGTTCTGGAGAAGAATTTCATCAAATCGGGATCGACGTACAAGGTACAACACTAGTCAATTCACAAATGACTGCCACAATTGCATGACCTCCAAGATTGCGTGACCTTCACAAGTGCGTGACCTTTACGATTGCATGACCCCCACGATTGAGTGACCTCTACAATCGCGTGACCTCCACAATGGCGTGATATCAGTACTTGATCCTCGTTGGTATCACATGACCGCCGTGATCACATGACCGCCATGATCACATGACCACCATGATCACATGACCACCATGGTCACCATGGTCACATAATTAACCATTCTGTAACCTTGTCTCAACAGGTCAAAGTGGGAGACAAGGAATGTGACGTGATGAACTCCTTCCGTCTGTACATGACCACCAAGCTGGCTAACCCGGCCTACACACCCGAGATCAGTGCTCGTACCTCCATCATCGATTTCACCGTTACCATGAAGGGTCTCGAAGATCAACTCTTGGGCATTGTCATTCTCACAGAGAAACAGGTAACACATTAAGTAAGGAATTAAGTAAAGAACTTCAACAAGCAAATTACAGATGCACATAGTAACATTTGTGATAGTAAAATTTCCCTCTAATTTTCTGTCTGATTTTAGGCTGATTTGAGCGTCAACATTTTTTTTAATAGTTAAATTGCTATTTTTCTAGAATAGAAAAAGTTATCAGCTTTCATTTGGTACCAAGAACGTAAAAATCCATCAAGGATTAATGCCAGTCGATTAAAAAAAAAAAAAAAAAAAAAGACAGGCCCTGTCTTTTATTCAACAGGGTTATGACGTAAATGTACATGTGCGCGTACCTGTGTACATTGTACACAAACTGCCTTTCCCGTATTAGGGCGACCGGTTATGGGTAAAAAAAGCGTATTAGGACGACCGACCGCATTAGGGCGACCGATAGCCGGTCGTCCTAACGCCAAGTGCTTCAAAAACCATCTTTATTAGGTCAAAAACCATCTTTATTAGGTTTCTCATCATTTTTATTAGGTTTGTAACCATTTTCGTCTAGGTTGAAAAACATTTTTATGAGAACTTTAAGTCGAAAAAATGGGTGTCAACGGCAGAGTTTCTTGCCGACAAATTTGCCGTTTTAGTGGTTCCCCAGAGCACTCTTCCCAAAACGGTCGTCCTAATACGGGAAAAGTAGTTATTTAACATACTATGTACGGGTGCGCATACGTGTGTACATTGTACACATACTATGTACATATGAGCGTATGCGCACATGTACAACACGTGAAGCCCGTTTCAAGAATAGGCTTGTATCTCATTACAGAGACACATAAGCTTTCTAAATTCGTTCGCTTGTGTGAATTAATTTTTAAAATCCTTTCACTGAAACATGGACAGTGCAACTTTAATTCATATTGGTTCCAAATGAAAAAGAAATTAAGTAAATCTTTGAAAACTCTCGTTGCCGTATTTAGGAGTTAGAAGCAGAGCGCACCAAGCTTATGGAAGAAGTCACAGCCAACAAACGTAAGATGCAGGAGTTGGAGGACAATCTCCTGTACCGTCTGACGAGCACGGAGGGCTCCCTTGTGGAGGACGAATCGTTGATCGAGGTGCTTCGCGTCACCAAGATCACGGCCGAAGAAGTCAGCGAGAAATTGAACACGGCTGCCGAGACGGAAATTAGGATCAACACGGCACGAGAGGAGTTTAGACCAGGTAAGTTGAAATTTGTATACAGTTGTCCCTAAAAACAGGGGTTGAAATTAACAGTAGTCCCGTAGTCCGAGGCTAGTGGTTTTAGCCAAAGGACTCGTAGTTGCCATATGTTGGTAGTCTGACCGGCTTGTGGGCCTATACATGTATGCTGCACTACATTAGGCTAGTGAAACTCGATGTTTTGTTTCCCGTAACCCGCCCGCGTTTGGATTTTTCGGCCGCGTTTGAGATGCCAAAATCCTAAAACAATTCATTATTTTGTATTTTCCCAAAAATATCAAGTTTTTAATTTTTTTCTCCTGCCATTTTGGTTGGATTTTTAAAATCAGCGCTCGAATTTCACATTGCTCATTCTTGTCCTCCCGCCAAAAAATTTTTAACGTCATTTTCTTCCTCCAAAAAAATATACCCCAGTAGCAGAGTACGTACTAGTATCAAGCGCGGCTGGCCGCCGGCACGTGAACAGTGATTTACAATAAATTCCTGGAGAAGACAGCGCTGCCATTTTTTTGCATGTTCCCGGTGTGCAAAACCCTGCACGTACGTACGCGCAAGCCCGGCGCGCTGCTGTACAAACACAACTGTCCACTCCATCGTAGTTATTAGATCGGTGGTTTGTAGCTGCGAGTGCTAGCCTAGAACTACACAAACTACAAATGGGCGATTGTATTTATCGTTAGCGAGCGGCGCGGACCACAAATGGGCCATCGTACGTAGGCCTGCTGACACTTAAGTTGACTGCGGCTAGCTTTATACTACTGTCGACGCATCAGAATCGTAAATCGCACATGTCGCATCGTTTGTCGTGTTTTGGAGAGATCCCAAGAAGGTTAAATCATGCGAGACAGATAAAATGTTTGTGTCAGTGAAGATACAGGAAGGGAGTGTAACCAAGATGCCATGGACTATCACGACTGTGTCTCAAACGTGCACTTTGTTGCAGTTATTTGAGTCAATTGTTGAACTCGGTAACGACAGTGTAAATCATCATGTTGTACCAATATCTGCCTATGTTGGATCTTCACAACAGTCCAACATGTTCAAAACAGCATGGTTTGCAATTCCCTTTTGAAATGTGTGGACTGTTATAAATGTGTTTTGTTATTTAAATATATCTTGATCCTTAAATAAATCATAAATACCTGGGAAATGGTGAAGGATATTTTAATAAATACAAATTTGTGTCTAAATTGATCAGGGTTGTGTTTTAACACACTATCAGAGGGTATAGAGCGCGCTAAGTTTTGATCAAAAAGCCGTTACTTTGCAAATAATGAAATGCTGAAAAATAATGAATAATGAATAATGAAATAGTTGCCTCATTTGGGCTTGACAAAAATGTTACGGGAAACATAACATCGAGTTTCATTAGCCTTAAACATGTTTTTATGCAATAGGGCTTGGGAATCAACGTCACGACACCATTATTGACGTCATTCTCGGCCGCCATACTTCAAGGTAGTGAGTGGTTGATATGCGAACTGGTGTGCAGCCTCGTCAAGTTTGGATATGCGTGTGGCGCCCGCGTGATTCCATATCACACAAACAACGACCTAGTAATTGAAGATTACTTGAGAACAAAACAAGCTGAACGTACATCATTAAACTTAGTGCAAAGTGCATCAAAATAAAACTAGTCCTCAACTTACGAGGGTGGACCAAATTTTTTGCCTAACTAGGCCTTCGTCAGGGTGGTTGTGGGTCTTTGCACTACAGTTTAACAGTTTAACAGTGATACGCAGCTCCCATTGCTTACATCTGAACGTACATCGCGCATGTTACTGCCAACAAACATGGCGGAAACCACTGCATTGTGACGTTACATGACATTACATTCCCAAGCCCTTTATAAAGAAAAATGTTTCCTGTTAACATTTCAAGGTTGGGAAAACAATAAGCAGTCAAAACGATGTGGCACTAAAATGTTCAGGTTCTCAATCTGCAGCCGATTTCACGAAAAAGTGCAGAGCTTTTCAAAACGTTTTTGTTAACACACAGCGTGCCACACATAACACATGATAGGTACATGGATTTTCGGCCTAATTCTGCCCTTCCACCATTTGTACCAATTCTCCTAGCCTTACAGACTGTTCTTTTCTGAAGGGTATTTCCTGCATCCCATTTCAATTTAGATTTTTTTGTTTTACGTTTTTTTTTTTTACAGTTGCCACTCGAGGCAGTACCCTGTACTTCTTGATCACTGAGATGAGCATGGTGAACGTCATGTACCAGACCTCCCTCAAACAGTTCTTGGGGATCTTCGACATCTCAATGGCCAGGTGAATTTTTGTTTCTTTTCAATTAAATAAAGTTTATTAATTTGTTAATTAATTTTGGTACAACGTGTCTTAACTGCAGAGCCAAACTTTGCTTAAAACAGTGACGCAACAATAGCCGTTTCCAAGCGTGCGCATGCTTAACCACGCCGAGACCATGAAATAGCGCTCAACTCGTCTGCTACATTAAGCACACCCTTTCAGCTAAAGCTCAAGCAGCGCTATAAAATTGGCCCTTGGTCTTAACTTTTGGCCAATAACATTTTTTTTGTTTTGGTCAAAAATAATGTTTTTCTCTCCCAGATCCCATAAGAGCCCAATCACCTCCAAACGCATTGCCAACATCATCGAGTACATGACGTATGAGGTCTTTAAGTACACTGCGCGAGGCCTGTATGAGAACCATAAGTTCCTATTCACCATCCTCCTGGCACTGAAGATAGATATGCAAGGAGGCAAGATTAAACATAACGAGTTTCAGACATTCATCAAAGGTAAGATTGCAATAAGTGAAGAGAGTACTAATTATAAAGTTGTCCATTCTAACATTTCATGCTCTGATTCAATATATTTTCAAGGATATCGTCAAAAAACCTCCAATATTTTGTAAACAATTTATCTGGTTTCCTAAAGCAGTGCAGTGATCACACCAACCTTTTTGTTTCCACATCCAAATTGGAGATTGCAAATTTCCTGTATTCTTTTCGTGGATAGTATTTTGGGGAGGTATTTTACATGATATGTCAGGTAAAACAAAAGCTCCTTTAATTTCAGGATTTGCCCATGTCATTTTTCTTTGCTCGTAGGTGGCGCTGCATTGGACCTAAACGCCGTCGAACCCAAACCCAAGAAATGGATCCTAGACATGACCTGGCTGAACCTGGTCCAACTGAGCAAACTCCCCCAGTTCAATCAGATCGTTGGCCAGGTGGCACGTAACGACAAGGCGTGGAAGCAATGGTTTGACGAGGACGCTCCCGAGGAAGCTACAATTCCTGATGGGTACTCCTCATCCCTGGACGTCTTCCGTAAGCTGCTCTTGGTACGGTCGTGGTGTCCGGATAGGACCATCCCGCAAGCCAGAAAGTACATCGCTGACTCCATCGGCGTTAAGGTATATGAAGATTAAAGTAGCGTGTCCAGACTTAAAGGAGTGTGATTAAAGGAGTGGTCCCATTTTTCCCGTGGATTTTGAGATTTTGATACTATATCATGTATCATATTTTTCTCATTACCATTCTGAAATTTCACGTTCTCAGTCCATATATTTTCAAGGATATTGTAAACAAAAAACACTTATGTTTTGTAAACTAGTTTATCTGGTTCCATAAAGCAGTGCAGTGATTACACTAATCTTTTTGCTTCTACAACCAAATTGGGGATTGCAAATTTCCTGTCTTCTTCCCACGGATAGTATTTTGGGGAGGTATTTTATTTGAGTGTTAGGTTAAAACGGAATCTGACAAACCCTTTATTTATAATTTACATCAGAAATCACAATGTATTAGATGAACATTTTCTTTAATTTTCATCATTTGATGGGTTTGGGTTTTTTTCCAGTTATTATTTGATGCTAGCATTTGACATTTTCTTGGTTTACTGTGTGTTTAGTTTGCGGAGGGAGTGATTCTGAATATGGAGAAAATGTGGGAAGAAAGCGACACCAAGACACCCATGGCCTGTTTCCTGTCTATGGGATCGGACCCCACGGCATCCATTGAGGGGCTGGCCAAGAAGATGAACATCCGTAAGTATACCATTTTCTTTAAAAATTAAAAATGCAAATTATACTTTGACCGAAAGATCTGGGCTCAATTTCATAAAGCTGTTTAGCAAAAAAATTTGCTTAATCAAAAATTTGTTTGCTTTATAAAAATGGGTTAATAGTCAAAATTGTATGTCAACTTGTGTTCTTAGCAAGAATAGCAGATATTCTTGTGAAAAACACAAGTTGACATGCAATTTTGACTATTAACCCATTTTTATAAAGCCAACAAATTTTTAATTAAGCAAATGTTTTTGCTAAACAGCTTTTTGAAATTGGGTCCAGGAGGGCTGCGAGATGTTACATATTTTATCAGTCAGTAATGTGTATGGCCACCTTGTGGCAAGGCTGACTGCACCAGCCTTTGGGAGAGCCACTGAGGCATGGTGCGCCACTCTACCTGAAGTTTATAATATATGCAAATTATACTTTGACCGAAAGATCAGGGGAGCTGCGAGATGTAACATATTGTATCGGTCAGTGATGTGTATGGCCACCTTGTGGCAAGGCTGACTGCACCAGCCTTTGGGAGAGCCACTGAGGCAGGGTGCGCCACTCTACTGAAATTTGTAGGTACCTTGTTTGTAGTTTGCTAGTGAAATCATGCTAGTTTCCTGACAATGAAATACACCACGCCCAAAGAGGGTCTTCCCAAGAAGATTTTTAAGGGCCCTGAAATGGTATTTTTATCAAAGAAATCTATGCTATGCAACTACTCCATTCAATTGAAGTCAGAAGAACTCTATTTGGAAGTTGTGTAAGGAGTTGGAAACTGCAGCAGTGTGCCACAATATCTGTTTTATTTCTTATATATTTTTTTTTTTTACGTTACTAAAGTGACGTGCTTAAAACATCTCTCTATTTCTGTGAGTTTTTGTGACAAAATTTTTAAAGTTGGAAAATGTTATCTTTTATTAATTTTACATCATAATGAACAGTACCAATGTCTTCCTAAACAATAATCCATCATGTGTAGCAAATACTCTCTCAAATGACCTTACTTTCTACAGATTGCCACGTGCATCAGGATTTTAAGCGTAAATTTTTGTGACGCGCATTGGCTGCGCCGTAATTTAAACAAATTTTGAGCAACACGCACACGTGTTTGGAACATTTTCCAGGATGTGCGTATGCGTACCTGATGAATTTAAATATGCAGTTGTATTTTTTGCTATTTTGGACTGGGATTCCAACCTGATTCTCCCTTAATCGCATTCTTTCTTTGTCCCTCCTAGGTTGTCGTTCCATCAGCATGGGTCAGGGCCAGGAGGTGCATGCTCGCAAGCTCCTCAGTGGCTTCATGACTGAGGGTGGATGGGTCTTGCTTCAGAACTGCCATCTTGGACTGGGATTCTTGGACGAACTTTTGGACACGGTGGGTGCATTTTCTAAAAATCAAGGAGCTATAAAGAAACATCTCTATAAAGGAACATCGCAAGTTCCCTGTCAACATCTTAAAGCATATCAAGCACATGCTCCTATTCCCAATTAGGCACAGTTCTCACATGGGCTTATTTTCTTCGCTATGTTCTAGATCTTGTCAGGTCACGAGACATTCCGTCTTTGGATCACTACAGAGGAAGATTCCAAGTTCCTAACAATGTCTTAAACACTGACAACCATATGGTAGGATTGGTAATTGGGCCCAGTTCTCACATGGGATTATTTTCTATCTTGCGTTTTAATAGATCTTGTCAGGTCGGAATGTTCACGAGACCTTCCGTCTCTGGATCACTACGGAGGAGCATCCGAAGTTCAGTATACTAAATAATATATTAACAAGCTGGGATTCCCAATTGGGCCCAATTGTCACTTGGGATTTGTTTCTATCTTTTGTATTAGATCTTGTCGGGTGAGAATGTTCACGAGACCTTCCGTCTCTGGATCACTACGGAGGAACATCCCAAATTCCCTATCAACCTGTTGCAAGTCTCCATCAAGTACACCAATGAACCGCCGCAAGGCATCAAGGCCGGACTTAAGAGAACCTACGCTGGTATTACACAGGTAACAATGCACTGAAAATGTGTTGGCATTCAAAAAGTTGAATTTGGAAAGTGATGTTGTGGACGGCATAAAACCCTTAAGCCCGTTTCAAACGTCGTGCTTATGCCATGTTGAATATCTATGTATGTGCCACTCGGCGAGCTGACCGAGTCTGCAACGAGTAGCGAAGCGGACATGTACAATTCTAATCCATAAGCAAGCGCCATCTTTGCCTGCATCGCAACGGTCTGGTGTGTGATGTGTACATAGACGTACGTGTGCAGTGTGCGCGGCCGGCTGGCCCGATGCGTCAAGCAGTTGCCTAGATTCTTTTTAATATTATCCACATTTGTACAAGGAAAATATTTAAAACATGATATTTAAAACATGATACCTGGTTAAAATGTTTTTGACATTGCAATTTGCACGATGGTGGTGTTTAATTAAAACGATCCCAAAAGTTAAAGTCTGCGTGGTCTCTACGTCTCCCCCCGCCCCCCTTCCCGCCAAGGAAGCCACGCCCCTTCCGTAATTTTTGTTTTCCTCCAATCTCACCCCTGATTATGTCACACGTCTTTTCATTTTAAATTTTTAAATTAAATTTTTTAATTTAATTGTTTAATTTAATTGTTTAATTAAAAAAAATTATTTAATTTTTTTATTTAATTGTTTAAGTTAATTTTTTAATATTAATTTCTTTAAATTGTTGTTTATTTTTATGTTGCTATGCTGTTTCTAAGGACATTCATTGTCCGCCCATAGCAACAGCATAGCAACAGCCACAGCCAAAGCCACTATTTCGGATGAAGCCTAAGTTTGTATTTGATTCCCTGACCAACAGGAGCAACTTGAAATCTCCAACATGTTCCAATGGAAGCCAACCCTGTATGCCGTGGCCTTCCTGCACACCACCGTGCAGGAGAGGCGCAAGTTTGGCCCTTTGGGATGGAACATTCCCTATGAGTTCAACCAGGCAGACTTCACGTCCTGCGTTCAGTTTGTTAATAATCACCTTGATGACCTGGACGCAAAGAAGGTTTGTATCTGTGTTTAATCTTGTTAGTTTAATTGGCGCTGTTTCTTCTTTTGTCGATTAACCGGTTAACCGGTTTCTGAATTAACCGTAAATTCGCATACCCAGTTGATAGCAATGGTAACAAACACCACATGATTTTTTCCCGTGTATAATGCATTATAATGGTACCTTTGTAGAAGAAATATGCCAACTGAAGGTGCTTTTAAAAAAAACGTTGTATGCAGACAACGTTTTTACCATTTATGTGCATCTATGTGGCTGAAATTTCTTCAAGGCAGTTTATCAACAATATTCTTTAGTTCAGTAATGCTGTTGTTCCTGTTTTTAAAAGTTATGTAAATCATGTAATCTGTCCTTGAAGCTTTCCCCATTTTTACCTGCATAGAGTGTTTCATGGAACACCGTCCGTTACATGCTTGGCGAGGTCCAGTATGGCGGACGTGTGACGGACGACTACGATAAACGTCTTCTCAACACTTACGCCAAAGTCTGGTTCTCTGAAGATATGTTCTTGGACAAGTTCACTTTCTACACCGGTGAGTAGCTTATATCATCCGTCCTTCAAATACAATGTAAATTTTCTAAGAGGTGAAAATAAGCAAGAATTTGTTTTTTCAAATCTGATACTTTTTATTTGCATTCATACATGTAATCCCAACATAAACTCCTCAAAAAAAGTTTGGAAAGTCAAGTTTGACTGACGATTTCTCTCTTGTTACTAAATAATTTACCTTAAATTTGGTATCATTGGAAAGCCCTGTTATTCCTCTTTACAGTGATGTGTCATTTGTTATGATTAATCAATTGGGGGATGTGCAGTATAGCGGAATACAGGGGTGGGTGGAAAGTGAAATGTCACAAAATTCACTGCTATTGTCATGCAGTGCATTCCCCTTTTGCTTGGAGGATGGAAATGTGTCAATGCACAGATTTTCTAATGTGGAGTGATTTCCTAACGCCTCTTGATTTGGCGTTAATTTTATATATTTTTTTATTTTTTATTAAACGATACCGGTAATTGACGGATCTCCGCTGTCAAAAATGGTGGATTGATTAAAATGTATGCCAAATTGTAGACAATCTGGAGAGCTGGGGATTGTTTAATAAATGAAGCAATTTCTTCAACGGACCGTCCATAAAGTATGTACGCATGACATACCAACTTTTTTGGCAAAATTTGTGACATCATCAATTTACTTTAACATTAATTTAAACAGGTTACACCATTCCAAAGTGTCGCAGTGTGGATGAGTACCGTAGCGCTATCGAAAACCTCCCATTGGTCGATTCACCTGAAGCATTTGGCTTGCATCCAAATGCTGACATTACGTACCAAACCAACATGGCCACAGAGGTAAGGACCTTAACGTGTTAAAAGTAGTCACTGCAGTTATTAAGGGTGGTTTCACAATGAGCCTGTTCGCATAAAAAAAAGTAGCGTGGAGGGAGTTTGGGATAAAACAACACACTGAAAATTACAGAATCGACTTGGGTGGAAAGCATGTCTTGTTGATTTCAGTAACTTGTTTCACTCCGAATTTTCTCAAAGTGGCGCGCGTTGCATTTACCGGCGAAAAGGCTCAGATGAGTAAATCTCATTTGGTGCACGATATGAGACCGAGTGAACCCCCTTCAATAGACCGATCCAGTAAGCTCCGCCCATTTAGCAATTGCCCAGCAACATGGCACACATGCGAGACACATGTGCAGTGGAGTCGCGTAGCAACATAACATTTTGTTTACTGCTTTTCTGGCCGCGCTCGCGCCTTGGTCAGCGCGTATGGAACACGCACACACAAACTGCACGCTGGAAAGCAAAATGTACACTGTAACAAGTATCCGGTCATGTGCGTGCGCATCCAACACGTTAGCTTTACGCGTAACACACACTGCAAAATATGGCAAAACGACAAGCTAATTTTGGTGAGTTTTAACGATTTACACAAAAATGTTTTTATGAATGTATTAAAAGTAGGTTTGGCCAATCTGAAACAATCCGTTGAAAACTGACTAGGGTCCTGCTGCTGGGCGCTGATAAAAATGATGGTTATTGTGTTTTTGCGTCACCCGTGCTGCAGTTTGCCGTATCTCTGTGCACACAATTTTGAGGACTCGGGTCACCAAAATGGAGATCCACTTTTTGGTTACCTCAACCCGAGGCTGTGATTGGTCAATTCCAAAATGGGCAGAGCTTACTGGATTAGTCTATTGGTCACCCATTGTGTTTAAAACATCCAAGGAATTTCCTTTCAGGTTGTAAGGGGCAGTCGTACGTTAACAAAAGGGAAAAGAGTGTTGAGGTATAGGGGCGGTAGGGGGAGTCACTCTGACTAATACATGCAGCATTTAGAAAATCCACCCTAAAGCCTGTATACAGGAATGAGGATTCGACAATTTTGCTGGGAAAAAAACCTTACTGGAATGGAAGATAGGAGTGGTTCCAACTGTCCAATGCAATTATTCTCTTTCCTGGCAGGTTTTGGAGCTGATCGTCAACATCCAACCCAAGGACAGTGGTAGCGGCGGCGGGGAAACACGCGAATCTGTCGTCTACAAGCAAGCCAACGAAATGTTGGAAAAACTGCCGGAGAGCTATGTTCCACACGAGGTACGTGCTATCTGTACAGCTCTTGAATCTTAAAGGCAGTATACATGATTGGTATCTCGAAAATCAGAAATGTTCACAGATTTACACCTAACTTACACAATATAAACATGATGACCGTAGAAAACTTCCCCTGAAATGGTTTTGTCTGAAGTGCTATAGTCTTTGAGAAATGAGTAAAACAATTAGTTTTCGTCTCATGAGACGAAAATTCAATTCGCCCCAAAACCATTTCGCCCAAGTGCCATTTTGCCCCAAATCACTTCGTCCAAACACTACATCGCCCAAATGCCACTTCGCCCAAAAACCACTTCCTGCACAGGCCGAGGTTCAGGGCGAAATGGTTTTGGGGCGAAATGACTGCAAACCCTTTTTTGACTGTTTTCTCAAAAGCTAGACTAAATACGGAGCTGGTTTTTGCTCAGGTTGGTTTTAATCATGCATATCTTCAATCACACGGGGAGATAAAACTATTTGTAACAGTTTACCAATCATGTATACTATCTTTAAAAATTGACAGAATGTAGCATGTCATTACTATAATGCGCCTTCCTTTCATGAACTTCAGATCGTATTGACAAATATGAGAACAAAGTTGTAACATATACACTACCTTCGTTCGACGTAGCGATTTTCTTTCACAAAGAAATATTTGAGATGCTTCGAAGCAATTGATAAACCTATGGCAAATGTATGACTACTCGCGAATTCTGTTTGACCAGGTCTCAGTGGCTAGTTGACACTTTTGGACTAACTCGCGAAACCTGTTTGACCAGGTCTCAGTGGTTAGTTGACACTTTTAGACTAGCTCGCGAAACCTGTTTGACCAGGTCTCAGTGGTTAGTTGACACTTTTAGACTAACTCGAGAAACCCGTTTGACCAGGTCTCAGTGGCTAGTTGACACTTTGGACTAACTTGCGAAACTTGTTTGACCCCGTCTCAGTGGTTAGTTGACACTTTTGGACTAACTCGCATAACCAGTTTGACTAGGTCTCAGTAGTTAGTTGACACTTTTAGACTAACACGCAAGACCTGTTTGACATGGGGCCAATTTCATGGCGCTGCTTATTGCGCTAGCTGAAAACGTGTGCTTACTTTAAGGCTATTTCACGGCCGCAGCGTGCTTAAGCATGCACGTGCTTGGAAACGGGCATTGTTGCGTCGCGAGTGTTTAGCAAATTTGCCTCTGAAGCTAGCAAACGTTTGCCAGTGCTTAAGGTTACGGTCTCCATGAAATAGGCGGAGCCTCCGTTAGCACAAAATCGGCTTCTAATCAGCTCCATGAAATTGGCCCCAGGTCTCAGTGAAATGCATTTTGTGACATTTCACTTTACACCCGCCCCCGTATTCAGCTGTGCTGCACATCCCCCAATTGCTTAATCATAACAAATGACACATCATCATAAAGAGGAATAACAGGGCTTTCCAATAATATAAGATTTAAGGAAAATTATTTTGCAACAAGAGAGAAATCGTCAATCAAACTTGACTTTCCGGACTTTTTTTGAGGAGTTTATAAAACCTGTCATAATCTTTGTCGAACGAAGCAATTTTCCCAACTTGAACAGGATCTATTTTCCTTAACAACCTCATAGGTCAAAGCACGCCTTCAGAAGATGGGCAGCCTATCACCTTTGAACATCTTCCTACGCCAAGAGATCGACCGCATGCAGCGCGTAATCACCACAGTGCGATCTACACTCATAGACCTCAAGCTGGCTATCGATGGTACCATTATCATGAGTGAGAATCTACGCGATGCGCTGGATAACATCTATGATGCTAGGGTGCCGCAGAGCTGGAAAAAGGTCAGCATGAATACCTGGGGCGGATTGCAATATGTGGTCTAAGACAAGTCTATAGGCTTAGCCGGGTAACACAGCGTCCACTAAGATTGGTCGATAATTATAGCCTGCTTGCAATATCGTGGTCTTAATGTAAGACCAGTCTTAAAATTTAAGCCTGGGGCGAGCAGGCTATAATCGGTCTATAATTTTTGGACACGGCGCTGCATCTTGTTATTTGTGCTCAAAGAAGCATAGAGTGTTGTGAACATAATGCACATTATGCCCATCGATACTGTCATTGTGCTATTTTATAACTTTCGCTTCAGTTTCTTTACAAATCCTGTGGAAGCGCACGCGTCATCAAGTGGGGACGTTTTTGTTTGGCGTGAAATGACGCAAGTATAGCATGCTGCATCACTTTCCGTTAATGTGCGTGGTTTTTGGCTGGTGCAGCCGTACTTCAGTTTGACTGGTTTATTGCAATGGGCTAACCCAGCCACTAAGCCGAGACACTGAGCAAAAGTAACAACCACCACATGATTTTTTTCCTGTGTAAAATGGTACCTTTGTGGAAGAAATGCCAACTGCTTTTTAAAAAAGAATGTCTGCAGAAATTTTATTTTACCATTCATTTATCACAAAAACCATGCATGGATTTTTCAGGTTTTCTGAAGTATTACTGCAACTACGTAGCTGAAATTTTCTTTATTCTTTAGTTATGTAATGCTGTTGTTCCTGTTTTTTTAAAAGTTTCCCAATCATGTAATCTATCTTAAAGAACAAGTGTGCCTGTTTCCCACCAGATATCGTGGCAGTCAACCACCCTAGGCTTCTGGTTCACTGACCTGATTGAGAGGAACGCCCAGTTCTACTCCTGGTGTTTTGAGGGTCGTCCTAACGTCTTCTGGATGACTGGATTCTTCAATCCACAGGTTAACAAGCACTCTTTTCCTCTTGCTTAGTCTTCAGTCAAGGAGTCCAAAGAAGACCACCCTCTTTATCATATCACATATTGTACCATCCTGAGTATCAGGGAATTTCCACTCTGCAAAGCGACGTAACAATACCCTGAGGAAACACACGCAAATCTGTGGAGTGAGCCGGCTGTTGTCTTGAGCCAACTCACGCCCGAGTCATTTTGATGTAATTTAATCAATTCGGTCATGTTATGCCGAAAAGAAACGATTTCTATACTTTCCAGAAATTGTATTGGGTTCCGTTCCTTATGACTGTCCCATTCCTACCAAACTTTCAAACGACGATCTTAATTTACTTCGCAGTTTTTCAAATTAATAACAGGGATGCATGCTGACGAATGTAATGGAACGGATTCCCCAGTATGCTTTAAATAGCAGCCAATCGTCGACGCGTACAACGGCCAGCATTACCGAGTACATGTATCACATGCATGCACGGTGTTTACAATCTGCACGTGTTACATTTGAATGCCTGCAATCATGCTACAATGCACTGCCAAGCGTCTTGATTGGTCCAGCAGAGGCGACAAGATTTCTGTCGCTAGTCCCACCGCGAAATGGGGCCTTTTTTAACAGGGCCACTGTACGCAGGAGTTAGGGGGTGCGCTAAAGGGGCACTGTAATTGCAAGAGGATGATATTGTACTGCACATGTGAATGATGGCCAGTGCTTAAAGGCCCTGTATATGATCTGTTTTTGAGCGATTCTGCATATAAAACCATTATAAATCAAAAGTCTTTCTTTTACTAACCGTGGAATTGCCCCTTTTATCATTCTCTGTACTTTATCTAACAGGGCTTCTTGACCGCAATGAGACAGGAAATCACCCGAGCGCACAAGGGTTGGGCATTGGACAGCGTAGTGCTTCACAATGACATGACCAAGTCCATGAAAGAAGACGTTAGTGGGCCTCCGCCAGAAGGTAATAGACAGTTTGCGTGGCGGCCATCTTGAAGGCAATCACATTGTCACCTTGGATCTGTTGTCACATCACTTGAATAAGAAAACCTCCCCCTAACATGGCCGCCGGTGGAAAGGGTCTATACAGAATGTCTGCATGTCTTTAAATCTCCGACATGCACTGCACATAAAATGACATGGGAACTCGAAGGGGAAACTTTGAGTAAGGTTTTTATTGTCAAAATTGGGTTATTGCAAATGATACAATGGGCCTTTAAAGATAGTATACATGACTGGTAAACTGTTACAAATAGTTTAATCCCCTTGTGTGATTGAAGATATGCATGATTAAAACAAAACTGAGCAAAAACCAGCTCCGTACTTCGTCTAACTTTTGAGAAAACAGTCAAAAAAGGGTTTGCAGTCATTTCGCCCCAAAACCACTTCGCCCTGAACCATTTCGCCCTGAACCACGGCCTGTGCACGAAGTGGTTTTGGGGCGAAGTGGCATTTGGGCGATGTAGTGTTTGGACGAAGTAATTTGGGGCGAAATGGCACTCGGGGGAAGTGGTTTGGGGCGAAATGGCACTTGGGCGAAATGGTTTTGGGGCGAATTGAATTTTCGTCTCATGAGACGAAAACTAATTGTCTTACTCATTTCTCAAAGACTATAGCACTTCAGACAAAACAATTTCAGGGGAAGTTTTCTACGGTCATCATGTTTATATTGTGTAAGTTAGTCGTAAATCTGTGAACATTTCTGATTTTCGAGATACCAATCATGTATACTGCCTTTAAGCATGCGGCTTGACAAGGATCACAAACTTGTGAAAACCCTAACTATAACTTTCTTTGCAATTTCCTGTCTCCCAAGGTGTCTACGTCTACGGTTTATTCCTGGACGGCGCGGGCTGGGACCGGCGCAACTGCCGACTCATCGAACCCCCACCAAAAGTCCTCTTCACGCCTCTCCCCGTTGTTCACGTCTACGCCATCAACACCGTGGGCGCCAAGGACCCCAGGCTTTACGAGTGCCCGGTCTACAAGAAACCGAGACGTACCGATCTCACGTACATCTTCCCGTTGTTCTTAAAGACGGTGCAGAACCCTGATCATTGGATTTTGAGGGGCGTGGCTTTGCTTTGTGACACAAAGTAAAAGATGGAAGTTACTCTACTCCTATTTTTTTTTTGGTTCCTTTCTTTTGTTTCATCTCTTCTGAAGGTGTTGTTTATGTTGCATATTCAGTTAAGACAAAATAGTTGCAAAGTTTAGTAATTCAAGTTTTAAAAAAATTAGAAAGTCTGAAAAGTATACAGTTCAAATACTCCGACAGGCGAGATATGAAACTACATGTACTTGTATTTCATTGATCACTAATGTGTATGAACACCTTTTGTGGCGAGGTTGTCTGCGCCAGGCTCTGTAAGAGCCACTGAGGCAGGGTGTGCCACTCTGCCTGAAGTGCCTCTTTGCCTGAAAAAAATTGTGGGTTTTTTTGGGCATAAAAATGTAAAAAATTAATTACCTTTTCTTTTGTAACTGGCAAGAAGAAATGTTGATAAATTAAAACAAAAACTAGTTTTGTTGTTTGAGTTTGAAAATACAGATTATCATGGTTTATTTTAAAGTCTGACATTTATTTGCAACTTGCAAGGAAGGATCTGTTTGTTAATGAAGAAATATTCTTTTGCCGTCAGAATTTGCATCTCATCGTAAAGTTAAATTGTAATTTTGCTTTTTGCTTTGTTTTAATGTGAGAAAAAAATACATTTGCTGTTTGACCTGCTAAAATTGAGTAATTTTAAATGCGCGCGAGCTAAATTCGTGCCACGAAATACGCAGCTCCATAACTGCATATTTCGTGGCACGAATTTGGCTCGCGCTTATTGCTGACGAGCCTGTGCCTTTGTGTGAATTCGTGTGTTTGTTCTTTTAGGTAACTCACAAGGATGTGTAAAACCGTTATGGTTCAGAAAATAAATAAATTTTCTGCTATCTGAAATTGCTACAAATCCGTCCAGTTTTTAAAAGAGACTTAATAAAGGCTTCCATTTTGCTGTGCTTGTATAACATTTGACTAAGGACTTGGCATAAAATGTTTATTCTTTGTATTGTGCTGAAAGTGTTTTTACCTAGTGTGAGTGGTGCGTGGAATTTTGAAGGAAAAAAAAGTATTTTAAAATGATTATACATTTATTCGTACACAAATTGTTATTTTTCCACTTTCCGTCCATTCATTATTCCGGCTAGTATGAATTCAATAAATGGCAAAAGAGGTGAAATTATAAATTGCTAATTGTAAACAAAATCTATAAAAATCTGTTTTACGTTAATATCTCCAAGAATTTTTACATTTCTACTCCCGCTTATCTTCATAAAGAGGGCCAAGAATTTCTTGTGCCACGCCATGCCATGCATACTGATTCGAAAACATGAAATGTCATCCTATATCTTTATTTTTTGTATTGGTATATGCTAATTGATGCTACACGCTTCTGAATTACATGTACATGTAAATAACGTGTGCTTTGCTGAATTGAAATTTGTTTTTGTATTTTTATTTTGTGTGAAATGTGACCTATATTGTTGGATCTGCACCTTCATAATTGGCACTGCCCCGCCCCTCTCCTGCCCCACCCCTCTCCTGCCCCACCTCTCTCCTGCCCCACCCCTCTCCTGCCCCACCCCTCTCCTGCCCCACTCTTCTTTATACAACCAGTCCAGCATCCTGGAGAAAGATGCAGGACGGTTGCTTACCACTCCATTTTATAAGTCAGTGGTTTAAGAGTAATACAAGAGAGATGTTAGTTAAAACAAAATGTAAAATATAATTGCACATAAAGTAAATTGCATATACAAAGAACTAAAAGGTGATATAGTTCAGGAAATGTATAAATTATTTAGAATAATTTGTAGAAATTACACAATTTTGCGCGTGTTTCCGCTGGAAATATTTATTGTGGGTGAAATATTAAAATGCGCGCGGTACAATGTTAACAATGCACGCCGACTGCATGTAGAAAAACAACTAAATACTCCAAATATTTATGTACAGTCGCCAAAGGAGCGGAATGCATTTATTTTGAGCGAGCAACAAGCCGAAAAATGTCCGGTGAGCGCACCAACTGAACATTCTTTAAATGTTTAAAGTTTGGCTAGATTTCGGTTTGAGTTACGTCAGTCGTTCAGCCCTGTATGTTCAGCCCATGCATGTGCTTTCTGGAAGCGAGCGGTGCTTGTTTGGAAGATGTGATGTTTATGGCCTCAAATTTGCCGACTTTATGCAAAGTTGTAAAAGGGGAAACAAAAAATAAATAAAAAGGACTGTCATTTGTGGACATGAATTTCAATTTGGCGACTGAAAACAAATTCACGAATTGGTAGGAGGAATGGGAGTGGGTGTGTTTGGGTGTGTGGCACACAGTCGCAGTGGTTTCATTCGTCCCTGGAGAACAAGGCGCATATCCGAAAGGGCGTGCCCCTTTCCTCGAGGTGCCGTGCAGCTGATAAGAACCCTCCGCGATCCGGGCGGATGGATCGGTTTTGCCCGGTCGCTGGGGCGAAATTTACGGTGAATGCAAGCTGGTGACGGAAAGTACGACGTGGAATGTTTTAGCTTTGACGCTGAGGTGCCCTGTGCTCATTTAGTGCGACTGGCTGGACCGTTTTACTGGACTTTTAATTCAACTGTGTGGAGTGTATTGGCCTATTTAGCCAACGGGTGTGTCCTCATGGGGGTGTGGCCCTGCCGGCACATGTGGCCAGCTTTGCATAGAGGGAGTGCCTGCACTTGTTTGTTCCTGAACGCGTTGGATTGCAGTACACGATGCCCACCGGTTCCCCAAAGCATGGTAGGCCTGATTGTATAATTATTCTTTTATTTTGTATAAAGAACAAAGTTTGTATACGTTGTTAGAATTGTCGAGTTGTCTCGATTATGGACGAGCTATCGAGAGTCGAGTTGTACATGTACATTTACGTCATAACCCTGTTGAATAAAAGACAGGGCCTGTCTTTTTTATTTTTTATTTTTTTTAATCGACTGGCATTAATCCTTGACGGATTTTTACGTTCTTGGTACCAAATGAAAGCTGATAACTTTTTCTATTCTAGAAAAATACCTATTTAACTTTTAAAAAAAAATTGTACGCCCAAATCGGCCCAAACACGGGCAGTGCAACTTTAAGTGGATGATGTCGCGGTAATTGTACAATTGTCTTGACGGATTTAATCATTAGTATTTTTCCCCAAAATAACAATCGTGGATATATTTGTACATCATACAACTAGGCCTACAGCTTGGAGTCGGAGCCAGATGTTTCACACTGTGCGGCGTTCGCGTACAAAGCCGAAGCCAGTCGTTTCGTTAATGGCCTATATTTAGCCACGTCGCCATGGATACAAGCCAAATGCGTGTCAAACACCTGGGTGCTCATTTCGTGGGCGTTCATTGGTGGAAAGTTGCTCATTTGCATTAGGCCTATACGCGCGCACCACAAAAACCCCTTTTCGATGCAGTCACAGACGTATTCAGTGCGTGAACGTACGGCCGGACGGACGTTTGCCAACATCAGTTAAGTAATGGATTCCTTAAAGTTGCATTGCCCGTGTTTGGGTGAAAGGATTAAAAAAATTAATTTACACAAAAATTAATTTACACAAGCGAACGAATTTAGAAAGCTTACGTGTCTCTGTAACGAAAAATATCAAAAACTTAAATTTCCGACGTCGGGAATTGGAGATACAAGCCTTTTTCTTGAAACGTGCTTCACATGTTGTACATGTGCGCGTACGCTCATATGTACATAGTATGTGTACAATGTACACATGTACGCGCACATGTACATTTACGTCATAACCCTGTCGATTAAATGACCTGCCAGCCTTTTAATCATTTCTTGTTTTTAATCGACTGGCATTAATCCTTGACGGATTTTTACGTTCTTGGTACCAAATGAAAGCTGATAACTTTTTCTATTCTAGAAAAATACCTATTTAACTTTAAAAAAAAAAATTGTACGCCCAAATCGGCCCAAACACGGGCAGTGCAACTTTAAGTGGATGATGTCGCGGTAATTATTTCTGAGCGACTGCAGTTTTTAGAGACAGTAGGCCTATATCAGTCACTTTTGGCGGGAAATTTTGTTCAAACTGTTTTTTAGCCGAGAGGATGAACACTTTCAGACAAAACAACCCTTAACAGCCCTTTCAAACGAAACAAGGCACTATTCCTTTGCTATGGAGCTGCGTATTGCGTGGCACACATTTGGCGGGCGCGCATTGCTGACGAGCCTGTGCCTTTAAGGTAAAACTGAACAAGAAACCGCCTACTAACTTGCCATGATATGAGTGTACGCCTGCTGCCAACACGTACGCCTGTTGTACGCCTGCCGTACGCTTGCCAACTGCAACTCATACGTATACATTTCTTTTTAAAGCTTGCATTTTGAACACTTAACTCCTAGTAATAATATGTCGAGCAGAATAACATATTACGCCATGTATCAAGTATGTACAATCATTTTTGACGATTCAAATAACTTTCAATTTGGCGTCGTTGGTAGGCCTATAAGTTCGTAATCCAAATTTTGTTGCAATAATTTTATACACTTCTCGAAAACCTTTGCGGAAAATATCTGCAGAGTAAACATTGACCGGACATGGCGGGAACTCCACCCGCACGATACTGGGTTCGAGTAACTTTTGTGAGGAAATGTTAGTGGACGATACTTTTGAAAGCTTTTAATTAAACAAGATGTTCAATTTTGTGGAAAATGTGGAATATAAAAACACTAAAACTTTGAGGTCATTTACAGGTAAAAGCGTTGACAGAAAGAGAAGTGAGATGACTTTGAGGAGGTCACTTTTCGACACACAAAGTGCAACTCAAAAGCTCAAGAAGTGTCCGTGAGTATAAATACTTTATATAATTTATATCTCGTACAACATACATTATGTATACTCACAATAAAAGTTGGGAATATTGTATTGAGGGTACGCATTCCGATTGGACAAATTATTGTATCTGCTTGAAGCGGGCCTCCCACTGTGCGATTTTTGTCACGAATTTCCTACGATTGGGCACGATTGTGTGTAGAGTCTACAGGCAGTCTCCGATAATCGTACCAATTCGTAGGAAATTCGTGGCGAAAATCGCACAGTGGGAGGCCCGCTTAAAGATAGATCTTTCGCACGGGCGGCCATGACAGGGGGCAGTCACATTGTAACCGTGTGTCGTGCACGAGTATAGGCACTTTGTGGATCTTGTCATATGTAAATATGCCGGCTGTCATGGCGGACGCCACCGGTGCTAAGGGTATATTGATCTTAATATAGATCAAAATTACAAACTGCTAGAATTTAACAAACGTCAGAATTATAATTTGTTGTAATCAGCCAAACAACATGCGCTAATAATATTAATTTATCATAAAATCCTTAATGACTTCTTCGTACCTCTCTGGTCTCTTATATCTTAATGTATTGTACAGAATTTGCAAAAATCGAAAAGCAAAACTACCTAAATGTTAAACCTTATACATGTATAAACTCTGTTCACGCCGAAGGACAGAGCTGCGTTCCATTTTCCACTTAGGCATCAGCACTCCCCCCCCCCCCCCTTGCCCCCCCCTTTCCCCCCAACCCCCCAATCCCCCCTTGACCCCCCCCCCCCCACCTTCTCCTACGCCTATGATGCGTTCAAAATCTCGTTGTCAAGACGAAGATTAAAACGCAAAAATAGTGTGGTTCCTTTCCAATCATATACAGCTGACTTTCCGCCCAAATATTGCCTGAATTTAGCAATTTAATTAGTTAACCTTTTTTAATTTCATTCTAAAGGATCATTTTAATAATACCGCGTACATTGCGTTAAGCACTGCTATACTTGTACGTTTATTTTGTAACCATTGAGATATTTCAGATGGAGACAGATGGATGCCTTGAACATTCCAAGTCAGTGATAATAAAACGAAGCATGCATCTCTTATTTTATTATAATTTTTAAAACTACAAGTCGCGTTACGTGTGCAATGTTTTCCACTGAGTAATGTATACCATCAATAGATATACACTGGATGAAGTATGCAATAGCAGTTGGCTATACGAGAATTGAAGCCATGCGCCGGCTGCCATTGTGCCCCACGAACAATGCTTGGCCTAGACTGCTCCCCGGTCCATGCGATCGCTTGCATGCCACTTAACACATGTAGACCATGACGTATACTAGTGAAGACAGTGTGACCAGTCTAGGCAATGCATTGTATTAGGTGGGGTACAATGGCGGACGGTGACTTCAATTTTAGACTTCGTTGCTTCATCCAGGGTATATATATCGATGATGTATACACTGAGTACATTTCTACGGAATCCATAAAGTCACATTCTCGTGCGCACGAGAGACAGTTTTTCGAAATGTAATTTCGAAAGATGTCCCTTTATGTATGGGCTCCCTTTTTTTCAATTTGTAAGATTTTCAACATTTAATAGCAACTTGGTTATTAATAAACCTTGTATATACAATATACCAAAACCGAAACCCGAAGGGAGATACTGCATTACCAGAAATTCAACACGACGGCAGTTATATGTCAACATTGTCTCAAATGACTGTGATATTATATTATGTCTATAGCATCCCTCCAGCCCTCTTCCTGTCATATTTAATTCCTCCCAGTTTCAATGTATCGATTCCCTTAGTTCAAAGCCAACTTCTAGTTATGTTTCTACTCTTATTATTAATGTGCAAAACGGCAAATCGATTACTAATGATTTTAACAACATAATAGAGTTTTACTACAGACTCAAGTCCATCACAACGAGGAGACATAAACAAGTCATTTAAAAGTCCTATACAGTGATTTAAATTAAGGGCCATGGACTTTTGGTTTGACTAATGTGAGGACTTGTGATGGATTCGACTACAAACCTTTCTACAGAAATACCACGGGGGAAGCATGATACACATCCCCTTCTCCGTAGAGGTTGGGTGTGTCTCCACGTGCGTAGGCCTACCAGGGCGGATTTGGCTTTTGGTTAAGGGTGGCTCCTTTGCCCAAAACATGCCCTGCTAATTTAGGTGCTTTTCTTGCAATTTAAGGCACTTTTATTGGGGGGGGGCGGGTCTTTTTAAGTTGCATAAGAGGGATTTTTAATCAATTCATCTAAACTAGATGCACCAGCGATCAGCTCACCATCCGTCTTCTTTAGGTATTTGCTCCGACTAATCTCCCTTTCTGAACTTGTCCACACAACCCTTGTTTGTGATGTCTGCGTACATTGTCTCCTCTTCTTCTCGGATGATGGCCCCAACTTCTCCCCTCCTTAGGTCCAAGTCAGCGTACACCAGCCCTTCTACGTTCCTCTGCTGCATGATTTTCTTGTCGTTCTCGGGAGGGTCATCTACTGTTTGGGGAGGGACTTTAGGGGTCGAATTGGCCCGGTTTTTGTAGACGTGGTAAGGTATGACAGGAGGTGGTTTTGCGGCACCGGTCGGTTGAGCACTCACAACGCGTGTTGGACCCAAGAAAGGCTTGACGGATACGGTCGGCTTTTGAGCCGCGGCGCCCGGGTCATCGTGGAATGTTATTTTCGGTGTTTGGGTAACTCCATCCTTGGGTTCGTTTTTCGAGGCACCTTGCACATTTATAGCTTTTTCTGGATTCCGAGGGGTGCTTTTTGCAAGGACGCCACCGAGTGTCTTCGTTTTAGCGGCCCGTTTATCAGGTACGGCGTACACAGCCTCTGAACCCTTTCCTCCGATTGTGTGCCTCTTCATTTCTCCCTCTGCCATGTGCAGAGATTTAGTCGTGACAGTGGGAGAAATTATATCGGCAATGCTGTGATCATGTTCAGTTTCTGACTGTTGGGATTCGGCCGAGTTGCCCGGAGATGCTGAGCATGTTGTGACTGGACCAAGATCGAGCTGCGTCTCGGCGCTACCCGTCACACTGGTGCACAGCCCACTGCCAGGACTCGCTTGAGGATCGCAAGAAGGGTTAGTGTTCGGTTTTTGACGATCTTTAAAGAGAAGCCAATGCAGAAGAAACGCGATGACGAACAGCAAGACGATGGCTGACACACATCCTCCAACAAGCACAAATGTATTGCTGGTAGATTTTGAAACATCACTGTCGGACTTTGATGCTGTGGCGATAGGTTTAGGAGCCGTGGGTTGAACTCGGGGATCGTCAGTTTCACTGCTGTCAGTTCCGACTGATTCGTCCCACTGAGTAGATGGCGACTGTGATGTAACTAATACTATGGTAGGCTCGATCGCGACAGGCTCGGTAGGCTCGGTCGTGATCTGGGCGTCAACTATCAACAAGGCAGTTTGTCTCTGCCTCGTTAACGAAGTGTTGCCCCCTGAACATCTCACACGCCACTCTACTGCCGTTGTGTTCCGTTCTGAGAGGAGATATGATAAGGTTCATTCCATTCCCAGTTAATTTGAAGGTGCCAGAAGTTTGTATTCTTTTCCAAGGTCCACTGGTTGATATGAACCAAGCATATGAGTCGTCTGCCTGAATATGAGGCTCACAGAGGAACGAAGCACTGGTGCCTTCTCTCTTGGTAAGACGGGTTGGTTCGACAACCGTGTTTATCGGGTCTACTACCGTGAGAGCCGCAAGCGATGAGAAGTGTTGCCGTGTCGTATCGGAATCGACTATCGAATATACATAGCATATGTATTTTCCTACATCACTTCGTTTGACATTTTGTATGTGCAGAGTCCACTTAGAACCTTCAGACGAAACCGTATATCTCTCAGTCTCACGTGGGAGCAGGGACGTACAATAGGAGAGAAAAAGAAGCGAGCCTCCTTTTGAGTCTCCGTTTTTCCAGTATAATGTGTAATCTGGCTTTCCATCAGGGTACGGATGACCGCATGCTGTAACGTTGAGTGTACAACTCAATGTCACGTTATCTCCTATCACGGCCAAGGTATCCTGTGGCGATTTCGAGATGAAACTGTTGCAGCCACCTTCATGCACCAACACCATCAAAATCGTCAGCAGCACCATGACGACACGGCGAGGTTAGGAATGTGGTATTTTTAATTCACAAAACAATTTAAAAGAAAAGGTTTGTACAGAGCAAATTTAGTTTTGCGTCTTCATCCAGTGCAATGCATATCTGCAGTGTGTGATATCCTCGTATATAAAGTCCACGATAGACACGGAAGTCTTAAATTTTGGCTCTGTCTCATGTCTAGTTTGTAATGTTCTTTCCTTCCTTCCTTGTGTAGCGACAGAAAGAAAACACCAACACGCATAGATACAGTAATATTTCTAAAAACCCTACTGAATAATAAAAATGAGCGTGTCGCTGTTAATTTCGTATACCTAGAAACTGTTATTTTTTCGACGGAAAACAAATTTGTCGTCTACTCTTGAATTTTGAGGTCATCGCAAAGACACAATGGACCGTTAATTTGTCTTACACAAACGGTAACCAAGTTTAAAAGAACTCCCACTTATGTGCTTTTTGTTTCCAGTTAACTGATATTGCTGTCGAACTATTATTCATCGATGTAATAATCAATAAGGATATGTAAACGTCCCGTTGGTTGATTTTCGTGACAGATATCTTATTGGAAAACTAAAAACTTCGGAGGAACAGGAAAATTATGTTTCATTCAAATTTATTTTTCGATGCGAAATCGATAATTGCCTTTAATAAACTCTTACAGTTTAAAGTCGTAGGAACGCACCACGTAAAACGTTTCAAAAATCTTAATTTAAAGGTATATTCTGCCCGCGACTGGGCGATTTAATAAAAGACAAGAAAATGTAGTCCAAAGGTAGGATGATCCTTAAAATGTCCTGTTGGCTGTTTATAGCACGAAAGACACAATCGCGACATTAATTTAATACGCGACAGACGAAGTCGACTACTGTAGTGTATGCTGCTAACCTTTGTCCGATGCATAAGTTATTTACGTAGCGCTCGGTACTGGCGTAAGTCTCAACGGCTTTGGCGTAATGCCAATTTCTGGTAGATTGCATTTGGAGCTGAATTTATGCATGTAGCCGTCATAAGGTTATATGCCGCCTTTTCTGTTAACATTTCCAGTTTAATACACATTCACATTTTATTTAACGGTGACAGGGTCAAGAAATTAATTCAAGACAGACATTCCAGGAATGTACATGTATCTTTAACGCGTATCATGAAATTAAGTTGTCCTCCTTTTCTTCCAAGTTGTTAATACCCTGTTTACCAGTGATTCTAAATAATTAACCCCCGTCCCCCTGGGTTTGGTTTCTTTAGATTCAAATTTTTACGTCCTAGCTCCACCACACGAAGAAGTACTGCCCGACAGTTCGGAATTCATCAGATTAAAGCTAAGGGGATGTGTTCCAAAGCTGTCAACATTTTCACGGTTCTACAGAGCGTAGTATTTTTGAAGACCACCTTCCCTCCCCTAAAATACTTATCAAAATTTGTTGTCAGTACCGTGAAATGTCAACATTTTACAGTGCATGTATGTAAAGTCGTACGCCGCCCTTGACCCCCACCCCACCTCCCCTCCCCCTTTTTAACGCTTTGTAGTTCCGTGAAAATGATGACAACTTTGGACGGCTCCTAAATATATTAACAAAATATTTTTGGTAATGTTCGTTCTTCACCAAGTATATATTTTACAAAAGTAATACAAGGCTCTCACTACCGATACAAATAATATTTTATGTAAGACTCTGCTACAGAAAGATATTTCTTATATAAAAGGTTTTTTTCTGGAATCGTTTATATGACCGCATACGAAAATGTCAATAGTGCTTTATCATGCGTTTAGATACATAGTTTGTGCAAAATTAATAGAAAGTCATTTTCGACCAGAGGTGCAATCCAAATGCAAAATAATTAATATAAATCGTATACACATGTACACTATTCACAATAAGCTAAGGATATTGTGCATGACAGACACACCCTGTCCCAAGAATAGTGGACAACACTCTTTAAAAAAACGAACCACACTTTCTGCTAAGCAGCTCCATGAAACTAGTCTCTGAATGACACATTCTATGCCGATATTGTATGTCTATATGTGACCCGGTGTCACGATCTCAGATATTCCGCGTGCTCAGATGTTCCGATGACGTCACCGAACATTTCAGCACGTTGCGTGCACGATTTCAGATGTTCCGCGTGCTCAGATGTCCCGGTGTAAAAGGTAAAACTGTCCCCTTGTAAATGTGTCCGCGTGCTTACTGGCGCATATGGCCTCATCGTACGTACATGTGTTTATCTCTTCTGACTCTCAGAAAGCCCTGCATGCTGCGTAAGACCCCTTGCTTAAGTAATCAATTATTTTTACGTTTTTTCTCTAAATAGGGGGCCTACGGCGAAACGGCATGAACGCTCCGCCATGTCCGCCGGCCGCCATCTTGCAAAAATGTCACTACATCTGCGCGCATCAAAGTACGTACATGGCGCGAATTCTGCTGATCAACTCAGCACTGCACCTAAGCTGGTATAATTACATACGCTGTGTGCATGACGTTCCGTGACGTAAGCTACCATATTTGGTCATCGGAACATCTGAGTACGCGGAACATCTGAGAGCGGGACACCGGTCCAACGTAATCAGGAATAAGATGTCTCCGGTTCAAATGAAGACCACATAATCGGGTTCTTGCGGAAATCTGAGGAAAGTAGTACAGCATCTGGCCGGTGTGTCCGGGTTCTGGGGTTCACATCCCGATGATACGAGAAAATGGTTTTCTCTCAACCGTGCTTGATTGTCTAAAATGGCTTTCAATATGATTCGGTCGTCTTAATGCTACAGCCTGGCGCCTGTTTTTCTCCAAGTCGTGAGGACCTATTGCACCGACCCAGCAGACCTCATGGACACACGATCATTGCAATTAGCATATACATGTACATGTACATATTAATCTGCCTTCCTGAACTTGCCCACACAACTCTTTGTTTGTGATGTCTGCGTACACTGTCTCCTCTTCTTCTCGGCCGGATGATGGCCCCAACTTACCTCCTTAGGTCCAAGTCGGCGTACACCGGCCCTTCTACGTTCCCCTGCTGTCTGTCCTGTCGTTCTCCAGAGGGTCATCTGCCAGTTGGGGAGGGACTTCAGAGGTCAACTTGGCCCGGTTTTTGTAGACGTGGTACGGGGTGATGGGAGGTGGCTTGACGGATACGGTCAGCCTTTGAGCCGTGGCGCTCAGATCATCCTTGAATGTTATTTTCGGTGTTTGGGTTCTTGGGTTCGCTTTCTGAGGTGCCTCGCCCATTTGCAGCATTTCCTGGATTTCGAGTGTATTGGTGTTAGCGGCCCGTTTATCAGGTACAGCCTCCGAACCCTTTTCTCCGACTGTGTGCCTCTTTATTTTCTCCCCGACACGTGTGGACCTTTCCCTGGTTTGATCGTGACATTTTCTAGATTCTGTGGTCCATTTCGAGGTGTTCTTTGCAAGGACGCTGCCGAGTGTCTTGGTTTTAGCGGCTCGTTTATCCGGTACGGCGTACACAGCCTCTGAACCATTTTCCCCGGTTGTGTGCCTCTTTATTTCTCCCTCTTCAACGTGTGGACCTTTTCCCGGCTTGGTCGTGGCAATGGGAGAAATTCTGTCGAGAGTGCTGTTAGCATGTTCAGTTCCCGACTGTTGGTCTTGTCTCGTTTCCACGATTGCCGGTGTCTGTTGGGATTCAGCCGAGTTGCCCGGGGATGCTGGGCGCGTGGTGACTGGACCAAGATCGAGCTGCGTCTCGGCGCTACCCGTCACGCTGGTGCACGGTCCACTGTCGGGACTCGTTTGAGGATTGCAAGAAGGGTCGGTGTTTGGTTTCTGACGATCGTTGAAGAGAAGCCAATACAGGAGAAACGCGATGACAGACAGCAAGACGATGGCTGACACACACCCTCCAACAACCACTGAGATATTGTTTGTGGATGTAGGAGGGTTTGAAGCACCGCTGTCGGATGTTGCTGCCGTGGGGTTAGGTTTAGGAGCCGTGGGTTGAACTCGGGACTCGTCAGTTTCACTGTTATCAGTTCCGTATGTTTCTTTCCCTTGAGAAGATGGTGGTTGTGAAGTAACTGTGGTAGGTTCGGACATGACAGTGGTTATCTTTGGATCTTCGTCCCACTGAGTTGATGGTGATGGACCTGAGGTACTCTCGGTCGTGACGGATGCTATCGCGGCATCAACTATCAACAAGGCAGTTTGTTTCTGCCTCGTTAACAAAGTGTTGCCCCTGAACACCTCACACGCCACTCTACTGCCGTTGTGTTCCATTCTGAGAGGATAGATGGCAAGGTTCATTCCGTTCCTAGTTAGTATAAAAGTGTCTGAAGTTTGTATTCTTTCCCAAAGTCCACCGGTTGATATGAACCAAGCATATGAGTCATCTGGCTGAAGATTAGCATCGCAGCGGAACGAAACGCGACTGCCTCTCCCCTTGGTGCGGCGAGTCGGTTTGACAGCCGTGTTTATCGGGTCTACAACGGTGAGGGCCGCAGGGGATGAATAGTATCGTCTTTTATCAGGATACGAATATACACAACATCTGTATTTTCCTGCATCGCTTCGTTTGACATTTCGTTTGTGCAGAACCCACTTGGAACCTTGTGACGATATTATATATTGTGACAACGTGGACATGCAGTAGGTGAGATAGTGTACGTCTCCGTTTAAGGTTGTGTGTTCCCAAAGCAACGTGTAATGTGAATGTCCATTATATATACGAGGACCGCATACTGCATCGTTGAGTGTACAACTCAATGTCACGTTATCTCCTATCACGGCCAATGTATTCTGTGGCGATTTTGTGAAGAAACTATTGCAGCTACCTTCACACAACAAAACCAACAGCATAAAAATCGTCAGGAGCTCCATAGCTTGAACTCGATGAGGTCAGAGACATACTAGTACAATTTTCACCAAACAAACAATTTCAAAAAAAATGCGAGAGCAAATTTGTGCTTGCATCTTGATCCAGCGCAATGCATATCAAGTCCCATCCGTACTGTGCACGATGCCTGATATGCCCACAATAGACACGGAAGTTTTGGCATTATTTTTTTGACTCTGTGATTGTGTCCGGTTTGTAAGTATTTTTCTTTCCTATCTTTCTTGTCTGGCAACAGATAGAAAGAAAACAATAACACGCCAATATTATTGCAGACTTAAAATTCATCATCAAAACTTTGCCTGGCAACGGGCATTTTAAGAAATGAGAACGCTTGAGAAACTGAGACAGCCACACCAGTTTGATTTGTACATTGTCAAGATTTACGGAACACAATTAAATTATACTGCACTTATTACTATAGAATCAGGTTAAAGTATGTAGTTCCAGATCGCAAAATACCAAATTCGGTACCCCACCCCCCCCCCCCCCCCCCCCCCCCACCCCCCCCCCCCCCCCCCCCCCCTCCCCCCCACCCCAAAAGCCTAGGCCAAAGCAGGCAATCCCAGAATATAGGTTTTGCTGGATCCTGACAGGGAATCTTCTTAACGCATGAAAATCGACTTTATTTTATCAATATCAGGCTGAAAGATCAGACTAGGGTGTGACTTACGCTGCACAAATAATGATAAAGCCTTATTGTCTTGATTTATTTTAATGAAATAGACTAGTTTTTCATGTAAGACGATTCGCTATCAGGATCCATGGAAACTCATTTGATTCTCGGGTTGTCTGGTTTGGCCTGGACATGTTTGGGACACCCTGTATAGTGCTAAATACATCTTTGTTGTAGCCAAAAAAATGTAAACTGTATCGGTGGTCTTAAGCGGGCCTCCCACTGTGCGATTTTGGCCACGAATTTCCTACGAATTGGTACGATTATCGGAGACTGCCTATAGACTCTACACACAATCGTACCCAATCGTACCAAATCGTAGCTAATTCGTGGCAAATATCGCACAGTGGGAGGCCCGCTTTACGATCAGACCCCATAAATCTTTGGCAAAATGACGAGGACATGCAGACACACACAAACAGGAACACGCATAGAAGCAGTCAGGCAGAGAATCGGCTTTCTAAACCAATTCTCAGTTTTTCTGTTAAGCTGATGGTCCATTTCTCATAATTACTATATATAAAATAAATTTTAAAGACTACAACGAACGATACCATTTATTTTTCAATTTCCTCGTCCAAGTGGTCATGATAATAAAAATAATTCACACTACTGTATATAGAGCAAAGTTTCTGCCTTGGTCTATCAGACCAGTTTCTCGGTTAATAGGCCTATGTATAGGTTAAACTCGTGTTAGTACCAAAAGTAATTATATTATTTTATTTTTTTACATTCTTTGTCTTAGCGTATAGATAGACCCCTTCCATGGGCGACCATGATAAGGGCCAGTCACATTGGCACCGTGCGTCATGCACAAGTAGGCATTATTGTCACATCATTTAATTACGAAAACCTGCCCCTATCATGGCCGCCGGTGCATCAGGTCTAATCTCCCTTTCTGAACTTGCCCACACAACCCTTGTTTGTGATGTCTGCGTACACTGTCCCCTCTTCCTCTCGGATGATGGCACCAACTTCTCCCTTCCTTAGGTCCAAGTCGGCGTACACAAGCCCTTCTACGTTCCTCTGCTGCATGCTTTCCCTGTCGTTCTCCGGAGGGTCATCTGCTGTCTGGGGAGGGACTTCAGGGGTCGAGTTGGCCCGGTTTTTGTAGACGTGGTATGGCGTGACGGGAGGTGGTTTTATGACGACGGTCGGTTGGGCACTCACAACGCGTGTTGGACCTAAGGAAGGCTTGACGGATACGGTCGGCTGTTGAGCCGCGGCGCTCGGATCCTCCTCGAATGGTATTTTCGGTGTTTGTGTCACTCCATCCTTGGGTTCGTTTCTCGAGGCACCTTGCCCATTTGTACCTTTTTCTGGATTCCGAGGGGTGCTCTTTGCAAGGACGCCACCGAGTGTCTTGGTTTTAGCGACCCGTTTATCAGGAGTGGCGTACACAGCCTCCGAACTCTTTCCTCCGATTGTGTACCTCTTCATTTCTACCTCTGCCATGTGCAGAGATTTAGTCGTTACATTAGGAGAAATTCTATCGGCTATGCTGTGATCATGTTCAGTTTCTGACTGTTGGTCTTGTCTCAATTCCACGATTGCCGATGTCTGTTGGGATTCGGCCGAGTTGCCCGGAGATGCTGAGCGTGTGGTGGCTGGACCATGATCGAGCTGCGTCTCGGCGCTACCCGTCACATTGGTGTACGGTCCACCGTCAGGACTCGTTTGAGGATGGCAAGAAAGGTCGGTGTTTGGTTTCTTACGATCCTTGAAGAGAAGCCAATACAGAAGAAACGCGATGACGAACAGCAAGACGATGGCTGACACACACCCTCCAACAATCGCAAATGTAATAGGAGAAGCACCATTGTTGGAATTTGCTACCGTGGGGATAGGTTTAGGATTCGAGGGTTGAACTCGGGGGTCGTCGGGTCCACTGCTGTCAGTTTTGACTGTTTCGTCTTGCGCAGATGGAGACGGCGGATGTGGCATGCCCACGGTAGGCGCGGTGGTGATGGACTGTATCTTGGGACGGACTATCAACAAGGCAGTTTTATTATGCCTCGTTAACGAAGTGTTACCCCTGAACACCTCACACGCCACTCTACTGCCGTTGTGTTCCATTGTGAGATGAGAGATGGTAAGGTTCATTCCGTTGCTAGTTAGTCTGAAGGTGCCCGAGGTTTGTATTCTTTCCCAAATTCCACCGGTTGATATGAACCAAGCATATGAGTCATTTGTTTGACGATTACAGCGGAACGAAGCGCGGTTGCCTTTTCTCTTAGTGAGACGAGTCGGTTTGGCGGCCGTGTTTATCGGGTTTACTACGGTGAAAGCACCAAAGGATGAACAACGCTGTCCCAGATAACGGTTGACACGAGCAACTTTAATGCATCTGTATGCTCCTGCATCACCTTGTTCGAAATTTTGTATTTGCAGGGCCCACTTGCAACCTACGGATAAAACCATATACCTCTTCGTATTTACGATGTTTGAGTAGTAGGCCTACGTGGACTTGCAATTGGAGAGACTGGTTTGGACTCCGTTTGAGAGACTGCGTTGCCAATGAAACGTGTAAAGGCTACGAAGACTGCATGCTGTAACGGTGAGTGTACAACTCAATGTCACGTTATCTCCTATCACGGCCGAGGTATCCTGTGGCGATTTCGAGAAGAAAATGGTGCAGCCACCCCCATGAACCAACACCAACAGTAGACAAATCTTAAGCAGCTTCATAGCAACGCGGTGAGGTCAGCGACGTAGAATTTTCAGCAAACACAAGTTCAAGGAAAATGCCTAGAGCAAATTAGATTCTGTGCTTGCGTCTTGATCCAGCGCAATGCAGTGTCATACTGTGCACGATTATGCCTGTGATAGAAACGGAAGTTTGGCAATTTATACTGAATATGTATTAATTACAAATTTCATTTTTAATGTACATAGCCTAGTCTTTAATTCCTGGTTTTTTCATATTTATGTTTTATGTCATATACTTGATTTGTACCTTTCCTGTAAATGGCGATTTATTCGCGACTAATTTTTCTTTCTCTTGGTAATAGAAAAGAAAATCTGTCTGCTCTTTTTTTTCATGGTGTCTGGTAAAGCATACAACCACACAACTAATGGGCACATCTCTGACTTTTTGCACGAAAACAATTCTTCAAAAAACACCATCGAACACAGACGGTTTTCGGAGTTTTTTGCGTGTAAAGGTATGGAACTGATGACCGTGTTTACTCGTGTTTCTCAGGATTGCGTCACGGGGTCATGCGCATATCATTAATACCGAATGAACGTTTCAGAAATCGTAAAAAGTTCATTTTCGAAAACCGCACTTTTGCTTGCGATATATCCACTTAAAACGGACGATTTGAAATAAACAGCGGTGTAAGTCGGCTTGAGGGATATGTGGACTATCGAAAAAGGTGCAAATGCTGGATTTTTCGTCAAGGGGGATTCTAGCTCTTTAATTTTTCTGTCAAAGCTGGTGCATAGTCCATTTCTCATAATTACACACATAAAATAAATTCCAAAAACCACAACGATAATTTTTTTTCTCAATTTCCTCGTCTTATTACATGTAATTAGCCATGATATCTAAAGTAATATACACTAATGTATGAACAAAGGTTCTTGAATAAACATAGGCCAATCAGGCCAGTTTATCTGTTAATATGTAGGTTAAACTTGTGTTAGTATACAAAACGTAATAATATTTTGTTGGCACTTTTACATTCTTTGTCTAAGTGTATATAGATAGACCCTTCGCACGGGCGGCCATGACAGGGGGCAGTCACATTGTCACCGTGTGTCATGCACGAGTACAGTAGGCTCTTTGTGGATTGATTTCAATAGGAAAACCTGCCCGCTGTCATGGCGGACGCCACCGGTGCTAAGGGTCTATTGATCTTTCGCCAGTGACGTACAGATCAAAATTACAAACTGCTAGAATTTAACAAACGTCAGAATTATAATTTGTTGTAATCAGCCAAACATCATGCGCTAATAATATTAATTTATCATAAAATCCTGAATGACTTCTTCAACCTCTCTGCTCTGTTATATCTTAAAGCCATATAGAGAATGTACAAGTATCGAGCACCAAAATAGTTCCGACCTGTCAATCAAGCCGAACCCGCCGACCAATCACAACAGAGTTAGCAGACATCGCCCACATAGGTCAAAGTGCATTGCATCACAACAACACAACAACATACATTTTGTACGGTGTTGTCTGCGGTGATCTGGGTGAATTTTTGGTTTCAAGGCCGGACGATTCGCTGTACAAAGGTAAGAAAGCATGTCTTTCATGATGATATGATATCCCTGTATTACTAGCCCTTTACTCAGTGTATTCTAATATAACTGTTGACCCTGAAACATGAATACCTTTGAGTTTTTTTCCAATGAATCTGTGTTTTCCGTTAAAAGTCCCATTAGTTTGTGCAATGTGTGTGGACATTTTGAGGGATAGCGTGTGAGGCATTGCAACAATATCCATGGGGCGGAGTTAACTGGGAAAACTCGGAACTATGCATTAACATTCAGTTTCTTCGACGCAAACTAAACCAAATTCTGAAGACGAGGAGTGGAACGCATAAATAGTCTGGTACCTTTCTGGTAAGTTTTCATGTAAGTTTACCATGTACATTGCCTTAAACACTGTTACCTGTACATTTATTTAGTAATCATTGGGATATTTTAAATGGGACACTGCCTTGAACATTCCAAGTCAGTGATAATAAAACGAAGCATGCATCTCTTATATAAATTAATTTTTTAAAACTACAAATCGCATTACATGTACAATATTACTGAGTAATGTACATACCACTGAGTACATTTCTATACGGAATCCATAAAGTCACATTCTCGTGCGCACGAGAGACAGTTTGTAGAAATGTATTTTCGGAAGATGTCCCTTTATGTATGGGCTCTGTACATTTCAGATTTGTAGAATTTCAACATTTAATAGTAACTTGGTTATTAAAAAACCTTGTTTATAAAATATACAAAAACCGAAACTCTAAGGGAGATACTGTATTACCGGAAATTCAACAAGATGGTGTAGGTAGGGAGTAAACATTTTCTCCATAGCAATGACTGTGATATTGTATTATGTCAAGCATCACCAGTCCTCTTCCTGTCATATTTAATTCCTCTCAGTTTCACTGTATTGATTCCCTTAGTTCAAAGCCAACTTCCAGTTATGTTCCTACTCTTATTTTTAATGTGCAAAACGGCAAATCGATGACTAATGATTTTAACCACATTAAGGTTTGACTAGCCAAATTTATTACAACGAGGAGACATAAACAAGTCATTTAGAAGTCCTTCACAAGTCCAATTACAAGCAACGGAGTGGACATGCAGGATGTCGATAGCTTGTGATTTAAATTAAGGCCCATGGACTTGTGATGGACTTGTGGTGGACTTGTGAAGGCTTGAGTATAATGTGAGGACTTGTGATGGACTCGACTACAAACCTACAGAAATACCGCGGGGCGGCATGATACACATCATGTCATCCCCTTTCTCGGTATAGAGGTTGGGTGTGTCTCCACGTCTTCCACCACGTGCACAGGCCTATCAGGGGCGGATTTGGCTTTTGGTTAAGGGTGGCTCCTACTGTGTACCGAAAACATGCCCTGCTAGAGGGGGCCGGAAAATTTTGAAATGTAGGTGCTTTCCTTGTTATTTAAGGCACTTTTGTTTTAGTTTCAGGAGAGGGATTTTTAATGCAATAATTTATTTATATTTATTTTCAAACATTAGTTCGCCGCTCAAGAGAGGGGTTGCAACCCCCTCAATTATAAAGAAACCTCGTCAGTCCAGTCCATCCGCACTACAAATCAATTTATATAAACTAGATGCATCAGCGATCAGCTCACCATCCGTCTTCTTTAGGTATTTGCTCCGACTAATCTCCCTTCCGACTAATCTCCCTTCCGACTAATCTCCCTTCCGAAACATCTCCCTTCCGAAACTTGCCCACACAACCCTTGTTTGTGATGTCTGCGTACATGGTCTCCTCTTCTTCTCCGATGATGGCAGCAACTTCTCCCCTCCTTAGGTCCAAGTCGGCGTACACCAGCCCTTCTACGTTCCTCTGCTGCATGCTTTCCCTGTCATTCTCTGGAGGGTCATCTGTCGGTTCGGGAGGGACTTCAGGGGTCGACTTGGCCCGGTTTTTGTAGACGTGGTATGGCGTGACAGGAGGTGGTTTTATGACGCCGGTCGGTTGGGCACTCACAACGCGTGTTGGACCTATGGAAGGCTTGACGAACACGGTCGGCTTTTGAGCCGTGGCGCCCGGGTCATCGTGGAATGTTATTTTCGGTGTTTGGGTCACCCCATCCTTGGGTTCGTTTTTCGAGGCGCCTTGCTCATTTGTTGCCTTTTCTAGATTCCGAGGGGTGCTTTTTGCAAGGACGCCACCGAGTGTCTTCGTTTTAGCGGCCCGTTTATCAGGTACGGCGTACACCGCCTCCGAACCCTTTCCTCCGATTGTGTGCCTCTTCATTTCTCCCTCTGCCATGTGCAGGGATTTAGTCGTGACAGTGGGAGAAATTATATCGGCTATGCTGTGATCATGTTCAGTTTCTGACTGTTGGTCTTGTCTCACTTCCACGATTGCCGATGTCTGTTGGGATTCGACTGAGTTGCACGTAGATGCTGAGCGCGTGGTGGCTGGACCAAGATCGAGCTGCGTCTCGGCGCTACCCGTCACACTGGTGTACGGTCCACTGTTTGGTTTGTGACGATCTTTGAAGAGAAGCCAATACAGAAGAAACGCAATGACGAACAACAAGACGATGCCCGACACACATCCTCCAACAAGCACTAATGGAGAAGGGTTTGAAGCACCACCGTTGGAATTTGCTACCGTGGGGATAAGATTAGGATTCGTGCTGTCAGTTTTGACTGTTTCGTGCGACTGCGCAGATGGAGATGGCGGCTGTGGCATAGTGATGAGAATTATCTGGGGACGGACTTTCAACAAGGCAGTTTGTCTCTGCCTCGTTAACGAAGTGTTGCCCCTGAACACCTCACACGCCACTCTACTGCCGTTGTGTTCCATTCTGAGAGGAGAGATGGTAAGGTTCATTCCGTTCCTAGTTAGTCTGAAGGTGTCCGAGGTTTGTATTCTTTCCCAAAGTCCACCGGTTGATTTGAACCAAGCATACGAGTCTTCTGCCTGAAGATTAGCCTCGCAGAGGAACGAAGCGATGTCGCCTTCTCTCTTCCTGCGACGAGTCGGTTTGACAGCCGTGTTTACCGGGTCTACTACGGTGAGAGACGCGAAGGATGAATATGAATGTCCCACAGGGTTGACACCTGAATATACATGGCATCTGTATCCTCTTGCATCACCCCGTTGGGCATTTTGTATGTGCAGAGCCCACTCGAAACCGTCGGAAGAGACGGTATATCTCAGTGCATTCACGATATTTGAGTACGTTGACGTGCAAATTGAGAGATCGATTTGGGCTCCGTTTGAGGCAATGCGTTGCCAATGAAACGTGTAATAGTCAGGAAGACCACATGTTGTCCTGACGGTGAGTGTACAACTCAACGTCACGTTATCTCCTATCACGGTCAAGGTATTCTGTGGCGGTTTCAAGAAGAAACTGTTGCAGCCACCTTCATGCACCAACACCCACAACATAAAAATCTTGAGCAGCTTCATAGCAACGCGGTGAGGTCAGAAACGTAGAATTTTCAGCAAACACAATTTCAAGGAAAATGATAGAGCAAATTAGATTGTGTACTTGCGTCTTGATCCAGCGCAATGCAGTGTCATACTGTGCACGATTGTGCCTGTGATAGAAACGGAAGTTTGGCAATATATGGGATTTTGGCTATGCTTGTGTCTGGTTTGTAGGAAATTGTCTTTCCTTCCTTCCCTGTAACGGAAAGAAAACTCCAACACGCCCATTTTATTGCAGAGTGACTTAAATTGGAAGTGCCTATATTTTTCCCCTAATTCGTAATGTGGGTTTGTTTTCCGCAAAACGCATGCATGTAGTTTGTGAACAAACAATGCGCAGAACCCGAAAAATAATCATACTATAATAAAAACAATAGGCCTATACAAAATTTGTATAAAACAAAACACCTTTTTAACTGTGAGCGATTTGTGTTTGTCTACGTCTTTAATTTACGCATGAGTGTACGCAGTATCTGCCATTGGCTTCGTGTCTGCCATCGCATCCACCTCTGTAGCCCCGGTTCGAAGCCCGTCCGGGTCAGTATGTGGATTGGGTTCTCGGTGTCTGGTTGATTTCGTGGTTTATAAAACTGGCCATTTCTTTGAGTTGTTTCTTTTTTAAATTGATTTTATGGCATACAAAGGCCCTTTATAATATGCCATTAACTATACGGTATTATTTTTTTTAAACTTTGCTTGGGGAAACCCCCAAGAAATCTCCCGGGGGAAACCCACGCGGTCAATTAGGGACCGCAAACACAATCCACATGGCCTACACAAACCGGAATCGAAACCCAGGAGGCCAGAGGTGAAAGGCGGGAAGGAAGAAGGGGAGGGGAGGAGGGACACCACAACGCCAACCCGACCGCCGCGTTCATAGGATGTACCAGCGCCTGTTTTGTCCATTTTCCTTTCGCAAGGGTATTTGTAGACTTAAGGTCAAGTCTCTAGACAGTCGTATTTGGTCCGTCTGACGCCTATAATCCCCACACGCAACAGTCGTTGTTATGAATAGTACCTGTCTAGAGACTTGAGAAACCTGTATTCGCGCCAATATGAATGCATTCATGGCGCGTAATATATAATCACGCAGTTGCCATAGAACAAGTCAGAGGAGTAACATGAATATTAATGTAGTCTTGCGTTTCGACCAATCAGCTCTCTACGTCCAATTCTGGTAGCAAACTCCATAGACCGTGTACAAAACTAGAGGTCGATTAGACTTGTTCCCAGTCCATTCGCGACTACGCTGCTGCGGTTTACGAACCAACCGGTCTAGTTACAGACTTGACATCAAGTCTAGGGTATTTGCTGCACACCGAGTTTCCATGAACTTTGGCGTATAGCCAATTTTCTTGTGTATTTGCAGTTCGATTTGCGTATACGCCCGTCGTGTCCTACTCCTTCTAACATGTCTCATGTTTGGCTGACAAAATTTCAAACAAAAGCAACTCTCTGTGATTTTACAAATGAAACTATTTTTTGACTTAATTTATATTTAATTTTTTACTGTGCTGAAATTATCGACACTTGGGCCGGTTTACGGCCTGGCCGTTCATCCGTCCGGCTCGAGCGAGAGGACATGGTCATAGCGGGGAGAAAGAAAAAGGTGAGTTGTCCATGTTAAAGGGGCGCGTCTAGATCACATTTTTAAGACTTCCATGGGTGTTAAGATTTTGATACCATATTATTTGTCATATTTTTCTCATTACCATTTTGAAATTTCGTGCTCTCAATCCGTATATTTTAAAGGCTCTCGTCAAAAATCCACATATTTTTTGTAAACTAATTTATCCGTTCCATAAAGCAGTGCTGTGATCACACCAACCTTTTGCTTCCACTTTTAAATTGGAGATTGCAAATTTTCTGTTTTCTTCTCAGGGATAGTATATTGGGGAGGTATTTTATATGAGTGTTGGGTTAGAATGAAATCAATTTTCTAAAAAAATCTGAACAAGATCCTTCATTATTATTTAAAATAAAGCTTTTGCGGATACCGTGCGTTTCTGATACTGTGTAGCACAGAGCCCTAATCTGATGCACGTGCACACTGAGTGCACCCAAGCACATGCGTACGTGCGTGTCATGCATCGAGTGAATGGATTGCGCGTGTGCGATACGCGCGCAAGAGTATACAGTAACAAAAAATATTACAATAACAAAAGCACATGCAGTTGTAAACTGAAGTTTTCAACACCAAACGGACAAAAATCTCGCGGAAATCTTTCAAAACGAAGCTACATTTTATATAACAATAATAATATTGGATGTCTTTTCGGGTGATATGAGAATATACCGCACTCGTCATGAAAATACCGAACTCGCCCTCGGCTCGTTCTGTATTTTCATGACTCGTACGGTATATTCTCATATCACTCTCAAAGCCGTCCAATATTATATAAATACTGGTACAGATTGCCAATTTCATAAAGCCGTTTAGCAGGAAACATTTGCTTAATACAAAGTTTATTTGCTTTGCAAAAATGGATTAGCAGGCAAAATCATACGTCAATTTGTGTTCTTAGCAAGAGTATCAGAACATTAGTCAAGTGTACTACACATCACAAACGATATTGACTTCTAACCCATTTTTTACAAAGCAATTAAATTTTGTATTAAGCGGGCCTCCCACTGTGCGATTTTGGTCACGAATTTGGTACGATTGGCTACGATTTGGTACGATTGTGTGTAGAGTCTATACTAGACAGTCTCTGGTAATCGTACCAATTCGTAGGAAATTCGAGGCAAAAATCGCACAGTGGGAGGCCCGCTTTAAGCAAATTTTTCTGCTTAATAGCTTATCAAATTTACCACTGGTCATTTTCGTTCCCCTAGGTTGTTCATAATTACGGACATGGTGGCTCTGGTGTTACGCTACATTGGGGCTGCGCATTGGACGCCACAGAGCTTGTACGACAGTGCATTGCAGAGCTACCAATGGCCAAACTGTAGCTGGACAATCATTCATCGGCTGAGATTGTGAGAAAGACTACGAGACATCATAAGGTAGGCCTACATCAGTAGGGCTGTTCCAGTTATTTGAATATTTGATCGATAACCAAATATTCGAATAATGATTTTTGTATTTGAATATTCAAAAAGGTTAATCAGTAATGAGTTGATCAGTAAATTGGGAGAGAAAAGAAATGTGTTTTTTTACAGGAGAGGTATTTTCTCAAAAGCCCGGCGCAAACAGAAAGCAAAAAACATGAAACACGAAACCAATTCGTTTACTCCCCTTTTCGCGTTTCAGTGTATCCACCCCGCAAATAGAAAGCAGAAAGGCCACACAACAAAACAAAAATGCCACCGAAACGGATACAGCGCCGCCAGGGACGACAACAGAGCAGTACAGTCACATGATATATTGATACCACGTGATCCAGAATACGAGCGATGATTGGTCATCGGTTTCTTCAGTAGCGAAACAAGTTCCGCAGACTGTAGACCGAAACGTTTGATTTAATGAAAACATGTTTCGCGAAACAAGCAGGATTGTTTCGCAAAACAACGTTTTCTGTTTTGGGGTAATGCATAAAAAGTCACGTTTTTGTTTCGCGTTTCGTTTTTGTGGTGCTCCAAATGTACGCAGTATGTATTTTGTATTTCTAGATTGATCATACTGCATTAAAATTTACTCTATGGTATATGATAAATCAGGCTAAACGATTATTCGATATTCGATCGAGAATTGACTCGGCCCTACATTTCAGTGGGATAGATAATAAGGTTTCAAAAAGGAGAACTACATCCAATAATATTCGTGCGTGTACCCCCCATGCCTCCTGGATCCCCCTCCTCCGGATCAGCCCCTGCAAAAGAGGTGCGTCTGACTCTCAGAGTGGTCTGTGTGGCATTTAACTACACTGTTCACACATGAGCAGTATGTACAAATTTTGCTTAGTCGAATTCAGCAATTTCTTGAATAGACATGGTGACCCGTGACGTGCTTGTTTTATCTAGCACGCCCTCTGTTGTTTAATGGCAGGCAAAATAATACAGCTTGGTCTAAGAAACTTCATAAAATCTATAAATTATATCGACTTGGAAAACACAAGCTGTCTTTATTTGGCTAAAGAGTAAACTCGTAGTCGGCAGTCAACGTGTTAATGACAATTTTAAAGGTATTTGCTTTGAAACCAAAGCTACGTAGAAAAACATGGACTTGCCTATGTAAACTAGTGGGCTTTTTGCCTGTTGACTTTTGTCTCAATCAGGGCGCCCCAAATGTAAACACGTCACATCGTCTATAAAGAGGCATGCGTTCAGATCAGAAAATCCAATCCAATTGAAGCTTATTGAATGAAGAAGTTTCTCAAATGTGACCATGGCTATATTTAACGTTTGATGACTGAGGTACAAGATTCTAAGCAGTATGACAAAATTTTGCTTGCTTGGGAAGGGTAAAAAAATATGACCTGGAACAGGCTCCTTTAAGTCTAAAGATAGATTGAGGTTAAATTTATATTCCATAAGACACTTCACTTATGCATTATGGCTATGGTATTTTTTTTTTTTCCCAGTATTATAAATTGTTGTGCTAAACTTGTATTCACGATTATGATTAATGCTACAGCCGAGTGCTTCAATTATTTCCGGGTAGTAAAATAACAGAGAACCACCTACAATGTATGTATATTCCTTCATTGTATTTTTTCGCATTTCTTTTGCTCTTATTAGACATTTATTTCACATTACCTAAATTCTTTAAAATAAATTTTACAATTCTTTAAAATAATAAATACAGTAAAATAAACTGATCAGTATGCAATAGGTGTCTATATAGTTTAGTTTTTGTTTAAAGGTAGTATAATCGTTTGGTAAACTGTTAAAAACGGCACGATTTTCACTGGTAATTGAAAACATAGGTTGAGAAAACCACCTTGTAGAAATGTCAGCCACATAAATGCAGTAATACTTCAGAAAACCTGAAAAGTGCGGTTTCAATGATTGAATGGCTCCATTCATTTGGAGATTCAAATATTTTTCTCATTTTTCTCATGAATGGGGGCAATTTAGACGAAATTATTTCACAGGATGATTACTACCATTACCATCTTGATAACAAGTATAAAGCTTGTAGATTACCTTTAATATCCGACATACTAATAAAGGCATTAAAAAAAGGCAACTCTCTCAACTTTTATGCTAATTACGGGAAGGGCGAAAAACCCACATTTAAAACCTTTTTAAGGAAAACAAAATGCTGGGAAAATTCCCTTCCGGCTCCATGTTTTGATGGCAACCAAGTTAAACAACTCCGTAAATTAGCATTATTGCGTCCTTATCCACAAAAGTGACTTGACGTTTTGAATTTTTATTTTACTACTATTATTTTTTTTTCGTCAGCAATACAAGTTTAGTGCCTTGTTCTGTCTGTTAATTGACTTCACAAAATTGGCTACTAACTTTTTCGGCTCAGTAACGACACCTGCGATGTCAAAGTCACAAATGATCGCAAGGAAAGTGTGGCTAAGTAGAAATTAGTCTTTAGTGGTTATTATGCTGAAAAGCGTTTTGGACTGAATTAAGTATGATAATAATATTTATTCATTTCTATAGCGCAAATTCCATACAAATATGTTCAAATGCGCTGTACATTTCATAAAATTACAAAAATGAGTCTGCGTTAAACATCTACAGTTATTTAAAGTTACAGAAAATTAATACACCCACAAACCGACCATCACAAAAAGCAAAATTTATAAATAGCCATCTGCAAATCATCTCAAACTGGCCAAAGCTTGCAATGTCAATGTCACTAAAGCCGTGTTCGCGTTGGACTTTTTTTCGGGAGATTTTACCGAGACGACGGTAAAGTTAAAAAAAATGGCTAAATTTTACTGCTGTCCGCATTTGGACTTTTTTGACATGGGACAATTTTACCGAGACCATCACCTGGGAGAGCATGTGCATTGTCCCTTCGCAGTTGACCTTCACGGCCCGGACGTACACTTCCAGAGCGCTTTTACCGACTCAATGTGTCCGCATTGGACTTATTGTCTCAAGAAAAGTTACCTGGTCAATTTTCCTGGGCATTAGTTCGCCACGAAAAGTAACCGCTGGACTCGGGGGAAGTTACTGAGAGGAAAACCTCCTAGGCTGTCCGCAGTGGATTAAAAATGGGAAAAGTACCCATTGTCTCGGTAAGTTTGACCCAAAAAAGTCCAATGTGGTCAGGCCTTAGGACTCGTCTACAGAACAGTGTTTGTATATCACCTCACAAGGAGGGCTTAATGTATCTAAGATCAGTCTGTGTTGGTCGTGCTGCTTTTTTTCTGTCGCATCAAGAAAAGGCAGTGAGCAAGATCTGACGTGAAAGATCAGGGAAATACAATAATGTTAATATTGCTTCCTTGATGCGAGGAGGGTCCTTATTTGATAGAGCAATGTCCGAGGTCTTTGAAGCACAGTTCACATTTCTTGGATGTATCACAAAGGGGAATGGAACAAGCGTTTCTGTATTAGTGTCCTCGTTGTCTGACGGATGGCAGTTATCGACGTCAGAGTATGATTATCTAGAAGAAAACAAACAAATAAGAATATGTTAACTCTTTTAAACATTTGGTAATGACTGCGACAATGTGACCGGCTCCAGCAAAACCCAACACTTGTGTTGAAAATTCAAAATTTAAGTTTTGGTATCAGCTTAGTGTGCATACAAAAAGGTATCTTTTAAAACATGTTTGAGGAAATTCTGATAATTTTTGGCAAAGTTATGACCAATTAAAGTATGACAGATCAGAAAAAGTGAAATGGGGCTATTGGTCTTTAAAGTTTGACAAACTAGTTGATTATTTAATTTTTTGTCAATAATATGAGGAATTTTGAGACGGTTCAAACAACAAAACAAATCTTGAATGTATCCCGATGTTGATTCTGCCAAATTTTCAAGTTGGTCCCAGAGGCCATTTTTTAAGGTTGTGGCCCCATATTACGTGATGGGAAATGCCGAGAAGCGTCGGGTTTTGCCAGAGTCGGTCACAATGTTGCACAAATAAAGGGCTACTGAAATACATGTGTATGAAATAAAATACATAAAATACATGAAATAAAATGCAATTTTCCTTTTCCTATAAGGAGGCGTTAAGATTCGGCCTAACCTTGCATCAGGGCGTCTCCATCCAGGCACAGACGTTTCTGTACTGACTGAAGGGTGCTCATCATTGACAACAGCGTTTCGTCAGAATCAAATAAGGTCATACTGCAGATGTCACACTGATAAGGAGGCGTTAAGATTCGGCCAATCACTTGAGCCCCTATTTCAATAGAAGGGTGCTGAATTTTATCAAGACCTAACCTTGCATCAGGGCGTCTCCATCTAGACACAGAAGTTTCTGTATTGGCTGAAGGGTGCTCATAATTGACAACAGCGTTTCGTCAGTGTACAAAAGGATCATCTGGAAGAAAAGAAACAAGTGAGATTCTTTTATTACACCAGCCATACTAATAAGTAGGCGTTTACATTCCGCCAATCGTTAGAATCCATTTTGTAATATAAGAACGATTGTGCTACTCTAATACCAGTGAATTAATCAAGACCTCACCTTGCATCAGAGCGTTTCCAACCAGGCCTGAGCATTTCTGTATTGGTATCCTTGCTGTATGACTGAAGGGTGCTCGTCTTAGACGACAGAATGACGTCAGGGTCCAATAAGATCATCTTTAGAGAAAAGAAACAAATGAGATTTGTTTATTACACCCACCATGTTTAGATGTCATATACTGATTAGGAGGCGCTTAGATTTAGCCAATCATTTTTTATATGAGGGCGATGATGCTAGCGTAATACCAGTTAATTAATCGAGACCTAACCTTGCATTAGAGCGTCTCCATCCAAGAAATAACGTTTCTGTATTGGCCGAAGGGTGCTCTTCGTCGACAACAGAGTGTTGTCAGAGTCCAATAAGATCATCTAGAAGAAAAGAAAAAAATGACATTATTAGACCAACCATGTATATATGCCATTCTGATGAGGAAGCGTTATAATATAAGGGTGATGGTGCTAGCCTTATACCAGTTGGGGGCGGTCGGGTTGGCGTACGGGTTCTTTCCTCGCCTTTCACCTCTGGGGTCCCGGGTTCGAATCCGGTGCGTGTATGTGGATTGGGTTTGCAGTCCCTACTTGACCGCGTGGGTTTTCCCCTGGGGCATTTCTCTGGGGGTTTTCCCTCCCACTTCTAAAACTGCAACTCCTTCTTCGTCATCTCACGTTGATAATATAGTATAGTTAAAGCTAAAACCGTATAGTTAATGGCATAAAGGGCCTTAGTTGCCGAAGATGCCATAAAATATACAACAACAACTTATACCAGTTAATTAATCGAGACCTAACCTTGCATCAGAGCGTCTTCGCCCAGGCACGGGCATTCCTGTATTGGTATCCTCGCTGACTGAAGGATGCTCGTCTTGGAAGACAGAGTGACGTCAGAGTCCAATCAAATCATCTGGGAGAAAAGAAACAAATAAGATTTGTTTGTTAAATTACACCATACTGATGGGGATTACACTAGATACATGCTTCCTTCTGGTGATGACCATGACATGTGACGATTAAATAAAATGAAAAATTTCGTTTCACAGAAATCGGAAAGCATTTTGCATTGGTCAAACACTAGAGTCCCTTTTTGAATACATGTGTAAAGATGATAAACCGAGACCTAACCATAGAGTTATATATATATAGTAAACTAGAGTGCGCACTCCCAATACATGATGTGCTGATATGGACGCCGCCATTTTGGCTTAACGCTATGGGTGCTCGGTGGGCAAAGCTGTGTTGCCCACTTTGCACTCATAGCGTTAAGCAAACATGGCGCCGCCCGCATCGGCACGGTCCACACACGTGGCTTGAATAGCCAGTGCACACTCTAGTTTACTATATATAACTATATGGACCTAACCTTGCATCAGAGTCTCCATCCACCATCCAATTTGGCGTATTCCTTCGGTTGCTGGGTGACGTCCAATCAGATTCCCTCCTTGCATCACCAGTTGCAAGCCAACAGCATCTTGGTCTGAGATGGATCCCCTCATCATCCGGCACCATTCATTCCGTTGCTTTCCTGGATGCGCTCCTTGTTGGTCCTTCCACGTCAGGAGCTGAAGGTCTTTGTGCTAATGTCAAAGAGAAAAAAAGGGAAAACAAAACCCTCCCCCACCCCAAAAAAAAAAAAACACTGCTCCCCCCCCCCCACCCAAAAAAATAACAACAAGCAAGAAAACAAACAAAAAACACAAGCAAGAAAAAAAAAACAACGAAAAGCAGAAAAAAAACCTTTAAAACATTAGTGTTAAAACCCTGTTAAACATGCTTACCAATGTTACCAATATATTCTTACCTTCTTGCTTAGTGTACAAGAGTGGAAAAACTGGCCTCAGCCAGTTGGGACGAAGCCTGTTACCATGCGTGTTAAACATGCTTACCAATGTTACTAATATATTCTTACCTTCTTGCTTAGTGTACAAGAATGGAACTGGTAACTGGCCTCAGCCAGTTGGGACGAAGCCTGTTACCATTATAAACATTCTTACCAATGTTACCGATATATTCTTACCTTCTTACCAATCTTTAATACAAATAACTTTTTACTTCTTACCTATTGACAATTTCTTACCATTTTATACTTGGCTGAACATGCGACGATACGCGGTGCGCAGACGACCGTAAGCGGTGCGTAGACGACCGTAGGCGGTGCGCAGACGACGGTACGCGGTGAGCAGACGATGGTTGGCGAACTTCCTTGTGCCGGTAAAGTTCTTTGCCGGACTTACAGATTTTTTACGTGCGAGTGCCGAGTTACGACGAAATATGTGGTATAAAATTTACAAACATGGCCCCAGTTTTAAAAACAACAGATTTTAGAAACACAAATGGCAGCCCACACAATGGGGGTAAGAGGGGGCGGAGGCGGGCGCGGGCGCCGCGGGTGTTAAAAGATTATCAGGTGGGCACCGTGACGAAATATCCCCAGTTAAAGAGTCATTTTATTTTTACACATTACATAGGCCTACAAGCACAAAAACTTTACACAGCACGTCACTAGCACTACGTACAACATTTCAAGTTCACCCTCGACACAAGAGGGCGCTGTTTAACATAGCAAACTCCCCACTACAGATATGATTACTACTATTTGCCGATAGTTGGTTATCGGACTTACGGACATAGTTCAACCGAATTAACAACCTACATTGTACACATCGCCCATAAAAAGTACAAACGTTTGAAAGCGTTTTCAAACGGTATCTCGTCGGCAATGGCAAATTTGAAACATTCGACAAACGTTTCCAAACGTTTGCCGAACGTTTGTCGTTGACGCCCATAAAAAGTACAAACGTTCGAAAGCGTTTTCAAACGGAATGTCATTCATATACGGCGTAAATTCATATACGTTACTTGTTTCCATTATATATGAGACAACTGGGGTTTGATATTCACAGCAAAACATAATGTTCATGGAAAATGTTCATGGAAAAAAATGGTGTTTACATGAGTTGTTCATAGCGCAACCGAATTGATGTTGATAGCGCAACCGAATTGATGTTCATAGCGCAACCGAATTGATGTTCATAGCGCAACCGAATTGATGTTCATAGCGCAACCGAATTTATGTTCACAGCGAAACACATTAAGATGTTTATAGCGAAACACATTAAGATGTTTATAGCGAAACACATTAAGATGTTTATAGCGAAACACATTAAGATGTTTATAGCGAAACACATTAAGATGTTTATAGCGAAACACATTAAGATGTTTATAGCGAAACACATTAAGATGTTTATAGCGAAACACATTACATGTAGATGTTCATACAATAACAAAACACATTTTGATAATAGAAAAACACATTTCGATGTTCATAGCAAAACACATTTCATGTTCATACGGAACGACCAGAGATATTTGGCGACGAAATTTTTCTTATTTTCGAATTTGGTCGTGCCGAAACGACCAGAGATATTTGGCGACGAGATTTAGAGGCGAGATTTGGCGACGAGATTTTGCAACGAAATTTTTCTTATTTTCGAATTGGGTCGTGACAAAAACGACCAGAGATATTTGGCGACGAGATTTAGAGGCGAGATTTAGCGACGAATTTCTTTTTATTTTCGAATTTGGTCGTGACGAAACGACCAGATATATTTGGCGACGAGATTTAGAGGCGAGATTTTGCGACAAATTTTTTTTATTTTCGAATTTGGTCATGACGAAACGACCAGATATTTGGCGACGAAATTTAGAGGCGAGATTTTGCGACGAGATTTTGCAACGGAATTTTTTCTTATTTTTTAGAATTTGGTCGTGACAAAACGACCAGAGATATTTGGCGACGAGATTTAGAGACAAGATTTTGCAACGAAATTTTTCTTATTTTCGAATTTGGTCGTGACGAAACGACCAGAGATAATTGACAACGGGATTTAAAGGCGGGATTTTTCGACGAGATTTTTCTTATTTTCGAATTTGGTCGTGACGAAACGACCAGAGATAATTGACAACAGGATTTAAAGACCGGATTTTTCGACGAGATTTTTCTTATTTTCGAATTCGGTTGTGACGAAACGACCAGAGATATTTAGCGACGAAATTTAGAGGCGAGATTTTGCGACGAGATTTTTTTTTATTTTCGAAACGTTCACTATCGAGCAGTAGTATTCTCAATTGTCATATCGTTCTGTTTTATTTTTCGTAGTTACAAACGGTACCATAATTATTTTCGAAGTCACGTGATCTGTATTTGTACAATTTCTTGTCCACGGGGCGTAAATTTATACGGTACTTTTAATTCGTTTCCATGCCAAATTTGAGACAAATTTCTTTTGATTTCTTAGTCGAGACAAGACTGGAATTTATTGTTTAAAAAAATATATGATTTAGAAATAACCACACACACCAAATAAACACACCAAACAAACAATAATTTGATTTTGGGTGGGGGTGGGGGAGAGCGATCGGGGGCGGGGATTCAAGAAATTGTTCTTTTCCAATTTTTTTTCTTTTTGAAAGTCACCTCTTTTTTTTGTGCAGAGGTCTTTCATGTAAATATTTACATACAATAAAATTAATACTAACCATTACAAACAAACAATAAAATTACGAATAATTTCAATCGCGGTCAGCCTACAGTTTCAATGCAGCATTGCTAGTTTGTGGGAGGGATTTATATACAATTACGATACAAGGATATATAATTAATTCATATATTCATGTATTTGCATAATGCAACGCACCAGGCATTGCGGACAGCCTATCATTTCAATGCTGCATTGTTAGTGGTGGTTCGTGTTTTTTATACAGTTATAATATTTATATATTCAAAATATGTTTGCATAAGCAACGCTCAAGGCATTGCGGACGGCCAACTGATTCAGTGCACAAGGCACTGCTTGGGACTGGACTGCCTACGACGATTCCAATGCAACATTGCTAGGGGCTGTTTTTAAATTATGCAATGCATCAGGCATTGCGGACTGCTATTGTTTCAATGTTGCATTGCTTGGGATTCTCCGTTGAAAGGTTCAATTATAATATTCATGTTCAATTATAATATTCATTATATTTATTGCATAAATAAAGCAATGCTCCAGGCATTCCGGACGGCCTACTGTGTCAGTGCACCAGGCACTGCTAGGGACAATACTCATAATTTTAATTAATTGCAGCAGTGTTCCAAATACGTATACATGTATTTTGGTTTCATTTTTTGTGTTGCTGGCACTTTCCGCACCACACATTTCGGTTGTTTTTACTAAAGTTAAAATTGTTAACACTTAGAAATGTAATTTATATTGCTCCCCAATCAATTGTTCACTATTTGACTTGAACCTAAATGAGTTTGAAGGGCCACCACCTCACCCCAACCCCTTCCCCAATGCACTGCGCATGCGCTAGCCTGGCTTTGCTTGCTGTAGCTGTTTGACGGCTGTTTGCTGCTTTAGGCCCCTTTGCGAAACACACGCAACTGCATACACACATACATTCATATATCCCAGTTTATTTATTTTTATATGTAAATTCATATATCGAACTGCGCCAAACACAAAAAAAGTCTCGACAACTTCTGCGAAAACGGGAAACCTACGGCACCTGACCTATTCTAACCTATTCTAACCTGATCCTAAGCTACATGTAGTAGGCCCTACAACCTAACTACATGTAAATCTAACTACGTAGGTTTCCCATTTTCGGCTGAAGCAAGCGCGCCAAACTGTGTTTTAGCATAACGCGCTTCATGATTACGAGTGTAGGTGATTGTGTACAATTATTGGTTGTATGTTGTAATTACCCATTCATACTGATCTCGCTTTAACTCTCGTTGCACTCGTTCATACACGCTGCTGAACGCTGCTGAACGCTGAACGCTGCAACCCAGCCTAAGTTGTAATATGCAAGAACCCCATCATAAATTTCGTGCATTTCATTTTTGGACAATGTCCCAGATACTGTCAAGTGAATTATTTGTTTTTATAGATTATTTAATTTTATAATTTGATTTTTTAGACAACACGTTTACTAATTATTGCGTTTTTTCAATTATTTTTAATTTAAAAAAAAAATCACGAAAACATGTGGTGCGGTTGTTTGTAAAAGAAATACCGACAAATGGATCGAACATTTGGAACACTGCCATGCAAAATAGGGGATTTAACTACAATATTTCTAGGTCTCTCTTCAGCATCTATAGGAGTTAGAGATGGAGATATTTGAAGGAGCTGAGGAGCCTTGCGAAGGAACTGTCTTGCTTAGGCTGATCTTGAAATCTTGAATTTGATGGAGAGGTCTCTGTTTAGCATCGAAGGAGATAGGTTAAAGATAGGGACGTTTGGAGGAGCTGAGAAGCCTTGCGAAGGAACTGTCTTGCTTATAGGCTGATCTTGAAATCTTGAATTTGATGGAGAGATCTCTGTTCAGCATCGAGGGGGGTTAGAGATGGAGACGTTTGGAGGAGCTGAGAAGCCTTGCGAATGAACTGTCTTGCTAAGACTGATCTTAAAATCTTGAATTTGGTGGAGAGGTCTCTGTTTAGCATCGAAGGAGATAGGTCAGAGATGGAGACGTTTGGAGGAGCTGAGAAGCCTTGCGAAGGAACTGTCTTGCTAAGGCTGATCTTGAAATTTTGAATTTGATGTTTAGCGAGCACGCAGCCCCAGTTCGGCATTTTTTTCACCGTAGAGATAATATAATTATAACATTTTAATACTTTTTCGAGCGGGGCGGGGTTGGGGGCGAGAGTGAATCGAGTGGGGACCAAAAATTAAAACATGGGGAATGGAGAACCCTATTTCTTTTTGTTTTAAATGAAGGAATAAAAAAGAATATCACATTTACCCTGTGGAGGCCCCTCATACGAATAAAATTAGAAGCCTTGCATACAAACAATAAAAATACAATAGACATTACAAGTATTGCGGTCAGCGTACAGTTTCAATGCAGCATTGCTAGTTTGTTGGAGGGATTTAATAAAATTAATTCATTTATTCATATATATTCATACATTTGCATAATGCAACGCACCAGGCATTGCCGACAGCCGTCGTGACGAAACGACCAGAGATATTTGGCGACGAGATTTAGAGGCGAGATTTGGAAACGAGATTTTGCGACGAAATTTTTCTTATATTAGAATTGGGTCGTGACGAAACGACCAGAGATATTTGGGGGCGAGATTTAAAGGCGAGATTTTGCGACGAGATTTTGCAACGAAATTTTTCTTATTTTCGAATTGGGTCGTGACAAAAACGACCAGAGATATTTGGCGACGAGATTTAGAGGCGAGATTTAGCGACGAATTTCTTTTTATTTTCGAATTTGGTCGTGACGAAACGACCAGATATATTTGGCGACGAGATTTAGAGGCGAGATTTTGCGACAAATTTTTTTTATTTTCGAATTTGGTCATGACGAAACGACCAGATATTTGGCGACGAAATTTAGAGGCGAGATTTTGCGACGAGATTTTGCAACGGAATTTTTTCTTATTTTTTAGAATTTGGTCGTGACAAAACGACCAGAGATATTTGGCGACGAGATTTAGAGACAAGATTTTGCAACGAAATTTTTCTTATTTTCGAATTTGGTCGTGACGAAACGACCAGAGATAATTGACAACGGGATTTAAAGGCGGGATTTTTAGACGAGATTTTTCTTATTTTCGAATTTGGTCGTGACGAAACGACCAGAGATAATTGACAACAGGATTTAAAGACCGGATTTTTCGACGAGATTTTTCTTATTTTCGAATTCGGTTGTGACGAAACGACCAGAGATATTTAGCGACGAAATTTAGAGGCGAGATTTTGCGACGAGATTTTTTTTTATTTTCGAAACGTTCACTATCGAGCAGTAGTATTCTCAATTGTCATATCGTTCTGTTTTATTTTTCGTAGTTACAAACGGTACCATAATTATTTTCGAAGTCACGTGATCTGTATTTGTACAATTTCTTGTCCACGGGGCGTAAATTTATACGGTACTTTTAATTCGTTTCCATGCCAAATTTGAGACAAATTTCTTTTGATTTCTTAGTCGAGACAAGACTGGAATTTATTGTTTAAAAAAATATATGATTTAGAAATAACCACACACACCAAATAAACACACCAAACAAACAATAATTTGATTTTGGGTGGGGGTGGGGGAGAGCGATCGGGGGCGGGGATTCAAGAAATTGTTCTTTTCCAATTTTTTTTCTTTTTGAAAGTCACCTCTTTTTTTTTGTGCAGAGGTCTTTCATGTAAATATTTACATACAATAAAATTAATACTAACCATTACAAACAAACAATAAAATTACGAATAATTTCAATCGCGGTCAGCCTACAGTTTCAATGCAGCATTGCTAGTTTGTGGGAGGGATTTATATACAATTACGATACAAGGATATATAATTAATTCATATATTCATGTATTTGCATAATGCAACGCACCAGGCATTGCGGACAGCCTATCATTTCAATGCTGCATTGTTAGTGGTGGTTCGTGTTTTTTATACAGTTATAATATTTATATATTCAAAATATGTTTGCATAAGCAACGCTCAAGGCATTGCGGACGGCCAACTGATTCAGTGCACAAGGCACTGCTAGGGACTGGACTGCCTACGACGATTCCAATGCAACATTGCTAGGGGCTGTTTTTAAATTATGCAATGCATCAGGCATTGCGGACTGCTATTGTTTCAATGTTGCATTGCTTGGGATTCTCCGTTGAAAGGTTCAATTATAATATTCATGTTCAATTATAGTATTCATTATATTTATTGCATAAATAAAGCAATGCTCCAGGCATTCCGGACGGCCTACTGTGTCAGTGCACCAGGCACTGCTAGGGACAATACTCATAATTTTAATTAATTGCAGCAGTGTTCCAAATACGTATACATGTATTTTGGTTTCATTTTTTGTGTTGCTGGCACTTTCCGCACCACACATTTCGGTTGTTTTTACTAAAGTTAAAATTGTTAACACTTAGAAATGTAATTTATATTGCTCCCCAATAAATTTTTCACTATTTGACTTGAACCTAAATGAGTTTGAAGGGCCACCGCCTCACCCCAACCCCTTCCCCAATGCACTGCGCATGCGCTAGCCTGGCTTTGCTTGCTGTAGCTGTTTGACGGCTGTTTGCTGCTTTAGGCCCCTTTGCGAAACACACGCAACTGCATACACACATACATTCATATATCCCAGTTTATTTATTTTTACATGTAAATTCATATATCGAACTGCGCCAAACACAAAAAAAGTCTCGACAACTTCTGCGAAAACGGGAAACCTACGGCACCTGACCTATTCTAACCTATTCTAACCTGATCCTAAGCTACATGTAGTAGGCCCTACAACCTAACTACATGTAAATCTAACTACGTAGGTTTCCCATTTTCGGCTGAAGCAAGCGCGCCAAACTGTGTTTTAGCATAACGCGCTTCATGATTACGAGTGTAGGTGATTGTGTACAATTATTGGTTGTATGTTGTAATTACCCATTCATACTGATCTCGCTTTAACTCTCGTTGCACTCGTTCACACACGCTGCTGAACGCTGCTGAACGCTGAACGCTGCAACCCAGCCTAAGTTGTAATATGCAAGAACCCCATCATAAATTTCGTGCATTTCATTTTTGGACAATGTCCCAGATACTGTCAAGTGAATTATTTGTTTTTATAGATTATTTAATTTTATAATTTGATTTTTTAGACAACACGTTTACTAATTATTGCGTTTTTAAAATTATTTTTAATTAAAAAAAAAATTCACGAAAACATGTGGTGCGGTTGTTTGTAAAAGAAATACCGACAAATGGATCGAACATTTGGAACACTGCCATGCAAAATAGGGGATTTAACTACAATATTTCTAGGTCTCTCTTCAGCATCTATAGGAGTTAGAGATGGAGATATTTGAAGGAGCTGAGGAGCCTTGCGAAGGAACTGTCTTGCTTAGGCTGATCTTGAAATCTTGAATTTGATGGAGAGGTCTCTGTTTAGCATCGAAGGAGATGGGTTAAAGATAGGGACGTTTGGAGGAGCTGAGAAGCCTTGCGAAGGAACTGTCTTGCTTATAGGCTGATCTTGAAATCTTGAATTTGATGGAGAGATCTCTGTTCAGCATCGAGGGGGGTTAGAGATGGAGACGTTTGGAGGAGCTGAGAAGCCTTGCGAATGAACTGTCTTGCTAAGACTGATCTTAAAATCTTGAATTTGGTGGAGAGGTCTCTGTTTAGCATCGAAGGAGATAGGTTAGAGATGGAGACGTTTGGAGGAGCTGAGAAGCCTTGCGAAGGAACTGTCTTGCTTAGGCTGATCTTGAAATTTTGAATTTGATGTTTAGCGAGCACGCAGCCCCAGTTCGGCATTTTTTTCACCGTAGAGATAATATAATTATAACATTTTAATACTTTTTCGAGCGGGGCGGGGTTGGGGGCGAGAGTGAATCGAGTGGGGACCAAAAATTAAAACATGGGGAATGGAGAACCCTATTTCTTTTTGTTTTAAATGAAGGAATAAAAAAGAATAAAAAATATCACAAAAAAAAAGAATATCACATTTACCCTGTGGAGGCCCCTCATACGAATAAAATTAGAAGCCTTGCATACAAACAATAAAAATACAATAGACATTACAAGTATTGCGGTCAGCGTACAGTTTCAATGCAGCATTGCTAGTTTGTTGGAGGGATTTAATAAAATTAATTCATTTATTCATATATATTCATACATTTGCATAATGCAACGCACCAGGCATTGCCGACAGCCGTCGTGACGAAACGACCAGAGATATTTGGCGACGAGATTTAGAGGCGAGATTTGGAAACGAGATTTTGCGACGAAATTGTTCTTATATTAGAATTGGGTCGTGACGAAACGACCAGAGATATTTGGGGGCGAGATTTAAAGGCGAGATTTTGCGACGAGATTTTGCAACGAAATTTTTCTTATTTTCGAATTGGGTCGTGACAAAAACGACCAGAGATATTTGGCGACGAGATTTAGAGGCGAGATTTAGCGACGAATTTTTTTTTATTTTCGAATTTGGTCGTGACGAAACGACCAGATATATTTGGCGACGAGATTTAGAGGCGAGATTTTGCGACGAATTTTTTTTATTTTCGAATTTGGTCATGACGAAACGACCAGATATTTGGCGACGAAATTTAGAGGCGAGATTTTGCGACGAGATTTTGCAACGGAATTTTTCTTATTTTTTAGAATTTGGTCGTGACAAAAACGACCAGAGATATTTGGCGACGAGATTTAGAGGCGAGATTTTGCGACGAAATTTTTTTAATTTTCGAATTTGGTCGTGACGAAACGACCAGAGATATTTTGCGACGAGATTTAGAGGCGATATTTTGCGACGAGATTTTGCAACGGAATTTTTCTTATTTTTTAGAATTTGGTCGTGACAAAACGACCAGAGATATTTGGCGACGAGATTTAGAGACGAGATTTTGCAACGAAATTTTTCTTATTTTCGAATTTGGTCGTGACGAAACGACCAGAGATAATTGACAACGGGATTTAAAGGCCGGATTTTTCAACGAGATTTTTCGCGACGAAATTTAGAGGCGAGATTTTGCGACGAGAGTTTGCAACGGAATTTTTCTTATTTTCGAATTGGGTCGTGACGAAACGACCAGAGATATTTGACAACGAGATTTCAAGGCGGGATTTTTAGACGAGATTTTTCTTATTTTCGAATTTGGTCGTGACGAAACGACCAGAGATATTTAGCGACGAAATTTAGAGGCGAGATTTTGCGACGAGATTTTTTTTATTTTCGAAACGTTCACTATCGAGCGGTAGTATTCTCAATTGTCATATCGTTCTGTTTTATTTTTCGTAGTTACAAACGGTACCATAATTATTTTCGAAGTCACGTGATCTGTATTTGTACAATTTCTTGTCCACGGGGCGTAAATTTATACGGTACTTTTAATTCGTTTCCATGCCAAATTTGAGACAAATTTCTTTTGATTTCTTAGTCGAGACAAGACTGGAATTTATTGTTTAAAAAAATATATGATTTAGAAATAACCACACACACCAAATAAACACACCAAATAAACACACCAAACAAACAATAATTTGATTTTGGGTGGGGTGGGGGAGAGCGATCGGGGGCGGGGATTCAAGAAATTGTTTTCTTTTCCAATTTTTTTCTTTTTGAAAGTCACCTCTTTTTTTTTTGCAGAGGTCTTTCATGTAAATATTTACATACAATAAAATTAATACTAACCATTACAAACAAACAATAAAATTACGAATAATTTCAATCGCGGTCAGCCTACAGTTTCAATGCAGCATTGCTAGTTTGTGGGAGGGATTTATATACAATTACGATACAAGGATATATAATTAATTCATATATTCATGTATTTGCATAATGCAACGCACCAGGCATTGCGGACAGCCTATCATTTCAATGCTGCATTGTTAGTGGTGGTTCGTGTTTTTTATACAGTTATAATATTTATATATTCAAAATATGTTTGCATGAGCAACGCTCAAGGCATTGCGGACGGCCAACTGATTCAGTGCACAAGGCACTGCTAGGGACTGGACTGCCTACGACGATTCTAATGCAACATTGCTAGGGGCTGTTTTTAAATTATGCAATGCATCAGGCATTGCGGACTGCTATTGTTTCAATGTTGCATTGCTTGGGATTCTCCGTTGAAAGGTTCAATTATAATATTCATGTTCAATTATAATATTCATTATATGCTCCAGGCATTCCGGACGGCCTACTGTGTCAGTGCACCAGGCACTGCTAGGGACAATACTCATAATTTTAATTAATTGCAGCAGTGTTCCAAATACGTATACATGTATTTTGGTTTCATTTTTTGTGTTGCTGGCACTTTCCGCACCACACATTTCAGTTGTTTTCACTAAAGTTAAAATTTTTAACACTTAGATTATGTAATTTATATTGCTCCCCAATTAATTGTTCACTATTTGACTTGAACCTAAATGAATTTGAAGGGCCACCGCCTCACCCCAACCCCTTCCCCAATGCACTGCGCATGCGCTAGCCTGGCTTTGCTTGCTGTAGCTGTTTGACGGCTGTTTGCTGCTTTAGGCCCCTTTGCGAAACACACGCAACTGCATACACACATACATTCATATATCCCAGTTTATTTATTTTTATATGTAAATTCATATATCGAACTGCGCCAAACACAAAAAAAGTCTCGACAACTTCTGCGAAAACGGGAAACCTACGGCACCTGACCTATTCTAACCTATTCTAACCTGATCCTAAGCTACATGTAGTAGGCCCTACAACCTAACTACATGTAAATCTAACTACGTAGGTTTCCCATTTTCGGCTGAAGCAAGCGCGCCAAACTGTGTTTTAGCATAACGCGCTTCATGATTACGAGTGTAGGTGATTGTGTACAATTATTGGTTGTATGTTGTAATTACCCATTCATACTGATCTCGCTTTAACTCTCGTTGCACTCGTTCATACACGCTGCTGAACGCTGCTGAACGCTGCTGAACGCTGCTGAACGCTGCAACCCAGCCTAAGTTGTAATATGCAAGAACCCCATCATAAATTTCGTGCATTTCATTTTTGGACAATGTCCCAGATACTGTCAAGTGAATTATTTGTTTTTATAGATTATTTAATTTTATAATTTGATTTTTTAGACAACACGTTTACTAATTATTGCGTTTTAAAAATTATTTTTAATTAAAAAAAAAAATCACGAAAACATGTGGTGCGGTTGTTTGTGAAAGAAATACCGACAAATGGATCGAACATTTGGAACACTGCCATGCAAAATAGGGGATTTAACTACAATATTTCTAGGTCTCTCTTCAGCATCTATAGGAGTTAGAGATGGAGATATTTGAAGGAGCTGAGGAGCCTTGCGAAGGAACTGTCTTGCTTAGGCTGATCTTGAAATCTTAAAATCTGATGGAGAGGTCTCTGTTTAGCATCGAAGGAGATAGGTTAAAGATGGAGACGTTTGGAGGAGCTGAGAAGCCTTGCAAAGGAACTGTCTTGCTTAAGCCCGCCGCACACCTTTGCGATTTACCGGATAATCGGATCATCGGACCACTTACCGGAAAGGTGTGCGCTGAAACAATTCGGGCCGGTCTGACCGTACGCCATAGACAGGAGCAAATCAAACTTGTTTGATTTTTCCGGATCCGATGGTCCGGTGTCCGATGGGCCGGTAAATCGCAAAGGTGTGCGGCGGGCTTTAGGCTGATCTTGAAATTTTGAATTTGATGGAGAGATCTCTGTTCAGCATCGAGGGGGGTTAGAGATGGAGACGTTTGGAGGAGCTGAGAAGCCTTGCGAAGGAACTGTCTTGCTAAGGCTGATCTTGAAATCTTGAATTTGGTGGAGAGGTCTCTGTTTAGCATCGAAGGAGATAGGTTAGAGATGGAGACGTTTGGAGGAGCTGAGAAGCCTTGCGAAGGAACTGTCTTGCTTAGGCTGATCTTGAAATCTTGAATTTGATGTTTAGCGAGCACGCAGCCCCAGTTCGGCATTTTTTTCACCGTAGAGATAATATAATTATAACATTTTAATACTTTTTCGAGCGGGGCGGGGTTTGGGGGCGAGAGTGAATCGAGTGGGGACCAAAAATTAAAACACGGGGCATGGAGAACCATATTTCTTTATGTTTTAAATGAAGGAATAAAAAAAAATAAAAAATATCAAAACAAAATATCAAAAAAAGGAATATCACATTTACCCTGTGGAGGCCCCTCATAGGAATAAAATTAGAAGCTTTGCATACAAACAATAAAAATACAATAGACATTACAAGTATTGCGGTCAGCCTACAGTTTTAATGCAGCATTGCTTGTTTGTTGGAGGGATTAATAAAATTAATTCATTTATTCATATATATTCATACATTTGCATAATGCAACGCACCAGGCATTGCCGACAGCCTATCATTTTAATGCTGCATTGTTTGTTTGTTGGATTGAAGAGTTTGTCTACAATTATAATATTCATACGTTGTGTAATATTATGAAATGCAACGCACAAGGCATTGCGGACGGCCTACTGCTTCAGTGCACCAGGCACTGCTGGGGACCATACTTATAATTCCAATAAGGAATAGTAACTACCGTGGGGTCTTAATAATAAAGTTCTTGTCTTCATAAAACAACGCACCAGACATTGCTGACGTCTGCTTCTTCAATGCACAAGGCATTGCTAGAGAATGTCTGAATCGTTTCCTTTGGGCTGTCTATTGGCATGTTAATAAATTTAATTCTTGAATAATAATTATTCGTATATTATAATCATCCTCGTATTTCTTTAAGATTGTCCTTGATCCATCGTGTGATGCTCCTCTTGACCCTCTCGGTTTCATGATTAAAATTCTTATAAGGAAGCAGTATTCCATGGAAGTCCCAATTTTGGGGGGAATGTTTTACATAAATTTTTTCACACCACGTAACTTCCGAGCGTTTTGTTATCCATAATTATCATTATTGTGTGTCCATTTGTTTTGGAATAATTCTATATGCAAATCGTTCCTCTAAATTAGGTTTGAGTGGGTTATTATTATTATCTTGTGATGTTGCGGAAATAGCGAGTATCTAGTTCCATCTGCAGTTGTGATTATTAAACTTGAACCCCAGTTAGTGAGTAATATCCTAACCCCCCACCCCCACCCCCACCCCCACCCAGCCCCCCGCGGTGCAATGCGCACGCTGCAGCCTCGCTTTGCCGATTGCAGCTGCTTAAATAAAATAATACAAAATAATAATAATAAAACGCTTGCAGCAGCATCCACGTTCACATATTCACCTCATTTTCACACAACTGTTTTGTATTTTGTTTTTTACCCAGTGTACTGAATGATTGTTTGTGTTTCACTATATCCTTGCTTATTACAAGTGCTCCAACCGAATGCGGTGACCAATATATAAAATAATTGAGCAATAGAAATGTATGCCGTAAAATAGCGCAAGTGCCTAAAATCGTCTGCGAAAAAACGGGAAACCCACTACACTAACTGCTTCCCTAACTGCTAACCTAAGCTATTCTAAGCCCGGGCAAGGCTAAATAGCACTATAACTAAACTGAATTGGGTTCCCTTTTTTAGCAGACGTTATCGCGAAAAAAATGCGACTGTTTGATTTTAAGCGCGCATGTGCTGTTTATCGATTATGTGTTATTTATTTATTTTTAATATCACACATTCAAATATCATTTACAAACGTGATCACGCTGCACGGTGCTTTCTAATGCTGCACAGCCTAATGCAGATAAACGCTGCTGAACGCAAGCGAACGCAAGCGAACGCTGCAAACCCCGACAAAATGTATATACCATAATAATTATAGGTGTGTGGTTTAATATCGTTAGCTTTCGTAAATATTAAATTTCTGTTCTCATTTCATCATTTTCTAGCATTTAACATTTAACAAGCATTATTTTCGAAATTAATTTTATTGAGAAAAAATATCCCGAAAGCACGTGGTGTGAGTGTGCCAGCTTTTTTGGTGAAACTTAAATAACCGAAAAATGGCGCAACTTTCCATTGGAATACTGCCTTGTCCTACGGTACTGCAAATACTATTTAAAGTCTTTTGTGCCTATTTCTTAATTAGTCAATCAACTATTATTTATGTTCTATGTACTGTGATTTAAATACACGGTATAATTAAAATAAGGTATAAGGCTGGTGGTGCATATACATTATCAGTAAAAGACAGCAATGTTTCACGCTATAAATGTTCCTGCAATTTTTGAATTATAGTTGATAAATTTCATGGAATAAATTACTTTTACACATTAATCAACCTTGAGGGGGCCTCTTTGTATAAAGCCATTCATGTACATGTAGGCTATATATTTCCATGCACATTAATCAACCTTGGGGGCCTCCTTGTATAAAACCATTCATGTACATGTAGGCATGTTTCCATGTGTGCATGCCTGGCCGGTTACCGAGTACTCCCGGCGTGCCTGGGCATCGAGCCAGAACTTGTTTACGCGTACAATAATGTGATTGTCAGGTGGCTGCACCTGGCTTCAACTTTTCAACCAATCAGAGTCAATATCGTACACTTCATAGCCACGCCCACCAGCACGCGCTGGCCTCTTTTTGTATTCATTGGCCCGGCGCGTGCCAGGATAAGTAAGAAAGGTATGTAATACATTCAGAATAACTTGGTTTGGCAAGAGAAAATATGCGAAGAGTTATTGAATGAATAGGATGGGATTAAATGCTACATTTTTTAGCATTGGCATTTTGCGTGAGTCGTATTTGGGGGCCAGAAGAGGGGACCGTGTGGAAAATTAAAGGGGATTTTTTGTATGGGAAATACGAAAACAAGAATATTTTATTTATTATATTTCAACATTATCGCAAATTTTTTTTTGCCATCTTGGTACATGTACATGTTTTAACAATAGCTCAGTACCTTGTACAAAAAAATAAAACAATGAAAAAAAAGGGGGGTGGGGAAACGATAATATTTTTTCCAAGTTAGTCACAACTGGACAACAATAATTTTTTTGCGAAATATGAAAAACGAAAACTAATACCTAGAGTCAAAAATTAAAACAACGGTAAAAACGGGAAAAAATAATATTTTACCGAGTTGGTGACGATTTATTTCAAACATTTTGCGAAATGTGAAAACGAAAAATAATTTACTTAAACGGGACGATCGTTCTTGGTATTTTAGCTCAGAACCTAGTACAGAAAATTCATGGTAAAAAAGAGGGGAATCGTATAATTATTTTTTCCCGAAAAAAGAAAAACGAAAAATGTTTATTTAAACGAACGTCGAATCTTTGTTAATAATATACAATGTAGCTCAGTACCTTAGTACCAAAAATTAAAACAATGGTTAAAAAAAAGGGTGGGGAACGCTATTTTTTTTCCCGAGTTGGTCACAAGGACGACGATTTTTGTTTCATTGCGAAATTTGAAAATTAAATTAAAAATATTTTACTCAAACGGGAAGATCTTTCGTGGTTATACAAAAACAATTTAGGCCCTAACATTAAAAACAAAACGAAGAAATGTACTCGAAAGAAACGATTTGTTTTTTTAATTTAGAAAAATAAAATTTCTAGAAAAACTTTAATAGTAGGTCGAGCTTTTTTTAGACTATTGAGAATTGGATTGTGACCATCTCGGGACAAAAATACATCAAGGGGGTAAAGAGAAAGAAGATTTTTCCACTCACCAATCTTGAAGTTTACACAAAATTTTGCACTTGAAAACAATTCTTGAAGACATACCTCACAAAAAGTCACATTTGCAAACATTTTAATCCGGAGAACATTTATATTCCAGTTCGATGCTCAGTTCACCGAGGATGTAAGCGACGCCTGCGTTCAAGTTCAGTGTTCGTACAGAATTCAGTTTGTGTACAGTTCACAGCACACTCCGCGGAGCAGGCCCCGGGTGACTTGACGTTTGCGGCCGCTCAGAAAAACCTCGTGAAGAAGCGACCGGCCGGCTGGCTGAAGTTTTTCACAACGGGTCGCCGACAAAACCACGCAAAATTTGAAGCGGAGACTTTTTTCTGACGCACACGGTCCAAGACACGAAATATAAAACCACTTGCTGACAAAATTTCGTTAAATGGCGAAAGTTTTTCACATTTTTGGTGGATAATTCGGTGGAAAATCGGACAGTTCGGTGCACCGAGGTTCCTCGTCCGAAATTTTACTGAAGCAAATGGCGTCGGCCAAACCAGTTCGAGCCGGTGTCCGTGCACAGCGCAATATATTCTATATCCCTCCGCTCTTGCAGCCTCGTCGGCCCACAATTCCAGAATTTGATTGGTCGAAAGTGCACAGCAAGCGGACTAATTTATTACTGTGGGAGACGATACATGAAATGTTCGGGTCGTGCGTAGGCATTTTGTGTCCGATTAAAAGCAGACGACAAGTCGTGGGAATATTTTTGGCACTGTTTCAAGTACTCGTAGTAGGATTTCTGTGCAATTTTGTGTTTTTTATTTTGTGTTTATTATTTTTTTATATATCTCAAAATTTGAATTAGGGGTTGGAAATACTCAAGGGAGAGCATGGACAACTGCCGGAGATTCTGGCCACGCTTTTATGCCCCAGGTGGGGATTTTGACCCAAATAAATCAAATTTTCAGCGTACCGAGAAGCCAAAAACACATGTTTTGCCCCATTTGAAGGGGATTTTGTCACCTAAAGTTTGCCCCAGGGGTGGGGATTTTGTCTCTTAAAAAGTCAAAATGTATATCCCGGGTCGGGTTGCTGGAAATAATTGATAGGTTCATTGGAATTTGTCTAATTCATTGGATCTTGATAAGCCGTAAAAACAAAAATGAATATAATTATTAATATAATTAATATTAGGAAGTGCGCACCATGCACAACCTGTCCGTATTGCGGACGTCGTGTACCCAACAGTTGGCAACGTACCAAAACCTGTTGCTGCATGTAATGGGGATGCAGCCACTGTGGCCGGCCTGCTGCCGGCGACGCGGCATCGGGCGTATACGGTAGAAAACCATTGACATTTCTGTGCAATTTTGTGTTTTTAATTTTTTGTTTCATTTTTGTTTTTACATCCCAGAATTAGAGTTAGAGGTTGGAATCACCAAGGGGGGAGAAGAGGCATCAGCTGGAGATTTTGGCCACGTTTTTTACGCCCCATGTGGGAATTTAAAAGAAATAAATCAAATTTTAGACGTACCTGGAAGCAAATTTAAATAGTTTTCCCCCAGGGTGGGGATTTTTTTGGGTCTAAAGTTTGCACCAGGGGTGGGGATTTTTGTCACTTAAAAAGTGACAATATTGCTCGGGATGGGCGTGGGTAGAAATCGATAGGTGTTTTTGATTTTGTTTAATAATCCTAAAATTGCCACGCATTTAAGGACAGACATCACGTATAGGCTAGGCCTATACGTACGTGTAAACACACGAGGAATTCCCAATGCGTATACGGGACCAAGAGGAACGGGGGCATTAGGGGGCCCTTGCAAGGATATGCCGCCGAGGATTTACGCTTTTCTTCGGTAGGCGAGAGCTCCTCGCTCCGGTGGTTAAAGACATATTAAAGACAGGTAGAACACATTAGTAATGGTGAACTGTTAAAAGGGGCGCTATTTCCACTCGTGATTAAAAGCCAATGTTGAGAAAACTACCCTTTAGAATTGTCAGCCACATAGGTGCAGTAAAAACTATGAATTGTAGGTTAGGGCGACAAATCGTGTGTAAAAAAGGTATATTAGGGCGACCTGCTCAATAGGGCGACATTTTGGTGTCGCCCTAATATTTTTGAGTTTAAAATTAATTTTTTTAGGTCAAAAACCATTTTTTTTAGGTCGAGAACCATTTTTATTGGGATTGGAGCTGTCTCTCTTCGGTCTGCGACCATCTCTGGAAGCTTTGGGTAAAAAAATAAGGTGTCATTTTGAGAGACTCTTGCCGAAATTTCGGTGGTCTCCGGCGAGAGTCTTCCCGAAGTGTCGCCCCATTGCGGCATTCAGCGTTATTTAAATTCTGAAAACTATACATGGTTTTTGTGTTGAGTTGAATGGTAAAAAAGTCTTTCGCAAAATACTTTTTTTAGAAAACCACCTTAAATTGTTAATTTCTCACAAAAAAATAAAATGTTTACTTAAATAAAACCATGTGGTGTTTGGTACTATTCTTATTAACACTTTTAGTGAGGCTTTTCTTGGTAACTCGTGGAAAACAAAATTGGGGTCACTGCAAAACAACAGGATTTCATAACTAAAGAATAATATACTTGTAGACATTTCAGCCACATACATATCAGAAAACCTGGAAAATCCATGCATGGTTTTTGTGCACGAATGAATGGGAAAAAGGTTGTCTGCAGACAATTTATTTTTTTAAAGCACATTCAGTTGGCAATTTCTCCCATAATTATAAAGGTACCATTTTCACGGGAAAAAAATCATGTTGTGTGTTATCATTGCATGCAATCAACACATTTAAGGCGGATTCACACTATCGCGGAAAAATCACACATTTTTCTATTGGTTTGTACACAAACTGGTTTGCCGCTTGTGCGCGGCCTATCGCGACGCGCAAAACGTTTTGAGCTGGGTCAAAGTTCAAATTTGTTGAACTTTGACCACGGTGCGCTGACCTTTCCAACGCGCAACCTCAGTCCGGTCATCCTGCCTGTAAGCGGACTCCAGCCAAAATAATGTCTTGATCTTGGTTCATGATTTTTGCCATAGATTTGGGGATCTTATCTCAAACCATTCTGAAACTAATTGTTTAAAAATCAGTGTTTGTAATGCTTTTTCTTACCTTATTTGGCCAATCATATTTGCCTTTCTATAAAAATTAAAAAATGGAAGGCCTTTTTTTGGTCAAAAATAATCCCGGTGTCAACTGGTTAAGAACTCGGACCTTTTATAAAAATTATACTAGGCCTATGTTAGTATGTAGGCCCTATAAGCTTAAATAAGACTAGGCCTAACCCTTTTTTCGGACATTTTCCCTCGTTTAGGCCACACCCTTGCGTTCAACTGGACGGATTCCCAATGCAACACCAATGTGGGCTTGGATGCCATCGCCGACTATTGGCGGCAGGGCTACGTGGGCGTCATCGGACCCGGCTGCTCTTGCAACTACGAGGCCCGTCTGGCCGGTGCTATATCAACTTCCCGCTCTTTGATTACGTAAGTGGTTGGAGGCTGCAGGTGTTGCACATGTTGAAAGTTGCTGTTACTGATGACCTTTTCATTTTGCTGCATTGCTGCATTGCTGCTCGCTGCATCTGCTGCTGCTGCTGCTGCTGCTTGCTTGCTGCTGCCGATGCTGCTGCCGATGCTGCTGCCGATGCTGCTGCAGTTGTTTTCTGCTGTCTACTTCTGTTGCTGCCGTTTCTTCTTCTGTTACTGTTTGCTGTTATTGCTGTTGTTGCTGCTTAATTGCTGCTGCTAGCTGCTGCTTGCTGCTTGCTGCTTGCTGCTGCTTGCTGCTGCTTGCTGCTGCTTGCTGCTTGCTGCTGCTTCCTGTTGCTTTCTGTTGCTTCCTGTTGCTGCTTCAGTTGCTTGCTGCTGTTTGGTGCTCACCGCTGCTGCTGCTAATTGCTGCTGCTGCTGCTTGCTGCTGCTGTCGTTTTGAGTAAGTAAAAAAGAGCTTTGATTCACTCCATGTTAATGCTTTTTTTAGGGTTGTGACGAAGCTGAAGTTTCCAACAAGTTGCTTTACCCAACCTACGTGCGGACATTGCCTCCAAGCACACGTGTCGCTGATGCACTGATGGTGACCTTGCAAATGTTCAACTGGGATCAGGTAAATGTTACATATTGATGAAATCCTGTAAGATTAGCATGAAACATCTAAAGAAGAATGCTGGTAACCTAACCTGCAGAAATTAGGATGCAGCAATGCTTTAGAAAACCTTAAAACTCCATGCATAATGATGGTTTTTGAGTTAGATGAATGCTATAAAAGTGAGTGTGCGCATTCATTTTTTAAAAGCCACTTTCAATTGTTATTTTCATACAAAAATGTACCATTGTGAAATGAAACAAATTAAAGTGGTATTTGTTACCATTGGTACTTTGAATGTTTTTAAAGTCAACTCATGAAGTAACATTTTTGGGTCATTGCAATTGATACATTGTGCCTTTAAGCTGCAAGTTAGGTCTGCATTTAATAACAGCATTAGGACAAAATATCTTTGTGAAAATATATCTCATGTCTGTCTTTAACTTATTCCTATATTTCTTTTCCTCTGGGAATCACATTCGAAATCACACACTGTGGCAGCAGGTATACCGAGTTGTCTCCAAGAAGTTTCAACTGAACAACATCACCGTGCAACACGAAGAGATCTTTGAAACTGGCTTCGTCCCGTACAGCAACACGTCCAATCCTTTCCCGGGCATAATCAAGCGTACAAGGGAAACCACAAGAAGTATGGACCATAATAAAATTCCCTTAAGTAGGACACTTTACCTTGAAATAAATTTTTTAAACCTCACTGTCATATTTTTACTGTAAAGAGACTAGCAACAGTTTAGATTTTCTTTGATTGATTTTTTCTCTCCAGTCTACGTGTTTCTCGGGGAAGTGTACGAGTTGCACAGTTTCGCCCTCGCTGCTTACGATCAAGGGCTTAATAATGGCGATTATGCGATTATTGGCATGCAATTGACCACAAAATGCGGACCACACAGAACTGGCACAGCAATAAATGTAAGTAAAGTGCCCTTTTAAAAAATTCTTTTACTTAAAGGCACTGGCTCATCAGCAATGCGTGCACTCCAAATTCGTGCCATGAAATACGCAGCTCCATAGCAAAGGCATGGAGCTACGTATTTTGTAGCACGAATTTGGCGCGCGCGCATTGCTGACGAGCCTGTGCATTTAAAGGAACAGAACAACATGCTACAAATTGTCGCCAAGTTTAGTAAAGGTGATCAGGACTAAAATAATGGGATGAGAGAAAGTTGGGTTCCTTGGCAAACCTGGTGGAGTATACCACTGTGCCTCATAGCTCAGCTGCCTGGTGTGTCGGAAGTCTTGGGGGAAACCTTAGACAATACAGTATACCACTGTGCCTTTTAGCTGTTGACAGAGCATCTGCATGGTGTGTCAGAGGTCTCGAGGGAAACCTGAGGGAGTATACCACTGTGCCTCATAGCTCAGCTGCCTGGTTTGTCGGAAGTCTTGGGGGAAACCTTAGACAATACAGTATACCACTGTGCCTTTTAGCTGTTGACAGAGCATCTGCATGGTGTGTCAGAGGTCTCGAGGGAAACCTGAGGGAGTATACCACTGTGCCTCATAGCTCAGCTGGTAGAGCATCTGCTCAGTGTGTCAGAAGTCTTTAGGAAAACCTGGGGGAGTATACCACTGTGCCTCATAGCTCAGCTGCCTGGTGTGTCGGAAGTCTTGGGGGAAACCTTAGACAATACAGTATACCACTGTGCCTTTTAGCTGTTGACAAAGCATCTGCTTGGTGTGTCAGAGGTCTCGAGGGAAACCTGAGGGAGTATACCACTGTGCCTCATAGCTCAGCTGGTAGAGCATCTGCTCAGTGTGTCAGAAGTCTTTAGGAAAACCTGGGGGAGTATACCACTGTGCCTCATAGCTCAGCTGGTAGAGCACAGTGGAGCAAAGACGTAACAGAGCACAATGTAATACCTTTTCAGAAATAATAAATGAAATGAAATGAAATGAAAAAGGGGGACTTGTGGAGAGAATCTTGCACTTTGTTGGGTTTCAAGCTGATTGAACCTGTATCCCAGACAGCAAGCATACGTCGCACCGACGTCGGCAAAGGTCGGCATAGGTCGGCGAACGTCGCCCGTCGGTGTACAACGTCGGTACGACGTCGGTACGACGTCGGATATGGGCCGGCGATTTCCGTATTTGCTCGGCATTATGTTAGACATTTGGTCAATATGATGTTACTTTAACGTCAATATTTAACGTCAATAAGGTGTCATATATAACGTCGGTAAGACGTCATTTAAAGGTTATCACATTACGTCAGTACATCGTCGACACACTGCGTCGAATTAACGTGGGTTTAGGGACAACAATTTACGTCATGCTACCGGACGTTAACGGCACGACGTGTTAAAGACGACGTGTTAAAGACGTCTTTTTTTAGTCGTTTTCGAGTCGTGCGTCATAAAGTGGTCGTGACCAGATTTACCGTGTAAAAAAGCTAATTTGCTTCAGTTTTGGCAGTTGTTTTGATTTTTGTAAATGATTTGTTGCTTGATATTAGGCAAATTGGCAATTGTCAGGGAAAAACAAACTCAAAGTGGCGAGTGATTGGAATTAAATTTGGTATTCGGTTAGTAGGTGTGTGCCAACCATGGGTTACAGGGTACAGGTTTTTGTGGAGCATAAATAGAAGTCGCGCATAATGGTAGTGTATGAGTAGTGTATGAGTAGTGTATGAGTATCAATGAATATGTATAAGTAATGTATAAGTATCAATGAATATGTATAAGTAATGTATAAGTAATGTATAGGGGACGTCAGAGAAATACGTCTTTTTGCTTTGCATACGACCCTACAAAGACGTTGATAAGACGTCAATAAGACGTTTGTCCAACGTTAACGCCAACTTATAAACAACGTTGTGCAAACGTTATTCGGAAGTGCAAGTTTATGTTAGAACAACGTTACGAGGCTAACGTTGGTCCAACGTTTCTTCGTCAATTACTGACGTTGATCCAACGTTGGGCTAACGTAAGTTTGCTGTCTGGGATGGGATGATCTGTTGACTAGATCTATGCGTCTCCCAAACATCTCAGAGAGGCACTTTAGACAGAGTGAATTGCACCCTGCCTGAGCAGTTCTTATGGGGGCTGGTGTGGTCAGCCTTTCCACAAGAGGTGGTCATACACATTACTGATCTACACAATGTTACATCTCTCAGCCTTCTTGATCTTTCGGTGAGAGTATAATTTGCGTTTCTTTTTCTGAAGTGTATATTTTTAAGATGTACCTTAACCGCATCAACAATAAATGTATTCTCGCAGGTATTTCGGGGCTGCAGAACCAGATTGACAATTCAGGTGACGGCGTATCACGCTTTTTGTTACTGGACATTAACCAATTACTGAAGGCTGACGCGTACCTCCTGCCGGGCTATCCAGGAATGATCGGCGTTGGAGAATTCATACGCACCATGGACGACAAATGGGTAAGATGGACCAATCATAAAGACCTTAGACAGTTCAAGCATTCCTATTGGCGAAGAGCATATGTCACGTGGGTAGTCTTAAATAGACAATAAATTAAGGCCCAGCTGGTTTTACACACTCACTAGTCTGGCCCAAGAATTTCAAGAAATTTTACTAAGTTACACAAAAAGGTACAAGGTGTCGTTGACCGGTCTTAAAGAGTAGTTCTAAGATCGGCTAGGGACTTGAAATTATTTGCATTCATGTCCCAAGCCGGTCTAAATTTTAAGATGGGCCACCCACAGCTTTATTCTCTTATTATGACTTTGTTTTTTAAATGCTGCATCTGAAAGGTTAGTGAAACAAAATCAACAGTTGGTAGAGCAGTTGGCCATGTATGCCAAGGACCTGCATGGGTTCGAATCCCAGTCGGAGCACTGCAATTTTCTCAAGTTTCTAAATTCATCTCTCTACAGAGTTATGGAAGCTTGCCCGTTGTAGAATGATTTTATTGTTTTCATGTGCTATTTATTTCTGGAAAAAAATTAAAATGGTAAATGATTTGTTGGTTTGTTCCATAGACGTTAAACCGGACCTCAGACTATATGACGTTGACATCCACTGGCCCACCGATCGGCCCACACAATGCGTACACCCAACGTTAAAGTATATGGGCATAAAGGGGGAGGGGAGTCTAAAACAGCGGCATTTTGTGTGTATGTACTTTATGGACGGCCCTTAGGTAATTCAAAAATGCTGATATTTCAAAGTAAGAATATGTTCCTATATAAAACATGTACATGTAACAATAAAATTAACAGCGTTTCACTCAAAACTTTGTTTAACTCCAAATTTGAAATTCTTCCTTCGAGGTTTGACTAATTGAAATTTCACCATAATTTAAATTATTATAAAATGGCTGCCTTTGTAAGGTTTATCAAAACAGACTTGTTTCTCTACAAATCTGAGAAAAGTTGCAAACTTTACATCAAATACTCAAAAATGATTGTAATTTGCAGAATGAGTCATATGAGTCTTTTTTGTGGAAAATATATTTACCTCCCAATTTGTTACCCCCATTTTTGTAGAAAGCGTAAATATGAGGGCGAACTAGACAGCTTGGTGTGGAAGACTGATTTTGACGACGTCCAGGCGAAAGGCGGACATAAGAACAAGTCTGGTATCTCCATGAAGAACATATGGTAAGAAGAACTGATTTCGCTTAGCAATATTAGACATTTGGGCTATTTATAAATGACGTCATCACATGTGTTCTGGGGCCAATTTCATGGAGCTGTTTAGCAGCCGATTTTGTACTAACGGAGGCTACGGCTATTTCATGGAGACCGTAACCTTAAGCACTGCCAAACGTTTGCTAGCTTCAGAGTCAAATTTGCTAAACACTAGTGACGCAACAATGCCTGTTTCTAAGCACGCGCATATTGCTTAAGCACGCCGCGGCCGTAAAATAGCCTTAAAGTTAATATTAGCACAACTTTTCTGCTACAGTTAGCACACGTTTTCAGCTAGCGCTTGAGCAGCGCCATGAAATTGGCCCCTGTTGTGAAAGGAGTGAGTTATTTTATGAAATTGATCTTGGGTCGGCAAAAAAATGAATCACGCAAACACAGCGCATATACAACGTATGTAGTGCTAATAACCATACACTATATCTTGTCAACAGGTCATGAGCACCATATCTGTAATGACCAACCAAGAAACTCAGCAGATATTCGCCAGAATCGGCACCTACCGCGTAAGTTTTAAAAAATCCTTTTAAATATCCCACAAAAAGATCTTCCAATTACCATTTGAAGCGAATGCATAGTTCCGACCTGTCAATCAACTGAACCCGCCGACCAATCACAACAGAGCTAGCAGACATCACCCACATAGGTCAAACTGCACTGTCTCACAACAACATGATCACGCGATATGTTCTGCCGGCCCCATACAATTTGTACAGTGTTGTATGCAATGATCCGGGTGAATTTTTGGTTTCAAGGCCAGTCGTTTCGTTGTTCAAAGATACAAAAGCATGTATGTCATGATATGACATCCCTGTATTACTGGCCCTTTACTCGGTGTTTTCTGAGATAACTGTCGACCCTGAAACATAAATACCTTTGAGTTAATTTTCTCCAATGAATCTGTGCTTTCCGTTGAAAGTCCCATTGCTTTGTGCGTTGTGTGTCACCATTTTGACGATAGCGTGTGAGCCATAGCAACAATATCCAAGGGGGCGGGGCAAACTCGGAACTATGCATTTTCGCCCTGTTTTATTTGCATTGATGATCAATATTTGGTAACTCTTCCAGGGAAATGTGTGCGCCATCAAAGCCGTGGACAAAGACCACATTGACATCACACGAGAGGTTCGCCAGGAACTCAAAGCGGTAAGAAAGACTCCACATCCGTCAAAAATGACACAACTCCGGCCCCAGACCTGCCCTTTGTTCCCCTAATTGGCTTTCCACTCCAACCCTTCTTTCTGCCTGACTGCTTCTCTTTTTGTTCCTCCCAGCATTGTGTTTTTATGTGCCGTTTTATTTTTAATTTTTTTATTTATTTATATACCACATCCAACAGCGGAGGGACCGCCAATTACAGGAATGGGAGCAAGTGTGGTTGAGTGCCTTGCTCAAGGGCACAGGTGCCACAACCCGTCACGGCCAGGAATCGAACCTATACATTCTAGTACTATATAGCACAGGAACTTAAGTTCGACGCACTAGACCGCTCGGCCATATACACCCCATGTCCTAGTCATTTATTCCTCACTTGAATTGCCAAGTTTGGTTCAAAGTTACTATTTTTGTTTGTACTCGTCAGATGCGCGATGTCCGCCATGACAACATGTGTCAGTTCTTGGGTGCGTGTATTGACTATCCCCACATCTGCCTTCTGATGACGTACTGCGCCAAGGGAAGCTTGCAGGTACGAAACAAGACCAGCGCATTTTCCCCCATGTAGTTCAGGCAAGCAAGCTAGCTTAAGTCCCCGATTGATCCATTACAAGCCTATTAATAACTCACCATCATGATTTTGCACTCTACTACATGATTTCAGAAAAGTGTTAAACTTTACCCGATTGAAAAATGCAGTGGCTTTTAGCCTAAAAAAATCTGCCAGAATTTTGTGTTAAATAAATTTTGGAGAGGTTTGTGCAAATAGACAACTGCCCAATTAACCTTTTAAGTTTATAAACTACACAAGATTTATAAGCAATGGGAGCTGCGTAGCACTATTAAACTGTAAAACTAGAGTGCAAAGTGCAAAATATATAACTAGTGCTCAACTTACCAAACTGTTATCACAAAGAAAACCATCCATAATTTTTAGAGTGCAAGAACAAAATGCACAACATCCCAAATCCAACGCCAAGCCCCTAAACACTGACTATTGTATGGTAAAAAAAGGAGGATAATTATACTAATATACTGTGATCAAAAGATCAAGGAATCTGTCAGTTAGTAAGGATGACTGCAAAAGCCTCCTTAAGAGCCGCTGAGGCAGGGTGTGCCACTCTGCCTGATAAAATTTTGTTTTGTTTTTGGGAGAGTATATCTCTTATTGTTTTCCTCTCCAAGGATATTCTGGAAAATGACGACATCCGCCTAGACAACATGTTCCTCGCTTCGCTAATCGCCGATTTAGTCAAGGGCATGATCTACCTGCACTCCTCTGAAATCGAGTCCCACGGTAACCTTAAATCATCCAACTGCGTGGTGGATAATCGTTGGGTACTACAGATCACCGACTACGGCTTGTACCAGTTCAAGAAAGGACAAGCAGAGGACCCCGATTTGAATGACGACGTTCGTTACAGGAGTAAGTTGCCAAAAGGAATTTAGAAAATACAAATTATGAAGCGCTGATGCTTAGTTTGACGTATTTACTACTGCATTTTGACTCCCGTCTAAAACCAATTTCATACTTTACGCGAAGGTAAACACATTCGTGACTTTAACGTCACAGCAAAGTTTTTGCACTGTGAATTCGACGAAATGTAGGACGTCAGAATTATGTATTTGGTTCACGTTTTGCTTTTGCATGTTAAGTGTGAACACAGATAATTAACCAAACAGTTAGCACACGTTTTCAGCTAGCACTTAAGCAACGCCATGAAATTGGCCCCTGGTCAAGCACCACAAATATTGACAAAAGATCATACTTTGCAACACTCTGAGTCAACCACCCCTGTGACTATACCAGCGTCAAGTGGTGTTTGTTTTAAATCATTCTGTAGGCCTCCTGTGGAGAGCCCTAGAGTTGTTGCATATGGAACGTAAGATGAAATACAGCAGATTGGAAAAAGTGCGAACAAAAATTCAAAGCAATTCTTTCCACAGACTCATTTGTTGTTGTCGTTTATCAACAGAGATTATTGACCGACTGAAGGCAGGCTCCGTGCCACCCTACCGTCCCATCCTGAATGACGTGAATGAGAATGCGCCAGAATGCGTCCTGAAGGCGATCCGCCGATGCTGGGTCGACGACCCCGAGGAACGGCCAGAATTCTTAGGAGCTCGTACCATCTTGGCACCACTCCAGAAAGGATTGTAAGTATGGTGAATGTATACATGTACAGTTTTTAAAAAAACAAAGAAAAAAGAAATGCAAATTATACTCGATCAAGGAGGCTGAGATATAACATATTTTATCGGTCAGTAATATGTATGACCACCTCTTGTGGCAAGGCTGACTGTATTAGCCTCTGTAAGACCCACTGAGGAAGGGTGCGCCACACTGCCTGAAGTGCTTCCCTTAGATGCGTGGCTGAAGAGGTCAGCTCATCCCACACATGTTCAATCAGGCAAAACAACACCGACAAAATCGGTTGTCTGAGAGCCCTTAACTACAAGATTCTCCCAGAAACAGGAAACATTGTGTTTTATTGCTGTGGGAATCACACATAGTGTCTTGGGAAAGCATTGAGTATACAGTGTTAATAATTACATCGGGTAAGGGCAAATAAAACCTTAATTAACATTTAGTTTCTCCGACGCAAACTAAACCAAATTCTGAAGACGATGAGTGGAACGTATAAATAGTCGGGTACCTTTCCAATCATATACAGCCATAGAGCTATATTAAGCTCTATGTATACAGCTGACTTTCCGCCCAAATATTGCCTCAATTTAGCAATTTAATTAGTTCGCTCGTTTTTCATTTCATTCTCACGGATTAATTTTATACATGTACATGGGTCTTTCCACAGTAATGGGGTACATTTCTGTGACATACAAGATCTTAGGTCCGAGTTCACTTCAAATGTCTTAATTTTATCTTTACATTATCCAGTTAAACCGAGGAAATAACTTTTACCCCAAGGAGTAAGAAAAATAGTCCTACAACATACATTTCTGAAAACCCCGTGCAAATTTTCCAATTACGTATGTAACAAAGACAGAAAAAAAAGTCACAAATTGGTCTGTCCACGTTACATACGTAATAGAACAATTTGTACACAAGCTTTTCAGAAATGTATGTTTTGGCCGCAATTTCTTATCTTTTTGGGCAAAAGTTATCTCCTGACAATAGTACAAGGAAATTTCTTTAAAGATAGTATACATGATTGGTAAACTGTTACAAATAGTTTTATCCCCCTGTGTGATTGAAGATATGCATGATTAAAACCAGCCTAAGCAAAAACCAGCTCCGTACTTCGTCTGACTTTTGAGAAAACACCCAAAAAAGGGTTTGCAGTCATTTCGTCCCAAAACCCCCGAAGTGGCATTTGGGTGATGTAGTGTTTGGACGAAGTAATCTGGGGCGAAATGGTTTGGGGCGAAATGGCACTTGGGCGAAATGGTTTTGGGGCGAATTGAGTTTTCGTCTCATGAGACGAAAACTAATTGTTTTACTCATTTCTCAAAGACTATAGCACTTCAGACAAAAACATTTCAGGGGAAGTTTTCTACGGTCATCATGTTTATATTGTGTAGGTTAGGCGTAAATCTGTGAACATTTCTGATTTTCGAGATTACCAATGATGTATACTGCCTTTAAGTTTGAGATAAACTAAAGACATTTGAAAGGAATTATTGACCAGCTATCTTTCAAATAGGCCCATTAGTGTGGAAAGACCCACATTGCCTTAAACACTGATACCTGTATACATTTATTTAGTAATCATTGAGATATTTTAAATGGGACACTGCCTTGAACATTTCAAGTCAGTGATAATAAAACAAAGCATGCATCTCTTATATAAATTAATTGTTTAAACTAAAAATCGCATTACATACGTACAATATTATTAAGTAATGTACATTTCTATACGGAATCCATAAAGTCACATTCTCGTGCGCACGAGAGACAGTTTGTAGAAATGTACTTTCGGAAGATGTCCCTTTTATGATTGTATGGGCTCCGTACATTTTTAATTTGTAAGATTTTCAACATTTAATAGCAACTTGATTATTAAAAAAACCTTGTTTATACATTGTCTCCATAGCAATGACTGTTATTGTATTATGTCAAGCATCCCTCCAGTCCTCTTCCTGTCATATTTAATTTCTCCTACTTTTACTGTATCCATTCCCTTATACATGTATAGTTCAAATCCAACATCTATAGTTCTGTTCCTATACTCTTATTATTAATGTGCAAAACGGCAAATCGATTATTAAATATTTTAACAACAGAACAATAGGGTTTTACTACTCAAATCCATCACAATAAGGAGACATAAACAAGTCATTTAGAAGTCCTTCACAAGTCTCGTTTGTAAATCTTTGCGAGCCACAGAGTACGCGAGCGACCGACTGAGAACGAATACTTGAAACACCCAGCAGCCAAGTCCGGCAAAACGCATATGGATTTTCACGAATTTTGGAAAACGTGGTACATTTTGAGAGAGCTGAAATTTCTTATGAGCTCGTTCGTGTCTTTCTTTTGATTTATAATGGTTTTATTCCCAGAATCGCTCAAAAACAGATCTTCTATCTAGGGCCTTTTTTAGTTTCAGGAGAGGGATTTTAAATGCAATTATTTATTTATTATTAAACATTAGTTCGCCGCTCAAGAGAGGGGTTGCAACCCCCTCAATATAAGGAAACCGAGTCGGTCCGGTCCATCCTCACTACAAATCAATTAATCTAAACTAGATGCACCAGCGATCGGCTCATCATCCGTCTTCTTTAGGTATTTGCTCCGACTAATCTCCCTTCCGAAACTTGCCCACACAACCCTTGTTTGTGACGTCTGCGTACACTATCTCCTCTTCTTCTCCGATGATGGCAGCAACTTCTCCCCTCCTTAGGTCTAAGTCGGCGTACACCAGCCCTTCTACGTTCATCTGCTTCGTGTTTTCCCTGTCATTCTCTAGAGGGTCATCTGTCGGTTCGGGAGGGACTTGAGGGGTCGACTTGGCCCTGTTTTTGTAGACGTGGTATGGCGTGACGGGACGTGGTTTTGCGGCGCCGGTCGGTTGAGCACTCACAACGCGTGTTGGACCTAAGGAAGGCTTGACGGACACGGTCGGCTTTTGAGACATGGCGCCCGGGTCATCGTGGAATGTTATTTTCGGTGTTTGGGTCACTCCATCCTTGGGTTCGTTTTTCGAGGCGCCTTGCACATTTGTAGCTTTTTCCGAATTCCGAGGGGTCCTTTTTGCAAGGACGCCACCGAGTGTCTTCGTTTTAGCGGCCCGTTTATCAGGTACGGCGTACACAGCCTCCGAACCCTTTCCTCCGATTGTGTGCCTCTTCATTTCTGCCTCTGACATGTGCAGAGATTTGGTCGTGACAGTGGGAGAATTTCTATCGGCTACGCTGTGATCATGTTCAGTTTCTGACTGTTGGTCTTGTCTCACTAACACGATTGCCGATGTCTGTTGGGATTTGGACGAGTTGCCCGGAGATGCTGAGCGTGTGGTGACTGGATCACGATCGAGCTGCGTCTCGGCGCTACCCGTCACGCTGGTGTACGGTCCACTGTCAGGACTCGTTTGAGGATCGCAAGAAGGGTCAGTGTTTGGTTTCTGACGATCTTTGAAGAGAAGCCAATACAGAAGAAATGCGATGACGAACAGCAAGAAGATGGCTGACACAAACCCTACGACAAGCACTACAGGAGAAGGGTTTGAAGCACCATTGTTGGAATTTGCTATCGTGGGGATAGGTTTAGGATTTGTGGGTTCACCGGGTTCAGTTTTGACTGTTTCGTCCAACTGCGCAGATGGAAATGGCGACTGTGGTGTGCCCACGGTAGGCGCGGGGGTGATGGACTGTATCTTGGGACGGACTATCAACAAGGCAGTTTGTCTCTGCCTCGTTAACGAAGTGTTGCCCCTGAACACATCACACGCCACTCTACTGCCGTTGTGTTCCATTCTGAGGGGAGAGATGGTAAGGTTCATTCCGTTCCTAGTTAGTCTGAAGGTGTCCGAGATTTGTATTATTTCCCAAAGTCCACCGGTTGATATGAACCAAGCATAAGAGTCATCTGTCTGAAGAAGAGCCTCGCAGCGGAACGAGGCTCGGTCGCCTTCCTTCTTCTTGCGGCGAATCGGTTTGACAGCCGTGTTTACCGGGTCTACTACGGTGAGAGACGCGAAGGATGAATATGAATGTCCCACAGGGTTGACACGTGAATATACATGGCATCTGTACCTTCCTGCATTACCTCGTTGGGCATTTGGTATTTGCAGAGCCCACTTGAAACCTACGGATGAGACCATATACCTGTTCGTATTCGCGACATCTGAGTGCGTGGACATGCAATTGGAGAGACTGGTTGGGACTCCGTTTCGGAGACTGCGTTGCCAATGAAACGTGTAAGGGCTACGAAGACTGCATGCTGTAATGGTGAGTGTACAACTCAGTGTCACGTTATCTCCTATCACGGCCAAGGTATTTTGTGGCGGTTTGAAGATTAAACTGCAGCTACTTTCGTGCACCAACACAAACATCATAAACATCTTTAGCAGCTTCATAGCAAAGCGGTGTGCATGTGGTCAGCGACGTAGAATTTTCAGCAAACACAATTTCAAGGAAAATGCTAGAGCAAATTCAATGTTGTGCTTGCGTCTTGATCCAGCGCAATGCAGTGTCATATCATACTGTGCACGATTGTGCCTGTGATAGAAACGGAAGTTTGGCAAAAAATGGGATTTTGGCTTTGCTTGTGTCTGGTTTGTAAGAAATTGTCTTTCCTTCCTTCCCTGTAACGGAAAGAAAACTCCAACATGCCCATTTTATTGCAGAGTGACTTAAATTGGAAGTGCACCAAAAACGTACGTTAGCCTATATTTTCCCCCTAATTCGTAATGTGGGTTTGTTTTCCGCAAAACGCATGCATGTAGTTTGTGAACAAACAATGCGCAGAACCCGAAAAATAATCATACAAATAAAAACAATAGGCCTATACAACATTTGCTATTTATAATAAACACCACGGAATACGCAGCTCCATGCCTTTGTTGTGAAGCTGCGTATTTCGTGGCACGAATTTGGCGCGCGCACATTGAACAAACAAAATAATTACATTATAAAGATTATGTTGATGCATACTTTTATGTGTTATGTACGTGTATCTTTAAAGGCTAAAGTTATTGGTTGGTTTTGACTATAATTTTCAGAAACGGATGCACCTGGGTTACGTATATATTACTACGTTCATATACTTGTACTGTATTTTAACAAAATACTGACCTTTTGATTCGTTTGCGTTTGCGTTCGTGTGTCTAAGAAGAAAAAATGCCATCATCGTACGCACGCACTGATGAGCCGGGGTTCCTGCAACATAATTATTGTCGTCTGACAATGCCGGGCGAGGGTAGTGAAAAGATCCATTGTTTTTCACCGTGCGTGCATTGCAAGTTAATTAGCACAGGTTAGCACTTGCAACCTGCATGGGTCTGAGTTTTAAACTTGTGCCCTATTCTTTTTCAGTGAATGAAGCTATGAACAAAGCAATGTAATATATTGACCGTTCTCGGATATCCACGATTGCCTATAATCTAAAAATGATTAAATCGCACTAAATTTTCTCTATACTGAAAGTACGGTGCTCTAGCGAGTAACATCTGGGGCCAATTTCATTAAGCTGTAATTTATTTGCTTTATAAAAATGGGTTTTCAGTCAAAATCTTATATGATGTGTATTACAATAGACTGGTGTTCGCTATTTTTGCTAAAAACACAAATTTTGGATTAAGCGTCACCCCCTGCAAAACAGCTTTATGAAATGATGAAATTGACCTTGTGACAAGTGTCATGATAATTGATTGGTCAAAAGTCCGCCTTCCGACCTTGGTACCCACTCATCACAAACAAGCTCACTATGGTACTGTACCAAGGGTACCAGTGAAAAACGATAGGATACATCCGGGAACTTTGCAGTTCCTGGCCTGACGACCATTTCCAATATGGCCGCGCACTGTCAACAAATCGCGCGGCTTTTCGGTACTTGTGGGGTGATTTTCTGTACTAAATTGTACAAATAGTAAGGCAGATTTTGTCACTATATGTACGTAGGTGAAGGAAGGAATCCACAGGATCATAACTAAACTAGATCGGAGAAGAATTGAAGCAAAATGGACGAGAGACATTGGTGGATTGCGACGAAAATCCAGGAGTCGTTTCACATTGGCGGCTTCCACGACAACCCCACACTGCTGGAGGACTTCCTCTGTGAGCCCGAAACCCTCGAACTAATCAACCAATTTCTGGGCACCGGTGGTCCAAATAAACTTTTCTTCTACTCCGACAGACCCCAGACGAGTTCTCTGTTGCCAAGCGGTCTGCAGAGCACGCGACAGCTGCACGTTGTGAGCTCGCTGGCGGCTTTGAAAGAAGTAAACATCGAGGAAACAACATGTCTGTATTTTCTCCGCCATCATTTGGACCGTGATGTGGACCCCGTGCACATGGAGAAGGATATTTTCTGTGGGGAACTGCGGCATAGTGTACTGGATAATCTCAACACACTATTGTCGGATATATACCTGCCATTGCTACGAGCCCAGAAGGACTGGGGTCAGTGCAGCGAAGAGAACGTGTCCCAGTGTTTGAACAGCTTGGAGAAATATGCTTCTGCTCTGGCTGAAACGGTCAGCGTACCTGCCTCAGGACGGCAACAGGTAACATTAAACACAGTTGCAGAATAAGCCTACTGTGCAACTCCCATGATTCCTGGTCCGAGTAGCATTTAGTAGACTGTACTTTGGTCTGTTTGGGGCTTCCCAAGCAAAGATTGTTCAGGCCCTAATTACTTTTTTTTAAAGTAGTCTGAGAACCAGTTAAAGCACATACATGTAAGGTCATTTTGGAGTTGCGGGGCATTTGACAATTCCTTCAAATATAATTTGAAGCAACGTGGAAATTACCTGACTAGACACTCGGTCACAGTAGCCACCCTATAAACCTTATCGACGTTCGCAATGCATCATGGTATTGGATGACAAAATTGCCCGGCGAAATGTGCATAAACCTATGAGGCGGACACCAACTAGGCAACCTTTTTACTCATTTTCACGAAAACCAAAAAGAGTTCAAGAATCAACCTCCCACCACTTTATCTTTGACACATATCAAACATACTGACAAACATGTCCCGAAACAGAAATGTTGCAAATGCGAGAAATCATCGGGGATTCCCTTCGTATCGGTAGTGCGAGTACCACGCTCGCAGCTCGGTATGCGCTCCCCAACGCACGCCGTATCGGCACTGCGAGTCAGGGTGGCCTGATGACGGACTCGTAGGCGTGTGTTGCATAGCGCATACCGAGCTGCGAGCGTGGTACTCGCACTACCGATACGAAGGGAATCCCCGATGATTTCTCGCATTTGCAACATTTCTGTTTCGGGACATGTTTGTCAGTATGTTTGATATGTGTCAAAGATAAAGTAGTGGGAGGTTGATTCTTGAACTCTTTTTGGTTTTCGTGAAAATGAGTAAAAAAGTTGCCTAGTTGGTGTCCGCCTCATAGGTTTATGCACATTTGGCCGGGCAATTTTGTCATCCAATCCCATAATGCATTGAGAACGTCGATAAGGTTTATTCATCATAGGTGCGGTCACGCCCCTATAGTTGTAGGATGTTATGCCAACATTTACGTTACAAAGATTCTAGATTTAATTAATATTTTGACATTTATTGGACATATTTTTGCTTAGTTTCTGTGATGGCATGGCACCAGTTATTGCAGGAAGAATCCTATATTCTGGTATAGAATGATTACCATACGGGGACGCCATGCACTAAATTTAAGCTAGCAGGCTACATGTATTTATTTATTTTTTTCTCGGTAAAATCATGACATTTTCCCCTCCTAATTTTGGGTTTTTATCATCAAACTAACATTTTTACATGGTTTATATGCCATAACAAGAAAATCCTGGGTGTCTGTGCATGGTCAATTTAATTACAATTAACAAATAGGCAAGTTAACCAGAAAGCATTTGAATCAAAACTTGAGAGCTTTATTAACAACTCACTATTAACCTTTTCCAAAATCCCAGACAGGGAGGCGACACTTTCCAGTTAATTTGGTGAGACTATCCATGCATGCTCTTTATTCATGTACTGCAGCCGATTTTACGAAAGATTTCGTAGCTAGCGCAACTTTTGAAAATGGCATAAGCCCCATAGGCTTGCGTGTAAATTCACAGGAATGTTGCGCAGCTTGCGCAATAAAACGTTGTGCAAGCACGGCTTACGCAGTGCGTAGGGATTCGTGAAATCGGCTGCTGTACATGTATGCATACATAACCATAATAAAGCAGTTACAAAGCCAAGCAAAATTGATGTGAAAGCTTGCAAAAACATTGCAAATCTTTGTTGAAATGAAGTCGGTGTTTCAGCTGTCGGATGAAAACTAGCACAGTAGCAGTTAGGCCTGTGCATTTTTCGAATAATTTACTATTAAAAAATTTGGATTTATTTTCGATCGATATTCGATATTCGATGCGTGAAAATATCTCGCCCATTCAGCTTTTGCAAATAATTAATCTCCGTTCAAACTACAAACTATGTTGTAACTTGCATAATGGTCTCTCGCCCAATTGCAAAAATTATCGTCTAATTGTATCCTGTACACTGGACTCAAAGTTGGATGCAAATGTTATTAAAGCGAACGTTTCGGCGACGGAAAAGAGATTTTCACCTTTTCTTAAACTGATTGACATGTTTGGTTTGGAGTGGAAAAGCACATACCAAATATTTGATTCTGTAAAATGGTATTCAAAATATATTCGATTTGATCGGTATTTTGTATGCAAGAAGTGGCTTATTATTCCTTAGTCAAAATGTGAAGTGATGTGCAAAAAGTAGAATCAAACCTATAAACTCGCTTGATGTACAGGCACAATCTCAATTTGTCAATTATTCCTTAACACTTTCACCTCTTGTTAATAAATCAACTCCTCCCCCCTCCCCTTGCACCCCTCCCCTGCCCCTGCTCCCCTCCCCTTGCACCCCTCCCCTGCCCCTGCTCCCCTCCCCCTGCTCCCCTCCCCTGCCCCTGCTCCCCCCATCTCAATTATTCATTTAGTTAATAAATCAACTCCTCAACCCCCCTCCCCCTGCCCGTTTGAAACACAATACATGTAGGCACGTCATGGAATGTGTGTGAGTTTGTTTGGCCATTCGAATAGCCTAGGGATCTTTGACAATTTCCAAGAAGTCCCCAACTTTAAATCAAATGGAGGCTGCTGCTAAAAAAGTTAAGACAAAAGAGGAACAAAGGGTTTAAAAATACACTCTTTTCATGTTGTGTTTGTGCATACATACAGTACAGAAACATTGTATGTTGCATGTGTTGCATATTGATGTATGTGCAAGTTGTGAATGGCAAATACGTACACAGAGCCGCAACCCTTCCGGATTTTGCAACAGATTCTTCTGAAAAAGACTAATTTTGTGAGTCCTGACATGGATAAAAACCCTCCTGGATTGTCAATTAACAACCTTGGGGATTTTTAGATGTGTTTGGAGTCACGGAATGAACCTGTTTTCCAAGATGTCTTCCCCAAAATTAGGGAGGGTTGGCAGCTCTGATGTACATAAAGAAGATTGAAGGTGCATTCTTGCATGTTGTTCTTGCATGCTGTTTGATTTTGTCCAACAAAGACCATGCATAATTTTACATGTAGATGACCATGCCGTAGAATTCACTTGTTGCTTTGTACCAAGCATGAAATTATCTTATTTTTAAAGCCATTGTAAAAAGCAAACCTACATGCAGAGCTGCCTAGTTTCCCGGATTTTGGGGAAGACATCTGGGGAAGACATCTAAAAATTCCCAAGGTTGTTAATTGAAAATCCAGGAGGATTTTTATCCATGTCAGTACTTGGACAAATTAGTCATTTTTTAAAGAATCTGTTGCAAAATCACATGCATTATTGTTAAAGATATACAGTCAGAGTTCTCAGAAAATCCGATTTTTGATTTACTTTATTTTAACGAGAAAACATCAAACTTTGAACTTCAGATATCGGCAACCCTGTGAAAAACGCCATTTTGTATGGCTGTTAAAATTGCGCCTTGTCTATAGACTTGCCCAAGTCTCACTTGGTATTTGGTCTGTGACCCACGGTGTGCAGCGAGCCCTCTGGACTAATAGTAGTGGCCTGTCAAATCTGTTTTCCTCTGTCAGAAGAAACAAGATTGGACAGGCCACCGGTATGGAGGCCTGACCAAAATGACGACATCCATATGCCATTCTTTGTGAAGTTTGTATCCACTTTTCAGTACTGTAGGTCATAAGTTTCTTGTTGATTGTATGAAAATAATGTACGAGTTGCACATTTAGCACATTGTCTTTTTTCCCCTTTGGTTATACTTCTTGATTTATGCCTTTTGATCTAAATTCCTCTTTAAGCCCGCCGCACACGTTTGATTTGTTTTGCCTCGCGTGGCCAAAATCTCACGTGTGCGGGGGTGATGAGCCAAGTGCTGAGCTAAAATGAATGTAGCTGGCCAATTAAAACCACGCGCGCGATACGAAAACAGCGCGCGCACGCGAACCCTGCTAAGGTCACCACACTTTAACAAAAGTTTGGTGACCTTAGCGGTGCCCGCGCTCGCGCTGTATTTATATCACGTGAATAGGGGACGGATTTAATTGGCCAGCTACATTCGTTTTAGCTTAGCACTTGGCTCAGCACCCCTGCACACGGTGAGATTTTGGCCACGCGAGGCAAAATAAATCAAACACGTTAGATTTTTGGCTCACGGCCTCGCGAGGCAAAAAACGCAGCAAAATTTCACTGCACACGTGAGCCAAGTGCTGAGCAAACGGCCACGAATGACCGTTTGCTCAGCAAACGACCTCACGTGTGCGGCGGGCTTTAAGAGAAAACATTCATAGAGACTGACAGTACTCTAATCGGTTGTTTTTTCTATTTGGTGCAGTTTATTTTCCAGCCTCAGTGTATGTGTAATTGAAAAATATCCCATTCGTTTCTGTAGGTCTTAAGGCGACCTGACAACATGGTGAATCAGGAGTTCAGTAAACATCGGACGACGTCTTACGATCACAGTATCAGAGCAGAATACGAGGCGCTCGTGTCGGAGTGGATCTCGACTATCGATAACGCATTGGCTGATGGTGGGGATGAGAGGTAGGGAATCTAAAAGGGCAGGTCCTTCTTGAGATTAAGTGCCTTGCCAATGGACACAAACAAGTTGGCATAAGTGGGGCTCTAACCCACAACCTCTAGTAGTAGATCATTAGCACGGCTGCATACATTTACCCACTAGACCACACATGCTCTCAAATTCATACCCACATTTAACCAACCATTAAAAAAAAATCACTGACAGTGACATTAAGTACACTAAATTTAAAAGATAAATACATTGTGGCCACATTCCAGTAAAAATGTTGAGTTAAAGGCCCTGTAGATGATCTGTTTTTGAGCAATTCTGTGAATAAAACTATAAATCAAAAGAAAGACATCAACAAACTCATCCGAAGAAATTTCAGCTTTGTCAAATGTACCACGTTTAAATAGACCATGAAAATCCATATGCATTTTCCTGGTCTTGGCGGGGTGTTTCAAATATTCGTTCTCAGTTGATCGGGTACTATGTGGCTTGCGTCATGCACTCTGTGGCGCACATCATATACTGCGCGTGTGAGCGCGATCCATAAAAATGCATCGCGTTGGAACACGCACAGGCAGTACACAGCGCCCATGCATTTTGGACCGCGTAGATGCGAACCAAAAATAAGTAAATCGTTTCCAAACGATCTTAATAATTTCATCTTTACGGATTACTTTCTGGTAAAATTATATCATTTTGAGCGGAAACCTTTCATTGGGTAGTTGCTATTAATTCAATCTTTACTTTCAGAACTTTTCCCCTGTAAACTCGTCAATTACTTTTTAGGGTCATTGCAAATGATACACTGGCCTTTAAGTCCTTGTAATAAATGCAGACGTTTAAAATCACTTCCTTTTCAGCTGATTTCTTCCTCTTTTGATTTCCGCTTCCCTAAACTCGTGTGCAGAAGCATAGGAGACTTCCTCTTTTCCTTCTTTTTTATTTGCCTGAATTCCTTTTTTTCTTCTGAAACCCCCATGAATGGAATCAAGTCGGTAAAGCAGTACTTTGCTCGTCTTCCACTTTTATGACTCTGGTTCGAATCCCGTCCAGATCAGTAATGGGGATTGGGTTCTCCCTAGCGTACATCGACATTGCAACTATAACCACCTCGCAACAACCATGAGCAACTGATCAGTTGCTTAAAAAGGTCGATGTATGCGCACTTGCAACTACTGGCAACTGGACAAATCCCAGTTGCCGGGAGTTGCTCATGTTCTACTTTCTGGCAACTAGTTTGTACCTAGTTGCAGTCAGTTGCGTCGATGTACGAGTATTTGCCACTGGTCGCTGTCAGTTGCTTGCGTGCATCTGATCACGTGCGCGCACATCGATAGCAACTGCAAGCAACAGTTGCTTCCAGTTGCAAGTTCAATGTACTGTATGCTTTACTGAATTGCTGTGTTGATGTGCACAAATGATCAGTTGCTGCAGATAAGCGCGCTACGCACACATCTACAGCAACTGATCAGCTGAGTTGCTTCCAGTTGCAATGTCGATGTATGCTACATAGGCTTAAGATCCAGAATTGAATACACAAAAGGGGTTTTCCTTCCACCTCTAAAACTGAAAGTATTTCTTTATCGCCCGCTCTTCATCTGTTTCTTCAGGTTTACAAGCTGCAGTGCCTTTAATAGCCAATTATGAGAAAAAGAAAACAAAATTATTTAATAATATTTCTCTAGATTCATGGATCCAAGCTCAGGTCCGATGAATGAGTTGGACCGTTGGAGAAGACGCCAGAGAATGCTATCCAACATCATGGAGCAGCTTAAGGGCAAGGAGTGTAAGACGGTTATTGGTGTTCTCATCACGTCCAAGTCTAAAGTGCTCAAGAAATGGAAAGCTATTGATGCAAGGTACTGGGCACTTCTTTTTATTCCTGTTTTAATAAAGGCCCATTATTTCATTTGCAGATGAAACATTTTAACAAATTTCAGGAACAACAGCAGTACATAACTAAAGAATAATGTTGATAAACTGGGGCCAATTTCATGTTAGCTTAGCAGAGCTTTTCTTTGCTTTATTTTGCAAAACTGGGTTGCCAGCCAAAATCGTATGTGATGTGTATTTACTGATATTTTGCTCCTGTTCCTAAAAATACAATTTGACATACAATTTTGGCTGGTAACCCATTTTACAGAGCAAAGAAATTCTGTGCTAAGAAAATGTTTGTGCTAAACAGCGACATGAAATTGGACCCTGCTTTGTAGAAATTCCAGCCACATAGATGCAGTAATACTTCAGAAAACCTTAAAAATCCATGCTTGGTTTTTGTGTTGAATGGATGGTAAAAATTGTTTGCAAACATTTTTTTTTTAAATGTCTGATTTGTTACCATTGATTAGGAGCAAAGGCAAAAGACCAAGAACAAAGCTCGCAGTTTTTGCCTTTCAATAATTTAGAAGCCTGAGGGACTCCATGAGGGGGGGGGGGGGGGGGGGGGGGGGGGTGGGGGGAGGGGGGGGGGGGGAGGGGGGAGGGGGGGGGGGATGCGGTATATAAAGGAAGTAATATTTATATTTTCATCTTTTTTTCCTGTCACTTTTATACTATATGCCACGCCTACCTATTTATATACGTTTTGCCGTTTGCTGACTTCTTACAGCATCACAGATGCAGCGAACGAGGGGGGGTGGGGGGGAGGGGGGAGGGGGGAGGGGGGAGGGGGGAGGGGGGAGGGGGGAGGGGGGAGGGGGGAGGGGGGAGGGGGGAGGGGGGAGGGGGGAGGGGGGAGGGGGGAGGGGGGGGGGATGCGGTATATAAAGGAAGTAATATTTATATTTTCATCTTTTTTTCCTGTCACTTTTATACTATATGCCACGCCTACCTATTTATATACGTTTTGCCGTTTGCTGACTTCTTACAGCATCACAGATGCAGCGAACGAAACCAAAGACAAAGTGAAGTATCTAGAGGCCTTGCGACGCCATTTTGAGCACCTGCATCACGGAGCTACACCAGGCGATATCATCAACACTGCCCTGCCTGGGTTGGCTAACAGCGTCAAGCAGATGGACTCCATATCTAGGTTCTATGCTCGCTCAGGGTACCTTGGATTGCTTTTTACTAAGGTACGTGTACAGTCAAAATCAAAACAAATCGTAAAAACTGTTTGTGAACTGGGGCGTTATTCAATTCAACACTTCAGCCAAATATATGAGAACTGATTCTTCGCCAAAATCAGTATACAATTCATAGTTTTTTACTTCAGTAAATATTTGGTATTTAAATTGTTCTTTTTGGCAAAGTATTTTACTTACCTTTGAGAAGTCGGGAAAGCCCATTATTTAAGCAATGCACACTGTACACCGGGTTTGACTGGTTTTGTTTGGGTGCACATTTAGTGCATTTTGCGTAAGAAATATGATCATGAAAAAGCACGGGTTATGCGCGTTCCAAGCAGCATTCGATTGACTTTTTAGGGAGTTCTGCGCCCTGCGTGAATTTACATGTATGACATCACAATTTATCTTAATATTTTACTTACTAAAAAAAAAAAATCTTGGTCCTGAGACATTTGAATATGTCATTTTCTTAGCCAAGCTAAGTACTACGGTATGTAAAGTTTTGACTTAATCTAAGTTTTGAGTTGATTACTGCCCCCGGTCAATAAACTCTCCCACGAGAGAGAACAACGTGAAACCACTTTATCTTCAAGCAAACTTGAATCCCTGTTTCTGATTGGTAAATTTTCTGCAACATGTTTTTGAAGTATAGACCTTTCCAATTACCATGGAAACCATCCCTGTGTGTCCGCCATAGCTGGGACGCAGCCAGTGCATGAACTACATGCGTTATGTGAACAGTTTGCAAAGTGATGGGGAGGGAATTCCCGTCAGTGTTTTTAAAATTCAGTGATTTTCAGTGCATCGTTTCATTCAAAATTCCTCCACATCCCTTTTTTTCAAAGCAACGCGTATGGCAATCATGCGCAAAGGAGGCTCAGTGTGAATTTGTATGTGCAAAGTGCGCGTTGTGCGCGTCATGGACGCGCGCTGTTCGATTTAACAACAACGTAAAACGCACAGTCTATGCACTGGAAAAAGAGCATCCCAGCAATGGCAGACGTGTATGGTGAAGGAGTCCTGGGAATGATCTATACAATCATATCACTCTCTGTATACTGGCTGTAAAAAGCAACTAATATCATATTTTCACTATTCTTCCCCAGATAACCAATCAGTTGGTCAATGCCTGCAAGGACTACATAACTACGGAAACAATCACCCCCTCCCAGGAGGACTTGCTGTGGCCCAAGTTCTACACAGAGATTGAGAATCGGGTCCATTCCACTGATCAGCAAGGGAGGTCCAGAGCAGGACGACGGAAGGGGAAGGATCAGAAAGGGGAACCTGAGGATGAGACATTGATTGGTCGTCTCAAAGCTTGCCTGAAGCTCAATGTGAGTTCAGCATGCCAACTTTAATTGTTGTTTGTCCGTTTGTTTTTTTATCAAAAAGAAACAAATCTAGTATTTAGATTTAAGGTCTGCAGCCGATTTCACGAAACCTTACGCACTGCGTAAGCCCACTTGCGCAACATTCCTGGGATAATTTACATGCATGCTACATGTATGCCATTTTCAAAAGTTGCGCAAGCTCCGCACGTTTTCGTGAAATCGGCTGCAGGTCACACATATGACAAGTATGGCAAGCGAAGTTCACATTTAGAAATATGTCTATCTTGAAGTGCAAAGTTAACATTTCATCCCGAAATGTTTATTTCAAATAGAGATATATCTCTATTAGAAATGTAAATACTTCGGGATGAAGTGTTAACTTGGCACGTCAAGAAATAGACATGTTTCTAAATGTTAACTTTGCACGCCATACTTGACGCGCGCCGCCACCGTGTTCGCACATATGTGTATCTGTTTACATAACTGAAGAGTAATGTTGATATACTGCCTTATAAATAGAAATTTCAGCCACATAGATACAGTAATACTTCAGAAAACCTTTGACAATTTCGCCCACAAATGTACCATTTTACATGGGGATAAATCTTGTGGTGTTTAATTTGTTACCATTGCTATCAACACTAGTGAAAAGTCTGGTTTTTCTTGTCAACTTCTTAAGTGAACTTTTGGGTAACTGCAAATGTTGCATTGGGGCTTTAAGTTTGATTGTCTCCATTTTGCTTTCCTTTGTGTTTTATGTTTTTTGTTCAGAACGTTTACCGTGACACTGTACGCACTCTGCGAGACAGCCTGGGTGGGGCCCACACACTGATGCAGTTTCCATCCATCAGTTCCCTGGGTGCACCTACATCTAGAGCTAGGGCCTACTCAAGGGGCGCCATTACTCTGATGGGCAAGGCATCCAAGACGCCTTCAGTCACAGGTAGGCTGCTTGTAGAATGTTTACCGTGACACTGTACGCACCCTGCGAGACAGCCTGGGCGGCGCCCACACACTGATGCAGTTTCCATCCATCAGTTCCCTGGGTGCACCTACATGTAGAGCTAGGGCCTACTCAAGGGGCGCCATTACTCTGATGGGCAAGGCATCCAAGACGCCTTCAGTCACAGGTAGGCTGCTTGTAGAATGTTTACTGTGACACTGTACGCACCCTGCGAGACAGCCTGGGCGGGGCCCACACACTGATGCAGTTTCCATCCATCAGTTCCCTGGGTGCACCTACATCTAGAGCTAGGGCCTACTCAAGGGGCGCCATTACTCTGATGGGCAAGGCATCCAAGACGCCTTCAGTCACAGGTAGGCTGCTTGTAGAATGTTTACCGTGACACTGTACGCACCCTGCAAGACAGCCTGGGCGGGGCCCACACACTGATGCAGTCTCCATCCATCAGTTCCCTGGGTGCACCTACATCTAGAGCTAGGGCCTACTCAAGGGGCGCTATTACCCTGATGGGCAAGGCATCCAAGACGCCTTCAGTCACAGGTAGGCTGCTTGTAGAATGTTTACTGTGACACTGTACGCACCCTGCGAGACAGCCTGGGGGAGGCCCACACACTGATGCAGTTTCCATCCATCAGTTCCCTGGGTGCACCTACATCTACATGTAGAGCTAGGGCCTACTCAAGGGGCGCCATTACCCTGATGGGCAAGGCATCCAAGACCCCTTCAGTTACATGTACAGGTTTTGTATGCATGTTGGCTTCCTTGGGCAAGGGGTGTCGTGGATTGAATCCAAGGCCTTGGTGCCATTCAATCATCTTTATTATCCCTAAATGGGCATATCTTTTCGCGGTGGTATTAAATCTGCAGGTTGTGGGTTTGCTTCCCCTGCTTGTTGTGTGCTCTTGGGCAAGGCACTTCGCCAATAAGATGCCCGTCTCCAACCAAGAGTAAATGGGTACCAGCAGTAGTAGTGAAAGGTGATACGTTTAAATAGTCCCTGTGTGCTTAAGCTGCATTTTAAGACTGCATGATCTTTATGGAGTTGAGAAGGTTCAATGAATATTATTGGGACCAATAATCAAGGATAAAAATGTATTGAATCTGGCAGTCTGCATGTGAAAAGCACTAAAAAATATTTCACTGATACTTGTTGCCAAATTCTAAATTTATCACAACTTAGTGATTTTTAAAATAAATTTCACAAACCCTTTGCAGTGGCGTTTTTCATTGGAAATATGCTTAAAGCATAGCCTGTTCTATTAAATTGGACCCTGATCTTAAGGTCTTGGTCTTAGACTGCCAGTGTTGGTCTTTGCCAGTGTTGGTTTTTGCCAATGTTGTCTTGATCTGGGCTGCGTTCCAAATATGCGAACATTGCAAACGTTTGCAATGTTTGTCAACAAATGGTACCAAGGTTTCCATAGAAGAGTGCACAAAAGCACAACCAGTGGCAAACGTTTGCGTAAGTGGAACGCAGCACCGATCTTGGTCTCAGATCACCTTGTTTTGAATACAATACTACTTTGCAATATTTGGACAATCTATCTCTCCAATCGTCTCACAGGTGACTCCGAACACGGCCACGGCGTTCCCTTCACTGACGAGGAGTCCATCTTCGGCCACCTCGAGTCTTTCTGTGCCCGTATTCGTCAGGTCATCGATGCTGTGTACACGCTGGTCCAGTACAGCAAGCTGGGTCTGAACACCGAGGGCTTGCCGCGTCCACGCAGGGATGACTTGATGGTTGATGATGACGTCCTGACTGAGGACGAGACAGAGACAGGGGTGCTTGGTGTGGGTGGAGCCGGGACTATCCAATCGGAGAACAGCAGTAAGTTAAGGCCTAGGGCCAATTTCATAAAACCCATTAACACCCGTTTTCTGATTAAGTAGCGCTCTTTCCGTTTCATAAAACTCATTGACTTAGCAAACCAAAACCGCATGCTAACCTACCAAATTTTTGCCAACGCGACGCCATCTTTTTAGTCACTATACTGGGCAAAATTCGAGAAACATATTGCAATACGTACTCAACTTTGAGCTGCTGTTCAAATATTTCAGTCGGCGACAGGCAAGGTTTTTCTGTGGTAGTGACAGTCATCCCAAAATGGATACATTAGCGATGATGGTATTTGTAATTGTTAATGCTGACATAAGCAAAGCAGACGATGAATGCGTTCAAACTAAACAGACAACAGCGTTGCGCGTGCACTTTCTTCGCGAGGTTAGAACAACAAGCTTTATGAAATTTTTCAGGCTTTGCTTAATCCAGGGTTTCTGATTAAGCGTAACATGTTTTTTATGAAATTGGCCCCTGGTTACACATGTGCCTTAAAGATAGATTACACGATTGGAAAACTGTTAAAAATAGGAACAACTTTAAAAGAATGTTAATAAACTGCCTTGTAAAAATTTCAGCCACTTGAAAAACCTTAAAAATCCGTGCACGGTTTTTTATGTTGAATTTTAAATTTTTTTTTTTTAATCTGTCATAAAAGATGTGCCTGAATGAATGGTAAAAAAAAATTGTCTGCAAACATTTGGAAAAAAAAAACAATTTCACACAAATGTACCACTTTACACGGCAAAAATCATGTGGTGTTTGTTACCATGGCTATCAACACGTTTGGTAACATTTTTCTTGTCAACTCGTGAAGTAAAATTTTGTATCATTGCAAATGATACAATGGACCTTTAATTCACTGAATGTTTGGCTGTTAACCCTTTGATGCACAGATTGTTTTGGAACTCTATTGGTTTGAACGGTCGCTAGCGACCGCACTGTGCACTAAAGGGTTAATAATATTTCATAAAGTGAATCAAACATAATCTCCAACTTATCTCTTCCCTTCACGCCCAAGGCATCCCAGCCATGGACTCTCTGACCAAGCCGTCCAGTCCCGCCAAGCCTCCATACCCCCACCTACCAGGCATCCTACCCATCGTGGAAGAAGAAGAAAACCAAGGAGGAGACGAGGACGAAGGGACCAAAGAGACGGGCAGAGATGAGAATCCTACTGACATGGCTAGCAGCGAGGTTCCATCAAATGCTGATGAGGTCCATGATCTCATTAAGGGCACGTCAGCGATCACCCCGCACAATGCAGCATTGCTCAGTAAGTTATGGGACTTTCTTAGTTGTGCAACTCTAAGAGAAGAGTTGGGTTCTTGGGGAAAACCCGAGGGAGTATCCCTAACCACTTCGGGACGGGGAACTGCAAATGCAGTTCTGAGTGAGAGTGTCTTGGGGGCGGTTATACAGAATTAGCCCATGAATTAGACCAGGGCAGAGCTGGTCACTATTATCTCGTTGGCTTGGAGTCAAGTCAGTTTTTGGCTTTTGACCTGTGACTTGACTCTGGAGAAAATGACTTGTGACTGGACTTAAGAAATAAGATTTATTTTTATGACTTTAAAAAAAAAACTAGTCATCAAGTCTCCAGCCCCAGAGACATACATGTATACTGCATAACCAAAACTGCTTGTGCAGTCTCCCGCTCCAGGGGAATAAATTGGAAAATGCCTAGCCGTCACGAAGTGGTTAAATTCGACCGATACCGATAATTAAGAAGTAAAAATTTAATTCATTTCAATTAAATACTGGTTTATTAAAAAACACGCCCCGCAGTCAAAAACTGAATTATGCATGTGAACATTAATATGGTCTAACAAAATCAATGTTGGACACAATGTGATGAAGTATAAAAACATAAAAATCAGAATACATGCATCGAATTAGACATAAAATCAGATTATAATTGGTTGCAAGATTTAAAAATTTTGACAGTTTGCGGGAGTGCACTGTTAGCAAACCGTTTTGCACGGCACATGTACTGATCATACTTTTGATTTCCGAGTATATCTTAAGTTAAAAGAGTGTTTTGTTTTAGGCGGTAACCATCTTTATACACACGTTGTGTCATTCAATTGACAGGGTAAAATCGTTACAAATTTTATGATGTCTTTTCTGAAGTGTTTCAAGCTTACGTAAGTTCAAAGCATTGTTTTAACTGACGTAGTTTTTGCCAAAAAAGGCCTGTAGCCAATACTGATATTAGTCTCAGGCTACGGACTTGGTCTCATCAGATTGTCAATCTTGATCTTGGTCTCAGTCTTGGACTGTCGGTCTTTGTCTTAAACTGCCTGGTCTTGACTACAATTGGTTTTTCCTCCCCAGGAAAGTTGTACAACATTGATGACCCTCAAGACGACGGCCCTAGTATCTCATCCATCATCAAGGACCACATCACCACCATGAAGAAGCTCCTATCGGCCCACGTGGACACCGACATCATGCTGGATGTACAGGGCAAGGAGAAAGAGAAGTTTGGTGAAGCGTTTGAGGAGTTCCTCAACACTGTCCAGCAGTTGGAGACGTATCTGTGTGCGTATCTTCAGGCTGTGTTTCTGAGGAAGATGAAGACGCATGAAGCACTGGATGTTGTTACTAGGTGAGTGGCACATTCTTAACCACTTGACGCCGGAGGACACTTAAACACGCCAAGATTTCCGCATCGGTGTAGCGAGGACTTGTTAACACGTTTAGGAGAAATTCACTTGTTACTGCTTTTGATGTCTACACTCGCAGTAATTTACGAGGAAAATGGGCAAAACAGTTTATAACAAAGTGGCATTGGGGTGTACAGTGATGGTGTATTAGCATAACAACAATACTTTACTGCGCATGATTAAAGGCCCAGTGTATCATTTGCAATGACCCAAAAAAGTAATCGACGAGTTTACAGGGGAAAAGTTCTGAAAGTTTTCCGCTGAAAGGTTTCCGCTCAAAATTATAGTTTTACCAGAAAATAATCCGTAAAGATGAAATTATTTAGATTGTTTGCAAACGATTTACTTATTTTTGGTTCGCATATACGCCGTCCAAAATGCATGGGCACTGTGTACTGCGTGTGCGTGTTCAAACGCAATGCATTTTCATGGATCGTGCGCACACGCAGTATATGATGTGCGCCACAGAGTGCATGACGCAAGCCACATAGTACCCGATCAACTGAGAACGAATATTTGAAACACCCCGCCAAGACCAGGAAAACGCATATGGATTTGCATGTTTTTTTTTAAACGTGGTACATTTTACAAAGCTGGAATTTCTTCGGATGAGTTTGTTGATGTCTTTCTTTTGATTTATAATGGTTTTATTCGCAGAATCGCTCAAAAACAGATCATCTACAGGGCCTTTAATGAGTTCAGTTGTTTTCCATTGGTCAGAAATTACTGTTTGAGATCAAAGGAGTACATGTCATTTTCATTTCTCATGTTAGGTTTACATCCGTGGCTTATCGTCAAGGGATGAAACGAGCAATCACTGAGAAGTACATCGATATCTTCAATCTCTATGAAGCGGATCTTGAAGAAGTGAAAAATATCTACGAGAAATACAAGGTGAACATGAGAAGTAGACCCGCTGCTTATTCAACCATCTTGGTTCTTGTGTAGCAGACATTAGGCGATATTTTGTGTTGCATTGCCACTCAATCTAAATGCCCATTTGTGACCCCCTCTGCAAAAAAGGGTATTAAGTCGCGTTGGCTAGTATTCTTTTTGCGACCATAAGAAGAAATCTGTGGCATAAGAAGAAATCTGTGACATGACTAAATCAGTTAATAAAGGACGCTCTTTCCATGCTCTAAAGCACATACATGACTGCAATATTTACATGTACACATGCAGGATGTACATGAAAGTTATAAAAACATCCAGAAATTCGGTCTACATCCAGGATCGGAAGGTCCGCATCTTCACAGATGCACTTTTTGTGCTTTTTACTCCCATGGTTTCGCTGCATATTTGTGGTACATGTAGTTGTTTTTCCTCTTGTTTTTCTTAACGGTGCGCCTTATAGACCGTGTGGAATAGCTGCCTTCTTTTTATATTTAAATTGGTTAACAATGTCAGCACAAAATGTGCAACCATGCATGTTCTTAATCAACAAAGAAACTGCCGTACAAAATGGCCGTTATTTGATACAGCTATACTTGAATGCTGTGGTTCGTCTGGATAAATTGTTTTTGCTAAATCTGACACAAAAATGCCCAAATTTATTTCTCTTCAGGAGGAGCCCCCAGCCATCCGCAACGCACCCCCAGTAGCCGGTGCAATCTCCTGGTCCCGTCAACTTCTCCAACGCATCGAGGAACCAATGAAGATCTTTCGCGACAATCGCGCCGTCACCCAGCTACGAGACTTCTCTCGTATCGTTCGGTTCTATAACCGCGTGGCCACGGCGCTGGTGACGTTTGAGAGTCTGTGGTTGGCCCAGTGGAAGGCGCACATTGAGAGTGCTAAAACAGGACTGAAGGCCACACTTCTTATTAACCATCCAGAGACGGGGCAGGTTGTGGTGAATGCGGATGAAGGGTATGTCACATCGATTCACTATTGATCCATTATTTATTAATCGATTGAAGAAGTATACCTAAAGGTGGATTATGTATGTTAAAGGCAGTATACATGATTGGTATCTCGAAAATCAAAAATGTTCACAGATTTACGCCTAACTTACACAATATAAACATGATGACCGTAGAAGACTTCCCCTGAAATGGTTTTGTCTGAAGTGCTATAGTATTTAAGAAATTAGTAAAACAATTAGTTTTCTTCTCATGAGACGAAAATTCAATTCGCCCCAAAACCATTTCGCCAAGGTGCCATTTCGCCCCCAAACCACTTCGCCCGAGTGCCATTTCGCCCCAAATTACTTCGTCCAAACACTACATCGCCCAAATGCTACTTCGCCCCAAAACCATTTCGTGCACAGACCGTGGTTCGGGGCGAAATGGTTCAGGGCGAAGTGGTTTTGGGGCGAAATGACTGCAAACCCTTTTTTACTGTTTTCTAAAAAGTTAGACGAAGTACTGAGCTGGTTTATGCTCAGGTTGGTTTTAATCATGCATATCTTCAATCACACAGGGGGATAAAACTATTTGTAACAGTTTACCAATCATGTATACTATCTTTAATTGAGGGTGTGTTTGTAGAAACTTGAATTTCACTGAGTTGAATGTTGAAAAAATACAGGGTGGTTTGGGGCACTTTTGGAGAAAGCTGCAGGGTAGTTTTGGGCGCTTTGAGGACTAACCAATAATAAACTTTTTTGTTCTTATACAGTGTACTGCAGTTGATTCATGAATGCCGCTGGTTGAGGAGACTAGGCACTGATATCCCAGACTCTGCTCAAATGGTTCTCAAACAGGTATGTGCATTAGGTATACATGATAAACATACCATGTGACATATTAGTGACTGGTTGAGGAGACTAGGCACTGATATCCCAGACTCTGCTCAAATGGTTCTCAAACAGGTATGTGCAGTAGGTATTCATCATGAACATACCATGTGACATGAAAGATTTTACAGGAGTTGGTATTTGTTGACTGGTCTGGAAAAGGGAGTGATCGTAAGCTGAACGATTGCGTTGAGTCTGTACTTGGTCTGTACTCGTAGGCCTCGTTGTCCTCGTAGGCCTCGTTGTCTTCGTAGGCCTCGTTGTCTTCGTAGGCCTCGTTGTCTTTGTAGACCTCGTTGTCCTCGTTGTCCTCAAAGGCCTCGTTGTCTTTGTAGACCTCGTTGTCCTCGTAGGCCTCTTTGTCTTCGTAGGCCTCTCTGTCTTCGTAGGCCTCGTTGTCTTCGTAGGCCTCGTTGTCTTCGTGGGCCTCGTTTGCCTAGTTGTCCTCGTAGGCCTAGTTGTCCTCGTTGTCCCCGTAGGCCTCGTTGTCCTCGTTGTCTTCGTTGTCTTCGTAGGCCTCGTTGTCCTCGTTGTCCTCGTAGGACTCGTTGTCCTCGTAGGACTCGTTGTCCTCGTAGGCCTTGTTGTCCTCGTCTGTGTTACTGGTGTGTGTTGTGCCATTTTAAGATGGCTGACAAACGGCGTCTGATGCACACTCGTGGCTTGGAATGGACCTGAAGTTGTCGCCAGGAAAGATTTTACAGGAGTTGGTATTTGTTGACTGGTATTTGTCCCCGCAGGCTTCGTTGGCCTGGTATGCCTGGTAGGCATCGTCCTAGTTGTCCTCGTAGGCCTCGTTTGCCTAGTTGTCCTCGTAGGCCTCGTTTGACTCGTTGTTTCCGTAGGCCTCGTTTGCCTAGTTGTCCTCGTTGTACTCGTTTGCCTTGTTTGCCTCGTTATCCTCGTTGTCCCTGTAGGCCTTGTTCTCCCCGCTGGCTTCGTTGTCCCCGCCGACCTCGTTGTCCCCGCCGACCTCGTTGTCCCCGCCGGCCTCGTTGTCCCCGCCGGCCTCGTTGTCCCCGCCGGCCTCGTTGTCCCCGCCGGCCTCGTTGTCCTCGTACACCTCGTTGTCCCCGCCGGCCTCGTTGTCCTCGTACACCTCGTTGTCCTCGTAGGCCTCGTCCTCGTAGGCCTCGTCCTCGTAGGCCTCATCTGTTTTACTGGTGTGTGGTTGTGTTGTACCATTTTAGGATGACTGACAAATGGCGTCTGATGCACACTCGCGGCTTGGAATAGACCTGAAGTTGTCGCCGGCAAAGATTTTACAGGAGTTGGTATTTGCTGATTGGTCTGAAAAACGGTATAATCGTAAGCTGAATGACTGTATTGAGTCTGTACTTGGTTCAAGGTGGGATAGGTTTGAGTTCCTGAAGAAAGAGCATCTCGAAACTGAGATGGTGTGGTGTGTTGTGGTTGGTTGATACGGTACTGAATGGGATCCACAGGTGTTGTCAGTGGGCTGGATGGTTCATCCTGGGACTGTTCGAGGATGAAAGGCCTTGACTGAGAAAACGGAGTCGAGGATGGAGCCATCAGAATATTGTGCAACACTGTGCGCTGTGCTGATTTCTTTCGATACAGCTGGATGAGTACATTGCATTCAAGCATCGGATAGAAATCAAAGCTTTTGCAATACTTCTGTATATTGTCAGAGTATTGACCAGACGGCGTTCTCAATTTATCCGGTATGCTTTCTTCAAAGACGATCTCGAGATCAGTTTGGGAAGCAAAGTGCGGATGGAACTGCGTATTGGATTCGTGATTGTTGTCTATAAACAACACAAGGCAGCCCTGCTTCAGCCCGAGTAGAAACGACTTCAGTAAACTGCCTTTGCTTGGGTCGGTCGAGTAGAATGCAGCAACTGTAGAGAACGACTTCACTAGGGTGATGATGTCAGCTTGTTGGAGAAAGTTGCGAACATCGCTAGCGACTGACGTGTCTGTCACGAGATCGCATCGTCTGTATGTCACACTGAACGTTTCTGGTAAGCGTTTATATATTGTGTCCCAAGCATCTTTCCAGTTGGGATAAAGGTCCAACACAAAGCACTCAAGTCGATGGGGGAATAGGCCATTTTCACGGAGGAAGGTCGTGAGACCAACCAGATCAGATCCAGGACCACCTCCGATGCTACACACTTTTAAGATGCTCTTGTCCTTCCAAAGTGGTAATATTTCAGAAATGGTTTTTGTGAGAGAGTAATGCACCAAGTGACAGTGTTTTATCAGATACAAAAAGACATACGCACATCTGTTGGCCGGGTCGTTCCAATTCGATCGGTACTGTGACAAAGCCTTGAATAGCCCCTTTTTGTAAATCTGGGAGATTTCTCTCAAGGATTGTTTGATGGCTTCGCACTTGGATATTCCACCGGCTTGATCAACAAGATCATCCAGGCTTCCTGACATCACCTGTCGAAAAAAGTCTGCGGCCACATTTGGTGAAGGGCGTGTTTGAAACAGACTGGAGAAATCCATATTTCTATAAATGCAAAAGTAAAATTAACGTACTGTTGTGAGAAATGTCTTAAAGACAAATATTATAACTGCATGAAACCCAGAAATACTCTGTTTAATGTCGTTATCCTGTTGTATTACACATGTACTTCAGACTATATAGCAAACTGCTTTAAGAAATGTGTTAACACTTTCTGACACACATATCTTTAGACCTATACACTCCCCCACAACAAAGCACTATACGATGACCTACATGTAACGCAAAGCGTATAATCTCCCACCTTTTGAAAATGCCCATGTCGGATCTCATGGCAATAAGAACACTTTTTGTAAGCCTTAATTAAAGAGCAAAAATACTAATACCGCATGTTTCCTTAGGGACTATATTATAACTTGATTTTTCCAATGTTCGTGAACATTCATGAACATGTCAGTGTTTGAGTGCAACAGCATTTATCGGAACACACCGGCTTACTGTTTACATAATGTAGCGATGTACCGGTAGCATCATTTACAATAATTTTTTGATGGTTGTTGTGAAAAAATCATCAAAATGTCACGTAATTAACTTAATTTTTTTTTAACATTTTGTATACGCTTTACCAGCCGTTTGGGGCTGTATTATGTGTTTTATTTGTGTGGCGTTCGATAAGCTCATGCATGTACATGGGTCAACACGTGTTTAACCTTGTTTTCCTGTTTTTCCCCCCGACTCCTCACAACTTGCATGTTCCTCCTCAGGTCAGCGCTGACGCTAGGAGCAACTCAAACGCAACTAGTTGGTTCTTTAAGGTCCGCAATAGTGCTGTTTTTTTCTTCGGATATTATTTGCTGCAAAGACATGAAAATCTGAGAGATTGTCTCATCCATATCTACACACAGAAACTCTTCTTATGAAACCTGTTGGCAGATTTCACTAAAAATTTGAAAATACAGTCTGTATATACATTATTTTCCAACAAGAAGTGAAACCCCAGGAATGAAACCAACCGCGATGATGCATGGAACAAACGTTTCTATGGCTGGACATAAAACTAACTCCAAGACCACGTGATTTATCCGAACCAGAAATCTGGTTCGGATAAATCATGTGATATTTTTTTTATTTTTTAAATGCTCAAAAACAGCCAGATTTGATGGTTTCTTTTCAGGATCTATTTAGTTTATTTCGGAAAGACTTTTAGAATAATGTATAGGTCTATTTCGAGCCCAAAATAGCCCAACGAACCCGGTGTGGTCCTTTAAGCTGTACAATACCATATGTGACTATTTCTTAAAATGTATCTTAAAACGGCACATGAAACCACATTGGTGAGGGTCGTCCCCAGCAACCACATAACTATTATTCTTTCCCTCTGAAATCATTTTTTAAATCTTTCCCTCTGAAATCAGTTTTTGACTTTGCTGTTGGTTTATCAAACTAGTGTGTGATCATTTCGTCTATAATTAATTCTATACTATTTTGATTGTATGCTAAATTGCAACTCGCATTCGGACATACCTTGTATCGTGTCAATTGCAGAATTATGTCTGGAAATGAATGCGCAATGAAGACCGTCAGTGCATGCAGTTCATACCACAGTGAAATTCAATATGGCCGGCAATGTCATAATAGATTAAAAATAGGCTGTTACAATAATACAATTGAACATTTCTTCTGATTTCTCATCGCATTACCGAATGGGGAATTCCCGAACCACAACACTGTAACAGTAAAAACTATTACGTGGGTAGTATACATGTAAGTGCATGGTAGTGTGCTGATTTAAAACAACCTGTAGACGTTTTATGAGCTTTAGTTCAAACAATGGCTATTGTTGACTAGAGTCATTCAAGCAATTTTTATTTGGCGATATTATCATGGATAATAAACTAGCCTAAATATAGACAATGGCAAACATGGGTCCAGATACACTCGTGCATGGTTCATGTTTTACAATTGTATGCTTAAAATATATTATGCACTAAATATTTTGTTCTGCCGAGCAGTAAAATGCAGATCTATTCTACATAATTTAAAAAGAAATTTCATTGTCACGACCCTTACGTAATTTTATAAAACTATTGGCGAATTTTTATAGTGTAAATTTAATATATATTATATAGGTCTATTGAAAATTTTACATCTTTTGCTGTAACTCCAAAATCAAAATAAACTCCTCAAAAAAAGTATGGAAAGTCAAGTTTGACTGACGATTTCTCTCTTGTTGCAAAATAATTTTCCTTGAATTTTATATTCAAATTTCAATATTCAAATTGCTGAGAAGTATACCTTATACATAATTGTTGATATGCAATTGATCAGACTTCAAATAAGTATAAAATGGCACGGAACAACCCGTACATATAATGATCATAAGCTGAACGACTGTGTGTCTATACCTGGTCTGTACTAGTTGGCCTCGTTGGCCTTGTTGTCCTCGTAGGTCTCGTTGTCCTCGTAGGCCTCGTTGTCTTCGTAGGCCTCGTAGTCCTCGTCTGTGTTACCGGTGTGTACGTAGTTGTCTTGTACCATTTTAAGATGGCTGACATACAGCGTCTGATGCTGTTGCTGGGAAAGATTTTACAGGAGTTGGTATTTGTTGACTGGTCTTGAAAAGGGAGTGATTGTAAGCTGAACTACTGCGTTGAGTCTGTACTTGGTCTGTACTCGATGTCCTCGTAGGCCTCGTTGTCTTCGTAGGCCTCGATGTCTTCGTAGGCCTCGTTGTCGCCAGGAAAGATTTTAAAGGAATTGGTATTTGCTGACTGGTCTGAAAAACGGTATGATCGTAAGCTGAATGACTGCATTGGGCCTTGTAGGCCTCGTTTGCCTCGTTTGCCCTCGTAGGCCTCGTTGTCCTCGTTGTCCCCGTAGGCCTCGTTGTCCTCGTTGTCCCCGTAGGCCTCGTTGTCCTCGTTGTCCTCATCGGCCTTGTAGACCTCGTTGTCCTCATCGGCCTCGTAGACCTCGTTGTCCTCATAGACCTCGTTGTCCTCATATACCTCGTCCTCGTTGTCCTCGTAGGCCTCGTTGTCCTCGTCTGTGTTACCGGTGTGTGGTTGTGTTGTACCATTTTAGGATGGCTGACAAACGGCGTCTGATGCACACTCGCGGCTTGGAATTGAAACCTGAAGTTGTCGCCAGGAAAATTGTTAAAGGAATTGGTATTTGCTGACTGGTCTGAAAAACGGTATGATCGTAAGCTGAATGACTGCATTGGGCCTTGTAGGCCTTGTTTGCCTCGTTTGCCTCGTTTGCCTCATTGTCCTCGTAGGCCTCGTTGTCCTCGTTGTCCCCGTAGGCCTTGTTGTCCTCATCGGCCTTGTAGACCTCGTTGTCCTCATCGGCCTCGTAGACCTCGTTGTCCTCATAGACCTCGTCCTCGTTGTCCTCGTAGGCCTCGTTGTCCTCGTCTGTGTTACCGGTGTGTGGTTGTGTTGTACCATTTTAGGATGGCTGACAAACGGCGTCTGATGCACACTCGCGGCTTGGAATAGACCTGAAGTTGTCGCCGGCAAAGATTTTACAGGAGTTGGTATTTGCTGACTGGTCTGAAAAACGGTATGATCGTAAGCTGAATGACTGCATTGAGTCTGTACTTGGTTCAAGGTGGGATAGGTTTGAGCTCCTGAAGAAAGAGGCCCGTTTTGGACAATCGGTTGGAGGGTATCTTGAAACTGAGATGGTGGGGTGTGTTGTGGTTGGTTGATAGGGTGATAAATGGGTTGCAGAAGTGTTGTCTGTGGGCTGAAAGGCCTTGACTGAGAAAACAGAGTCGAGGATGGAGCCGTCAGAATATTGTGCGACTCTGTCTGCTGTGGTGATTTTTTTCGATACAGCTGGATGAGTACTTTGCATTTAAGCATGGGTCTGAAATCAAAACTTTGGCGATACTTCTGTATAGTGTTAGAGTATTGACCAGACGGCGTTGTCAATCTTATGCTTTCTTCAAAGACGATCTCGAGATCAGTTTGGGAAGCAAATTGCGGATGGAACTGCCTACTGGATTCGTGATTGTTGTCTATAAACAACACAAGGCAGCCCTGTTTCAGCCCGAGTAGAAACGACTTCAGTAAACTGCCTTTGCTTGGGTCGGTCAAGTAGAATGCATCAACTGCAGAGAACGACTTCACGAGGGTAATGATGTCAGCTTGGTAGAGAAAGTTGCGAACATCGCAAGCGACTGCCGTGTCTCTCACGAGATCGCATCGTCTGTAGGTCACACTGAACGTTTCTGGTAAGCGTTTATATATTGTGTCCCAAGCATCTTTCCAGTTGGGATAAAGGTCCAACACAAAGCACTCAAGTCGATTGGGGAATAGGCCATTTTCATGGAGGAAAAGGCCATTTTCACGGAGGAAGGTCGTGAGACCAACCAGATCAGATCCAGGACCACCTCCGATGCTACACACTTTTAAGGTGCTCTTGTCCTTCCAAAGTGGTAATATTTCAGAAATGGTTTTTGTGAGAGAGTAATGCACCAGGTGACAGTGTTTTATCAGATACAAAAAGACATACGCACATCTGTTGGTCGGGTCGTTCCAATTCGATCGGTACTCTGGCAAAGCCTTGGATATCCCTGTTCGGTACATCTGGGAGATTTCTCTCAAGGATCGTTTGATGGCTTCGCACTTGGATATTCCACCGAGTTGATCAACAAGATCGTCCAGGCTTCCTGACAATACCTGTCGAAAAAAGTCTGCGGCCACAGTTGGTGAAGAGCGTGTTTGAAACAGACTGGAGGAATCCATATTCCTATAAATGCAAAAGTAAAATTATATACTGTTGTGAGAAATGTCTTACAGACAAATGTTATAACTGCATGAAACGCAGAAATATTCTGTTTAATGTCGTCATTCTGTTGTATTACACATGTACTTCAGACTATTTTATAGCAAACTGCTTAAAGAAATGTGTTCACACACATCAAGGCTCGAAATAATTTTTTTCAGGCTGGAGCAGTTTTGCTAATCATTGGTATCATTTGAATAGCAATTCTGGAAATTGAGGAGCATTTATTTCCTACCGGAAATACGGTGCGATGGGCATTGTACGTACTTCGCTCGTTCCCAGCGCTGGAAATGCGCGAATGTACGTACACGTACGTACACACGGATTGATATTTACTCCTTTTCAATGACGTCATTTTGGTAGTCAAATATTAGGTTCTCCCCAAGCATGCCAGGTTGTTTGAAAATGTGTGGGGGCCCAATGCTGTAATATTAACGGCTCGATAACCTGCGAAGCTTGTGACTTTCTGGTGCATTTGGAGCTATCCTGGGGTCTTGAAGGGCTTGTTATGAATTCCTTAAAAGACTAGGACTAATACATGTAATAAAGCATCGGTAAGTGCAGATTTGATGGAAAAACTGGAATTTTTTGAGTGAGACAATATTTATATTTTGTGTGGAAACACTTTTAAAAATGTCAGTCAGCCTTATGTTTTGCACACGGGGTTTGAAGCCATGATCAACTACATGAACATCATGTGAACATGTACTCAATTCTTTTTCATACCGCGCCCATTCATGTGGCCTTGTCCCGCTGCGCCCTAGGCCACAGTCTTCCGGGTTCCGCATGCTGCATGCAGACAGAGAGTGGCAGCCCGCCCTGGCAGGCTTGACGCGACACGGCAGGCTTGACGCGACACGGCCGCCGCCGGCCGGTCATTGCCGGTAGTTGGTGACCATTCCACACGAAATATTCTCATTTCTCAAATACATTTTTGCACATTATCCATGGGAGTTGACGATATTTTCCATAAAAATGACGATCAAGCAAAACACGGTCGCTGCGATGCACGAAAAAACGATCACAAAAATTACGATCGACAACCCAGCTATGTCATGTACATGCAGGGGATTTCACGTGCAGGGGATTTCACGTGCACGGAATTTCCCGTTCAGAGTAAGAGGCCAACTCTGGTTGTAAAACGCATGCCTATTGGCTGATAAAAATAATATGACCTGCTGCTAGTAAATTCTGGCCAATGAAGTTCAAGTTAACAAAACGGTGATCTGCATGAGTTGGACTGGTTACCGCCCCACTAAAGCCGGGAATCTTATTGTCCGGAAACCAGACTAGGCATGTTCCGGACCAGCACCGGGGGACCGGGCCGTCTGTACCGTACCGTAGCTCGCTAGTACATGCATACACGATACGATGTGCATACGGTACAGCATACAATGTACGTATACATTCCCGGTCTGCAGTCTTCCTGTACTGTATAGGCCTACCCTGTAGTGCGCCCGGGTACAGGTCTGTGCGGGGATCGAACGTAAGCCCATCATTTGTTTTAAATACAGCATTTTGATATTTTAAACTTGAAATGCGAGGGAAGGGCAACCTTTTGTGCATTTATTTTTTTGCATTTAGTTTTGTAGCATGTACTGTAAATGACGTACATGTATGCTGGTGGTGGAAGCAATTATGGACTAAAGCTATACCTAAAAAGTTGATTCACAGTTTTGCTAGGCGATCAAATTTTATGGTTAGCAAACTGCTGTTTTTGCATCGCAAACTGCGATGCGATACCGCTTATTTCGAGCCTTGCACATATCTATAGGCCTATACACTCCCCCACAACAAAGTACTATAATGTCATGCGATGACCTAACGCAAAGCGTATAATCTCCCACTTTCTGAAAATGTCCATGTCAGATCTTATAAAGAACACTAGTGTGTAATCATTTCGTCTATAATTAATTCTATACTATTTTGATTGTATGCTAAATTACAACTCGCATTCGTACATACCTTGGTTGATCATGTCAATTGCAGAATTATGTCTGGAAATGAATGCGCTATGAAGACCGTCAGTGCATGCAGTTTATTACAACAGTGAAATTCAATAAGGCCGCCAATGTCATAATAGATTAAAAATAGGCTGTTACAATGATTAAATTGAACATTTCTTACGATTTCTCATCGCATTACTGAATGGTAATTCTCGAACCACAACACTGTAACAGTAAAAACCATTACATGGGTAGTATACATGTAAGTGCATGGTAGTATGCTGATTTAAAACAACCTCAAACAATAGACAGCCGAAGTGTGACGTGCGTTGCCATGGCCGTCAGGAAAAGTACCATTGGAAAAGCACTGGGACACGGTTGAGTGATTTTTAGTTTAGATACAATTGCCTAGGCAACCAACAAAAGGTGACGTATTCACTTCGGCAGTCTATGGCTATTGTTGATGACTAGAGTCATTCAAGCAATTTTTATTTGGTGATATTATCATGGATAATAAACGAGTTTAAATATAGACAATAGCAAACATGGGTCCAGATACACTCGTGCATAGTTCATGTTTTACAATTGTATGCTTAAAATATATTATGCACTAAATATTTTGTTCTGCAGAGCAGTAAAATGCAGATCTATTCTACATAATTTAAAAAGAAATTTCATTGTCACGACCCTTACGTAATTTTATAAAACTATTGGCAAATTTTTATAGTGTAAATATATATAGGTCTATTGAAAATTGTACATATTTTGCTGTAACTCCAAAATCCATCTAAACTCCTCAAAAAAGGTTCGGAAAGTCAAGTTTGACTGACGATTTCTCTCTTGTTGCAAATTAATTTTCCTTGAATTTTATATCATTAGAAAACCCTGTTATTCCTCTTTACGATGATGTGTCATTTGTTATGATTAAGCAATTGGGGATCTGCAGCACAGCTGAATACGGGGGCGGGTGTAAAGTGAAATGTCACAAGATGCATTGCTATTGTCAAAAAGTGTATTGACACATTCCCATCCTCCAAGCAAAAGGGGAATGCACTGCCTGACAATAGCAGTAAATTTTGTGACATTTCACTTTCCACCCACCCCTGTATTCCGCTATACTGCACATCCCCCAATTGATAAATCATAACAAATGACACATCACTGTAAAGAGGAATAACAGGGCTTTCCAATGATACCAAATACAAGGGAAATGATTCAGTAACAAGAGAGAAAAATTGTCAGTCAAACTTGACTTTCCGAACTTTTTTTTTAGGAGTTTAGTTCCTTAAATTGATCTTTAACAAAACCAATCATGTTATAAATGCATAGTTCCGACCTGTCAATCGAGCCGAACCCGCCGACCAATCACAACAGAGCTAGCAGACGGTACCCACATAGGTCAAAGTGATGCAATCATCACAACAATCACGCGAGTTTCTTCCCATACAGTTTGTATGTTGTATGAGCCAGTGACCGGGTGAATTTTGGTTTCAATGTCGGGCATTTTTATGAATATATGTCATCCCTGCATGACTAGCCCTTCGCTCAGTGTGTGCTACGGTAACTGTCGACCCTAAAACATAAATACCTTTGAGTTTTCTCCAATGATCCTGTGCTTTACATGCCGAGTCACGTTGCTTTGTACGTTGTGTCGCCATTTTTTTGTGATGGCTTGTGAGCACAATATCTAAGGGGCGTGGTTAACTGGGCAATCTCGGAACTATGCATTACCCCTACTTCTTGCAGTGTATGCCTGATTTTGCCTGTACTGTACAAATGTAGTTTCGTTTGTTATATAATGTATTACGGGAATAATTACAACAAAATCTCGGATGCACATAATTAAAGCATATATAGACACTTGTTGCAGTCTTTTCAGAATACATTTAAACGAATACAATTCGACTCTCACTGGTTAAAAATGAGCTGTACTCAGAAGCGATTTCCACTTAAAATATCAATCCAAATTGACAATTTTCTCGGTTTATCTAAAAAAAATCATGCACACAATTGCTGTTGTTGATCAGTTGTTGAGCAGCTTGTTTATCTCTTTCTAACAAGTAAACAGCCTCCCCATGCTTCAAAACTACAACAAAAGTAGATGTACATACTCGATTCTGTATAGGGGGAAACCCACAGAATCAAGCAGGGACCGAGAACCCAATCCACATACTGACCCGAACGGGATTCGAACCGGGGCCACAGAGGTGGAAGACGAGAAAAGTACCGCTATGCCAACCATTCCCAAAAAAAAGGGAAAAAATAATCTTCTTTTTTTATTTCACTCGCCTTGTACAATAGAAATGAGTCTAAAATAAGTCTTGCATTTTCCCCCCAGGAGCATAGATTCAAGACGTACCTGAACCATTTGGAGCTGTGCCTGAATGAGTTTCATGACATCGAAGCCTCCATTCGAAACCCTGTCCGCAGCCTCTTTAAGCCGCATGTTAACAATGTCTCCATGACCCTACAGCCTGGCCTGACTACATTGGCGTGGAACTCAATGAATATTGATGCGTTCTTGCACCAAGTTCACGCTGGTAAGGACACTTTCAGTATAGTATTGTATTAACAACTTTCCTTTATAAAAACCCAATGTTGAGCACAATTAGTACAGTCGGTCTCCCCTAAAGCCCGGCGCAAACTGGAGGCAAACACGAAACACAAAACAAATTCGTTTACCCCCGTTTCGCGTTTCAGCGTATCCATCCCGCAAACGGAAAACAGAAATGCCATACAACGAAACAAAAATGCCACCGAAACTGATATAGCGCCACCAGCGGCGACAATAAAGCAGTACAGTCACATGATATATTGATACCATGTGATATTGATACCATGTGATCCGGAATACGATCGATGATTGGTCATTGGTTTCTCCAGTATCGAAACAAGTACCGCAGGCGATAGACCGAAACTTTGTTTCGATGAAAACATGTTTTCCGAAACAAGCATGTTTGTTTCGCAAAACAAGATTTTGTGAAACAGAATTTTCCTTTTTTTGGTAATGCAGACGATTGTCAAAGTCACGAGAAAAATGGTTTTGTTTTGTGTTTCATGGAGCTGCGTATTTCGTGGCTTGAATTTGGTGCGCGCGCATTGCTGACGAGCCTGTGCCTTTAACATGCCACACTTCCGCAGGTAACTACAAATCCATTCATCAGACATTACCAGATTGATTCAGAACCGTATGCCCCCAAAACAAAATAAACAATAATAAAATCACATATTTTGACCAAGAAAAAATGACAAAAATAAAATATATTTAATCTCGTCTCACAGCCAATGCCAAGCTGAAGCACAAAGTGGACAGAGTCAACAATGTCATTGATACCAAGATTGACTCTAAGCTCAACAAGATAAGCGAACTGCTTCTCTTCGACACTGAGCTGGCTTTCAGCAAGATGTGGGTAAGCAAGCATGTGTATTACTTTTTAGGCCAGTCAACCAACTTTTGCTATAGGTCTTATTAGGGAAATCAGTCAATCATCTTTATTTAATAATGACGTGTGACTTCACATATACTGCCTAGGCGATGTCGGCAGATTACAAAGTCATCAAAGGCCTCTGATGCTGTCTACTAGGTTATTTACTCGATAATTCACAGAGCTCCTGGCAGCCGTCCTGGCAGCCGTCAATACATCATGTGTTTGTAAACAGTTTAATGGATATTGGCAGCAGGCCTGGTTTTATTTTGGCTGGCCTGGCCAGGGAAACCCCCAACCTTAAAGGTGACTAAAGCATGTTAAGAAGCAAGAACGGAGGTAGGATTAGATGGTGACAGAATTTTGGCAAACAATTAAGTTAAAAAAATGACGTCAACTGCGTCTATTTTAGACGCCGATGGCTCTTCGCAGGGTTAAGCAGGTGCTTGACTCTGGATGCACTTGTGACCACGGTAGGCCTGGCAAATCACTTTGTCAAACAAGTGCAGCATTCATAATACAAAGTTGGTGTTTCATCAAATATTAACTGATCTCCCTGTCAAATAAAGCTATCTTGGTTCATCAAAGCGTGAGTCAAAGGGAGAAAATTATAAGGTTGATTCAAATAGGGATGTTCTGATATTTCTATGCATTGTGGAGAAAGCATTCGGTTTTTTTTTTTATTGCTTCACAGGAGTGAGTTATAGGACCATCTGAACTTTAACAGTAATTGTCCAACAAAAGTCCGATTTGGAGTTTGAGGTGCTAAATTGTTGTCCCCAAAACCCATGGCTAGTCTCTCGTGTCGTGACATTGACATGATAATGCCAGCTTTACTTCCGTCTAAAATTTCATTATGCTTTCAGTTCTGATCGATCTGCATATCATTTTAAAAAAAACATTATTATTGTTTTTCCCGAAAATAACAAGATGGCCATTTGTTTTCAGGGATGTCATTGGAGAATGACCATTTAAGAATTCCCTTTTTTTATGTTCTGCAAACAGCCCCCATCATCATCTTCATCATCATCATTGGTAGAACTAACATTTAAGCATTCATTTCTTATTCTCTACAAAAAGCCCCCATCAGAGTTCACCAAAGCCATGCTAGACAGTGTCACCAAGCACAGCATCCAACTCCACTCCCTCACCTCAGACATTGAGGAATCCGTGCAGGAGCTTATCAGCATCCTGTCCGGTCACTCCAAGAGTCCGTCCTCCCACAGCGCCCATCAGAGCCTGTCAGCAAGCTCCAGACGCCACTCGGGCAAAGCGGCCATCAGCCTGGCACCTCGCATTGAAGCCGCCAGCGGGGACGCGGTGGATGATGTTGTCATTGGAGAAGTCCTTTGTGAGTTTTTCCTAAGAAATCATAAAAACAATTCCATGCAATGAACAGATGCATTAAATTTGCTCAGTCCCCATCCTCTATTTTTTCCATGGGTGTTGAGATTTTGATACCATTTCATTTGTCATATTTTTATCATTACCATTCTGAAATTTCGCACACCTTATCCACACATTTTCAAGGATATCGTCAAAAAACCACCAATATTTTGTAAACAATTTATCCTGTTGCATAAAGCAGTGCAGTGATTACACCAACCCTTTTTGCTTCCACATCCAAATTGGAAATTGTGTGTTTTCTTCGTATGGATAATATTTTGGGGAGGTATTTTACATAATTGTTAGGTTAGAACAAAATCCATTTTTTGGAAAAATCTGAACAAACTCTTTTTTCCTACACAAGTCATTTGTCTTTGAATGATCATAAAGTGCCCTCCAGGATCAAATATGTGCAACTATTACTCGCATTTTGAGATATTTCTAAAAATGGATCACCAGATATAGAATTTTTGAAATTGACCTTTTTTTTTTTAAATTGCTGGTATAAACATTCAATGACTGTTTATTATCATACGATGGTATTTTTTAAACTGAACAGCATAATTGTGTGTTGCCGATAACTCAAGATAACGATTGATAACTGTTGATAACTGTAAATCTTGTGTGATAAGCAAGAGCTGAAGATCCCATTTGGGGATCTTGAAACACAACAAGCAAATTCTTAGTGGCAAAAGCAAAACCTTGTTTTTATGTATACGTTTTTAAGCAATTGCTACTCTTGGAAGCTTTTGTTTGGAGGAAATTAGTTCTTGCTTTTGCTTGTTGGCTCTTGCTTATTTTCATGTTATGATTGCTTTCCGTGATGTAGAACATCCGGGAATGTTTGGTGGTCAACGGTCACGCGCGTACACACGCGTGTGCCACTAGACGCACATGGGCACGCGTAAAATATACTCACCAGCGTACTTTCAATCGAAGATGCTGCACGCGCGCGTTGTGATACGTTCAAATTATTGAGCATGCACTGCAGCTTGTAAAAACGAAAGTGCTTTTGCTTGATCACAATTTTTAGCCTTAAGAAATACACAGGTAAAGCGGGCATCCCACTGTGCGATTTTGGCCACGAAATAGCTACGATTGGGTACGATTGTGTGTAGAGTCTATAGGCAGTCTCCGATAATCGTACCAATTCGTAGGAAATTTGTGGCAAAAATTGCACAGTGGGAGGCCCGCTTAAGTGCAACCAATGCGCTTTTATTGCTTTTTTAACCGGTTATCACTCGAGCCATGTGGGTCATGAAAAATGACAACCAAAATGGTTGATGGAAGGCGTGACGTCACCGGAAAGCACTCAATAAGAATGCAAGTAAAAGCCTAGAAAAAGCAATTGCTAGTTTTGATGTATTCAGCCCAGTGACCATCTCTGTTTACACAGATCACTACTCAGAGCTTGTCTACCAAGCTGTCGTAACCGCCATCTACCGCACCCTCATAACTCTCGCCGAAGCCGCGGGCTGCGACGACATCGTTGAATCCATTAGTCGTGAGTTTTCTGCTTCCATGTTGCCCCCTGACGGCAAGCTGGACGATACCCGCCCCCTCCCCACGACTCCCGGTCGGTCTCAAAGCAGACCAGGGACGGGGATGTCTGGGAGGCTAAGCCGGGCCAGTCTGGCAACCAGTAGAGCCACTTCGTCACTATCATTCCTGTCTGATATGTCTTGGACCTCGGAGAAGACCCATGAGATTACTCATCTCAGGTTGGTGGATAGACTTTCAGAGGAGTTTGTGACGCTTTGTTTCAAAACATATTTTTAAAATTCATAAATACCTTAGACAGTTCACGCATCCTCATTGGCTGAAAATACATCACGTGGCCGGTTTTAAATGAATGATAATGACCAGTGATTAAAACTGGCTGGCTCGCGTTTCTGCCTGCACCCTAGTAAGCGTATGGAACACGCACACGCAAACAGAAACTGCACGCTCCCGACAGCAAAAGGTGTACTGTGACATCTACCCGGTCGAACACAACACCCCTGAATTACAGGAAATGGGTACCTGCGAGGGTAGAGAAAGCTGATGTGTTTGATTAGTCCCTGTGCGCATAAGCTGTACGGGACTGCATGATACCCAGGGAGTTGAGAAGGATTAAGGAATGATATTACAGAGCCAAATGAGCGGGGGTAATAATGTGACAGCGCCTTGAGCATCCTTGGGATGTATATGTGCGCGATATAAATGTCTTCATCTTCATCATCATGAACAAAATGGGGATTAGGAGTACCAGGAAAGAGGGGAGTGGGAGAATAGAACTGTGGAAGAAGGGTCATTCCATGAAGTTGAGGAACATGGTTTCCGTGTTACATCCACAACCATTTTAACTTTATTTTTGCCCTTGATAACCCCATGAATTAATATTATTCAGAAATTCAAACTGTTGGATGAGAGAAATTTATAACATTCATTACTTGTAACAAAATCCTCATGGATTTAAATGTATATGTCAACTAACTAGAATTTTGTTCAAATGTAGGTGTGACATTTGGTGCTTTTTAGCAGATTTTCTTGAATCACACAGAAATTTAAGCTAGAATCCTCCAAATTCAAATTAAAAAGGATTGTTTAGTTTGAGAACATGAAAACATTTGTAGATGGAGTGAAAGCAGTTGAACTGTATTAGTTTCCAAGTTACATCCACAACCACCACTTTGTTAAATAATTCAAAATGGCGGCACTTTGTCAACACTGAAGACTCCCAAATTACCCCCAAACAGTGTAAGCCATCACATCATGCAACATCGTTATATAAATAGTGATTCATTGCTCCCTTATTGACCATTTTTGTGTGAAGAAATGTCACACTTTGTTCCTCATTTTCATGGAATGACCCAGAAGACTTAAAAATAAAGACATTGAGAGACTGGTACATAATGAAAAAAGTGGAAAATAGATGTTGAGTAATTGTCCAGGCAACATTGAGTATTATTTTCACTGGCAGGTTTGAGGTGGCTGTCAAGTTCCGCATCCCCAGCATCATCATAGAACCCACCCTAGACGCCGTCAAGACGTCCCTGGCTCGCCTTGCTGAAGCGATCCTGAACACAGCGGAGAATGTCTCCTGGTGGGCTGGTGATGAGATAGGCGAACCGTTCCTTGCTGAGGTCGTCAGGGAACCGGCTATTGAGTGCACTATGGAGAGGCTTGATGGAGTCGTTGAAGGTAACCTGTAAATAGGGGATGTCCACGCTGAAAGGCCAATTGTTGTGACATTTTTAAAAGTAAAATGTGGATGAAAATGATAAAATTAATTTCCTTTCGGAAGTATGACAATATAATTCACCATGTTTATTAAAGGTGTATTAATTTGTTCATTTTGGGTGTGACACCCTGAGTAATTTTTTTTTTTAAATTGATATTTGTTCCAGAAACAAAAGTTATTCGCTATTAAATGAGACATCAAAGAAACAAAAAGACCAACATTTAGTTATTTAAACAATTACTGTTATTTTTAATTATTGGTGGTCTGTTAATAATTTAACTCCACGGTAAGGCATAGACCTGCCCAAGTCTGACTTGGTCTATAATGTGCAGCATACAGTGCGCCCTCTGGGCTAGTAGCCTGTCTAATCTGTTTTCTTCTTTCCGAGACGGAAGAAAAGAGATTAGACAGGCCACTAGTCCAGAGGGCGCGCTCTACGCTGTGCATTACAGACCAAATACGGGAAGTCGAACTTGGGCAAGTCTAGGTAAGGCACAAAAACAGTCGTATAAAAACGGCATTTTTCACAGGGTTGCCAATGTCTAAAATACAAAGTATGATTTTTCTGGGGGTGTCGTGGCAAAATGTATTCGTAAGAAAAACAGTTTGTTTTATAGATTGTGAATCTTTCAGATGTTCTGAGGCAATTTTTGTGGTTTTTTAAAATCATTCTTAGATCTTCAGCGAACTATCGACAAGCACCTATTCCACTTCAAGTACTACGATTTCCTATGGAAGGACGACATGTACGCGGCTTACTACGAGTTCATCGACAACGACCCCGGGACATTTGCCATCAAGAAGGAAGTAGAACGGCTCCTTTGCATCGAGGAGAAGATCCAAGCTATCCCGGCCATACTGCCTGTGGGCTCGGTGTGTCTGGGTACTAGTCCGATCACAGACGCCCTCTATGGCTTTGCGGTGCAGTGGAAGACGCAGTACGCACAAGTGTTGCATGAAGAGGCCAAGGTTATACCAACTGGTTTTTTTTTTTCTCAAACTATGCAAGTTGTTCAATGATATGAGGTGCACTTTCTCCAACTTTGGTCTAGCTTGGGTCCTGCTTGATTTGGGTCCAACTTGATTTGGGTCCAACTTGATCTGTTCCTAACTTGGTCTGGGCCCGACTTAGTCAAGATCCAAGTAGGCCTGGGTCTGAATTGGTTTGGGTCCGACTTGACTCGAAAAAAGCGTCAGTACTGTCCACGTATTTTTTTCTTTCTTTCTAGGTGGGTTGAGGGCATTGAACATTTTCTCTGCTTCTGATTGGTTCAAATGAATATGAATGTGAATATTCTCTATATAGCGCCCTCAGGAGTTGTTAAATAAAAGGATAAAAGGGAAAAAATTAGAGGGTTTAATAGCGAGCTGCTTGGTAGTCTAGTTGTATTGCGTAGTACTATCAGTCAAGAGTTGCGAGTTTAAATCTGCTCTCTTACACAATTTTTTTCTCATTAATTGAGGAAAGACCTAAGCACTCTCTAACTCTCGAAACACAGCGTAGAGTTGTGTTAAGTAACAGCTAATAACAAAACACGTCAGTATGTATATATATGCATGTGGTTAGGCCAATCAGGAGCAATGTGCCCTCAACCCTCCCAGGAGGAGTCACCTATAACCCCCTTTTCTCCTCTCACTTCCCCCTGTTCTCTCCCTCTAACAGAGACGCCTGGACCAGGCCGTCGCGTACCGCAACAACATCAGGACTCGACTGACAGCTGAAGTGACAACCTTGGACCAGCTGAACGGCACTCTCAACTGGCTTGAGGAGGTCCGTGATATGGAGAACAAAGTGGACAAGATCTACCTACCTATTGAGAATATGTATGCTGACCTCAGGTAAGACGGTTCAGAGGGCAGACTTGTGGGGCAGTTTAGCTCTCAGAAGGGTTTATCCCTTTGTAGGACTTGTTAAGCTCACATGATAGCCAATCCCAATCAGTGAGGAACGATGACAGTACCGTATTTCGAGACCACCAGTTGGCTTCATAGCTCAATTGGTAGGGCGGTAAGCAGAAGGTCCGCTGTTCGAATCCCGGTGGAGCTAAGTTGTTTTTCACTGCATCCAGATTTCCCAAACTCATGGACATGGCAGAATTATTATAAGTGGACAGTTGTAAACACTCATAAATACCTTAGACAGTTTACGCATCCCTGTTGGCTGAAAGCACATCGCTTGGGCAGTTTTAAACGAACGATAAAGGCCAAGTCAGTCTTAAACACTTTTGAGCCTAGCTCACGCCCATGCCCGCTCCCTGGTCAACGCGTATGGAACATGCACAGAAACTGCACGCTCCCGAAAGCAAATTGTGCACTGTGACACAAGTACCTGGGCGTGTTCGTACAACACGCTTGCATTTCATGTAACGCGCGCTATCGAACAAAAACATATCGAGCTACCGGTTCATACGAACGCCGTAGGAAAGTGAATGCAAAACATGGCAAAATGACAAGCTTATTTTGGGGAGTTTTACCGATTTACACAAAAAGGTATTTACGAATGGGTATAAAAGTAGGTTTGGCCAGTCTTAAATAACCCGTTTAAAACCGGCTAGGGTCCTCGGCGCTAATAATGGTGGCTCGGGTGATTATCAGCGCCCAGGACCCTGGCTGGTTTTAAACGTATGTTTAAGACTGGCCAATCCTACTATTATTTCCTAATTTGAGTAAGGTTTTTTTCGGTCAAATAGTTGGTTAAAATTTTAGAAAATTGGCAATCATGGAGTTTAGGAATCATCATTCAAAAGGCATTTAAAATTCCGAACTGACTGGAGAACTTCAGTCCTCCAAGTGTGCCAATTAGAAATCAGAAATTCTTTGTTTACGTCTGCAATTAATTTCAATTAAGGTTTGTTTTGCCCTTACCGGACGTAACTTGATTAGCACTGTGTACTCAGTGCTTACCCGAGACACGATGAGGAAAACTTCATAGTGTGCTCGGGTGGGACTCGAACCCAGCAGTACCTGATTCAAACCGGCTATTCAACACCGGCCAGCTCGGCGGTCGAGTGGTTAAGACATCTGCCTAGTATGCAGGAGGTTGTGGGTTCGAGTCCCACCCAAACACGGAAGTTTTTCTCAGTGTCTCGGGAAGCACCGAGTATACATTTCTATCCAAGTTACGTTAGTTAAGGGTAAAACAAACCCTAAATGATATTTGTTCTTCCTGATGCAAGCTAAATGACATTCCCTCTGCAATTAATTCCCAGGAGTTACAAGTTGCGCCTTCCTCGTTCTGAGGTGGAGGAGGTCGAGCAGCTAAGAGGCAATTGGCAAGAGATTATTGACCTTGCTGAGCAGTGCCGTTTCAAGTTGCTCCGGGAACGCAGAGGAGCATTTGAGCAAGAGTTGGACAAACAAGTTAAGGTATGCTAGTTCTCGGCTTTGCAGCCAAATATTTTCACATGTAAAAAGTCAATCCTTTTTGTGAAGCTACAAGCCATTTTTTTCAAAGATCAATTCTTTAAACATTTTGCTACAAGTTTGTGTTAACATAAAAAGACACAATTTACATGACTTATAAACTCCTCAAAATAGTTCGGAAAGTCAAGTTTGACTGACGATTTCTCTCTTGTTACTAAATCATTTCCCTTGAATTTGGTATCATTAGAAAGCCCCGTTATTCCTCTTTACAGTGATGTGTCATTTGTTATGATTAATCAATTGGGGGATGTGCAGTATAGCGGAATACAGGGGTGGGTGGAAAGTGAAATGTCACAAAATTCACTGCTATTGTCATGCAGTGCATTCCCCTTTTGCTTGGAGGATGGGAATGTGTCAATGCACTTTTTGACAATAGCAATGCATTTTGTGACATTTCACTTTACACCGCCCCCGTATTCCGCTATACCGCACATCCCCCAATTGCTTAATCATTACAAATGACACAGCATCGTAAAGAGGAATAACAGGGCTTTCCAATGATATAAAATGCAAGGAAAATTATTTTGCAACGAGAGAGAAATCGTCAGTCAAACTTGACTTTCCGAACTTTTTTTGAGGAGTTTATAATCCCACTTAAAGGTATTACGATAGTTTAACCAAATTCAAAAATTTTCAAGATTTCAATGTACTTTTGAAATTTTCTCCCAGCTGTTTGTCGTAGAAGTGATTCAGTTTCGCAACAGCTTCGATTCCCAAGGGCCAGCCGTACCAGGCGTCCAACCCGCGGAGGCCGTGTCCAGACTCTACGAGTTTCAGGAGATATTTAAGCTATATGACTCCAAGCGACGCACGCTGGACTCGGTCTCCAGACTATTTGGCATCATCTGCAAGCCTTTCCCTGAGCTGGATAAGACAGGGGAGGTTGGTGATTTTGATTCTTTGATTTCTCAGTGTGAACAGTCTTAAACTCAGTGTTAAATGCTGAGCTAATTTCATAAAACCTATAAACAGGCATAGAAAACATAGTAAAAGGTGCCATTAAAATCCTATCACATTATCACTGGGTTATTGATTTCTATGAACTTCATATCGTATACATAAACCCTTTAAAGGAGCATGACCAGATCCCATTTTTGTGCCCCCATTTTTCCCGTGGGTTTTGAAATTTTTACTATATATCATTTGTCATAATTTTCTCATTACCATTCTGAAATTTCGCGCTCTCAATCCGTATATTTCCAGGGATATCATAACAAATCCACCGAAGTTTAGCAAACTAATTTATCCGGCTACATAAAGCAATGCAGTGATTACACCAACTTTTTTGCCTCCACATCAAGTTTCCTGTCTTCTTTCCATGTATAGTATTTTGGGGAGGTACATTATTTTACATGATTGTTAAGTTAGAAGAAAATGTGGTCGCTCTCCTTTAAATCAACTAGTACACAGGTTATTTAGATACTTTTTTGCCAAAATATTACTTATTAGATGGAAACAGTTTCCTGCATTTTCTATCAGTTTTGAATTTAAAAAAAAAAAATTAAAATAATTCTGTCTTGTGTTCTAGGAACTAGACCTCCTTGGCCTTCTCTACGGCCTGTTCCAGAAATTCATCGCATTTGATGCTCAATTCCGAGACAAACTCTGGGCAGATGTGGATCTACAAAATGCAAACACAGAGGTAGGAGATGTTGACATGTACACAGGTTTTTAAAAAATGCAAAAATTTATTCTGACTGACAGACATAACATATTTTATTGGCCAGTAATGTGTATGAATGCCTCCTGTTGCAAGGCTGATTGCACCAGCCTCCATAAGAGCCACTGAGGCAGGGTGTGCCACTTTTCCTGAAGTACCTTCCAGAGCTCCTGCACTTTAAGGGCTATTTTTGAGATGCGTGATTCCAGAGATCAACGCCTTCCACACAGGTTCAATCAGTTCGAAAACTCAACAAAATATGTTTTGCACCGATCTTAGTTAAACTCGCCGCTGACCGTGATCTGATGACGGCCATTGTGGGGGAGAAAAAAACAAAAACAAAAAGAAAACAAAAAGAGTGATGATTTGAAAATCACAATCATAAACGTAAAGTTATAGAAATAGGAGAAAATAAAAAATCGTTTTATCAGCTCTTTAACACTGTTCGTCTTTCTGTGAAACCTGACGTTAAGGTCGAGAATTACTGGGAGGAATGTCGGAATCTACCAGACAAACTAAAGGACTGGGATGCCTACAATGAGATGAAAAGCTCCATCAAGTTCTACCTTGATGTGCTGCCCATTCTACATAAACTGGCATCAAAGGTAAATTGATTTGCCCATCTCCCCCCCTCCCCCCTCCCCCCTTTGGAGGTAAGACCTCTCTTCACGATAGGCCATCAGTGTAGCTAAATTGGTCGGCATGGATTTGCCCCACTGTATTGTTGGAAAAAGAGTGGCAAGCACGAGATTGTTGTGATGCCCAGATAGCTCAGTTGGGCATGTATGCCAAGGATCTGGGTTCGAATCCCAGTCGGGGCATTGCAATTTTCTTGTGTTTCTATTTATTCATCTCTAATTGTCAATCATGTCATGTACCCCATTACACATGTATCTCTTGTGTTTGAATGCCGTGCAAAATATAATTATGATAGAAATTGAAAGAACTCATCTATTCATACTTAATAATTGGAGCAAGCTAGGCCATATATAGCACAATATGTGACAGAGAGTACCCTCCCCCTTCCATTGCTCACCACTGTGTCGCAAACATCAAAGGAATTTTGAAGGAATTCCTTTTATTTCATGTTTTTTGGGGGGTTGGCGCATTAACAAAAGTATGTTGAGGTTATAGGGCTGTAGAGGGAGTCCCTAGGCTTCATAGCTCAATTGAGGGTGTCTGCATGTAGGGTATATTCCCAAGACCTCTGGCACACCGGGCAGATGCTCTACCAGCTAAGCTATGAGGCACAGATGCATACTCTCTTAGGTTTTTCCCAAGAACCCAACTTTTCTCTCTCTGCTGTATGGATGTCGTCTTTATATTTAATTGTTTACCCTTTTTATTTTGACAGGAGATACGCAATCGTCACTGGCTGCAAGTGATGTCAGTCACTGGTAGTTCCTTCCAGCTAGAGGCCAATGTCTTTAAACTGCTTCATATCTTAGATATTGGGCTGATGGAGTAAGTAGCAACATAAACTATATAATGCTGGGTTGTAACGAGTCTTCCTCTGCTCGAGTGTCAAGTCAAGTCAAATCAAATTGGCCTAGAGTCCCAAGTTACCCTGGCCGGCTTGGACTGTTTTGTCCTAGTTCACTCCTGTCTATTTTTCTCTGCATTATTCAGTATTACATCGTAAATTGTGCTTTCTTATGTAACTTTTGTTTATTGTTCACAGTATGTAATTTGTGTGTGCTTGTTTTTTTGTTGATGTATTGGCCGAATAAATAATAATAATAATAAGTCAAGTCAAATCAAATTGGCCTAGAGTGTCAAGTCAAGTCAAGTCAAATCAAATTGGCATAGAGTCCCAAGTCAAGTCAAGTCAAGTCAACTGCCTTGAAGTCCCAAGTCAAGTCAACTCAAACTGCCTTAGAGTCCCAAGTCAAGTCAACTCAAACTGCCTTAGAGTCCCAAGTCAAGTCAACTCAAACTGCCTTAGAGTCCCAAATCAAGTCAACTCAAACTGCCTTAGAGTCCCAAGTCAAGTCAACTCAAATTGCCTTAGAGTCCCAAGTCAAGTCAAGTCCCTTCGAGTCTCAAGTCAAGTCAACTGCCTTGAAGTCCCAAATCAAGTCAACTCAAACTGCCTTGAAGTCCCAAGTCAAGTCAACTCAAACTGCCTTCGAGAGTCAAGTCAAGTCAACTGCCTTGAAGTCCCAAATCAAGTCAACTCAAACTGCCTTGAAGTCCCAAGTCAAGTCAACTCAAACTGCCTTCGAGAGTCAAGTCAAGTCAACTGCCTTGAAGTCCCAAGTCAACTCAACTCAAACTGCCTTGAAGTCCCAAGTCAAGTCAACTCAAACTGCCTTCGAGAGTCAAGTCAAGTCAACTGCCTTGAAGTCCCAAGTCAAGTCAACTCAAACTGCCTTGAAGTCCCAAGTCAAGTCAAGTCAAACTGCCTTGAAGTCCCAAGTCAAGTCAACTCAAACTCCCTTCGAGTCTCAAGTCAAGTCAACTGCCTTGAAGTCCCAAGTCAAGTCAACTCAAACTGCCTTGAAGTCCCAAGTCAAGTCAACTCAAACTGCCTTCGAGAGTCAAGTCAAGTCAACTGCCTTGAAGTCCCAAGTCAAGTCAACTCAAACTGCCTTGAAGTCCCAAGTCAAGTCAACTCAAACTGCCTTCGAGAGTCAAGTCAAGTCAACTGCCTTGAAGTCCCAAGTCAAGTCAACTCAAACTGCCTTAGAGTCCCAAGTCAAGTCAACTCAAATTGCCTTCGAGTCCCAAGTCAAGTCAAGTCAAGTCAACTGCCTTTGAGTCCCAAGTCAAGTCAAACTGCCTTTGAGTCCCAAGTCAAGTCTAAGTCAAACTGCCTTTGAGTCCCAAGTCAAGTCAAGTAAAACTGCCTTCGAGTCCCAAGTCAAGTCAAGTCCCTTCGAGTCCCAAGTCAAGTCAAGTCAACTGCCTTCAAGTCCCAAGTCAAGTCAAACTGCCTTCAAGTCCGAAGTCCCAAGTCAAGTCAAGTATAACTGGCTTCAAGAGTCGAGTCAAGTCAAGTCAAGTCAATTTGCCTTCAATTCCTAAGTCAATTCAAGTCATTTGACACCATTTTAAAAAAAACCTGAACATATCCATATGGAATGTGCGCTATATAAATCTAATAATTATAATTATTTTGACAAATTATTTGAATAGTCTTGGCTTACAACAAGGCTAGTGGCTAGCAACCTTTCCTTAAATGCTTTTTGCACAATTGGTTTGTGTTGCACATTCACATGTCTGGCGATTTGCCTATTTTTATTTGTTTAAAACAAGAAAAAAATGTACCTGTTCCCACTGCAGACACCAAGCAGAGATAGAAGACATCTGCCGCTGTGCCAGCAAAGAGCAAGAGCTGGAGGTCAAGCTTCGAATCACCGAGGAAGAGTGGACTGAACAGGTATTGGAGAGCTAGGTTTCACACACACGTACGAGTACGGATATGATAACGGTAACCGTTAACGTTGATGCGCACACTGAATTGGGTTTTGCACTGCATGACTTGTACGTGTACATTTATCTACATCCATTGTTCAAATTGCTTGGCTTCGTGTTTCGGCTCATTTTTACGCTTTTACTTTGGCATTACTCATTCAAATCAATATGTACCAGTATTTAAGAAAGATACGGGTCATTCCATGAAAACGGGACACAGTGTCCCTCTTACATCGTGACACTTCTGGAGTCTCTTTTATAATTACCAGACTTGACTTCAGAGAATGATCACCCTCGGCATATAAAGAATATATGACCTCATGAATCGAACACCACCTTTATCTGTTGATACTACCCAAAACATAACGAGAATTATTCAATAAACTAGTGCGATCTTCTCAGTGCAAGTGTAGCATTTTGAAACTTTCGCTCAAAATGTGACAAATTACGCTCATAATGTATTTTGAATCGATAAAGTCCAGGTTCTACACCTGGGTAAAATCAGCAACTACTTTTTCCAGAAAGAAACTGGTCAAAAAGACTTGTAATGTAATCGCAAGAGTTAAACAGTCCCATGGAGCCCCCCCCCCCCCCCCCCCCCCCCCCCCCCCCTCCCCCACCCCCCCCCTTTACGCCGTGAAACAATTTTCTTGAATATTTTCAAATAAATTGCTTGCCCATACAATTTTTCTCTCATACCAAGTTTGGTTGTGTCATTTCAATGGTGATTAGTCACTATACCTAAAATTGCGTTCGTTACTTTGCCAAGGAAAAAATTGGGTTCGTAGGGAAAACCTGAGGGAGTATACCAACTGTGCCTTATAGCTCAGCTGGTAGGGCATCTGCCCGGTGATTTGGAGGTCTTGGGTTCGAATCCCGATAAGGCTCATCCCAAGTTTGATCCTTTCTCTGTTGTGAAGGTGCTGTCTTTCGAGGAGTACAAGAAACGAGGACCCATCTACTTGGAGAAGGACAACTCGGAGCATCTCCTTGAGCAACTTGAGAATGCCCAGGCACTTTTGGCTAACATGTTGACGTCTCGGTACATCGGTCCACTCCGAGAGGAAGCGGCGGGCTGGGCAGAGAAACTCAAAGGTTGGAAATAGAGTTGTTGATGCGTCGGTTTATAAAATCTTTCAAATGGGATTAATTTGCCCTTGTAATACAGTGCAGTACCGGGTCTTTTAACATGTTCATGTGAGACTTAAAGGCACAGGCTCGTCAGCAATGCGCGTGCGCGCCAAATTCGTGCCATGAAATACGCAGCTTTTGCTACACGGAGCTGCGTATTTCGTAGCACGAATTTGGCGCGAACATTGCTGACGAGCCTGTGCCTTTAATAAGTTGTTATGCAAATGCACAGAGCCAAAGATTATTTAATTATATCTGACCATTAGAGATTTGGCAAAAGTAAATTGCCTGATATTATTTTTCCATTGATGGTGATTTAAGTCACTGGACTTGGCTGGTGCAGAAATCACACTCTTAGACTTGGACTGGGCTCTGTCTTGAGTCGCAATTTTGTCAAATTGGAACGAGATTTATTAAGTCACATGAACAGAAGAGTTTGTAATTCTAGACATTCAGTGGATTGCAATGTAACCGTTCTAAGACCCCGTTCTCACTAGATAAATGGCTTCGTTCGACGAAAATTAGTAAATTATCGATAGTTAATGAAGCGTGCGTTCATATATCACTTAACAAAGATCGAACGAAGAGCGACTGCTAACGAAGATCGAATGAAGCCGTGGGTGGTCGTACATGTGCGTCGCACATCAAGTGCTGAGCTTCAAGCGTCTAGACGCACTGTGTGGTTTTCCAGCAGCGCGTCAAAAACAACTTTTGCTAGGCGCTCGGCGCACAACGCGCTTGTGCAACAGGCCTGCCAAATCGCTTCGCCGAACGAAGGGAGCCGTTTATATTACAAATTTGCTTCGTCAAATGAAGCAATCTCTTCGTCGAATGAAGCTATTTCCTTCATCGAATGAAGCGATTCTAATCATCGTCAAATGAAGAGGCATGCGTTCACATCAGGAAATCTCTTCGTCAAATCATCGTCGAACGAAGCAATTTCTCTAGTGAGAACGTGGTCTAGGACACACCAGGTGTCATAACTGTATTTAGGTGTCCAAGATACAAGTTATGACACACATTTTTAAAGCATGACTGAATTAATCTATGATGTCTAATACCCTGTTTACACCGAAATCCCGAGGGACTTTGTCAAAATGGCATTTCCTCAGGAGTTGGTCGGCAAGAACTTAAAGGAACACGTTGCCTTCAGATTTCACGAAATCTCACGTTTGAGGGTGTTCCTTATACTTATTAAGAGTTGTTCTTGCAATAAAACACATTTAATGTGTTATAATTAGTGAATGGTAATTTTAAAAAACAAACACTGACCTCTGACCCCCACTACATGTCCCGCGAAATGTATACGTATTTCAGCCGTCAATACGATCGTCCGGGTAGTGGGCAAAATGCAGCGACGAACAGGAGTTAGGCTGGCGCCGTAGCCAGTGGTCAGGTAAACCTATCAGATGAACGCAAGGTACCATACCATTCTCCGCCTCCCGAGACATGTGTGAAATGTAAACACACGGCTCTACACACACACACACACCGACTGGCTGTCAAAAAATGGATCGTCAAGAGAACCATGGAGGAAGGAAAGACATGGAGGAAGGAAAGACTCCTCCATGGTTCTCTCATGGAGGAAGGAAAGACAGAGAACACAGCAGACGCGTCAAAAAAGAAAAAACGAAAACCTCGCCAATCAGGGTAAGAATATTGTCATGGGACAAACCGATAGAAAGGACTTGGATGATTTATACCCAATGGTTATTGTAGACACGAATTAAAAAAACAGGCACATCACACGCAACGGAAGTAGGAAAAATAATTTCTTTCTCCAGGCTGGAAATAAGACTAATATAATTTCTCCGCCATTTATGGGAGTCAAGATTTTGACTCCCATAAATGGCGGAGCGTGCTGCTTCGAGAAATTACGCAAAATTGAAGCATTTCTAAGGCACGTTTGTGTGGATCATTATATTCTACTTTTTAAACATCTTTCAGATCGTGCTCATTATACTTCAAACGCTTGTAATAGCCCAAAAACGCCCAATAAAGCGCAACCCGAAGGCAACGTGTTCCTTTAAGTTCCTCCTATGTTACTTGTCAGAAGGTCGTAAGTTAGTCCTGAACACTCGCAATAACTCGGGGAGGAATCGCCATCGCTCGGTACAAGTTCCCCCACTGTATGGAACGGTTCAAAACGGTCCGGAAACTTTCTCAGTCGCCCCCTTGACAAAAGTTTCATGACCACTCACGAGTCCAAGAAATACAGAATTTTACAACTCGTAAGTCGACCCTAACTTGGTCGTGCTTCGGTGTAAACATAGCATTAGCTAAAGCGTCTTAAGAGTTGAGACTTTCTTTATTGCAATCCATCCTTGGAATTGCCCAAAAGGACTCGGAGGCATTATTTTTATATTTCACGTACTTCCTTGAATAAATAGAGCTTTGCTACCTGAAACATGTATACCACAGAAAGATTTTCATGCCTTGGGCTTCAAAATCAGATGCCAAACTTTACCATTTGTATTGATAATGTTATCTTTTCTTTAATCCACAAGGCATCATATCTGGCCATTGGTAAAAGCAACATATGTTTTAGGTGTTTTATTTTTCCTAACCACTTCCTGCACCACCTCTGACTGAATATTTTACACTGTTTATTTGTTCTGCACAGTTAAATGTGTTTCCTTTCGTTTTCTTTCATTTTGATTTGTTTTGTGTTGTTTTGTAATGTAATGGATAATGCATATTGCATAATAAGCACTTTAACCCTCCGAGCTACAATTACTAAAAAAATATTTTGGCCGATAAACCTCAAATCCAAGGTATTCCTCGATCAACCCTTCTAGTTTGAGCCTGAGCAGTCACCTTTAATCTGGGGTTCACCCTTAGGCCACAGTGAACCGCAGAAAGCAGGGCCTCCAGGGAATCCCCATTGAAGTATACGGTGCTTGAGAAGCCGTGCCCTAATTGGGATAGCAAAAATGTGCATGTACGTACGTATATGATGTGTTCCAGCGCAGCGCGCGCTAACCCCGAGATTGCCTGTGAACACTTAACCCTGCTTGGTTTCCCACTACAGTGCTAACCCCGGGGTTTGGCTGTTAACCTTGAGATTGCCGTTCTTAAACCTAGTCGCTGGCAGGGTTAATGAACCCCAGGGTAACGGCCAAATTTTATGTCTTACTCCGGGGTATCTCGGGGTTAAGGATTGCCGTTTACCCGGAGATTTTGTAGTGGGAAAGGGGTATTAGTGCTTGTCTAAAAGTACTCAACTATAACACTGCTTCAAGTCACTAAAATACTGATTTTTTTTGGTGACACTATTCTGAAGATGTTTTGTTTAAATTCTTGATTAATGCTAGTAGCATGTGCTCTGGTTCTTTCGTTGCTTTTAGTTTTTACAATGAAGTCTGCTTTTTCTTTGAAGTTTCTTCTCTCCATTGCCGAAAAGCTCGTAAAGGATGAGCGCACAAAAGTTTGCTGTCTGTGGTGACTTAAAAGTCTTCTCTGCTGCTAGCTTAAAGGCACATTGTATCATTTGCAATTATTATAACTTCATGAGTTGACATAAAAGCAATGGCAACAAACACCACATGGATTTCTTTCTGTCCAAACCCCGGACAGGGGTTTGTGTCATATCGTAAGTGATCTCTTGGAGTAGCCAATCACAATCAGTGAGGAACAACTGCATTACTGTGTTTCAAGATCACCAGTTGGATAAAGCATCATCAGGGCATTATGCAGAAGGTCCGCGGTTCGAATCCCGGTGGAGCCAAGTTGTTTTTCACTGCATCCAGATTTCACAAACTCATGGACATTTGTCCACATTTGTATCAGAATGGTATCTTTCTGTAGGAACTGAAGATTGTTAAAAAAATTAGTATGCTCATTTTTTTCAGTACTCGCCTTATTCATGTAGGTTTAATTTCTGTTAACTAGTTTACTTACATTTTTCAGATACATATGATACGTGGGCCTTCAAATTTGAAAAAAAAGTGGAATAAAATGGTATCTTGATTGCGATTTCAGGTGTGGCTGAAGTCTTGGAGCAGTGGCTTGAGGTTCAGGATGTGTGGCAGTACTTGGAGGCTGTCTTCAGCGTGGGTCGTACTGCTAAGGAGTTACCTCAAGAAGCTAAGAGATTCAACCGGATTGATAAGAGCTGGACTAAGATCATGAAGAGGGCTTATGATACCAGGAATGTCCTGCAGGTAAGACGGATTCCTAACACTGAAAACGGTGGTGAATAGTCAAGGTCTTTACAAATATAATGTGACCAGGGGCGGATTGCAATAAAATCGACTTAGGCACTGGTCTAAGACCAGTCTTTTTATAGCCGGTTATCCAACTTAGCCAGTTTCGGCTTAGTCGCTGGTTTAGCCATTGCAATAAACCAGTCTAACTGAATACGGCTGCGCCAGCCGCAAAACACGCACATCTTTACGGAAAGTGAGGCAGCCAGCTATCCTTGCGTGATTTCAAGCCAAACAAACGTCCTCACGAAGCCACTTGATGATGCGTGTGTGGTGCAGTTTTTGCAGAGAAAGTAATCAAATAGCACTATAAAGGCTCTAATGGGCACAATGTGCGTTTTGTTCGTCTTTTTTCATGCAATATTAGGAGATGTAGCGCGGTGTCTAACAATTATAGCCTGCTCACCGCGGGCTTAAATTTTAAGACTGGTCTAACTTTAAGACAACGATATTGCAAGTGGGCTATAATTATAGACCGGTCTTAGTGGATGCCGCGTTAGCCGGCTAAGCCTATGGACCGGTCTTAGACCGCATATTGCACAAAGACTTGTGACGCGTCGTATGTGCTCAAATCAATTGCAACTCACCGAACCCTTCGTAACTTTACGACAGGTTTTACTGTTGCATTTCACAAAACACTTACGACGGGTACATGTCGCAATTTGTATGCAGAACAGCTACACGGCGCTCTATGTGGGCATGTACAGAACTATGTGTACATGTACAGTGTACATGTACAAGGCCACTTGAATTTCGCAGGTTTTCCCGCTGCAATGGCTTTGGAGCGGATGCGGTAAAGATAATAAAGATTAATTGCTTATCTAACCGCAAACTTATCCCGAGCTCGGGGTTCGACCCTCCGCCAACGCGAGACCAAAATCTTGGGGTTTGATCCGGGGCCAATTTGCTCCCAAAAGCATGCACACTCAGTTTGTGATCCGGAGCTGATCACGAGCTCTGGTTTAAATGTGCAAATGTATGAAACTTTGATGTTATAAGCAATGTATCAAATTGAAACTTAAAAATGCATGTAGCTCAATGGGGTAATTTCCAAGTATATAAGTGCTGTACCTACGCCGCAGGTGACGTGATTGGTCGAATTATTTGCGTCACACACGCGTGTGCAAAACGGGTCCCTAGCGCTCATTGGCTCATTCGACTTTTGTTTTCGATCTGGTTTCAAAATGTTTACGTGTAGAGTAGGCGTGGGTAATGTTGTTGTGACATTGCATGTACGGGTCAACTACTCGGCTCAAGACGCCCAAGTGTATGTCCGGCCCATCAGTGTCCATTGTACTTGTAGGAACAAAACATGCCAACTAATTATTGTTACTTTTTTGATATTTCTCTTGATGGTAAGCCGAAACATAGCTAAAATGGTTAAATTGATACTTATAAGTTTTATTTGTCTTGATATATGAAAAACATGAACCATGATTTTACATGTTTTTTTTTTTAAAACAATATTTCATAGTTTTATTTTATTTTTTTTTGCAAATTACAGGCATCTATTATGTCATTTCATTTTGTGCCAATAGAGCATTTGCACGGCGGCCATGACAGAAGGCAGTCACATTGTTACCATGTATCATGCATGAGTAGGTGCATTGTGGTTCTATTGTTACATAATTTAAATAAGAAAACATGCCCCCTATCATGGCCGCCGGTGCAGAAGCTCTATATCTCCTCTTAAAAAAAACGTTATCCTTTAAAAATATATTAGAACCATCTGCCCTATTTACAATTACATCATATCCGTGTAGTTACAATTAACTGTCATTAACTTTGCCCAGTTGCGCTACCATGCAACACCGAGAGAAACATTGGGTCCATATAGGAAAAACCTGACGGAGTACACGGGTTCGAACTCCAATAAGACCCTTACGATTTTTCTCCTTTATCCCATGTTTGGTTGTTTACATAATTTGTTTCTCTCAATTCTAAACTTATTCATCGTTACAAGTTTAATTTTTGTCTAATACATATAAACAATACATACATAAAACAGTACGTATACAGAGATGCCAACATCTACAATTTAGGCGTAGTTTGTACAATTGTTTCAGCCAATGACGATCAGTATTGAGACATAATTATATAATGCATCGCTTCAAATGTGGGGTTTAAATACGGCTTGGGTGTAAGTTATACAATTTTGTGTCCAAAGCAGGTGCCCTGTGGCAAATTACTATCAATGCTAGAATAGGGCGACAAATCGTGTGTAAAAAAGCTATATTAGGGCGACCTGCTCAATAGGGCGACATTTTGGTGTCGCCCCAATATTTTTGAGTTTAAAATTCATTTTTTTAGGTCAAAAACCATTTTTCTCTTTGGTCTGCAACAATTTTTGGAAGCTTTGGGTAAAAAAATAAGGTGTCATTTTGAGTGACTCTTGCCGAAATTTCGGTGGTCTCCGGTGAGAGTCTTGCCGAAATGTCGCCCTATTGCGGCATCCAGCGTTGTTTAAATTACTCTTTTTCAAATTGCAATTGCATCTCTGCATATAGTACAATAAGCATGATCGTCGCTTACCGTAAATGTGAAAGAAAATCATATTCTTTACTAACATTATTTGCCTTTATTTACAAGAAATAATAATTAAGGGTGGTCTGAAACTCGTTGATATCATGTATAAAACATTGAGAGTTTTTGTTTTGTTTTTTAAATACCACTTAAAGGCCCTGTAGATGGTCTGTTTTTGAGCGATTCTGCGAATAAAACCATTATAAATCAAAAGAAAGACATCAACAAACTCAGCCGAAGAAATTTCAGCTTTGTCAAATGTACCAAGTTTAAAAAAAACATAAAAATCCATATTTGTTTTCCTGGTCTTGGCGGTGTGTTTCAAATATTCGTTCTCAGTTGATTGGGTACTACGTGGCTTGCGTCATGCACTCTGTGGTGCACATCATATACTGCGTGTGCGCGCGCGATCCATAAAAATGCATCGCGTTGCAACGCACGTACACGGAGTACACAATGCCTATGCATTTTGGTCCGCGTAGATGCAAACCAAAAATAAGTAAATCGTTTGCTAACGATCTAGATAATTTCATCTTTACGGATTATTTTCTGGTAAAATTATATCATTTTGAGCGGAAACCGTTCATTGGATAGTTGCTATTAATTCAATCTTTACAATCAGAATATTTCCCCTGTAAACTCGTCGATTACTTTTTGGGGTCATTGCAAATGATACACTGGGCCTTTAACTTGGGTGCAATGTTCTACCGAAACTTTGTACCCCTATTAAAGTTTGTACTCCACCCTTACATCCATCCCCTTACATGCAAAGCATGATTGCCCCACCCAAAGCACAGTAAGACCATACCCACACTTCTCTTCATTCTTTGCCCACAAAGAACACTATCATATTTACACGTTGGTCACACATGCATAGCTCCGAGATTGCCCAATTAACCCTGCCCCATGGATATTGTTGCTATGCCTCACACGCTATCGTCAAAATGTCCACACACACTGCACAAACCAATGGGACTTTTAACAGAAAGCACAGATTTATTGGAGAAAACTCAAAGGTATTCATGTTTTAGGGTCGACAGTTACCGTAGCACACACTGAGTAAAAGGCCAGTGATACAGAGTTGTCATATATTCTTAAAAATTCGCTTTCTCACCTTTGAACAGTGAATCGCCCGGCCTTGAAACAAAAAATTCAACTGGAACACCGCATACAACACTGTACGAAATGTATCGGCAGAGAATCGCGTGATGTCGTTGTAAGGCAATGTACTTTGACCTATGTGGGCGCTGTCTGCTAGCTCTGTTGTGATTGGTCGGCGGGTTCGGCTTGATTGACAGGTCGGTACTATATGCATTGCCAAGAGAAATCTTAGGCATTTGCTACGTCTTCATAGAGGCTTGAATCCAGGTCGCTCCTTCCTTTGTCCTCGGTTGACTTCTGAATCCCTGTGTTCATGTACAAGGTGGTCCGTGTGTCATCTCGCCCAATTGCTGCTTTTTGCTGGGTCAACTCGACTCCCTCCTTGCGGGAAAGCCGTGGCTGTTCGTAGCCGTCTGTGGTGAGTTCACGCCGAGCTTCGGTGAGGTCTACTTCCATGTAAACTCCCGTCTTGTTATCCGGACTCTCTGTCTGTTTCTTTGTGCGTTTGCTGCTGAAACTGCCGCTGCGTCGCCTCTTGGTCAGGATGAAGTACACGAGGAATGCAACGAGAAAAGTGGCATTGATGACCCAGCCTGAAATTGCTGTCGAGAGGTGGACACAATTGGAGCATTCCCTGCAAGTAGTTTCTGTCTCGGGAGTGGTTGTGCTAGATCGAGTAATGCGAGAATTGTTATTGATTGGAGATGATGTCGGTTTAACAGTCGTGTTTATCAGGTTTACTATGGTGAGAGCCACGAAGGATGAATAGAGATATGGTTCACTAGATTCAATATATGGATATACATTGCATGTGTACCTTCCTGCATCGCTTTGTTGGACATTTTGTATGTGCAGAACCAACTCGGAACCTTGGAATGAGGCTGTGTATTTCCCCTCATATCCGTATAGGGATGCGCAGTTAGAGAGAATGAATGGGTCTATGTATGTGGATTCTTTTTGCCAAAAATAATCGATACTCGCAGAGCAAGTATCATTGCATGCTGTAAGGTTGAGTGTGCAACTCAATCTCGCGTCACCTCCTATCACAGCCAAGGTATTCTGTGGCGATTTCGGGAAGAAACTGTTGCAGCCACCTCCATGCACCAACACCAACACTATCAACATTCTCAACAGCACCATGGCGACACGCTTCAGGTCAGCAACTTTTAGTATTTACACCGAACATACACTTTCAAAGGAAAGGTTTGTGACAGAGCAAATTCGTGCTTGCGTCTTGATCCAGCGCAATGCATATCGATTATGTCCATCCATATTGTGCTCGATGCCATATGCCCATGATAGACACGAAAGTATTGCAATATTTTAGAAATTAGATTTTGGCTCTGTCATGTATCTGGTTGCAAGTATTTTTCTTTCCTTTCTTAGTTTCTTTCCTGTCTGGCAACGGAAAGTAACAGTAACACGCCAGTTTTATTGCAGACTCAGTTACATCATTAAGGGGCTCCTGAAATAGTATTTTTATAAAAAAATCTATGCTATGCAACTATTACATTCATTTACAATCATAAAACCCTACTTGGAAGTTGTTTTGGGGGTTAAAAACCAAGGATTTTGATGCTAATACAAATTTACATATTCCTGAGCAAAGTTGTGATGTCACATTAGGCAAACACAAAAAATCCCATTCAACTGTGCACAAACGATTTCAGTATTTTCTCCAACTTGCTGTAACTTTTGTAACCCATGATTGGTTAGGGTTGTTTTACATGTTGCTTATTGTAAGTCATGAAAAAGCAAAGGCTGGAAACTGGAGCAACTTTCCACAAATCCACAAATCCACTTTGAAGTTTTATGTTTTTTCTTTACTTTTCTGCTGTGTGTTCCTAAAGTGACATGCCCTAAACAGCAGCCCTCTTTCTGTGAATTTTCTGTCAAGAAATTTTTAGGTTGAAAAATGCCACCTTTTATTCATGGGGCATCAAAATAAACAGTAGTGTTGTCTTTCTAAACAGGTAATCCTTCATACATGTATGAAGCAAAAACTGTTATTGAGTATTTCAGGGCCCTTTAAAGGGACACATTGCCTTAAATTCCCCCAAGATTTTGCCCTTTGGAAATGTTTCTTATACCTTTGAAGTGTTGTTCATGCATTAAAACACTCACAATGTGTTTATTGTAATTAGAGATTAATGATTAAAAAAACAAAAATTGGCCGCTGACCTGACCCGGGAGAGGTAGACGTATTCCAGCAGTAAATACATCGTCTGAACTGTGTGCAGAATGTGCTGAAACTAGTCATCAGGCTGGCGCCACAGGCAATGGCACGGTAGACCTATATACATGTACCAGGGCCCAATTTCATAGAGCTGTTTAACAGCCCGTTTTCCGTAAACCGAGCATCAGGCTATTCATAGACATCGTTAACGGTAAGCAACTGAAAACCTGCCTTAACCGCAGAGCCAGATTTTGCTTAAGATAGTGACGCAACAATGGCGGTTTGCAAGCGAGCGCATGCTTAAGCACGCCGCGGCCGTGAAATAGCCTTAACGTTAGCACAACTTTTCTGCTACAGTAAGCATACGTTTTCAGCTAGCGCTTAAGCAGCTCTATGAAATTGGGCCCAGATGAACATCCGTTACCATTCTCTACCACGCGACATCCGGTACACCTATACAGCAACGATGCCCTCACGCACATGACCACATGGGAATCAGGTCAACTCGCCCCCTGGCCGATTCGCCAGTTGACTTTCGTTCTGTGTTCATGTACAAGGTGGTCTGTGTGCCCACATGCTGCTCTTTGCTGAGTGGGGGGGGGGGGGGGGGTAGCAGGGGTGGGGGTGGTGCGTGCAAATGATTCTGAAAGCAAATTGATATTAACTCAAAACTGTCTCTAGTTTGTTTCGTTTGTTTCGCATTACTGATCTTCCAATAATATGTGGTGGAAATGATACTAGTACAGGATAAATCTACACATAGAGGATATGTAGACTGCAACCCTAAACTTTTTTACCACACCCACTTTCCTTTTAAGGCATGTTAGTATATAACCACACTCGCTCTCATATCTAAAAAAAGTTGTGAAAGTTGAAAGGAAATATTCCAAACTGAACTGGAGAGTGAGGATTACAATCATGGATCCAAGGCAAACATCATCATAATAATAATAATGGTGGATTCTTATATAGCCTGGGGTACATTTCTGTGACATACAAGATCTTAGGTCCCAGTTCTCTTCAAATGTCTTAATTTTATCTTTAAATTATCCAGCTAAACTGAGGAAATAACTTTTGCACCAAGGAGTAAGAAAAATAGGCCTACAACTTATTTGTGAAAACCCTGTGCACAAATTTTCCTATTACTTATGTAAAAAAAAGACGGGAAAAAAATGTCACAATTGGTCTGTCCACGTTACATACATATAAGGGGAAATTTGTACACGAGCTTTTCAAAAATGTAGGTTGTTGCAGCAGTTTCTTACCTTTTTGTTCCGTCCCATCAGGGTTCACCAGATGTGCTCGAAAGGAAAAACTTGCCAACTTAATATTGTTGTTGGGTTTTTTTTTTTCGTTAGTTTTTTAATACCTAAAATTGATACATAAATTTCACTTTTCTTGAAAATATCAGCACACCCATGAACCGTGATTTTACATGATGTTTCAGACATCATTTTCTTTTAACAATATTTCAGAGTTTTGATTTTTTTTTATCTTTGCAAATTCTGAATATACAGACATTAATCATAATTTATGCCAATACCGTGGTCGGTACCTCCTCTTAAAAAAAAAGTTATCCTTTGAAGATATATTGGAACCAACTGTCCTAGACCTCGTTCTCACTAGAGAAATCGCTTCGTTCGACGAAGATTAGTTAATCATCGTTAGTTAATGAAGCGTGCGTTCATATACCACTTAACGAAGATCGAACGAAGAGCGACCGCTAACGAAGATTGAATGAAGACGCGGGAGGTCATACATGTGCGTCGCGCATCAAGTGCTGAGCTTCAAGCGTCTAGACGCGCTGTGTGGTTTTCCAGCGTGCTTGTGCAACAGGCCCGCCAAAATGCTTCGTCGAACGAAGGGAGCAGTTCACATTACAATTTTGCTTCGTCGAATGAAGCGATCTTTTCGTCGAAAGAAGCTATTTGCTTCATCGATTCTAATCATCGTCGAATGAAGAGGCGTGCGTTCACATCAGGAAAACTCTTTGAACGAATCATTGTCAAACGAATCATCGTTGAACGAAGCGATTTCTCTAGTGATAACGGGGTCCTATTTACAATTACATCATATCCAAGTAGTTATAATTTACTGTCATTACATAACTTTGCCCAGTTGCGCTACCATGCAACACCGAGAGAAAAATTGGGTCCATAGGGAAAACTGAGCCTTATAGCTCAGCTGGTATAGAGCGTCTGACCGGTAAGTCAGAGGTTTTGGGTTCGAATCCCAATAAGGCCCTTGCAATTTTTCTTCCTTATCCAAAGTTTGATTAAATGTTAAAAGGTTTCTCTCAATTCTAATCACATTCATCAAGTTGTTTTGTCGTTACAAGTTTGATTTTCTCTAATACATATAAACAATACCTACATGTATACATAATACAGTAAATATAAACAATATTATAAAGCAAGAATGTCCTAATTGAAAGAAAAGCATATTATTTACTTCCATTATATGCCTTTATTTACAAAAATAAAAATATTTAAACAGCTAGAATCCCCTTTGAAGGAAAATCTAGCAGTTAGGCTTTTTTCGATAGTCCAAACATCCCTCTTGCCGATGTGGATTTTTTAAATTGTCGGTTTTAAGTGGATAAATTGCAAGCAAAAGTGCGTTTTTCGAAATGAGATTTTCGCGATTTCTGAAACGCTCATTAGGTATTCATGATATGCGCGTGACCCCGTGACGCAATCCTGAGAAAGAGAAGTCAACACGATTGTTAGCTCTATGCGTTTACACGCAAAAAACTTGGAAAACTGTCTCTGTTAGATGGTGTTTTTTGAAGAATTTTGTTGGTCCAAAAAGCCAGAGATATATAATGCCCAGTAGCTGCGTGATTGTATGTTTTACCAGACACTATGAAAAAAAAGAGCAGAAAGATTTTCTTTTCTATTACCAAGAAAGAGAAAAATGAGTCGCTCATTCTAACTTGTACCGGCCGATGTCCAAACACGTGGGAACTACGGCCCCGCAGGACGCGTTCCATGCCGTACACAGACCGCTGTGAATGCCGTTCGTTTCGTGACAAAACCACCCGTCGCAATGCACCAGTATTTATTTCAAAAGAGCTTCATTGTGAGCCACAATTTCATAGTTTTTTCACAAAACAGGTAATAGTAGATTGTTGTCATATTACATGAAGTGTTTTTCACGTTTGTATTTTGAATTACAAGGACAAAACAGGCATGATAAACATTCACTTCGTGTATTTTCCATTCAATACTGCACAGGCCGTTTTGTATGTTTCTCAGGATGACGTCAAAACCCTGTTGATAAACATACCAAGTGACCTCGAGCGTTTCAGAATTTCGGGTGAAGAGGGTCGGAACTGCTTTGCGTTTTAAGCAAAAGCCTGTCGATTTTTTGTGGAAAACAAGTTGTGATGGTGTTGTAGATACATACACCTCCATGATAAACAGGAAAACTTTAAAAATGTGGACAGGGGGATACTAGCTGTTTAAGGGTGGTCTGAAACTCGTTGATAGCATGTATAAAACTGTTTTTTTTAAATTGTTTTTTTAAAATACCACTTGGTATTTTAAAAAACCTGGGTTTAAAATTTAAACCTGGGTGCAATGTCCTACCTACACGTACCCCTATTAAAGTTTGTACTCCACCCTGCTGATCCATCCCCTTATTATGTGCAAAGCATGGTTGCCCCTAAAGCGGGCCTCCCACTGTGCGATTTTTGCCACGAATGTCCTACGATTGGGTACGATTTGGTACGATTGTGTGTAGAGTCTATAGGCAGTCTCCGATAATCGTACCAATTCGTAGGGAATTCGTGGCAAAAATCGCACAGTGGGAGGCCCGCTTAATGCACAATAAGACCATACCCACTCTTCATCCTCTGCCCACAAAGAACACTATCATAATTACACGTTGGTCACACATCGCCAAGAGAAGTTTTAAGCATCTGCCGGGTCTTCATAGAGGTGTGAATCCAGGTCACTCCTCTCTTCGGCCCCAGTTGACATCTGAGTCCCCGCGTCCATGTACAAGGTGGTCTGTGTGTCATCTCGTCCACTTGCTGCTCTTTGCTGGGTCAACTTGACTCCCTCTCTGCGGGAAAGCCGTGGCTGTTCGTAGCCATCGGTGGTGAGTTCACGGCGAGCTTCGGTGACTCTTTGCTGGGTCAATTTGTTGCTGGAACTGCCACTGCGTCGTCTCTTGGTCCAAACGAAGTACAAGAGGAATGCAACAAGAAAGGCGGCATTGATAACCCACCCTGAAATTGCTATCGAGAGGTGGACACAATTGGAGTATTCAATACAAGTAGTTTCTTTCTCGGGAGTGGTTGTGCTGGATCGAGTGACACAGAAATTGTTCATATCAACTGGAGACGATGTGGTCGGAGATTGCACGGTGACCATCACGTGAGATCCGCTCCATCCATCGAAGGGAACTCCAGTGGAGTATTCTGCCACTGATGCACCCGGTGTAGGTTTAGTGGGGACAGAAGCTATCTGGGGCTCAACTGTCGGTGATTGCAAGGTGACCGTCCCGTGAGATCCGCTCCATCCATCGGAGGAAAATCCGCTGGTAGAGTATTCAGCCACCAATGCACCCGGTGTAGGTTTACTGGTGACAGAGGCTGTCTGGGGAAGAACTATCAACAAGGCAGTTTGTCTCTGCCTCGTTAACGAATTGCTGCACCTAAACACCTCACATGCCACTTTACTGCCGTTGTGTTCCATTCTAAGAGGAGAGATGGTCAGGTTCATTCCGTTCCTAGTTAGTCTTAAGGTGTCCGAGGTTTGTATTCTTTCCCAAAGTCCGCCGGTTGATATGAACCAAGCATATGAGTCATCTTGCTGAAGATTAGCATCACAGAGGAATGAAGCGCGTTTGCCTTCTCTCTTGGTGAGACGAGTGGGTGTAATACTTGTGTTTATCGGCTCTGTGATGGTGAGAGTCACATAGGATGAATAGAAATGCCAGTTTTTCTTATTTTTCCTATTTGAACGCAAATAGCATCCATACCCTCCTGCATCACTTCGTTGGACATTTTGAATGTGCAGAGCCCATTTAGAACCTTGGGATGAGACCGTAAATCTCTCACTTGCACTTGTAGTTGTGGATGTGCAATTGGAGTAATAGATCCAGACTCTGCTTGATCCTCTGTGTACCCAATGAAGTCTGTTATCTGCATATTCATCAGGTGTACGAAGACTGCATGCTGTAACATTGAGTGTACAACTTAATGTCACGTTATCTCCTATCACGGCCAAGGTATCCTGTGGCGGTTTCAAGTAGAAACTGTCGCAGCCACCTCCATGCACCAACACCAACAGTAGACCAATCTCAAGCAGGGACATGATAGCACGAGACCAGATTGCGAGCAAAGCGAAATTCAGAATGTTCATCCGAGCTGAAGCACAGCAGATGAAGTGACTGTAGTACTATAGGATTTAACCCAGAGTTGACTGTATGAAAGTTCACAATTAGACCAGTTTTATGGGCGTGCTTGAGTATTAGTTTTCCAACATCCTTCCGTCTTGTTACCCAGTTGTTACTGGTGGTCACGAAGAAGACAAACAGGGATACCCGATTCTTATTTCTTTGCTTGTTTATTGAGATGTGTTATACAGAAAAAAACAACAGTCAAATTTATCTGTAAAGAATAAAGAAAAGACAAATATTAACTAATACAGTTTTATATGTACAGTTTGTATAAATTACAGTTTTTATTTGTACAGTTAAAAATAACATAGTTTCCGTTATACTTTCGGTTTTGTTCCTTTCATTTTATTATTAGAAGTTTGTTGGATGATGTGTTATACAAAAATAGCTTGGATAACTGTTTTGCATTCCTTAATTTGTTTATAATTTACATTGTTTATGAAAGCGCTTTAATTATTTTACTGCAAAAATATGTTGCAAGTATTTTACATGTTTTTATATTCTGCAATTTATTTAAATTTATTCTTGCGTTCTTTATTTAAATATATGGGAATATCGCAACAAAATATGATTTTATTAACATACCCAGTTCAAGGGCCAGGTGTGGTCTCGGGTATGGGACTGGTTCTCAGTAGGCACGGCACGTTGTGCGCAATAACTGTACCTGAAACAAATTTATCCAAGCTTAAAAAGAAAAGACAATAAATAAAATAAACAATATCTTCAGTTGGAAATGTAAATCAATTTCCGTACTTTAAACTATTTTACATTAAAAATTGAAAATAACTTACTTGTAGTAGGGTCCTATATCATCAAGTCATAATCATTTACCACAAATCGAACTTGAAATCGTCACGAATTTTATGTGTACAAAAATTTCTCTGAATTTCTTTATACGCAATATAAATTACGCAATACTTCTCATATCTTAGATGCCATTTTAACCGGTATCACAATGGCTTCTTTTGTGAATACTAATTACATATTTACAATGCAACTATTTTCGTGTCAATTTTTTCTTCTTCTGAAATTTTCATTTAAAATACCATTCTACATTATTAAACACTTAAATACGTCAAGTCCAACTTTCGGGGCTAATGTTTGTATGTTATAGCATAAAGTGTCTATGTCATAAATCATACATTTTTACCCCCTCTCCAACATTCCTAACCTTACTCATGGCCCAACTCCAATTCAGTTTAGAACATATAGTCTCTGCAAAGGTCGCTAAACATACACACAATATATTACTTTCCCCAAACTGTGGTATTGCACTGTTGTCCAATGTCATTTCCTCCAGGTTTTGCGTGCTTACTTTACTTAACTGTAGTGAAATCATTGTACACATAACACACACAAAACCGGTTTAAACCTCGTGATAAAAAAGTGATAGCAGCAAAATAGTTAGGCATTCTGTGTGTAAAGAGTATATATCAAACTCAAAGATTTTCTCATTACAGTAAACTCTCATTATAGCGCTCTTCAATGAACCGAAATAATTTGAGCTTTATATCGAGAGTGCTATAACCGATGTATACACAATGCAGAGAATAATGGCCGGGACTTGGAAAAAGGAGCTTTATATCGAGAAGAGCTTTGTATCAGGGGGTGTTATAATGAGAGTTTACTGTATATAGGCGATGTGACATGTGTTTACATTTGGGGCGCCCTCTGTTGATTTGAGACAAAAGTCGGCAGGCAAAAACCAACTAGTTGACATAGCTAGACAAGTTCATGTTTTTCTTCGTAGCTTTGGTTTCAAAGCAAATATTTCTAAATGCATAGTTCCGACCTGTCAATCAAGCCGAACTCGCCGACCAATCACAACAGAGCTAGCAGACAGCGGCCACATAGGTAAAAGTTGCTTTGTACGTTGTGTGTCGCCATTTTTTGTGATGGCTTGTGAGCACATAGCAACAGTATCTAAGGGGCGGGGTTAACTGGACAGGTGTCATAAGCTACATGATTTAGCCAAATAAAGTCTAACAGAACTTGTGTTTTCCAAGTCAAAACAATTTATAGATTTTATGAAGCTTCATAGACCAAGCTGTATTATTTTGCCTGCCGTTAAACAACAGAGGGCGTGCTAGATGTAAACAAGTCACGTCATGGGTCACCCCGTCTGTAGTACTTGGTCAAAAATCTCATCGATTTTGGAGACTTTTTAGTATAAATTTCATTTAAAAATTTGAACCATTGAAACATTTTTTGGGGGTTAGGGGGGTCGAAGATTAACTGCTTTTTTTGCAAATATGCAGCTAAACTATATCATGTATCCCTAAAGTGCGCTCCACCTACCCCATAGATCTTTATGCGCAAAGCATGAGTACCCAATCCAAGACCCCGCTTACACCTCTCCTCATCCACTGCCCATAAAACACTGCCATACATGATTACATTTTAGTTACACTGACACATCGCTAAGAGACATTTTAGGCATCTGCCATGTCTTCATAGAGGTTTGAATCCAGGTCACTCCTCCCTTCGGCCCCAGTTGACATCTGAGTCCCCGCGTTCATGTACAAGGTGGTCTGGGTGTCATCTCGTCCACTTGCTGCTTTTTGCTGGGTCAACTCGACTCCCTCCTTGCGGGAAAGCCGTGGCTGTTCGTAGCCGTCTGTGGCGCATTCACGCCGAGTTTCGGTGAGGTCTAGTTCCATGTAAACTCCTGTCTTGTTATCTGGACTTTCTGTCTGTTTCTTTGTGCGTTTGCTGCTGGAACTGCCACTGCGTCGCCTCTTGGTCAGGATATAGTTCACGAGGAATGCAATGAGTAAGGTCATGCCGACAGCCCACCCCGAAATTGCCATCAAGGAGTGAGCACAATTGGAGCACTCTAAGCAAGTAGTTTCTGTCTCGGGAGTGGTTGTGCTGCAATGAGTGACACAGGAATTGTTGTTGGCCAGAGGTAGTGTGGGCAAAACTTGCTTTGTGACCGTCCCACGAGATCCGCTCCATCCATCGGAGGGAACTCCGTCAAGCTCAGTGGCGACTGGTTCAATTTTGGGATCAACTATCAACAAGGCAGTTTGTCTGTGCCTCGTTAACGAAGTGGTACCCCTAAACACCTCACACGCCACTCTACTGCCATTGTGTTCCATTCTGATAGGAGAAATGGTAAGGATCATTCCAATTCTAGTAAGTCTGAAGGTGTCTGAGGTTTGTATTCTTTCCAAAGGTCCACCGGTTGATATGAACCAAGCAGATGAGTCACCTGTCTGAAGAAGAGCTTTGCAGCGGAACAAAGCATGGTCGCCTTCTCTATTGGTGCGAAGAGGCGGTTCGACAGCTGTATTTATCGGGTCTACTACTGTGAGAGCACCAAAGGATGAATAGTGATGTCCCACAGGGTCGACACGTGAATATACATGGCATCTGTATCCTGCTGCATCACCTTGTTGGGCATTGTGTATGTGCAGAGCCCACTTGTAACCTATGGATGAGACCGTATATCTCATTGCACTCACAATATTGAAGTACATTGACATGCAATTAGAGAGACTGGTTGGGACTCCGTTTAAGGCACTACGTTGCCAATGAAAAGCGTAAGGGCTACGAAGACTGCATGCTGTAACGGTGAGTGTACAACTCAACGTCACGTTATCTCCTACCACAGCCAAGGTATTCTGTGGCGATTCCGAGATGAAACTGACGCAGCCACCTTCATGCACCAATACCAACAGTAGGCAGATCTCAAGCAGGTACATGATAGCACGAGACCAGATTGTGAGCAAAGCAAAACTCAGAATGTTCATCCGAGCTGAAGCACAACTGAAGTGATTATCTAGACTATATACTGTAGAGTTTAACACGGGTTTGACTGCATGAAAGTTCAAAACTGCACCAGTTCTATGGACGTGCTTGAGCATTTTCTTCAACATCCTTCCGTCTTCACTGCCTGGCCAGACAATCCAGGGCAGTATTGACTTCTGTTTAACATATTGGTCCTTGTAGCATGTCCTTCATATTTTTACTTTTTTTCCTGCCAAATGAATATAAAAGAGGAATTTCCTTGTCTTTTATAAAAGAAGTTCATTTTTAGAAGAACACTGTTTTTTGTGTGTTTTCTGTTATTTTTCCGCTTGCCGCTTTTATTGGGTTTTGAATCAAATATTGATCAAATGATAATGGAAACTTTTGGATTAAAAACTGGAATTTATGAAACTAGCTGGATAGGTTCATAATGTTTCATAAATCACACATTTTTACCCTCTTCCCAACATCCTGCCCCACCTACCTGTGGCCCCACTCCAATTCAAATTTAAAACAGTTTCTGCTGGAGTTGCTAAAATGTACGCAAAACTATGCGCTGCCGAAGACATTTTCTCCCTGGTTCTACACACTTTTCATGGTACACATAACAGAGAGCACAAAAAAAAAAATGATATAACCTTGTGATAGTGGCCAAATTTATAACTACAATTGCTTCTGAAACTGGCTTTGAGACAATGTCTGATTTACACATAGTACTGCTACGCTACAGCTACATTTTGGAGTACACGTACACCAAGTCAGATGCTAGGTAGAAGCTTGCTCGCTTTTCATTAGCTCCTTTGTCATTTCAAGACGGAACCAGATAATTAGCTTTTTGCATTTTTCATGTGAATAGACCATTTGCACCAGCAGGCATGATAGGGGGCAGGTTTTCATATTTAAATGTACACTCCTATTAGCAGTGCCTTGCGCGACCCTCTTTAGCTTGCTTGGCTTAACCACTGCTAAACATCGCGACCCATCCAGCAAGATGCCTGTGTGACGTCACTCGACACCAAGTCTGGATGACACTTGCCATGATTGGCCAGATTCTGTCACATGACCTGCATCTGACACAGTAAAGATGGCTGCGCCAACATACGTCAACACTGCACTATTAAAGCACGTCGTTGATTTGCCCACTGTTGTCACGTTAGTTGTGGTTTTACACAGTAAGTACATGGGTATCGGTGCTTCCACGTTGGATTGATTTCAGACAAATCTGACAAAAAGTTTGTTTAAAATTGGGCGTCGTGGCCACAGTCATGACGGTGACGGCCGCCATTTTGCTGATCAGTGCAGTATATGCATATGCATGGTCGTTAGGAGGCGCGACGCGATACCTGATTATGATTGGCTATCCGTGCCACAAGCCTAACGATTTTGTAAGAGGTGTGCTGATTAGCTTCGCCGGAAAGGTCGCGATCTTTAGCAGTTGTTAAGCCAAGCAAGCTAAAGCGGGTCACGCAAAGCACTGCTAATAGGAGTGTGATTTAAATGGTGCAACAATAAATTTACAAAGTGCCTACTTGTGCTTGACACACGGTGACAATGTGACTGCACCCTGTCATGGCTGCCTGTGCAAAGCCCGTGCAAAAGTCCATTTCTGCCCGTGCAAAGCAATTTCTATTACTTTTATAATTTAGTGTACTTACGGAGGTGAAGTCCCAAAGGGCATCGTCTTGCGGCACATTTATGAAGAGCTTGAGATCTGCTTCAAGTCACTGATGGGATACCTAGACAAGAAGAGACAAGCCTTCCCCAGGTTCTACTTCCTGTCGGATCCCGTACTCCTGGCCATTCTCAGTCGGCCGTTTGATTTGGAATCGGTCAGACCACATCTCAGGTGAGTTGAAAAAAGTAACTTTTGTGATCAGAAACTCTCCCCAAGTTGTTTATATTGATCATATTTTTTAATTTAATGGGTTTAAGAAACTTCATTTTGCAACTCAAAGTGTTTTCCACCGAAACATTATATGGCACCATTGGCAGCTGGTGGCCAGATATACCGGGTAATCCTCATACTCTTTACGAAAGAATGCTCTGAGTTTATTCAAGTGTGAATACACAACAACTCGACGCACAGCAGTATGTAGGAAAGTGACGCAAAACGGGGCAAAACAACAAGATTATCGAAGAATTTGGGCGAGTTTTACTGATTAACATGGAAAGGTATAAATGGGAATAAAAGTGGGTTTAAAACAATATGTTTAAAACCGGCTAGGGGCCTGAACAGGTGATAATGGCCCTCGCCTTGCGGCTCATTATCACTCGTCCAGGCCCCTAGCCAGTCTTAAAATTATGTTTAAGACTGGCCAAACCCACTATTCCCCTAAATAATTACAGGTGCATCTTCAGCAGTGTGTATGACATCCGACTAGAACAACTACCCCTCTCCACTAGCCACAGAAGCACCAATTCCTCCCCAGAGAAACCCTTCCTGCACAGTGCCAGGGGGCGACACTCGTCCATGCGTCCCGATTCCACCACAGGCCACACACCCCATCAGCTGTCGTCCAGGGCAATGCTTGGGGAGAGTCGCGGTGGGAGTGGGGGCGGGGTTGGAAGCAGCGGAGGGGGTGGGATTCAGTCGGAGTACCTGCAGCAGGCTGTCGCGGTTGTCTCCAAGGAAACCGAGGTCCTGCAGTTAGATGAGGATGTAAGTTGTGATGTGTTCTGAAATTAAAGCTTTTTAAAGAGTTGATTAAAAGATTGCTGAGAATCTGGTTGTGGCGATTACCAATGCACCTACACTACTCACAATAAGTCAGGGATATTGTGGGGTGTATGCAGACATTTTATTGAGGGTATGCATTCTGCTTGAATGATTTTGTATATGATTAGACAATAGACTACTAAAGTGAAAACGTCACCCATTGTGTGTTGCCAAGGTTTCTGGGTCTAAACTAAAACCTGTGAGCCAGTTTCCCTGCGCTTTAGCAATGGACGTTTCAGATTACCAGCGAATGTTTAGACCCAATTACCATGGCAACTGACGTCACACTTTAGTAGTCTATTGTATGTGCTTGACAGACTCACCTTGTCACAGGAATAAATGAAAACAGTCATTTGAAAAACAAAATTCCAAAATTGACAGCCGAAGTGAATACGTCACCTTTTGTTGGTTGCCTAGGCAATTGGCTCTAAACTAAAACTCACTCAACCGTGTCCCAGTGCTTTTCCAATGGTACTTTTCCCGACGGCCATGATAGTTTAGAGCCAATTGCCATGGCAACGCACGTCACACTTCGGCTGTCTATTGTGAGGAGTGTACATGTATCTATGTTTTGATATTGTGCTATTGAACATACCTCAGATTTAATGTCTGTTTAAGTTTCTTTGCAGAATAAGGGTGATTTTTAATTATTTGACCTTTGGGAAAACTCCACTAAAAAGTGAAGGCACAACTTAATCCAAACCATACTTAATATGACAAAGTACTACAGTTCCCACCCTCGACTTTTTTCTAAAATTAAAACGGACAACACACTGAGCAAGAAGGAGCAGCCAAGGCTTGCAAAGATTTTCAGAAAAACTCAGAGGAGAGCAAGCAACCTTTGTGGTTAAAATTTTTACCAGGCTGAGCTTTTCTAAATTTCTTGATTTTTGAATTTTCATTTTCTAGGTGAGTCAGAGGTTTCGGGTTCAAATCCCGATAAGGCCCTTACGATTTTTCTCTCATCCAAAGTTTGGTTGTTTTATTTCAATGGTGATCAGGCACCATACCAGATGTTGCGTTCGATACTTTGCCGAGTTGCGCTTCCATGCAATTCCGACAGAATAAATTGGGTCCATAGGGAGAGCTTGAGCAAGTATACCAACTGTGCCTTATAGCTCAGCAGGTAGAGCATTTGCCCGGTGAGTCAGAGGTCTCGGGTTCGAATCCCAATAAGGCCCTTACGATTTGTTTCTCATCCCAAGTTTGGTAATTTTTCAGGTGTCACTAAAGGACAGTGTTGAGATCTGGCTTCATGCATTGAAGGAATCAATTGGGAAGACGATTTACTCCAAAGTGTGTAAGATGATTGAGGATGTTGAAGCTGGTTTACCCATTGAGGAACTTGCAAGCAAGGTAAAGTCAACCGCAAGGGTCATACACTCCCAACAATTCAATTATATTTTTTTGAATCCACTAAAAGCCATTGTAAAACACGAAAAGACATAAATTGTGATATTTGTCTTTTCGCCCCCGAGTTCAACCCCGCGTCGATTCACACTTGTTGTTCTGAATCTCGCCCCGGGGCGAACTCAACCTGGAGATCGGCACCTCATCCCTCACTTGAACAAGTGAGAACTCGTCCCTGTACATTTTCACACTACTGTTCTCGTCCCGGGGCCAAATTTTCCACCCTGGTCCCGAGCAGGGTTGAACTCGCCCAGGAATGAGCAATCTCGGGGGAAAAGGCCTTTTGTCATTTTAGGAATCAAATAATGCCGCGTCATTGTTGAAGCAGTGTGCGTTGTGTGTGCCTCTAGCATGCTTAACACGCTGTACTAAGGTTCCCATTAGCCTTTTTGAAGTATGGCGGACACAATAGGAGGGCGCATTTTAAAGTGGGTATAAAATTGAATAAAATGCAATATAACTGCATTTTTCACTTTGCACTTATTTATTTTATTTAAAATTCTGTCTTCGTATTATAATTGCAACATGTAAATCATGTTTTTGGAAAGAAATTCATACCCAAATAAAATTACGCCTTTTCCTTTTGTTCCGCCATACTTCTAAAAGGCTAGTGGGTAAAATAATCTGCGTTACACTTTTTTAATTATCAATACCAGTCTGTCCCATTTTCATGGAATAACCCAAATCTGTCAACCCCAACTTCACATTTCTTCCGCTGTAGTTCCCCATGCAAGTAGCCGGCCTAGGTTTACTCATGTACTGGACCAAGGAATGCGAACTGGGCATCATGGAGATACGCAACGACCGCAAAGCTATCGCCAACGCAGCCAAAAAGTTTGGCACTACGATGGGCCGGCTGTCTGCCGCGTTGACCAGAGGCTCGTGGAAAACACTCGAGGAACACATGACACCACTGCAGAAGCTGAGACTCGAGAGTCTGATTTCGGTAAGTTTCTACAAATTCTCATTTCTGGAGTTTTACAGCTCACCAATTTTCAAAATCAAGTTGTTCTGTACCACTTGAGTTAAGTTCTTGGCCGTGACGAGTCGTGACATGTACCCTCATCTAAAACATGTTACTCGGTCATCACAATAGGTTGGAAAAATGATAAGAGTAGTGTCCATTTAACGTCAGTACAAGTTGTTTTATTTTAGAGATTTTCCTTAACTGGTAGACCGTATAGTTACCCATGTTTTCAATGACCAATCTCTCACAGACTATATAGACATAGTATTGTGTTAAAACACGATATGAAGAGCTGTGGGCAAGAGGTAGTGGGTTCGAGACCCACCCGAGCACGCTATGAAGTTTTTCATAGTGTCTCGGGAAAGCACTGAGTAATACAGTGTTAATAATTACGTCGGGTAAGGGCAAAACCAACCTTAATTAGCTGTGGGATGTATTTTCTTGACGAGAAACGAATACTGACTGAAGTATAACTGGGCTGGATCGCAATGCAGTTTTAAGACCCAGGGTTGATTTCGCAAAGATTTGTGATGCGTCGCAATCACCCATCGCAATTCGCCGAACCCATGGCAAACAAACATAGGGTTTGGCGAGTCGCGATGGATTTGGTTGTGATATCGACCGCAGGTATGGCCAATTTTATCCCATCGGATAATGCCGGGAAGGTAGCCATGAAGTCTAAGGACAAGGCCAATGCCCCCAAGAAGCAACAGCAGTGTCCTTGCTTCAATAGGATTGCACAAGGCGGTACTAGGGGTCCCCTTGGGCCACCAAGGCTATGCCGGCAACCCTAGGAGTCCACTTGGGCTCTGGTAGGGTCCTGCTAGGTTTTACTACAATTTCAATTTCTTCCCGGCTATAAGTATTGCACACAAACCTCCAGCGGGACACGTTGCCAAATGAAGACGGTTAGTAAGGTTCGAGTACAGTCTGAGTAGTATCCACTAAGATTGACTACAAAGTCTAATCGTAGCAACACTGGCAAACAAAACTGGTAATGTGTGACTATAGCTTTAAATCTGGTTTAAAAAAATGCAGTTATAAACAAAATGAAAAGTTAGACATGTATTTGATATTTTCAAAACCACAGCAATCTCTGTATCTGCGCGACACCTTGGAACACATGAGCAACCGAAAACTGAGAGAGATTGGGGACTTCGAGTGGAGACGATGTATTAGATTCTACCATCACATAACAGGTTGGTGTGCTCTTCATGTAGTAAGAAGTTTAAAACTCAAGAAATAAATTTGAACAAAAACAGATTTGTCTCAATTTTCTTGAATTATTAGCTTTGAAAAATAACAGTCAAAAAGATCAACCAGCTGGAATACATACTGTGTGTAACAAAAAGGGGCGATTTTAAAACTTTGACATCCCCAAGAATTCATAATGTTGACAAATGTCCATGAGTTTGGGAAATCTGGATGCAGTGAAAAACAACTTGGCTCCACCGGGATTCGAACCGTGGACCTTCTGCTTAACGTGCAGACGCGCCCTACCAACTGAGCTATGAAGCCAACTGGTGGTCTCGAATCACAGTATTGCAGTTGTTCCTCACTGATTGGGATTGGCCATAACCTGAGCTTAGCAAGCCCTACAGTGGGATAAACCCTTTAATGAGATAACCACCCCTCCAAGAGATCACTTAAGATAGGACCCCTGCCCAGCTTGCCCTAATTATCAAGTATAGATATGTGATTTTTTAAACACATTTTTTGTAAAAAATATTATGGAGGATGACGGTCGGTATTTCTTTTACCCTCTGTGCACACCTTGTAACTGAATATTTCTGAAATTGTTTTGCCTTGTTTTGCCTCAGCTGGACAAGTGGACCCCCAGATTTACATCTTGGATGAGCGGTTTACCTATGGTTCCGAGTTCTACGGCGGTCAAGCATCGCTGGTCTTGACACCAATTACAGAGAGATGCTTCCTCACAATGGCATTGGTAAGAGCCTCCACCCATGAGGGATATTGATTCTGCATACCACATCCTCTGGACTTATCACGCTTCAATATTTTACCGCAAACAGTTATTCCTTTTTATAGCTATAATATACAAATAATGAATCTTTATGGGTGCAACAGTACGGCTTTGCCTCATGGAATAAAACATTGAATCTGTCACCGAATCAAATTATTCATTCTTTTATTGCACAAATTTTAAACATTCATTAATTCCAAATTAGTGTTGTGTCGCCTGCTATTGGCTAGCTCGCAATAACGTATCAATACGCATCAATACAGCCGTGCCTACTTTTTGCACGTAATGTGTATAGTTCGAATGGATATCCCATGGCACGTCGTGGAAAATTTATTTTTTTATCAAGCTAAATGCTTGAAACTCTATTAATTAATCGGTCCCTATTGCCATTCGACCTATGTTCTCCTTTTTTGGGGGATTTTATTTCAGGCCATGAGACAATTCAAGAATTGCGCTGTGACTGGTGGTACAGGAGTCGGCAAGACGGAGACAGCCAAAGGATTTGCATTCATGCTGGGCCAGTACATCGCAATGTTTGGCTGCTCGGCACAGAGTGATCCGGCAGCACTTGGCAAGATACTACAAGGCTTAGCTATGGTAAGGAGTCATTCTCATTGTTGATGATGATGATGATGATGATGATGGCGGTGGTAGTGGTGGCGGTTTAGGTCGTAGACTCGCGACATGGGTAAAAACTTTGTTGCAGGCTCGAAACTTGGCCGTCGTACCTGTGACCTCAAGCAAGGCACTTGGCCACAATTGCTCCATGCTTCGGAAGGGATGTAAAGCCGTTGGTCCCGTGTGTTGTGTAACGCAATTAAAAGGGATTCCCCAGTTTCTCTGGCCGTTGGCTGCCAATGGCGCAACCCCCCTATGTATCTCGATGTTTAAGCAGAATATAATGGATGTAAAGTGATGGATGTGCTACCTCATGTAAAATAGTAGTCGTTTACGAGACATATGGCCGGTACTCATTCCCGATTCCCGTGCCATGGAGTGACTATGAGCATTGCTATACTCCTCCTGGATGGGATGCCAGTCCATCGCAGGTCTACCCCCAGCAACTAGTTGGGTTTCCCCAACCGTATTTGCTGGTACCCATTTATACACCTGGGTGGAGAGAGACAACGTGGAGTGAAATGTCTTGTCCAAGGACACTACGTGGTGCAATGACCAGGCTTCAAACCATGGACCTCTCAACCGAAAGTCCGACACGCTATCTACTAGACCACCATGTCTCCACTCATGTAAAAGTGCTATATAAATGCGCTATATAAATGCGCGATATAAATGCCAAAATTATTACATTATTGCCATCTTTGCACTACTGTTGCCGTTGTCCTCGCTCTGCTGCTGATGCCGCTGTCTTATTATTATTATTATTATTTCTTTCTGGTATTCATACCAAGGATTCCTTAATAGTGCTCATTGCACTGTCACTCGCAAGCGTGAGGAAACCCATGGAGAATTAGAATTAGAAATGGCCAGAGACACCGGGGAATCCCCTTGCTCTTCACGAAAGAATGCTCTGGGATCTTTAGAGTGCGTTACCATTACCTAACACACTGGACCAACGGCTTTACATCCCCTCCTGAAGGATGGAGCAAGTGTGGTTGAGTGCCTTGCCCAAGGGCACAGGTACCGCAGCAGGATTCGAATCCGCAACCCCAAGTTTTCACTCATGATTGCAAGTCAATGACCTAATAAACCACTCGTCCTTGCTTGACTGATGTTGTCGCCCTCAGTCAACTATTGTTGCCGTTCCTGCTCTGCTGCTATTGCTTCCTGAAGCTGCTGCTGTTACTGCTGCTGCAACTACTGCGTTATCTGCTGGTCAGGACAGAGAAATACAAACACCTTTCAACTCTTGTCCCTTGATCGATATGCATGACCTGCCATTAAAATATTACACCCTTTCCTATATTTTGTTTAAAATCTTTGCAGGATGGTTGTTGGGGATGCTTAGATGAGTTCCAGCTCCTCCGCTCTGATGCTGTTGCTATGGTAGTGGATCACGTCCATGCCATCATGGCCGCCGTTCGAGCCAGGAGCAAGCATTGTATTCTGGGTGATGGCGAAGAGGTAAGTGATTGGCTGAAAATCATCATTTTAAGAACTAGGGCGCTTTCACAGGGGGTCAAAAGGTCACTGGTCACTATTGCTTGTCTTCCAGAACGGGAGAGAACAATAGAGCCACGTGATTTTCTGCTAGCAGCCATGTGCATTTCCCCACGTGGCTATATTGTTCTCTCCAGTTCTGGAAGACGAGCAATAGTGACCTATGACATTTTGATCCCCTTTGAAAGCACCCTGTAATGTTGATAAACTGCCTTGTAGGTGCAGTAATACTTCAGAAAACCTGAAAAATCCATGCATGGTTTTTGTGTTGAATAAATGGTGAAAAACATTGTCTATAGACAATTTAAAAATTTAAAAAACACATTCAGTTGGCAATTTTTCCCACACAGGCACCATTTTACATGGGAAAAAAGTCACGTGGTGTTGGTTACTTATGCTATCAACACTTTTAGTCAGGGTTTTCTTGTCAAGTCGTGAAGTAAAATTTTGGGTCATTGCAAATGATGTATTGGGGCTTTAAAAGAATGGCCTTTTTAATTTTTATTTGCAAATTCAGGTCATGTTAAAGAGTGGCATCGCGCTGTTCATCACTGTCAACAACGAGACAGCGCCACCTAGTGGAATCCCCATCGATATCAAGCTTCTGTTTCGCACCGTGGCCCTGGCCGTGCCTGACTATTCACTCATCCTCAAGGCTCGCTGTGCTGCCTATGGTTTCCGATCGCCAAAAATGCTTGCCGATAGGCTGAAAATGGTTGCACAGCAGTGCAAAGAACAACTGTAAGTTTGGGAATAGTTGCTTTATTTGTTGAAGGTTGCCCTTGATAATAGCTTTTTATAATATATTTTTTTGTTTAGATGACAGTGGTTTCTGCGACTGTACAATTTTATTACCAAAACTGTCTACGTTCCGATAATGAGCTTCAAAGGCCCATTATATAAGGCCCAAGTAGATCCTTGTGTGGTCTAGTGGGTATGAAGCGGGACTCCCAGTCAGAGGTTGGGGGTTCGAGCCCCACTTCGACCAACGTGTCTGTGTCCCTGGGCAAGGCACTTAATCCCAGTTGCCTCGTCAACCCAAGCGATATATGGGAAGCTGTTAAGGGGAATGCTACAATCTAACTGCTGATAGGGTTGTGCGCCTGACCAGCAGCCACCTAGTTGAAGCGAAATGGTTCTGGTGATTCCCTGATGGCAGCGGTAATAATGGTAACAGCGCCTTGAACACCCTGCAGGTTGGATATGTGCGCTATACAAATCTAATCATTATTATTATTATTATTATTATCTGATTGGACGATAGCAGGTCACGTGTCGTTTAATATTTAATCCATTTAATGATACGTCACTAACCGTGCAATTTTGTTCCCAACCACGTCGCTATACCACTTTAAATGGAGGGGTGTGACAAAAATTTGACGACGGTGGAAAAAAAAAACGCTGACGGCTGCCGGGCCTTCGCGGAAGGAGTTGCAATTTATTAATTTTATTCATTAATTTATTCATTTCTTTGGTCGACAGCACTATGATTTTGCCGACAAAAATGAATAATGGGGGGGATGGGTGGGGGTGTCACACCCCCCCTCTAGCGACGCCGTTGTTTGTTCCATTCGCCGTGCAATTTTGTTCCATACATTTTTTCCCATTGCACGGTGCATTCGCACCCACTGTATTAATTTAGCGTGTACAGTATGTGTATGACCATGTGCTTATTCTGACACACCGCACCTTTCCCATACCCCAGCTCTAAAGACTACCATCATTTGTTCAGCATTGCTGGTCTGTCCTCGGCCGTCCAACATGCTCAGTTTGATCGGAAACTGACTAAAGAAGAACGCATGGAAGCGTCTCGAACTAGCTCACAGGCTTCCGTTGTACATCCAGGCAGCGCATTGGGTAAAAATATTTCTGACTTGAGATTAAGTTTACTGCGCGATGATCAATGCTGTAGACGTTTTAGACACTCCTGAGACCTTGTCAAGACAGAAATAGTACTGAATGAAATCTAATTAAATGTGCTCCACAAAAATAACACAATGTGAATACTACTACACGTATAATTTAACTTTTGAACAAACTTGTATTGAAAAAAATCCCTAAATGGTTCTGTATGACCTACCTAAAACCCACCACACACCTTTGCGAGTTAATTAATATTTAATTCGGTCATAAATCATTCTTGATTCATTCAAGTGAAAGAAACTACATGTACTCATTTTTTTCAAATATGTGTACGGTACATGCATCGGTAGTTGAGTCTCTTTCCACAGTAAAGGGGGCATTTTGGCAACACAGACCATATTTTCAAGGAAATACCTTTGTCTGGTCGCAAAATAAAAGAATTAAGTTTAAGTTGTTCTGAAGAGATAACTTAGGCCCAAAAAGGGTTACAAATAGTGTGACAACAAGCCTTTCTAAAAACCCTGTGTAAAAATTTCCAATATACGCTCGTAACCGGGCAGTCACCTGTGTTTAATACATTTTAGGCCGTCCCTCTGTAGGGCTTGCTAAGCTCACGTGATAGCCAATCCCAATCAGTGAGGAACAACTGCAATGATGCGATTCAAAACCACCAGTTGGCTTCATAGCTCAATTGGTAGGGCGTCTGGACATTAAGCATAAGGTTCGTGGTTCGAATCCCGGGGGAGCCAAGTTGCTTTTCACTGCAATCATCCAGATTTTCCAAACTCATGGACATTTGTCCACATTTGTATCGACTCTGTATTACTTTAGATTAAGATGGGGTAACTATGAGCATGTGGCAGAACAAGGGAACATTGTGTGCTTGTATTTTCTGTCTATAGCTTCTTCTGCAATGCTGAAGACCGTTGACAAACAGCCCCGTAAGTCTGGAGTTCCCAACCCCATGACGTCTGCTGCCAAGGCTGACCATGCCATAGTAGCTCAGGCTCTGCAGAACATCATCGGGCCGAGACTCAAACCAGATGTGAGTTCTGTCATCATTTCTGAAAAGTGCCTTCTGCGGAAATGCACTTCGTACATGTATACAGTGCATACCATGTCGTGTATAAAGGGCAAATACATTCAATTTCACAATCATAATGGACTGATGCAATAATTTCACATAGTTGCGATCACCCACTGTAACACATTTGAACAGGCATTCGACACTGGCAAGCTTGGTGGTCGAGTTGTTAAGGCATCTGTTTGGTATGCAGGAGCTCATAGGTTCGAGTCCCAACCGAGCACACTCTGATGAGGGTTTTGGTGTATTTCTTGGGAAAGCACTCGGTACATAGTGTATCATGCATTATGTAAGGACAGATAAATCGATGCAATAATTATTTCGCTTCTATTGATATTTGGTAATTATAAATCCAATACCTTATCGTAATTTTTTAAAAGGAATTTAATTTGACCATACACAATGTAACGTCAATGTAAGGGCACTGAAGCTATCATTCAAAATCTTTGTATGACTTTCTCATTCCACCAGGCTCTGTACATCTTCAACAACGTGGTTAAGGATATCTTCACAGGAATGGGCAATCCCTCTACCCCCCACTCCAGCCGAGCCCGGCGTAACCACCTCAACGTAGAGCATATGGTGGTTGATAAAGCACAGGAGAATGGCATCACGCCTCACACCAGCTGGGTCAATAAGGTGATGGAGCTGTACTCGGTGTCGCAGGTCAATCACGGTAAGATCACACTGCCTTCAGATGTGCAACTCTTCTACTGATCCGCAAATTTGTGTATTTACAAAAATCGGGGCTGTAGTCAAGTCAAAAATTACCCCATGAAAATCAAGTATTGATATATGTGATTTATTCTGGTTTTTCCCGGGAAAAGTCCTTGACAAAAACCACTTTGACAAAAGCAAAGTTCTAAGACAAAACCAAAACAATCACATCCCTGAGTATTATAAGCCCTGTATTGTATGGAAAAACCACCTGCTTTAATCAATTAGTCCTCAAAGCGCCCAAAACTGCCCTACATTTTTTTCCATGTTTAAATAAGTGAAATTCAAGTTTCTGCAAACACACTCTTAATTTATAGGCATGTACTCATCCTCTTTCAAATCTTGTGTTCAGCAAGGGTGAATTTTATTTATGATGATTTTTTATTTTAACCATTTATTTAACACAAAAACCATGCATGGATTTTTCAGGTTTTCTGAAGTATTACTGCATCTGTGTGGCTGAAATTTCTACAAGGTAGTTTATCAAGACTATTCTTCAGTTATGTTATGCTGTTATTCCTGTCTATCAGCCATTGCGCCAGCCAATCACGCCAGTCACGTAGCTGCTAACATATGAGGCAGTCATGTGACCCACTAATGTCCTTTTCTCGTATCCAGCTCTTATCATTGCTGGTGGTCCGGGTACAGGCAAATCCAGTGCCATTCAGATTCTAGTAGAAGCACTATCGGCCATTGCTCCAGCCACGTAGCTGCTAACATCTGAGGCAGTCATGTGACTCACTAATGTCCTTTTCTCATATCCAGCTCTTATCGTCGCCGGCGGTCTGGGTACAGGCAAATCCAGTGCCATTCAGATCCTAGTAGAAGCACTATCGGCCATTGCGCCAGCCCAGTCCCACCAGTCATGTACAGCTAACGTCTGAGGCAGTCATGTGACCCACTAATGTCCTTTTCTCATATCCAGCTCTTATCGTTGCTGGTGGTCCTGGTACAGGCAAATCCAGTGCCATTCAGATCCTAGTAAAAGCACTATCAGCCATTGCGCCAGCCCAGTCCCACCAGTCATGTACAGCTAACGTCTGAGGCAGTCATGTGACTCACTAATGTCCTTTTCTCATATCCAGCTCTTATCGTTGCTGGTAGTCCTGGTACAGGCAAATCCAGTGCCATTCAGATCCTAGTAGAAGCACTATCGGCCATTGCTCCAGCCACGTAGCTGCTAACATCTCAGGCAGTCATGTGACCCACTAATGTCCTTTTCTCGTATCCAGCTCTTATCGTTGCCGGTAGTCCGGGTACAGGCAAATCCAGTGCCATTCAGATCCTAGTAAAAGCACTATCAGCCATTGCGCCAGCCCAGTCCCGCCAGTCGCGTACAGCTAACGTCTGAGGCAGTCATGTGACTCACTAATGTCCTTTTCTCGTATCCAGCTCTTATCGTTGCCGGTAGTCCGGGTACAGGCAAATCCAGTGCCATTCAGATCCTAGTAGAAGCACTATCGGCCATTGCGCCAGCCCAGTCCCGCCAGTCGCGTAGAGCTAACGTCTGAGGCAGTCATGTGACCCACTAATGTCCTTTTCTCATATCCAGCTCTTATCGTTGCCGGTGGTCCCGGTACAGGCAAGTCCAGTGCCATTCAGATCCTAGTAGAAGCACTATCGGCCATTGCGCCAGCCCAGTCCCGTCAGTCACGTACAGCTAACATCTCAGGCAGTCATGTGACTCACTAATGTCCTTTTCTCATATCCAGCTCTTATCGTTGCTGGCGGTCCGGGTACAGGCAAATCCAGTGCCATTCAGATCCTAGTAGAAGCACTATCGGCCATTGCGCCAGCCCAGTCCCGTCAGTCACGTAGTAGCGTGTCCAGCATTACTTCCATCAGTCACAAACTGCAGCGAATCAATCCGTTGGTCGTCGATGATCTGTCACTCATGTTTGGCTACCTGAATCAGAACCATGATTGGTTGGACGGCGTCTTTACAAACATCTGGAGGAAAGCCAACAGGGTGAGGAATTTGACAACTTTTAAACTGTGATTTTGTTTTCTTCCCAGGGTTTTTATTTTGGTATTTGTTGATTAAACTTTTCTTTATTATACAGTGTTAAAAAAAAATTAAATAAATAAATAAATGAGGATAGAGAAGTAATTTTGTTCTTGCCCCGCAACGTGTATGAACACCTTTTGTGGCAAGGCTGACCACCAGCTTCCGTATGAGCTGCTGAGGCAGGGCATTCCACTCTGCCTCCCTGAGCTCATATCTGCTGTAGACCGTATCAAATAAGTGCCGTCTTGTAGGGCAGTTTTTTTTTTCCTTGAGGACATGCATGGTTGCATATTTTGTGCTTCCAAAAGTTCCATTCTTGACCAGTTTAGATGTCAAAAGTTGTCCTTCAAGATGGCAGCTATTCGATATAATAAACATGTCCATTGACGGCTGTGGACGGCCTGTCAGTGTAGAAAATATCGCTCAGTGGTCGCCGCCTCGGAGTGTTGCAAAGTATGATCGTTTAGTTAGAAGATTTATACAATGAATGTAGAAATGACTGTCTGTGGTGCTTGACCTGGGTCCTATTTCATAAAGCCCACTTAGAAACATTCCTAAATAAACATTCTTAACTCATGTTTTTAAAGATAGGAAAAATTTGATTTATTGTTCCTAAATCCACTTAAGAATGTTTTTAACTTTTATGAAAAAGGACCCTGGTCTTAACTTTTAGCCAATCACATTTGCCTTTTCAAAAAAATTGTATTTTTTGCCAAAAATTATCCCGGCGTCAACTGGTTAAAAGCAGTGCTACGAAATTGGGCCATAAAAATATTTTGACAGTTAAAATTTTTTGTTTTCATATGTGGCTTGATCTTTTAGAATGTCAGCACAACATGGCTATGCCTGGACGGTCCCCTAACACCAAGCTGGGCCGATAATTTCAACAGCGTCCTTGACAATGACAAAGTTCTGCATCTGCATAACGGCGATCGTCTGTTTCTCAGTGAAAACGTCAAATTGGTGTTTGAGACGGGTGATCTGAGCATGGCCTCCCCGGCCACCGTCGCCAGAGCTGTAAGAAAAAACATTTATTTTTCGTCAAAGTTTCAATCGTTGTCCATAATTTGTGATTACACCAGGGGAGGACGATGGGCAGGGCATTGGGGAGGGGCAAGGGGCGTGGGCATTGGAGGAGAGGGTGGGGGTGTTGGTGGAAGGGGACCAAATTTTATTGGAGGATCAAATATTATTGAGGGGTGGAATTGACCCAAAATGCCCAAAGACAAAATCAATTTTGGCATCAATAGGTGCGTTCAGACGATGGTTGTTAACTTAAAGTTAAGTCGTTGATAGTGGGCACTCGTGAGTAAGCTCGTAAGTAGTGACCGTGTGGACGCACTTACTTACAAGTTACCAACGACGATTTAACAACAAGAAATCTAATGAGTAGCGCGCTACTTACGAGCGCGCACTATTGGTATATGGGCAGTGTTCATGCCTGCGCGCCGTTGTTAAATCACCGTGTGGACACGCGTCGTTGTTAGTGGGACTGTCGTTGTTAACTTTACTTTCGAAGGTAGTGCCCGTCTGAACATGCCTTGTGTCACACTTATCGTGAAATTATGAAAATTGCCACAAGGTTTCTGAAGGTGAGGAATGCCATATCGGTGTGTAGAGGTGGTGTATACTGATATAAATTTTGCATTACAGTCCAATGAATAGAACTGGACTGTGAGAATTAAATTCTGTTGGCATGTTGACTCAGATCTTTTGACATGACAGAATTGTTCTTTCATCATCAGGGCATTGTGTACATGGATAAAGATGTCCTGGGATGGCGTCCCATCGCCCAAGCTTGGATGGAGAATCGCACTCAACAGGAAGTACACGTGAGTCTTGTTTTTAGACAAAGAAATTGCTAAACTTCAGCGGGTGCAGAACGCTGCGGCATGACTTGTACTTCGTGTCTCTCGACGTGAGCACATGACACCAATTCTCTTTCAGCTCCATTGGCTTCCAGTCAAGCAAAGATTAGCATTTAAGACTCTTTTACTTACCTATAAGGCCATTCATAACATAGCTCCGGGTTATCTTTCTGACCTTGTCCAGTTATATACCCCATCTAGGTCTCTAAGATCATCATCGGACTGTCAATTGAGGGTACCTGCTCGCTCATCAACAAAATTCTATGGTGATAGATCATTTGTTTTTTCAGCGGCACACCTCTGGAATGGTCTTCCTAACAGCATGCGTCAAATTCATTCCATCAGTAATTTCAAGTCCCAGCTTAAGACACATCTTTTTGTTCAGTATTACCAGACTTGATGCTCTTGATGATGCTCTTTGGTTTTAACGTTTAATCTTTTTTTATCTATGTACATGTATGTATGTATGTTATCACTTTGGTTTATACTGTAAAGCGCCTAGAGGCCCTGGCATTTGGCGCTATATAAGATTGCTATTATTATTATTAAACAGAGCATCTGCTCTTAAGCTTTTTTTTTTTTAAATGAACACCAGGGGTCGAAATTAACCGGAATTTTAAGCTGGTCAGAAGGACCAGTAGATTAGAGAACTCTACTAGTCCTGCTGAAAATTTGGTGGTCCACTGGTGCTTTTCAAACTGGCACCAAAATACATTGAAACACTTTCTGGTTTAAGGTCATTGAGTGCAGGATGGATGGGATTGCTTTTTGATCCAACACTGGGGCATGTCTGGAGAGATCGGAGAAAGAAGTGTAGTTATCTGACAATGTCTAAAGCGATCAGGAATTGTTTGTGGTAACCAGGAATTCTTCGCATTGAGTAAGAAATGTTTCCTGTGGATTAGGCATCAGGGAATGTTTCCATGAGTCAGTAAATGTTTTCACTGGTCCATCGGACCAGTGCTTTTGACAGATCTAGTGGTCCTTCTGATTTTTTACTGGTCTCGGACCACAGGACCAGTGTTAATTTCGACCCCTGAACACATAACCTAAAGTTATTTTGCAGGGTGCGCACAGAGACTACATTTTTTTTGTATTACTGCATGTAGACGAGACTTATATATATATTAAAATTAATTGTTTTTGTTTTGTTTTGTTTTATTATTATTGCAGTGCTTGCAGAAAGCGTTCAACAAGACAATGGATACTGTTGTGAACTTTGTTCTCTACGAAACGAAGTATGTACAAATTGTGACACGTATGCATGCTGAAGAGTCAGTCACTCCTGGAACATTGTAGTTCATGTTGTGACTGTCAATTTTTCATTATAGAGGCTTTCTGACTGAAGTTGGTTTCCCACTGCGATTTTGGCCTCAAATTTCTCACCATTTTTTAAAAAGATTAATTGAGAATACCTGGGACTATCTATAGACTATCTATAAAGAGTCTTGGGTAAAGACTTAACAAATCATGCCTGACAGTGGGAAATTTGTTGCAAAAGTTGCACAGTAGGAGGCCTGCTTTAAGGCATATAACTCTGTAATTAATCCTGTAAAAATTAATCCTGTAAAAATTAATCCTGTAAAAATTACTCCTGTAAAACTTAATCTCGTAAAAATTAATCCTGTAAAAATTAATCCTGTATCGAATGACAAAGTAAATATAATTTTGTGTTTTTATTTCTTTTTGTGTTTGTTTTATTCTTAATGATGTGTAATAAGTGTTTCTCGAGCTGTTAGCACTTGGACTTACACTAGCACTTACATTTTTGCCATAATATGCACAAGTTTTCCCCACTTTGAAGTTGAAACTCCCCTGAAATTGTAATTAATCTAATCTGTTATGCCCCAGGCCATTGGTGCCCGTCTGTGAGGTAGGCCTCTTCAAGATGTGCCTTGGTCTAATGACAGCGATGCTCAACGAGCATGTTGAGATCGGGGGAGAGCTGCACATTGAGAGACTGTTCCTCTTCTGTCTCATCTGGTCCTTTGGTGGTCTCCTGGAAGATGGCGACCGTAAGATCTTCAGTGATCTCCTCAGGACGTTGACATCGGCGTAAGTATCTAGATGAATCAATCATTACTTCAATTTTGTTTTGGTACTGCACTCGATGTTCATTAATTATGATATTTTAAGCATTCTTGTGGGAAGAAGAGCCGTTAAATGCCCATTGTTTCATTTGCAATGACCCAACATTTTAATTAATGAGTTGAGAAGACAAAAAATACTCGGAGATGAAGGCAATAATTGACATGAGTTTTTCAGTCTAAAATGGTACTTTCTGCATAAAGAAATTCACCACTGAAGGTGGTTTTTGAGAAAAAAAATTTGTGCATACACATTTTTTCACCCTTTTCTTAACACAAAAACAGCACATGGACTTTAACTCTTTCACTACGGAATTTTTTCAAGGTCTGTGACGTAATTAATTGAAGGCCACCGTTTGTTTATGTATAAATGCGAGCTGTTGGCAGCGGCTTACCGGCCGGAGGTAGACATTTCTCGAGCCGCTTTGAGCGCACCGTAGTGAAAGAGTTAAGGGTTTTCTGAAGCATTGATGCATCTATGTAACTACAATTTCTGCAGGCTAGTTTTCCAACATTCTTCTTTAGATATGTTATGCCCTTATTCCAGGAATCTGTTAATGATACATAGGGACCTTAACTACTCCTTTCTCTTCATTGTACACATGGGGGGCCACACAACGGATACGATTTTCTTATATTAAATGATACGTTACAATAAGTGCTTGGTTAGGTTAACCCTGAAGCGGCTTGCACATTATCGCGGATAAAATGGTCTTGCGCGCGTCTGTGCCATTGGTTTCCACATGGACTGATTTTCCGCTTCTTCAAATTTGTTGAACTTTGATCCATGGTGTGCGGATCTTTCCAATGCGTAGCCAATGAGGTACCAGAGAAGCTCTGAGTCACTGGGGTGGGATCTTCTAAGCGTGGGTTTTTTTTGTGATAATGTGAACGCTGCCTTATTCCCTAGGGTGTGTGAAAAATCATGCCATTTTGGAAGATTAAAGAGCATTTTCTCATTTCCAATTCTAGGTTGCCCGACTATGATCACGATATTTCCGTCTTTGACTACTATGTGGACGAATCCGGCGAGTGGGACCCGTGGCTCTCTCGTGTCCCTGAAGTCGCCTATACAGCAACTGACAACCGTGATCTTCTTGGTGAAATCTTTGTGGACACGGTCGACACTGTAAGTATTGCAAGGAATGCTGTTCAGGGCAAGTCGTAGTCTTTCTACAATATTTCATGATGCTCCCTCAGCTTCGTGTAGGGTACTTTCCTCACCTACCACCTCTGTGGCCCTGGTTTGAATCCTGTCTGGGTCAGTATGTGGATTGGGTTTTAAGTCCCTGCTTGAGTATCCGTCTGTGCGTTTTCTTACACAGTTGTGTGTGGGGTTTTCCTCCCACCTCTTAAACTGGTCATTTATTCATGTTCTCTTGTGCTCTGTGGCCGTGCTAAACCTCCCATTTACCATCCTGAGATCTCGGGGAATTTCCACGCAAATCTGTGAAGTAAGGCGGCTGTTGTCTTCAGCAAACACACGCCTGAATCATTTTGATGTAATTTAATCCATTTGGTCATGTTATGCCGAAAAGAAACCATTTCTATATTTTCCAGAAATTTTATTGGGCTCTGTTCCTTATATGACTGTCCTATTCCTACCAAAATTTCCTGCGACGATCTTATTTACTCTGTAGTTTTTCAAATTAATAACAGTGATGCATGCTGACCAACGGAACGGATTTCCCTGTAAACAATATCCAATCGCCGACGCGGACACGGGCAGCATTTCCGAGTACATGCATCACACTGCATGCCCGGTGTTCATAATCTGCGCGTCACATTTGAATGCTTGCAATGCATTGCCAAGCGTCTTGATTGGTCCAGAGAGGCAACAAGATTTCTGTCGCTCGTTTCCCAGCGAAATGGGGCTGGTTTCAACAGTGAGGGAGTGTATTAAAGGGGTACTGTTGGAAGAGGATGCACATCTACAGGGCAACAACTTAATTCGGCTAGCAGCTCAATTCCTTGCCAATTCAATGTCCTTTAGGATTAGGCGAAAGAACATTAAGTACAAGCAACCTTTAAATGTGTTTTTATTTTTGAACAACATACAAGAGCTGTAATTGTTGTATTTGATCGTTTGCTGCAGATTCGATGCCGTGTGATTATGGAGTTTGCTAATCTATCCAACATGCACGTTCTTCTCGTGGGACCACCGGGTTCAGGAAAGACAGCTATGATTAATGACTTCATTAATACCCTGGGTGAGATAAAGTTTAATTATGTGATTATATTGCATTTAGCTTGCTTGGCATAGTGTTGTGTGAGTTGTCATTTTGCCTAGCTTCCAACACAGGTTAGCAGGCGACTTTTTCGTTCACAGAGCAGCAAGCACGCACACACACAAGACGGGGGAAAGCCACTGCTTTAAATTGTTTTCAAATTTTCAAACTTGATGTTTGACATCAAGTTGTTCGCTATTGCTTGTGTGAGCTTGTCTTTAAAGGTAGTTGACATGTTTTGGTAATTAACCACGAAAAAATGTCTGAATTATTATCTAAAAAAGCTTACTTGTTATCAAGATGGTAATGGTAGTAATAATCCTGTGAAATTATTGCGTCTGAATTGCCCCCATTCATGAGTAAAATGAATATTTAATAGTAACTATTTAATTCTCCAAAGGTCGCCTGTAGGCGATTTTTTGAGCCATTTATTCGTGCACAAAAACCATACTTGGATTTTTCAGGTTTTCTGCATCTATGTGGCTGAAATTTCTGCAAGGTAGTTTTCTTGACATAGGCTTTCAATTACCAGTAGAAATCACATCGTTTTTAACAATTTACCAATCATGTATACTACATGAACCTTTAATGTGGAGGCCTTTTCTAATCCTTACAGATCCTTCCTACCAAATCATGTATACTACCTTTTAATAATGTGGAGGCCTTTTCTAATCCTTGCAGATCCTTCCTACCAAGTCACCAAGCGCCTGGTGTTCTCAGGAGCTTCCACGGCCTCACAACTCCAGCAGTTTGTTGAGGCAAATATCCACCACCGAAGAGGTATGCTGATAACTCATTCCGTAAAATGTAAAATAATCCATGTCATTTTCAATGCAATTTCGGCCCAGGCTGTAAGCAAAGTTAAAGAAAAAAATTTGTATGAATACGTTCATATTGACATTTTATTGTAAAGTATGGTTCCATGAATTCTCGTGCACTGAATAATAGAACAGACTCGGCAGACAGTTAAACTCGATTTAAATTGCCAGACTCAAAATCTCAATTGGATTAACCTCAACTCGGACAGTTTGGACTGTGATTATGACCCCGTTCTCATTAGAGAATTCACTTCTTTCGACGAAGATTAGTTAATCATCGTTAGATAATGAAGCGTGCGTTCACATCTCACTTAACGAAGACTGAACAAAGAGCCGTACCGTTCACATTAGACAACCACTAATAAATATCGAATGAAGCTGTGCAACGCCCCATCTTGTTATGTAACTAATCACTTCATCGAACAAAAGGAGATCACATTTAATACAATTTTCCTTCATCAAATGAAGCAGGGTCTTTCTATAAATTAGGGGTCTAAAAGTGTGACATTTGTTGCCCCCCGTTACACCTGATATGTGTTATTTTTCGTACAAAAATCATTTGAATGGCTTATAAACAATTTTGTATGAATTGTACTTTATGTACTCACTCTTTGAGATGAAAAGTATTTAATGTGTCCTGAATTTACAAAAACAAGATGTAAAATGTAACGGGGGACACCAAAGCTGGACCCCTAATTTATAGAAAGCAGTCTCTTCGTCGAATGAAACTATTTGCTTTGTCGAAGAGCTAACTTGATCCATTCCAACCAGGATTTGTCTACGGAGCCCGCGACAACAAACGCTTCCAGCTCTTCATCGACGACTTGAACCTCCCTCCGACTGACGAGCACGGCGTTCAGCGCTGCAATGAGCTCTTGCGACAGCTTCTTGATGATAGGGTCTTGGTCACCCTTCAGAAACCCTTTGAATGGCGCATTATTCAGGACTTGGTGGTGCTGTCGGGACACACTCTCAATGTCTACCCTAGCGTTGGCAACAGAAAGATTCCTGAGAGATTGTTGGTAAGTCCAAGAAACAGGGATGCCAGTCTTCCGGCTATTGCCGGAATTCTGGCTTTATCTTATTTTGGAAAAAGAAATCTGGCAAAGCTTTTTTTCCAGGCTGGCAAAATAAACAGCCGGAAATAATATTTTCAACTCTTCAAGTCCAAAAAAACATGGAAAATTGTCTCACTTACTGATCAACGATGTCCGGATATGCCCTATGTCATGTATACTACATGTATGTACAGCCTATGTACATGATTTGCACACATGCAGTATGTCTGTATCCCAGCCATAATCATTCACGGCTAAAGTACCACGAAACCAGACTATTGATCAGAAGTACATAGACTATAGAGGGCCCTGTATCCATACAGCCGTGGTGCCGGTGACATTGCACACTGTCATTGTACATGTACATACTGTACATGTGCTGGCAAGGTTGTGTGCACACTTACATACACGCATAGTGGATTTTTTTTCCGGCCCTGAAGGTAAGAGCCACTGGCATCCCTGGAAGAAAGACATATTTCTGAGATATACTCAAGGAAGCTGGGAGATGCAACACATTTTTTGGACAGTAATTTGGTGACCACTTATGGTTTCTCAAAAAAGAAAAGCAGTTTTCTTGAAATATCAATTCTTGATTGAAAACAATTTTTGTTGAATACAGTGAACTTGTGGATAACGAAGCACTGATCGATCAAACACTTCGGAATCACTTTTAATACTGTTTTGATTCAGTGTTTTTGTCCAGGTCCAAGTGCACCAGGTTTTAAGACAGTAATTCCTTCAGCAATGGAATATGACATTTTTACTGTTTCTGGGAGAACCCTGTGGTTAAGAGTTCACTGAAAAACAATTTTGTTCATTTTTTAAACCCGAGTGGGATAAGCTGCCTTCTGGAGTTACACACCTCAAAAACATTCATTTATCTTCCTGTTTAGCGTCACTTTGCCGTCATAAGCCTCCCAGAGCCTCGTGACTCCACCTTAACTGCAATCATAGATGCAATCCTCGACGGTAACATGCTGAAGAACAACGGTCAGAGCCTACCGCAGGAACTCCATGAAGCTATTGTCAATGCTTCGTGCAGGCTGCTGACCCAAGTACAGACTGTTCTGAGGCCCTCGGCGATGCCTGGACGACACCATTATATGTTTACACTGCGGGACATTACTAAGGCATTCCAGGTATTTTCAATCTGAACATCCGCAATCCTTTTTATTGAGATCATTAATCCATTTCAATGTTTCTGAGGTGTCCTATACTTTTTTTGCAGAAGGTCTCATTCAACACCAGAGATGGAAATTTTTCAATTTTTCCCCCATCATTTTTTGGTTTTTTGTTTATTTGAATGAATACCCACCCATGGCCATGAATTGCCGAAGAAAACCTTACTCAAAATGAAAATAGACGTGGTACCAAATACGCTGTAAAATATTCCCTCTCCGATGGTTTGTTTTAAAAAAAGGTTAAAGATGGCTTTTAAATAGAGAACCTGTGCATACACTATTTAGAAGTTTCTTTACATATTGTGATCAATTTTACTTAGTGCTTTTTCTCATTTGGGCAAAGCCTAAAGTGGGTCCCAGCGTGCAATAAAGTAACCAACTAAGATCTTGATGTAACAATGGATAATTTACATTTTGGGATCTCATAAATATGATTCCAAATGATACAAAGTATGGATTTTCTTAAGAAGACCACAGAGACTGTGGATGTTGAATATCTGCAGGTTAGGCCAAAAAAAAGGAAGTGTGTTCAGCGTAAGTTGAAGTCTCCTAAAAATAATGCCGTGATGCTTTTTTTTTTCGCCTTTTGGATTCCAAGCAATAAAATCAAGTTGACATGAAGCCAACAGGCATGTTTTTAATCGAAACACTAAAAAAAAACTAAAAAAAAAACCTTTGACGCGCAGGGTTGAAAGTGACGCTTGCACTAACGATAGTTTTTTTTGTGTGTTTTTTAAAGAAAAAAAAGCATTGATGCACAGGGTTGAAAGTGACGCGTGCGCAAACGCTAAACATAGCCCCTTTTTTGCGGGCCTTAGCAGGCATGTGAAAACAACTTTTTAAAAACTTATTTCCTCTTGACTTTGTACGCCAAAGTATAGGACGTTTTTTCTTTTCTTCTTTAATTGGCATGATTTCTATTTTTTCCCCCAAAAATTATCACATCCATGGTTAGTTTAATGGTATTCATCTTCAGATTTGTGTTGCTGCTGTTCCAGGCATTAGTCATAAAACCATTGCATTTTGTATTTTATCTGAAGTAACAAGGTTTCTGTCATTTGTGCAGTGCCTTGTCCGTCTTTCTGAAGAGGCTCGGGGTGAGATCAGCATGGTGACATCACTATGGCAACATGAAGTACAGCGCATCATGCAGGATAGACTGTGCCGCACGGCAGATATCAACTGGTTTCAACAAACACTCGCAGATGCCGTCAAAACAGTAACGTCCAGATACAGTCATTCATTTACATTGCCATTTTATTGTTTGAATTTATATATTTTGTCCAGGATTTTTTGTTTTGTGAAACATTTTTGTCTGATCAGGGATCTAACAGTTTTTCTGTATTTCCATTTATTTAGCACTTTCCTGAAATCCCAGAGGGCGACATTCTGTATGAGGACTTCGTGACCTTTCCGATTGAACCAAGATCCTACGTCCGCCCCGTCACCTCGCTGTCACAAAAAGCAGTCAGGGTAAGCTGTCTTTACACTGTTAGAAAAATCATATGGGCCTTATCAGGATTCGAACACTAGACCTCCATCTCAGATGCTCTACCAGCTGAGCCATGAGGGACAGTGGTATGCCTCGGGTTTTTCCTACAAACCCAATTTTTCTCTGGGTGTTGCCTTGTAGCTTACTAGCTCAGCTGGTAGAGCAGCTGCCTGGTGAGTCGGAGGTCTCGAGTTCAAATCCCCATAAGGCCCATATGGTTTTTCCTGATCCCAAGTTTAGTTGTTTCATGTCAATGGTGATTAGGCACCATACTAAACATTGCATTGAGAGAGTTTTACGACGGAGCTCCTTGTTTAACAAATTGGTAGTTGAAGACTTGAAATCAAAGTTAAAAGAAATTTTAACCTAACAGTCATATAAAATACCCCAAAATACTATCCATGGGAAGAAAACATGAAATTTACTATCTCCAATTTGGATGTGGAAGCAAAAAGGTTGGTGTAATCACTGCACTGTTTTGTTATCAGATTAGTTCACAAAACATCGGTGGTTTCTTGACAATATCCTTGAAAATATACGGATTGAGAGTGCGAAATTTAACAATGAACAGGGCAACACTCGGACTATTTTTCAACCTTTACGATTTTAAGTCTTTTTTGTTAGTTTCTAAAACAAATTGTAGCTGCTGGTTTCACAAAAAGAAAGGAAAAGGGCATGAGCAGTTTCCGTGCTTTGCTGCAGGCGCTCATCTTCCGACTCCTTGGCTTTTGTGCCTGCCAATTTTTGTATTATTTTTTGTTTTATTATTATTTATTATATTATTTTTAAATTTATTTTTTAAATTGTTGTATTTGTTTAAATTTGTTTTTGTATTTTATTTTATTTTATTTTTTTATTATTTATGAATTTTTTGTTTAAATTTTTTGTATCAACCCTATAAATCCTGTACCCTATCAAGTCAAATTCCATTATGAGCGAAATTCATTACATTTTCCATTTGTGTCCTTGCGACATCTGAAAAGATGAATAACATGCTTATCTTCCCAGGTGGTTTTGCAACCGGTGGAGCACATAGAGAAAGTCCATCAGTGTGTGCACTCCCACTTAACCCGTTACAATGAGGAGTTTGGCAATGTGACAATCAACATCATGCTGTCTGATGACATCATACGTCATGTGATCAGGATTCATCGAGTGCTTAGCTTCCATCATGGGTAAGTCCATTTCTAGATGTAGTTGCCAGTCAGATGACCAACATTACGTAACTATCCAGCATGTCATGTGGTGTGATATGATTCTTTGAGGATCAGCTGCCCACCAAATAGACTTGACATTAAGTCGGTAGACAGTCATATTTGGTTCCTCTGATGCCTTTTTTTACCGTGCACGATTGACGGCCATTTAAGTATAGTTGGTTTTCAACAAGTCTACCAACTTGAGAAAGAAATTTTTTTGGGGCCAGTATTCATGAATTCAAGGCGCGTAATACATATTGTAGATAAACACGTTGTTGCCGTGGAGATGGCCAATATTAGTCCGCCTGCCACGGCGTGGTGGCGTCCATTTTTACCAGAGGGATTTAATTTTTAAATGATTCGGTTGGTGTGTTTATTATGATTTAAGTACACGTGTATGTTTATTCAGAGGAATTGTGGCAAACTTTCAGCAAAATGTAGTATATCTTCTTTGAGTCACAAGCATTTATGCTACGTAAATAAATGTTTATATAACAATATACATAGAAAGATCTCCCCTGCAAGAATTACGGGAATTATCAGCTACGATTTTTGTATTGCCTTTTGAACAAAACCTCTGGTTAACGGAAACAGCAAAATATTATTATGATTAAGGCTAAATTTCAAATTCTGGCGTAATAGATACTTGTAGGTCCACTTCTTAAGAAATTCTATCCCAAATTTGGTTGTCGTTTCCATTTTTATTGTTGCGGGTTCGAACCTCCCCCCGGCTGCGGTACCTGTGCCCTTGAGCAAGGCACTCAACCACACTTGCTCCATCCTTCGGAAGGGTTGTAAAGCTGTTGGTCCAGTGTGTTTGGTAACGGTAATGTACTTTAAAGATCCCAAAGCATTCTTTCGTGAATAGCAAGGGGATTCCCCGATGTCTCTGGCCATTTATAATTCTTCATGGGTTTTCTCACGCTTGCAAGTGACAGTGCAATGGGCACTTCTGAGGAATCCTTTATATGAATACTAGAAAGAAATAATAATAATGTTGTTGTAAGAACTCTGGATGCGACAATAGGGCGACAATTCGGGAAGCCTTTCTCCGGGAACCACCGAAATTTCTGCAAGAATCACTCAAAATGACACCTTTTTTTTTTACCCAAAGCTTCCAAAAATGCTTCCAGACCTAAGAGAGACAGTTCTAGACCTAATAAAAATGGTTCTCGATTTTAAAAAAATGGTTTTTGACCTAAAAAAATGGTTTAAAAAAAGAAAATATTAGGGCGACACCAAAATGTCGCCCTATTGAGCGTGTCGCCCTAATATACCTTTTTTACACACAAATTGTCGCCCTATCCTAGCATTCATAGTTTTTGTATAAAATGTCATAATTAATATTGTTTACAGCGGCAACCTGTTGATGGTGGGTGCCATTGGCAGTCACCTGACCACCTTGGTTAATCTAGCCCTCCATGTTGCCGACATGCCAATCCATTCCATAGACGCCTCAAGACGCAACAATTTCTTTGACGGTCTTCGCTCTGCCGTCAGGCTTGCTGGCACCGAGGGCAAAATGATGACGCTTGTATTTACTGTAAGTCTCCCTTGGGATTAACGATTTAAGCGTAATTTATACTGTTTTTTTGTTGTTTTTTTTTTCCAGCCAAATATAATAATAATAATAATAATACACACTTGTATAGCGCCATCTATCTAGATAAATCTATTCCGAGGCGCTTGAGGAAATAAAGAGCAAATTTGTACTGAAATAATGAGTAATTAATAAGATGAAGCTGCGGATGCATTGTTGGTGTAACAGTTCTTAAAAAGAAAAGTCTTCAAATGTGATTTAAAAGTGTCCAGACTGCTAAGTGATCTAAGTTCTAGTGGTAGATTGTTCCAGAGTGTCGGTGCGCAGGAGGAGAAAGCTCTACGTCTTGTAGGTTCGGGGAATTTCTAAGAGGTGCTTGTTGGAAGATCGAAGACTGCTTTGAGGGATGTAAGGGGTAATGAGGTCCTGTAGATAGGTTGGTGCCAGGCCGTGTACTGCCTTCCATGTTAACAAGAGGATTTTGAATTGAATACGTTCCCGAACAGGCAACCAGTGGAGTGACTGTAGTACCGGTGAGATGTGATCAGACTTTGATGTCCTGCTTAAGACTCTAGCAGCAGCATTCAAGGCACACTGAAGTTTGTCTAACTGTCGTGATTGAATATTGAACAGGAGCGCGTTTCCGATGTCCAGTCTTGACAAGACAAATATACATACGATCAAAATGTGCAGCAAAATATTGGTAGCATATTGCACCTGACACTCTGTGTTTTCACCGTTAGTTGTTTCTGATCTACGAGATCAAAACGACTTTGAGGTTCCGTCATTACTGGCAGGGCCTGTTTTTAATAATTGCAGAGTGAAATGTTTACATTTGTACAGCAGCACGTACCTGCACATTTTTTAGTGCACAGCTGTGCTACACACGCGACACGTGCGTCCGGAACCCACTAAAACTGACTATGCCCGGCGCACGGCAAAAATTATGCCCGGAGCATAGTCGGAATTCTACTGGGTCTAGCTAATTCTACGCCCCCAATTTTAACCAATCAGATGACGGGCATCTGCACATGAGGTATATATAATGCCATGTACTTTTGTTTGCCAACAGTGCCATTGAAAAGTGCTGAACTGCAAAATAGAAAAGAAAAACAATCCAGAGAACAGTGCAATCTTTTCCTCACATTCCCAAAGATGAGATATTAAAGGGGCTATGTCACAGTTTGCACATGCGGCAAATCCTTTCATATTTTGACGTACGTGCGGGCTCAGATGAATGTAGTGCAATTTCGTTACACAACGCCATTGGTGCGTGTGCTATAGTTGTGTACATCGTGTACTTAGCACGTGCCGCATGGGCAGTGTGTTCGTTCACGAGTGTTTACAATATGCAGAATTCAACTACATTGTGCATCGTGTGCGCGCATTTGTTCGATTTGGCATCGCGCGAGCGCGATCAATGTCTGGCAAAACAAAATCGTACAGCGGTGGCGGCCACTGTACGTGTCTTTCCAAGGACAGAAGGTATGCTGTAAAATTGCTGTCAGGACCAAATAAGCATGTCAGTTTTGATGGAAAACAAGGTTAAGTAAATTTCTGTATCCAACCATGTCATTCATATCATTCCATGCCGTTTCTGTCATTTTTTGTGGAGTTTTTTGATGGGATGAAAAAACTCTCTTTTTAATGACGGCCGCACACACGGTGATGTCGATGTTTGGCGGCTTAAAAATACGGCAAACAGTGCGATTCCAAGTAAAAAGTAATGCATCAGGACATCCCGGACGTTGACAAGTACACCACTGCCAAAATTACTAAAGAATTATAAGGGATGGCAAAGATTGAATAGGATATGCAAAACCTGGCGACAACTTGAAAAAAGTTAGCCACACGTTTTCAAATTTTGCTGCGCATGCGCAAACCGTGACATAGCCCCTTTAATATGCAACCATTTTGTTTAATTTACAAAATAACAGGCCAGAGACTTGAAAGAAGAAGTTTACTTGGACGCCGTCAACAGTTTGCTTGTTTGTGGCGAGTACCCGCCTCTCTTCTCCAATGATGAGCTGGACGGACTGCTCCAAGTAAGTTCTTGTTTTTCATTCTCTTTAATTGTATCTTTTTCTCCCTTTAAGCACATTTAGACAATCGTTGATAACTTGAAGTTAATGTCAAGTTTTAATTATCGATGATAAGCTTGTAGTTATTACCTGTAGGGACCCTCTCAAAGACTCTTCAACAAGACTTAAAGTTTAAAATCTGGATTTGTTATTTTTTAACATTTGTGAAAGTATCTCGAGTGGTTTGGAACCCACAACCTGAAGATCGATGTCTCGACCTGCAGTTTGTGAGTCAGTGTCCTAAACCGTTAGGCTACGTATGTTACACGTCCCTAGCCTCAAAGGAACGTTCACCAGCCTTAAACATTTACTGGGCCAACTGCTGTAACTTTACAGCATGGAAACCTCTCCAGAAGGATTTTCTTAGCAATCTGTCGATACGCTCTGTTGAAAAGACAGTAAATGAAGATATTTAATGCATTGTTGCCAGACGTAAACCAAAGGGTGATAAACTGAAGCCAGTCAGGACTCTCTGCTCCAGTGTAGGCCTCCACGTTCAGTCGCAAATGAAACGGAGTGTGACAGATGAAGAATGTCAAAGTGACCACCAGGAACGTCTTGAGGGCCTTGTTGTCCTGGAGGTTGTTGGCTTCATTCTGACCACGCTGGTTGTCGCGCCGTTCATGCTCACGACTGATTTTAATCATCCGATAGTATACAAATGTCATGATCATCACGGGAATGATATCCATGAATATGAGGACTGCAGAAGTGAACATACCTGATGTGGTCTCATAGTAACACAGACTTGGCACTGTGAGAAGTACTTTGAGCGTAATCCGCTGATGTACATACACAAAGTAGTAAACATGGCCAGGATCACTGCTGATATCACAACTGCAATGACGCCTGGTGCACCAGACTGGAAACTTGTATGGCCTGGTGACAGCGATGTAGCGCTCGACATTTAATCACAAGCATTTATAAAGCGCCATCTATCTATGTAGACATTTTCCGAGGCGGCTGTTGCCATTATTACCGCTGCCATCAGGAAATCACCAGAACCATTTCGCTTCAACTAGGTGGCAACCCGGCCAAGGCGCACAACCCTATCAGCAGTTAGATTGTGGCATTCCCCATAACAGCTTCCCATATATTGCTTGGGTTGACGACGCAACTGGGATTAAGTGCCTTGCCCAGGGACACAGACACGTTGGTCGAAGTGGGGCTCGAACCCCCAACCTCTGATTGGGAGTCCCGCTTCATACCCACTAGACCACACGCGCTCCCACTAAAACGATTGAGAGAATAGCTATCATATACACAGTGTTGGTCACTGCAGCAAACACCTCGCACATGGCTTGTCCATAGGGCCATGCATTGATGGTTGAAGGAACGACAAGCATTACAATATAACAGCCGGCAGAGAAGTCGGACACTGCCATCATAGTCATGAGGACCTTGGTGCTATCAGCCAAGTTGGACACACGACGTGTCACCACGATGCAGAGGGCATTCCCAGACATGATCAACAGTCCAAACAAGACAAAAAAACAACTACGAAGGAAGACAAATGTGGACAGGTCACGAGGGTCAGATGACTCATCTGCCATTCTGCTTACTGTCAAATGCCTTCAGCTGTCACAAATCAAACTTTATTTAGTTTTTACGTGTCAGTTTTACTGTATATCACAGCATGCACTACATGCACTTTGGCAGTCGTGATTTTTAAGCATGTACTTGATTTCACTGATGAACCCGACAATCTTCATATATCATAGATAGAATACCAAAACCACATTTTGTAGGTGTTCCACAAGTAGCAAAGAAATGCATAAATGGGCTCAAGACAAAAACCCAAGCTGCAGTCAGTTCTGCATACTGTACATGTGGTTGATTCAGATGCATTTATAATCGCAGACCATTGTGCAAGAAGTTGTCATCAAATGTCCAGACATATATGTGTGGAAAACTGGTTCTGCCGTTTAAGAACTGCCATTGGCAGAGAGCTGCAATCAAGTGAGCAGGAGATTTGTGTAGATAGCTTTTAAGCCTCGTAGAATATTGCATAAACCCATAAAATGTGTAGCAATTTAGGCCACCAATGAGCATTTGACAACTGTTGACGAGGCCAAAACTAGATCTCATTAACTTCCAATCAGTCCTTGTCATATTGACATCTAATCATAACAAATGATGCATAGTGACAATCACCCAGGCAACCTCAATCACACATTTCTTATATTCCAATGCATAGTTCCGAGATTGCCCAGTTAACCCCGCCCCTTAGATATTGTTGCTATGCGCTCACAAGCCGTTGCAAAAAAAATGGCGACGCAACGTACAAACCAACGGGACTCGGCATGGAAAGCACAGATTCATTGGAGAAAACTCAAAGGTATTTATGTTTTTAGGGTCGACAGTTACCGTAGCACACACTGAGCGAAGGGCTAGTAATGCAGGGATGACATATATTCATAAAAATGCGCTTTCCTACCTCTGAATAGCGAATCGCCCGACATTGAAACCAAAATTCACCCAGTCACTGGCGCATACAACATACAAACTGTATGGGCAGAACATTACGTGGTTGTGTAATGATTGCATCACTTTGATCTATGTGGGCGCCGTCTGATAGCTCTGTTGTGATTGGTCGGCGGGTTTGGCTTGATTGACAGGTCGGAACTATGCATTGTTTTCTTCCCATTGATTTTCCAATCTTTTCGTATGGTTTGATGAGCCATCTTCCCGGGAGCTTTTCTCAGCATGGCCACAGGCAAAGCTTTCTCATGATAGAAAGCTGATAATCTTTGAAATAATTAGTTATTAATTATTAATAATAAGTGTGACAATCCGTCATTTAGCCCGATCACCTAGCATTTGTAACAAAGACAAATAACTACGTGTCAATTTATGTTGAAATATTTACAAGCAAGTAACTGAAAAAGAGACAACTTATTCTTTTCGTGCAAATTCACATCACGTCAACTCTAAAAGCAGTAAACTATTTGTTTTAATTTCTGTTAGTAAAGTTTGTTTTTTACCAGAAATGAAAATTCCCAACTCTAAATAATTACTGGTCTAATTTCCCTGTTACAACAAGGGAACCTCTTAACAAGAACTCGCTTTGCCATCTGTCGGTACGTTTTGTTGTAGAGACAGTAGATAATGACATTTAGAGCACTGTTGGAAGCTGTTACCCACATGGTAATAGATTGAAGCCATTCTGGAACATCCTTGCCGGTGTACCCCTCCACGGTTCGTCTTAGGAGGAAAGGAGTATAACAGCCGAAGAAAATTAGGGAGACGACCAAAAACATCTTGAGGGCCTTGTTGTCCTGGCGGTTGTTGGCGTCATTCTGACCACGCTGGTTGTCGCGCAGTTCAAGCTCGCGACTGATTTTAATCATGCGATAGTATACAAATATCATGACTATCATGGGAATGATATCCATGAATATTAGAAATACGGCACTAAAACTGCCTGAGCTGCTGCTGTTGTAGTAGCACATACAGGACACCGTGTAGTACTTAGAGCGTACTCCGATGACGTACAGACACACAGATGCAAGAAAGGCGAAGATCACTGCTGATATCACAACTGCGATGACGCGATGCCTGGTGCACCAAATTGGAAATTTGTAGGGCCTCGTGACAGCGATGTAGCGCTCAACATTCACTGAGACAATTGAGAGCATGGACATCATATAAACAGTGTTTGCTACTCCAGCAGCTATGTCACACATTGCTTGTCCAAATGGCCATGCGTTCATGGTTGAAGGAACGACAAACATTACAATTAAACAACCAACAGAGAAGTCGGACACTGCCATTGTCGTCATGAGGACCTTGGTGCTATCAGCCAAGTTGGACACACGGCGTGTCACCACGATGCAGAGGGCATTCCCAGTTATGATCAACAGTCCAAACAAGACCAAAAAACAATTTCGAAGGACGATAACAAATGTGGACAGTTCACGAGGGTCAGATGACTCATCTGCCATTCTGCTTGTACTGTCAAATGTCTTCAGCTGCCATAAGCTTTTATGTGTCAGTTTCTCTTTAAATCACGATTACATGCAGTGCATGTTTCACTTCAGCAGTCTTGGTTTTGAAGCATGTCCTTGACAAGTACTTGATTTCACTGATATGATGAACCCAACAATCCTCATATATCATAGAATACCAAAGCACATTTTGTTGGTGATCCAATGTTTACAAGAAAGTCAAGTGCATAAATGGTTTCCAGAAGCTGCAGTCAGTTCTGCATACATGTAGTTGTTGTTGATTCAGTTGTTGTTGTTGATTCAGCTTTGTAATTATCTGAGACCATTGTGCAGGAAGTTGCCGCAGAAGTCCAGGCTAGGCGTATGCTTGTGTATAGCACTGGTTCTGGTGTTCTTTGAGAACCGCTGTTTGCAGAGAACTGCTATCAAGCGAGGAGGAGATTTGTATATATATCTTTTATAAACCTCATAGAATACATGTATTGCATAAACCCAGAAAATGCCAAGTAACTGTTGGCTGCAGACATGATGGCGATTGAGAGTTGGCTATAGCGAGGCCACCAAAACTGCTTGACAGCGGTTAACAAAGACGAAACTAGATCTCATTAAAGCTTTCAATCAGTCCTTGTCATCTTGACATCCATTCCTAACAATCGATGCTTGGTCACATTTCAGTAATTATACACCTGGCAACCTCAATCACACAGGTATAATTTTCTACTCTAAATAAAACTTGCTGTAAATGATTAAAGGATAACAATCATGTATCAGACGTCCTCCCTTTTACTTCAGCTGATAAATACCACATTTCCTATGCCACTTTTAGTTTTCGATCCTCCCATTGATTGTCCAATCTTTTCGTGTGGTTTATTAAATTGAGCTAGCCCTCCTGAATCATTTCTCCATTCAAATCTAAGCCCTTCACCTGTTCTTTAATTGAGGTGGCCGAGATTAAATACTCTGGAGACCAAGCCTTTCCTCTTTACCGTAGACTGCCAAAGTGTGACACCAGTTGTCATTTACTGTTAAACATGTACTGCTAAACTTAATTATCTATTTATAATGAGCACAGGGGAGCAGTTCACTGTTTTTTTCACTGCCATTTTCACTTTTGTACACTATTGGGGCGTTCCATGAATTCAGTGCAGCAGCAGAGCAAGGTTGGGGTGGTTCTCTGTTACGGCAGAGCTCACTGCATTTTAACCCGGGATGACAAGAGAGAATATTACAAACTTTACTGTCGCATCTTCATTAATAAAGGTTCATTCCTCAAAGTAATGCGCATGCAAAATAATTACAAAGTGTAGGAGATTCTAAATTTCGTGTGACACTGGCGTGAAATACATTGTGAAAACTTTCATAATTAACATAGGCCCAGCTTGAATCGTAACTACCTTTCAGTGAAAACTCAGTTTAAGAAAGTCAAACTATCAACAAATAAAGTTTTGATCCTAGTCACAAGGCTCCTTTTGTCGGAATTGAGCATTAAATTCCAAACAAATTTTCTAAAGACATAAATTAGGACACATATTATGTGTCTTAAATTTTATGTGTCCTAAGACACAAGTTGGGACACAAAACCTGTTTATTGCAAGGCAAAATCATCTATGATGTCTTAGTGATGTCAGAGTTAGGATGTCCTAACTTTCTTTATTGCAAACCACCCCAGGTCTGCAGAAAAGGTTTTTGCGACCATAAGAAGAAATCTGCATGGTCATTAAAATACAAAAAGACAATGGAAATTCCTAGCGGTGCCACGATAGCGCCTGGCATGTCTGTGTTTCACTTAGAATTTCCTTTGTGTTTTTGTATTTTAATGAGCGTGGATCTGCCCACAGATTTCTTCTTATGGTCGCTAAAACTTGACCAAGCCTGTGCGACTTATGCTACCTTTTTCCAGAGCCGGTCACATTTGCCAGGAAGTGGTGCATCGTCGTCATACCTTGTGGGTATCTACAAGTGTAAAACACTAAAATGTTAAATATTGATAATTTACTCTCTAAAGACCATGATTTACTATCCATGATTCGATGACAACCAAAAATATTGTGATATTTTGACTAAGGATTGGACAATTTTTATCATAAACATAAAGATGTATAACCACGGACCAATTTCACAAAGCACTAAGACACGTCTTAGGAAGGGTCAATCTTATCTTGGGACGTTGCTGTGCGATTTAGGACACATTGAACTCATCTTAATGTAGAGGGGGAAATGGAACTTTGGAAATTGTTTAATTTTTTTAATCAATTTGTTTGTTGTGCAGGCCTTAGGACCAGCAATGAAGAGGCACTTCCCCAATGCTATCATCGACCCCATGAAGTTCTTTGTCTCTCGTGTCAAGACCAACCTTCACATCATCTTGTGCATGCCTCCGACAGACCGACTACTGCGCATCGCTCCCAGGTAAGCTCTGGGAGGCACAAGTGGCCTCAAACTTGGAGAACCCGGGGGGTGGGGGGGGGGGGGGGGGGGGGGGGGGGGGAGCCACTGCATACAACATGCGTACAACATGCGTACAGGGGGAGAGGAGGGGGTGTCTAAAAAGTGGGCATTTCATGCGTACGTACTTTATGGACGGCACCTAAGCTCGTGTCACACGGACCGGAGGTCACAATTCTGTGTTAGTGTTAGTGTTAAAAATCATGCAGAACCCTATACCGACTTGACATTTCCCAAGATGCCGAGTCAACAGATCTGTTACACTTACACTAACATGGTTTCCCGATACGCCATGTAAACAGATCTGTTACACTAACACTAACACGTACATGTAACACAGAATTGCGCCCTCACTCACTGGAATTTGCGGTTCTGCGCTCGACTTTCAACACACACTAACACGTCCTGTTAACACGCCGTTTGTTAATGAGGTCACAATTCTGATTAAGATAACAGATTTGTCAACAGATCTGTAACACTAACACTAACACGTAACACACACAGAATTGTGACCTCACCCACTCTCATGAGCATATTTTCTTATGCAAAATGTTTAATGCCAATGCCTGGAGTAGAAATACACTCCTTGAATCAAACCTTTTTTATTGCTATTACCATGCCCCATTGCAGTGAATACCCTGGCCTAGTGACTGGGATGCAGATAAACTGGATGTGTGATTGGTCACCTAGTGCCCTGCTAGGAGAAGCAACTTACTTCATGAGCAAGCATGGCCTGGCCCAGGACAGTACTCCCGAAACAAGGTCAGTACCTTTTAGAGTTAAAATAATAATTTAAAAAAGTCAAAAGCATTTATATTGCAGATAAGATTTCATTGGGCGAAAGTATTGTGAGTTTCCCCGGGCCTAACATAAGTTTGTACAGGTTCAAGTCGGACACCTGTTTATAGGCAACAGTTATTTTCCCAAATCAAGGTTCTGCCTCGAACAAGAGACCACTCCAAGCAACCTTAAAGTCCATGCCTTTGCTATTGAGCTGCGTATTTCGTAGCACGAATTTGGCGCGCGCGCATTGCTGACGAGCCTTTGCCTTTAAAGGTACACACCGGCCTACTGTTTACATGATTTATAGTGATGTAGCAGCATTGACAATACTTTTTTAATGGTCGTTGTGAAAAAAAATCATCAAAATATCCCGTAATTTACTAAAGAAGTGCAAAATTAACACAAACGGTCAAAAGACGGGTTATACGCTTTACCAGCCGTTGCAACTACGTGCGAGCTTCACGACTTTGTCACAAACGATTCGCTCTTCTCCTACTTGGGATATCTCCAATTTTCTGCTCACAGTTTCACTGGACAGCCCAGACGACCGAATAGGAATTTCCGTTTTCTTTGGAGAAGTTGGCATCATGTTTTTTTCTTCACGAACGTACATCGGAGCAACCAGCCCGGCCGTGTGTTCACTCGGAATATACGCCGTGCTGTGCGGGGCAAAATCCTACACTCCACCGTACATGTAGTTTGCCGTAGCACGCGCTCGCTGAGTCTCGTTCTCCGGACTCTCGAAACAAACATTTATGTTCAAATTTTCATTCTTATGTTCAACTTTGTTTCATACCTGTATAAATAGTCTCTCTTTTGTCAATTACTTATAAATATTGGGGGAAAATCAGAGTTGAATTTGGTGCAGTTCTGCAGTAAGAAACTTTCATGCGACTGGACACAAAACTAACTCGCAAGACCATGTCACTTTTCGGAACCAGAATCTGGTTCCGAAAAGTCACGTGACCTCTGTTTTTTTAAAATTGCTCAAAAACCGCAAAATTACGTGGTTTCTTTTCAGGATATTTTCAGTTTATTTCCGAAGGGCATTCAGAATCTTGTATGGGTCAATTTCGAGCCCAAAATAGCCCAACGAAGCCGGTGTATACCTTTAAGCTACAGAAAATGTGGTCAAAATTCCTTTGAAAAGAAAAACCTTTTTGCAGCTTATCTTGTTTCATTATTTTTCTTATGATACAGTTATAGTCTTGATGCATGTCTGTCTGAAAGTTCATCAGAAAGACTGCCAAAATATTTACCTATAAATTTCTTTTGACTTTACAGGGAAAAACTGGTATCCTGCCTTTCCAACATCCACAGTTTCATCTTGCACGACTGCAATCAGATACCGTGGGCCGGGAGCACCGATGAAACGGTCCAGATTACGACACTGCGAATCCACGGCAAAAAGGAGGCCATCAAAGTGCAGACACAAGACGTACCTAACCTGCCTTACACTAAACTCATCATAAAAGAACGTATAAAGGTGAGGCTGGACCACAGATATCTATTAACAACAACATAGGAAACGACAGTGTTATTGAATAGCACATCATCGTAACCGGCTTGGGGCGGTTCCGAACGTGTGCGCGTGCATAACATGTATGTTTAATGTAATTTATGTTTGATCTCATGACGTCAAAATTAACATACCCGGAGAAAACAAATTAAAAACGACCATCTTGTTTTTGACCAGTGTGGCGCAAATTCCGGGCTTATTATGCTGAAAATATACTTTAAACTTGTAACCATGGAGCTATAAAAGTGATGTAGTTTGAATATTGTATCTAATTGAAGCAATGTCTTGACAGAATAGAATCTGCCACGATATTGAAAGGTTTATTTGAGACGATTTCGACCGTCGTGGCGACGGTATGGACTCCTTATCGCATACTACATAGCGGACGGAATCCGGGATATGAAGTTCCATAAACATGGCACAAACTTTATAAGAAATGTTTTCAAATTGTCTACCTTGTGCTGAAAGACGATGTGCAAACAAGGTTCCGTGTGTCCTAATCTCTGGCATTGACGGGTTTAGAAATACCCTACACATCACCAAACTGCTTAATCCGGAGGAAAAACAGATATCTGTGGGCTGGACACATAGACAATGTCTTTTTTTATCTGCCTATTTCAGTTGAAGAAGTGTGTCCAGAAGACATTTTTTTTAATCTTCAATGTTTTTCCATGGGTGTTGAGATTTTGATACCATATCATTTGTCATATTTTTTCATTACCATCCTATAATGTCTTGCTCTCAATCCATATATCGTCAAAAACCAACCAATATTTTGTAAACTAATTTAATGTAAAACAGTGCAGTGATGACACCACCTTTTTTGCTTCCACATCCAAATTGGAGATTGCAAATTTCCTTTTTTTTCTTCCCATGAGTAGTATTTTAGGGAGGTATTTTATATGATTGTTAGGTTAGAATGAAAACTATTTTCTGGAGAAAAATCTTAAAGAAAAGATGGCTGCACGTACGCAAAATGTTACTTGTCGTTTTCCTACGCTCTGTGTTTCTAAACTGGTTAAGAATATGTGGGTAATTCCCAAAATTAGGGGTCCAAAAGTGTGACATGCATTTTAAGATTTCCAAGTGTTTTTAGTGATTGAAAGTGGTTTCCCAGTAAAGATTTTTTAATTTTATTTCAACAAATGCCACTTAAATTTAATGTTTGTGTGTAGATATGGCACCAAGGTTAATGCAAACTTATTCTACAGCCAATTTTCATTGGCTGTAGGTAACCCGGGACACCAAACTCCTATTCAATACCATGGAACAAATTATAAGCCTTTATGGTCTTTTGTTCTGAATATTTTTCAGGAATCAGAGAACAAAATATTCAAGAAAATGATGCTGCCCCCCTATAATAACAGGCCACAGTCCATTACTGAGAATTTATGATCATGAGTGGCGATTTTTGAAGCAGAGAGTGTCGTACGTAACTGGGACACCACAAATTTTGGACCCCTAATTTTGGGAATTACCCACGTACATGTATGGCTATATGGTTTATTTCGGGTACGTGGTGAGTCCCCTCGGTATTGAAAGTTGACAAACTAGTTTCTTTGGCTTTCATCTCGGGAACTAGTTTGTCCATTTCCAATACCTATGGAGCTAATATAGACTGTCCATCCTCAAACCGTTAAATTTGTATTTTATTGTTTTTATTGTTATGGAACAAATGAACACCAAGGAAAATCAAACTCTTTTGTGTTGCTCGTCCATGTTACTTCCCTTTCCAGTTGCGCCATCGCGACCCCGCTAGACCCGGCAAACATGAACTCTTCATCGGTCCCAGAACATTCCGTCGTTTCCTCGACTGTTTCCGTTACGTCTACACCACCAAGGGCAAAGAAAACACGGCCAAAGTTGGACAGCTCAGGTTTGAATTTGTTTTGTCTATTAAAAGTTTGAGAACAATTTGTGTTATTTGAAGCCTCATTGTACAGTATTATTGGCTCAAGTCAAGGCAAATCAAACTGCCTTCGAGCCTCAAGCCTAGTCATTCAATTAAAGGTTAGAGACTCAAGTCAAGTCAAACAGTTTTTAAAAAGGACTAATTCCGTATAACCCACCCCAAGGCATGCACAGCCAGGGGCACATTCAACAGTGCAATATGTATGCCGGTATGTGCCATACCAGCAAACTGAAAAAAAAATGTATGCACGATATTCCCAATAAGTATCGCATCCCAAGCAATCTCGACTCCATTCCGGGATGGAGGATGGATAAATTGTGGCTACGTACGACCTCAGACTTTTAAGTAGATATTTTGCTTCAACATTTGGTGTGTCAATCAGAATTTCAAAGTATTCATTCTTTGACTGCAGAAGACCACTGGTAGCCGAGTATGAAAGCATAAGCATTATTTTTTATTTGCGGTGTAATTATCAATATTTTATCGTTGACAAAAGGCGTTTATTTGCAGTGGCCATATTTGATCGTACGTTTTGGAATGCAGTCGTTCAACAGGCCATTTCGGTTGTAGTATACCGACGCTACCAACCGTATTTCAGTGTTGCACTGTTACTGATCGCGCCCCAGGACTTGACATCAAGTCAACCATCGTGAAGACGTTAAATATAACCCTCTTTGGACCTGTGTCTTGTCCCTTAGGAAAGCCCTAGCCTGTCTGACCCGTACCCAAGAAGACACCGTTGCCAAGAAGAGAGACATCAAGCATCTCCAGGTGAAATACGAGGATGCCAGCAGGAAGGTCGCATCACTACTGGAGAGCCTGACGTTAAGAGCCACTGTCCTGGAGAAGACCAAGGCGCAGTTTGACGAGGCTGGTAACAGCTTGAGTGCCTTCCTACAAATGCATGAAGTGGAGAGTGAGGAGGAGGTAGAAGATGAACTCCTTGCGTCTGGTAAGTTAAAGACAGATTACACGATTGGACAACTTTTGAAAACAAGAACAGCATTACCGTAATTTTCGGAATATAAGCCGCCCGGGGTATAAGCTGCAAAGCCCGAAAATTCCAGAAACAAGATTCACCGTCGGCGTATTAGCCGCCCGGCTTATTAGCCGCACCATTTTGTCGGCCACAAAGAACTGCCGCCGTACTAAATGCCTGATCGCGGGCCATGCGCAGGCGCCCACGCATGACGATCTGATCATCATGCAAATGCCAGTTATCTTTTTTTCTTTTGGTAGCCCTGAAAAGAGCTGTTTGCTTTTCGTTGTCTTTTTGTCCGTTTTTTCTTTTTTTCTTCTTTTCTGCAGAAAACCGTACGCTGCAGCGTTGTGCACCACCGAACTGCATGTGTAATGTTGACGATCGTGAACGGCTTCGTCAAAAACAAACTATTTTCAGAGCTAACACAACCCCCATGCCCCCATAAAGATATTAAAAAGAAAGTAGCTTGCCCCAAACTTCTCTTTATGTGTGTTGTGTGAACAATGTTTGCAAGAATTTCGCACGCAATGCGTGATACCTTGCGTGATGCTTGTTAAAATGCATCAAATTAAAATGAATAGACGGCAACATCAATAATATCAAAAATTGTGATGTGATACAAAGCGCCCTGTTTGGCATGAAGCACATTATTTCAGGACCAAATAAGCATGTCAGTTTTGATGGAAAACAAGGTTAAACAAATTGCTGTATCCAACCATGTCATTCATATCATTCGATGCCGTTTCTGTCATGTTTTGTTGAGTTTTTTGATGGGATGAAAAAAAACTCTTTTTAAGGACGGCCGCACACACGGTGATGTCGATGTTTGACGGCTTAAAAATACGGCAAACAGTGCGATTCCAAGTAAAAAGTAGTGCATCAGGACACCCTGGACGTTGACAAGTACACCACTGCCAAAATTACTAAAGAATTATAAGGGATGGCAAAGATTGAATAGGATATGCAAAACCCAGCGACAAAACTTCAAAAAGTTAGCCACACGTTTTCAGGTTTTGCTGCGCATGCGCAAACCGTGACATGGCCCCTTTAAAGGCTGAGGCTCGTCAATGCGCGCGTTAGGCCAAATTCGTACCACGAAATACGCAGCTCCATGCCTTTGCTATAGAGCTGCGTATTTCGTGGCACGAATTTGTCCTCGCGCGCGCATTAACAATTAAGCCTATGCCTTTAAACAGTTTTATGTTATGCCAAGCACAGCATGAGGGCGCTATAGGCACGTGCCTTGTTTATGCCCACGGTCATAGGTAGTTGACGGCGCCTAGCCTGCCGATTTTGGGGAAATATACCACTGCAGAGGTGGATTTGCGTGATATTTGACACAAATATAAAAGAAAACCAGCCCTTGCACCAAACAAAATCAGCCTGACAGATTAAATGAGAGAAACAAAAGGCGGCATGATTTACAGTGCAATTTCACGCCGCCGTCCATCAAGCATGGCATGCAAACTTTGGTTACGAATTTAACCAATAATAGTGTCACGACTGCGCGGCTCATGAGATCACAAATTTTCAAGTCGCTAGCGTGGGCTAAGTGGCTTTTGAGGGAAGTGATTTTACAGCAAAGACATCGTTGAAATTACTTTTTTCATTTAAAAGACAAATTTCCACAGACATTGACAAACACATATAACTCTTTGGATTTTAAAACAACGCCAACTAAAAGTAAAGAATTGAAGAAATCGGAAGGAACAGACGCACCAAACGATTTGTTTGGCGTTGGACGAGTACTCACGCCTGGCAAGGTCCGATGGCGAACTGGTTGCCTGCGCTTGTGCAGTGTCACATCGATGTATGGGTCACCAACGAAGGTCGGTACACTTTGCACCTGAGATCGGAAATTTGCACACCTTTTCGTGCGCGTGCGACGGCCTTCAACATCGTTTGTCGACAATAAAAAATCCCATAAAAAAAATTGATGGAGATATTTCAGGAACCACGATACATAATGTATATGAGCATATCATTATTTTAAGATTTGAGCTCGGCGCATAAGCCGCCCGGTTTGTAAGCCGCAGAGACCTTTTTTTTGGGCAAAATCAACGTATAACCCGCGGCTTATATTCCGAAAATTACGGTACATAACTAAAGAATAATGTTGATAAACTGCCTAGTAGTAGTAGAAATTTCAGCCCTAAAAGGGTTACAAATGGTGTGACAACATGCCTTTCTAAAAACCCTGCGTACAAATTTCCAATATATGCTCGTAACAGGGACGGACACTTGTGTTATATTTTAGGCAATCCTGGTTACGAGCGTATATTGGAAATTTGTACACAGGGTTCTTAGAAAGGCATGTTGTCCCACTATTCGTAACCCTTTTTGGGCCTAAGTTATCTCTTCAGAACAACTGAAACTTATTTATTTTATTTTGAGACCAGACAAAGGTATTTCTGGAAAATATGGTCTGTGTTGCCAAAATCCCCCCCTTTACCGTGGGAAGACTCGCTTCAGAAAACCTGAAAAATCCATGCATTGTTTTTGTGAATGGTAATTTTTTTTTTTAAGCACCTTCAGTTGGCAATTTCTCCCACAAAGGTACGGGGGGGAAATCATGTGGTGTTTGTTACCATTGCTATGAACACTTTTAGTCAAGTTTGTCTCGTGGCATGAAATGTTGTATTAAATTTGATTGGTGAGTTCGTCTAAATTTAAGCCGTGTCCGCATTGGATTTGTTTTTCGGGAGGTTTTACCGAAACAATGGTAAAATGAAAAATGGCTATATTTTACTGCTGTCCGCATTTGGACTTTTTTGACACGGTAAATTTTACCAAGACCGTGGGAGAGTATGCGCAGTGTCTTTTCGCAGTATGACCTTCACGGCCTGGATGTACGCTTCCAGAGTGCATTTACCGACTTGATGTGTCCGCATTGGACTTATCGTCACGGGAAAAGTTCCATGGAAAATTTTCCTGGGCAGCAGTTGGCCAGGAAAAGTAACTGCTGGAATCAGGAAAAGTTACTGAGAGGAAAACGTCCTAGGCTGTCTGCATTGGACTTAAAATGGGAAAAGTACCCATCGTCTTTGGTAAGTTTTGCCAAAAAAAGTCGAATGGACAGGCCTTTACTGTGTTTTTTTTTACAGATCATACGTCAGACACATTTTGTGAATGGGTCTAGCGTTGAGACTAGTGTCAACAAATCAGCGAGGAGCCTTTTAGCAAAGTGTCCAGACCTGTTGGGTGAGGATCCCCATCAGGTTTGGGTTTCACAACCCCTCATAAATTCCTGTTTTTCTTGCAGAAGAGAGAGACGAATACGACAAGGAGTTTGAGCGGATGAGACAGGAGAACCTCGAATCACGTAAGATGGCCATCGATGAGGAGCTAGAAATTGCTGTCAAGAAAGTCGCAGAATGCCGCGGACTCCTGCAGAAAGCGAGGGATCAGGTAATGTGTGTTGAAAATAGCATTAACATTGGATCATATAATTTGAGAAACTAATATCTGGCAGGTTAAAGATACTCTCTCCTCACGCAGCCAAAGTGTGCACGAAATCATGACCTTAACTTGAACTTCTCATGAAATGAGGACGCATGCCCGCTCGCAAACCGCTCTAAACCGCGACCTCATGGACCGAACAAATGTCTCGTGTATCTGAAAGTGCCGTGGAGAGGCAAAGTTTCACAAACTTTCGAACAACAAGTGACGAAAGCCGTGACGCGCGCTCACTACACCGTTGAGCCATGCGTAATATTCACTGCAGGCAAGTTACTTCCGGCAATCCGTAAAGACGTACTACCTACCACACAGCTTAACAATGTTATCTATGAATTTCGGTGCCGATGTGAAGCTCGGTTCGTACGTCGTACGTCATACGTCATAACGCCTGGCTGATCGTATAAAACAGCACGTTGTATCCTCCATCCACAGCAACGTGCCTGCTTCCCGCAAACGGCTGTAGCGTGTCTGCAAAGATGCACACACAACTGCCACACAGTCCAAATGCACATCTGCTATATGACAATTTTGCTTGATCACCTTGAATGCTCGAAACAATACAGCAAACAGCAGTTCACTGTACTGGCCAGAGCAAACAGCAGTTCACTGTACTGGCCAGAACGCGCAGTATCATGCATCTGTGCATGCTTGACGCTACGTACATTCACTTCACTGAGCCTGTTCTGTGTCGTCAGAAAGAATTTGTGCACATGCTTCATCATGTAATCTAACTGCGTGTGTACTGTAGCAGGCCAATTAGCGCTCAGCATTCTGAACATGTCATTCCCGCCTTTAGCCTTATACTTAGTATTTGTCGATTAGGCGCGAGGTCAAAATAGAAACGGTCTGTATACCAGGAAACGGTACATAAACGATACACCGTTGCACGGTTTTCAGTGAACAAGCAAACGATTCAACTTGTCTGGCCAGACATAGATAATTGGTAATGTTCAACCCGGCCCAAGTTCGCTGAACAATAGAGAGCTTATCGGATTACTGGCCATTGTGTGACTACTCCTTGCTGACTCGCTGCCACTGTTTATCACATGACCGCCCGAACAAGGGTGTTTAACCACAACTCAAAAAGTGCTTTAGCATGTCTGTGTCATTACTTAATTCTATTTTCCGATTTTGTAGTACCAAACACCTATTCAATATCTGTATAGAGTTTCGGTTATTTCAAATCACAACAATTTTAAAATTCTGGTTGACAGATAATTCATGTTATTATGAAACGCCCCTGTTGCATGTCATCATAAAGCCTGGAATCCCATCTCTCTCTAGGTAATCCACTGGCGGGAGAGGGTCGATCGCTCCTGCATCGAGCGTCTCCGATCCTTCCAGAACCCACCCCAGATTGTCCTGCAGGTCATGGAGATGGTCCTGGCCCTCCTGGGAAAGAATCGACCAATTGGAATTCATCCGGAGAGATCTGAGAAGATGCCCAATGAAGATGCCTCGGTGCTCTCCGGACGACAGTCGACCATTTCCTCACCGAGTCCCAAGAGCCCTACCAAAACCCACAGGGCAGCAAGTATGAAACATTTCCATTCTCATTGTTCTTTGTTTAATCGCACATTTGATTTGGGTTGTCGTGAAATCATGTAATTTGTCAAGAAAGGAGTACAGAATCATACACTACTCACAATAAGTTAGGAATAGTGGTATGTTGTCAAATTTTTAATTTTTAAAATCTTTTTTTTTCAAATGACTGTTTTCACCTATTCCTGTGACAAGGTGTGTCTGTCATATACACTCGACCAAAAAAGTTCTGTCACCAGTAAGACATTTATAGATATTTATTATTAAATTGGATTTAATGTAGGAAAATAATATATCAAATTTTAGCTGAACATATCCCTCAAAGGAATAGAGCTCAAGAGAGATCATGATGGCAAGCTTCACTGAGCAGAAATGCAACAAAGGAATGCAACTTGTGATTTGGGCAATTTGTGTGTAGACAATTAGGAAATGTTTAAGTGAGTTTGGATTTATCAATGTCATGTCAAAAACATCCAAATCAAAATGGTTAAATTGTCCAATCTGAATCGTGCCATTGCATTAGGTATGGTGGAAGCAAAATACTGAACTGTAACTCCCCTTGCTTGAGTGCAATAAAGTTGACATCGTTGTTTTTTGGTGTTTTTCATTCTGACCCCACACTCCTTTGTTGCATTCCTGTTCCGTGAAGCTTGCCATCATGGACTCCGTTGAGCTCTATTCCTTTGAGTGATATGTTCAGCTAAAATTAGATATATTATTTTCCTACATTAAATCCAATTTCATAATAAATATCTACAAATGTCTTACTGGTGACAGAACTTTTTTGGTCGAGTGTAGATACAATTGTCTAATCATATACAAAATCATTAAAGCGGAATGCATACCCTCAATGAAATATCTGCGTACACCCCACAATATCCCCAAATTATTGTGAGTAGTGCATGGGCCTTGACATTCTGTCTCTCATTTTAGTAGAAATACTAATATGCAAAAAACAGAGACATTTTACACGGTTCAACTACAAATGCAAGAGTTCACTATATGCACGCCCTTTTTTGGTTTTGCTTGTAGGCACTTTTCGATTCCAATATTTCACACAAAAAATTGCTATTTGTACAGCATTTAGAGTTCCTAAAGTTGTAGCAAATCAGTTGTAGCAAATCATTTTTCCAACATGTTTGATGTGTGCACATCTGCTATCTATCTCTATGCTCAACTATTCTTGATCTAAATCTGGTTTGTCTGGCAATCTAATCAATTCTCTGTCAAACGGAAGTTTGGGTGGATTTTGAACATCCATGTACTAAATTCATTCTGTAGTTGTACTTATACCAGGGGCCAATTTCAGGGAGCGGTTTAGCAGCCGATTTTGTGCTTACGGAGGCTCCGGCTATTTCATAGAGACCGTAACCTTAAGCACTGCCAAACGTTTGCTAGCTTCAAAGGCAAATTTGCTAAACACTAGTGACGCAACAATGCCCGTTTTCATGCACGCTTAAGCACGCCGCGGCCGTGAAATAGCCGTAAAGTTAGCACAACTTTTCTGCTACAGTAAGCACACGTTTTCGGCTAGCGCTTAAGCAGCGCCATGAAATTGGCCCCAGAAGGCTAGAACGGCTCACGGATTTACCATTCCTTTTATAGACTGTATCGAATAGCCGCCATTTCGTAAGGCAGTTTCTTTGTTCCTTGAGGACATGCATGGTTGCACATATTGTGCTTCCATTGTTGAACGGTTTAAGTAACAAAAGGTGCCCCACGGAATGGCGGCTATTGGGTGATTTATGCTACATTTTTACCAACATTTTTAAATTTTTTTTTTAAGTGAAGAAAATAATTTAGTGTTTAATAAATTACTATGAATGCTAGGAGTAGGATAGGGCGACATTTTGTGTGTAAAAAAGCTATGTTAGGGTGACGCGCTCTATTAGGGCAACATTTCGGTGTCGCCCGAATATTTTTGAGATTAAAAATAATTTTTTTAGGTCAAAAACCATTTTGTTTAGGTCGAGAACCATTTTTATTGGGACTAGAACCGTTTCTCTCAGGTCTGGAACCATTTTTGGAAGCTTTGGGTAAAAAAATAAGGTGTCAATTTGAGTGATTCTTGCCGAAATTTCGGTGGTCCCCGGGGAAAGGCTTCCCGAATTGTCGCCCTATTGTGGCATCCAGAGTTCTTACAAGTATTAAACACATTCATTTCTGCTCACAAAAATTATCTATGCTCACAAAACTTAACATTCAAACGAAATCTTCTCGAACCTTGATTTTTGTCTTTTGGTGATTTTTAAAGAAAATTATATAATATAAGACGTATTTTATGAGTGATAACATAAATTTATTATATCTATTTATTACGGCAGAAAAAAAACAAACAAAAAAAGTTCAAGGCCAAAACAATTAGACATTTCAAGAAGCTTGTTTGATTGTAATTTTGTTTGGCAGTATAATTAGTGTCAACCGATAAACGATCCGATAATGTGGCCATTTTTGATCACGGGACAGCAGTGGTTGACTTAAAAGTCTTGTCATTACAGGAAAGCCCCGAACGGCAGCATCAAAGTACACAAGCTACGCATCAGGTAGACCTAGGCGAAGTCACATACTCGATCAATCATCCCATACATTTCCTCATTGATTATTAAACCCTGTGTACCTTATTTGTTGCAATTTTGGAAAATTGTTGCATGACAAATACCATCTTCATACATGTCATTGGGGTACACGCAGGTCAACAGACGCTTCGTACAGTGACCATCAATTAGGGAACATGACAATTTTTCTAATTTTTTAGCTGATTATCCCCCATTCATAACTATTATTATCGCTGTCATCATAGAATCACCAGTTCATTTCGCTTCAACTAGGCTGCCTGGCCAGGGCGGGCAACCCTATCAGCAGTTAGATTGTGACATTCCCCCTAACAGCTCCCTAGATATCGCTCGGGTTGATGAGGCAATTTTAGTTTAGGCGTCTTGCCCACAAACACGTTGGGTCACAAGTGAGGCTCGAACCCACAACCTCGAGATCATGAGCACGGCTGCCTACCCACTAGACCACACATGCTCCAGAACCCCATACAGAGCTGGTAGATTGGTGTAGAATTTCTAAGGCACCTTTGTTTGTCAGTCACTCCTATGATCCTTTGTGAATGTCATTGTTGAAAAATGCTTATTGTTCATTTTATATTAAAATTCATTACATGTACCATTAATTACTACGTGTGGACTCGTTTTGGCTCAAAGGGCAGCTTGACGTGTGGACTCGTTTTGGCTCAAAGAGCAGCTTGACGTGTGGGCTCGTTTTGGCTCAAAGGGCAGCTTGACGTGTGGGCTCGTTTTGGCTCAAAGGGCAGCTTGTCGTGTGGGCTCGTTTTGGCTCAAAGGGCAGCTTGTCGTGTGGGCTCGTTTTGGCTCAAAGGGCAGCTTGACGTGTGGGCTCGTTTTGGCTCAAAGGGCAGCTTGACGTGTGGGCTCGTTTTGGCTCAAAGGGCAGCTTGACGTGTGGGCTCGTTTTGGTTCAAGGGGAAGCTTGACGTGTGGGCTCGTTTTGGCTCAAAGGGCAGCTTGACGTGTGGGCTCGTTTTGGCTCAAAGGGCAGCTTGACGTGTGGGCTCGTTTTGGCTCAAAGGGCAGCTTGACGTGTGGGCTCGTTTTGGCTCAAAGGGCAGCTTGACTGGTGGACTCGTTTTGGCTCAAAGGGCAGCTTGAGTAATACATACCACACATTCAGTACAAGCATTATGACAAAGCATATCGTTTATTCACTAATGTATTATGTCTAATTTAGGCCCTGCTGAAAAGTCAAGCCAGGCCAGTGCTGTGTTGCACTGGTTACTGTGTTTTTGTGCTTTCATCTGTTGAAACCAACTGTTGATAAATGTTTCAAACTTTGGCAGCGTTTGCGTTACATGCATTGGAACGCAGCTCTGTTTTGTTGTTTTGTGAAATCAGCAATATTTTCATTGGGACTGGTTAATTATGTGTCTGTCTACATTTTGTCTCATTTCCAATATTAACTACAGCTTTAATATGTGGGTAATTCCCAAAATGAGGGGTCCAACATTTTCGGTGTCCCAGTTACGTACGACACTCTCTGCTTCGAAAATCACCACTCATGATCACAAATTCTCAGTAATGGACTGTGGCCTGTGTTTTTGGGAACAGCATCATTTTCTTGAGTATTTTGTTTTCTGATTCCTGAAAAATATTCAAAACAAAAGACCATAAAGGCTTATAATTTGTTCCATGGTATTGAATAGGAGTTTGGTTTCCCGGGTTACCTATGCCAATGAAAATTGGCTGTAGAATGAGTTTGCATTAACCTTGGTGCCATATCTACACACAAACAATTTAAGTGGCATTTGTTGAAATAAAAATAATTATTTTTTACTGGGAAACCACATTCAATCACTAAAAACACTTGGAAATTTTAAAAAGCATGTCACACTTTTGGACCCCTAATTTTGGGAATTACTCATATCTTAATACCATACCTCATACACATTCACCATCACGTGCCAGTGGTTATTTTCGCTGTTTACCAGCGCGCAAACGTTTGGATCCACCATGGAGGAAGAAAACAAATTCCTCCAAGGATCCACTCACATCACAAATGTGCAAGCGTAGTAAATTATCCTCCAGCTACCCGGGAAACGGTTTACTACGCACATGCTCTATGAAGAATCCGGATGTAGTACTGCGTACAGTGCGCAGAATATGTGACGGCACCGCACGAGTACAATGCTCACACGATCCAAATGAAAAGATGGCTGCGCTCACGCAAACGTTTACTCTTCGTTTTCCTGTGCGCAATGTTTCTAAACTAGTGAGGTTTATTTCGGGTGGCTAGTCGATACTAACCCCCCTGTATTGGAAGTTGACAAACTAAACTCCTTAAATAAAGTTCGGAAAGTCAAGTTTGACTGAAGATTTCTCTCTTGTTAGTAAATCATTTCCCTTGTATTTGGTATCATTGGAAAGCCCTGTTTTTCCTCTTTACAGTGATGTGTCATTTGTTATGATTAATAAATTGGGGGATGTGCAGTATAGTGGAATACAGGGGTGGGTGGAAAGTGTGATGTCACAAAATTCACTGCTATTGTCATGCAGTCCATTTCCCTTTTACTTGGAGGATGGGAATGTGTCAATGCACTTTTTGACAATAGCAATGCATTTTGTGACATTTCACTTTACACCCGCCCCCGTATTCAGCTGTGCTGCACATCCCCCAATTGCTTAATCATAACAAATGACACGTCATCGTAAAGAGGAATAACAGGGCTTTCCAATGATATAAAATTCAAGGAAAATTATTTTGCAACAAGAGAGAAATCGTCAGTCAAACTTGACTTTCCGAACTTTTTTTGAGGAGTTTAGTTCCCGAGGTGAAAGTTGAGCTAATATCGACTATCTACCCTCAAACCATTTTATATTTGTATATTATTTTTCCCATACCTTTTCTGAATCACTTGATTACTTTTTTTACTTTTCACTCATTCCTATACTATCTATTTAACCCATGCACCTGACTGCACTGTATCACTCCACCTCTACGTGGATTCAACTCACTGCATGAATTATCACGGCATCTTTTTCCCAAGGACGAGAGAGCATTGCTGTTTCCAAGTCCAGTAAGTTCTTTCAATTTAATTGCACAAGTTTTAGTTTGCCTGTTTTGTGTGATATAGAAATCTTTGTATTTCTTCACATTTTGTAAAGTTTTAGTATTTGTTGGGGATTTTTGTTTTGTAATTTTTGTTTTGTAAAATTTGCCCACGCCAAAATGTTCTCCCCTTTTTGTTTAAAAAAAGCGGTAAATCTGAGAGTGGGAATTTTTTGTCAGCACACAGAATATTTATGCAGTCATGCATAATTAAGCTGTTATGTGAATATTTCGAAGCCAACTTAATTACAACAGAAATTTGATTCATTTGATTTTGATTAAACTGAACATTTGCATTTCCTTCATTGCTCAGTATTATGACATATTTCCAGTTTCCATTATTCCATATTTTCCTGGGATTCATTTTCAAAAATAAGTCCATGGTCATATGTGTGGCAGTCTGGGAAAACCCGTCGGAAGTGAGCCACGTACATTTTGTAGTTATGGGCCAATTTTTAAAAAAATCACCCTGATGTCATTTTTGAGATTTTAGTGAAGTTATGGTCTTTAAATTCCCTCTCAAAGTTTTTTTTTCTAAAAAACCAAAGTGTAAAATGTAATTTGCGAGTGTTTTAAAACCCAACACAATTAGAAATAAGTAGAAAATGTTAATTTTTCACTCTCAAACAATACACTACTTTCGCCCACGCTCATAAATTCTTCCAATGTGAGTTTGAAAGAAATGAAAAACTCTTTTTATACCTTTTTTTTTTTTTTACAATGTCAATTTAACCTCATTTTAAGGTATTTACGTTTACTACATAGCCAGCTTTGAAGCCTGATTTCTCCGTATGTGGGTTTTATAATAAACCGTCTTCGAAAAGTCATAACTTTAGTTGCGGTTTGAATATTGAACTCATTTAAACTATTCTGAGATAAGTAAAGGGTGTATTATTTGATTAAATGCTCAACAAGAATTGTAAAATTTTGACCATGTGAGGGGTTTTTCTGGACCGCCACACACATTTAAAAAAAAAAATCTTCACAGACTTTTTATTTACTTCTGAGAAGGTAACCCTGAGTTGAAGTTTCAGTGTTGAAGAGCCTTTCGTTTTTTATGAGGTAACAAAGATTGCACATTTTGGCTTTTGGACGATGGCTTTGTTGCAGCATGCATGTCATCAACAATTTTTTGTTCATTTCTCTGAAATATTTCGCAAACAAATCAGAATCTAAGGAGCAGTTCAGCGACAAACAGAAATGGAAGCAGATGCAGAACCTCATGAACGACTCCACCAAGTTTGTGGAGATTCTCCACGGCATTGACTGGGAGAACGGTCTTGATCCCAACATCCAAATGAACATTGAGCACTACCTGCCCAAGACCAGACTGGAGGGGGAGGGAGTGACCGGAGAAGGCTCACTTCTGGAAGTTCCTGGTGAGTATGGACCTCGATCACGGTACGGCCGTCTTTGTCTTGTTCCCCATACATGTACATGTCACGTACGATCTGTGCGTTAACGTGTGTAATCTCCCATTGTTGTCAGTGAAAAAAAATCACTGTCTGCACTATATGTTTGTGTAATCGCACTACGCGTGTGCCATTGTGATGAGTTACATTAATTTGCTCTGGAAGTAGGCCTAACATTTTGATAGCCTCAATCAAACACAGTTTATTAAGGCAATGTATCCAAACCATGACGTACAATGTATGTACAGTGTATGCATGCAAGTTGAACAAAGATGGAAAACTTTGGTGAAATGGACGAACCTGGGATGGTTTCACCATCAGGCAAATAAAATAGCCGTTAGCAACGTATTTCAGCATGTTATACGGCAAAAATCAGCAAACTTGAACATAAAAATGTAGTAAAAATTGCTGTTTTTAAAGAAAAATGCCCAGGTAGACTTGGTGGCTTTTGCATCGGAACTCTTCATTTTCAGTCTATCAGACTAGTGTTCCGTCCACCAAACTAGGCTATATATCCTTAATACAAACCAACACTCAATACAGTCTCTAGGATCTACTGCGTGTGTTTAAAATCTGGTTCTAAATCTATAGAGATATAGTTATTTTAATTCACTTGAAATTTTGAAATTCTGGTTGACAGATACTTAATGTTACTTTGAAACACCCCAAGGCCATCTAAATAAGACTCCAGCATTATTTTATTTTTCTTTCTGTATGTGTGTAGGAGGAGCCAAGCTCCCTGCCTCCTCCCGCCGCAGTCCCTCATCCCTTGAAGCCGGAGGCATCACCATCGCGGCCGTCCGCTATAGCTCGGAGGATGCCGGCACCCTAGTAGCTTACATATGCTCCTTGGTGGAGTACTCGCAGCAGTGTGGACCGCTTCGCACTGCTCTGGAGAAACAGGCTGAGCTGGAAAAGGAGCAACATGAGAATAAAAGATTGCAGAAAGAGCAAGACGAGCGGGTGAGTCCATTTATTTTTGTTTTTCTCCTTTAAGCAAAAAGCCTGTGCCCAATTTAATAAAACCAGTAAGCATTCATTTTCTGCTTTCGCAGCATGCTAAATGGGCGCTGTCATTTTATACAAACCATTTTCTGCTTAAGCACTTAGCAAACCAAATCCTGTGCTAGCCGGCGCGTTTTTGTGCTATTAACTAAACACCATATTTTTTCGTCACCATACTCAAGAAACTGGAAGCTAAATTTTTTGAAAGAAAATGACATCTTGGGGTTCAGAGACGGAACCCAATAAAGCGAGAAAGTAAGAGTGTTCTGTGGCAGTTATAACTGAGTTATATTAAATAAATTACCAGCGGTAATTTCTAAAATAAAATTTCACAGAGATTCAGTCGAGGCAGACAACCAATGTGCAAGAATGAAGATAGACAATTATATGCGCGCAAATCACTTGCTAAGGCCAAGAACAAAAATAGCTGTGTTTACTATTACTTTATTATTATTATTATATCTTTCTGGTATTCATACCAAGGATTCCTCAATAGTGCTCATTGCACTGTCACTCGTAAGCGTGAGGAAACCCATGAAGAATTAGAAATGACCAGAGACACCGGGGAATCCCCTTGCTCTTCATGAAAGAATGCTCTGGGATCTTTAGAGTGCGTTACCATTACCTAACACACTAGATCAACGGCTTTACATCCCTTCTGAAGGATGGAGCAAGTGTGGTCGAGTGCCTTGCCCAAGGGCACAGGTACCGCAGCCGGATTCGACCCGCAACCCCAAGTTTTCACCTGTGAATGCGAGTCAGTGACCCAAACCACTCGGCCACGGTACCCCACCAACCTAGAAAATCTGCCCCAACCTAGAAATTCATGCAAAACCTATATATCTCTTTGCTAAAAAATCAATAAAAATTAAAAGCTTATTGTGCCTACCTGAAACCTAAATTTTGTGTACATCGCCTTTATTTGTTTAACCCCCTCAAAGCATGAAAAAGTGGCTCACTCTTGTATATTTGCAATGTTGTAATGTGCAAGTGGTAAAAGAAGTACTGACCGTCATCTCACCCTAATATTTTCGGCTGAAAAAATTCAGAACAAAATAAAAAGATATTTCCCACCTATCCACCCTGAATATTTTGTTGATGTAATAGGAAACACAGGTATTTTTTTTCTTGGCCTAAGCACAATTAACCTTGCATTCGCACTAAAGCAAGTTTTTGTGCTATGCTTAATGCATAAATTTGATTAATCGTAAAAGGTTTTATGAAATTGGGCCCAGGTTAGTAGGCGCAGAAAAAGTCCATGCTATCTAGAAAACCGAGCTGCTCTGAGGGAGGTTTCATATGTACAGAAGTGTATATACTCAACAAAAAAGAAATGCATGCCTACTGTTATCTGAAATTTATGAGATATTTGTAAAAGTTACGTAACATGTCAGGCAGACCCAACAAGATCCCAAGCCTAGACAATTGGTGCAGATAAAATGTACAATGTTTCACACGAATGCGGAGCTTCCAACTTTCTCGGATTTTAGAATAGACACCCAGAAAATAAGTTGCTTTCCTGACTTGAGACACGTCTAAAGATCTCTGAGGTTGTCAATTGACGATCCAGGAGCATTTTTATCCGTATCGGTAGTCGTGAGAACAGTCATATTCCAGGGAATTTGATGCAAAATCCGGGAGGGTTGGCAGCTCTGCGAATGGTGTGAAATTTTGCTGCTCCATGGTGGCCGATTTGCAAATTATTGGCAGTTGCAAAAATGTGCATTTCTATTTATTTTTGTTTTTATGTGTTTAGCTATTTGTAACATTGAGGGGCTGTTTGGCTTTTCACATTTTTGCTTTAATATTTGCATTTTGATAAAAAATGGTTCAATGGTCAACCATTCTAATTATTGAACATTTTATTGTGCTTTTTGCTACAATGAAACCACATTTACCTTAACAAATCCAAATTAGTCGAGTGTCAATTTACGAAGATTATCTAATGTCATTTACAAATGTCTTTTTATCCGTCCATACCTTGTTCTTCATGCCATTTTCCTGCAACTTTAAACGAAGGCTGGCAATGCGGTACGTAAGATCTTGGGAAGATATAACACCCTTCCCCTTCGCCACTTTGCCTGTGATATCCAACCCCCCTGAACTATTCCTCATTTCTGTTTGAGTTACATTTTAGATTTGTGCCCCTATGTGTTTTTTGTTTGTGATTTGGATGCGCCACCCTCAGCTAACCCATGGTCAATACAGAGGCATGTTCAACAGCACAATACCGAAATACGTATGGCAGCGTCGGTATGCTGCAACCGAAACGGCTTGTTGAACGACTGCATCCCAAAACGTACGATAAAACATGGCTACTGTAGGCAACGCCGTGATTTGGATGCGCCACCCTCAGCTAACCCATGGTCAATACAGAGGCATGTTCAACAGCACAATACCGAAATACGTATGGCAGCATCGGTATGCTGCAACCGAAACAGCTTGTTGAACGACTGCATTCCAAAATGTATGATCAAACATGGCTACTGTAGGCAACACGGTTTGCAAAGCACTACGGCTGCACGCTAAACGCGAAGATTCTGCCAATTAAATTGCAAATCAAAACTGCTAACTCAATCGGTACATGGTCTTTCACAGTCGAAGAAAAAACACTTCGAAATACTTCTCGACACGCCGAATGTTAAATTCTTATGAAGCAAAATATTGACTTGAAACCCTGAGGCCGTAGTCACAATTTATCTGTCTGCCATCTTGGTATGGAAAGCGTACCACGTTAGAGTTGGGATTGTTGGGATGCAATACGTATTAGGAATACCGTGCGTTCAGTTGCGTTCAACGTTTTCGGTATGCCGGTATGGCCAACACCGGCGTACGTATTGTGCTATTGAAAGCGCCCCTGGTGTTCAGTTGCCAATTTAATTCCACAATAAATTAACGTGTGGATAGCTGTACCTTGCATTAAGCATGGCTTCTTCCCTGCATTCCAACTAAACAAAGTTTTACCTAGCCACATCCAGCTGATCGTTTTAATCCACTTGCAAGCTCAGTTAATACTAAGGGTGAATTTACACCAGGGTTGTCGTCGAGTCCATCACAAGTCCAGAGCCGATAAAATCACAAGTTCATGACAAGTCCCGCACAAGTCTGTCACAAGTCCAGTAACAAGAAGCAAAGGATGAACACGCACAAAAGAATGCCTTTGTTAGAGTTCATTTGAATAGCTTCGGGCTCTAATTAAAGGCACAGGCTCGTCAGCAATGCGCGCGCGCGCGCAATTTGGGCCGCGAAATACGCAGCTCCATAGCAAAGGCATGGAGCTGCGTATTTCGTGGCACGAATTTGGCGCGCGCGCAATGCTGACAAGTCTGTGCCTTTAAGACCCAGGGACTTGTGAATTATGAGGGCTTGTGATGGACTCGACTATGTACAACCCTGATTCACACTGAGCCTTTTTGAGCATAAATGCAACGTGTATCGCTTTCAGTAAAAGTGATGTGGAAGGAATTTTAAGTGAACTGACGCACTGAAAATCACAGAAACACTTTCCGCCCAAGTTGATTCCGTGACTTTCAGTGCTTCATTTCACTTCAAATTCCCTCCAAACCACTTTTTCTAAAAGTAACACCCGTCAAATTTATGCGCGAAAAGGCTCAGCGTGAATCCACCCTAAGATTTACCCATTTATTTTTACTGACTTCTGCCCCCCGTTATTTTGTGGCAGTTTTAGAATTTTAAGCTTCCATGATATCAGCAGTTTTGTTGGACTGGGACCCAAGTCGAGTTGTTAATTTTGTTGAGATAATCATGTTAAGGCCCAGTGTATCATTTGCGATAATGTGTTTTAACCAATTCCCGGAATATCTGCATTATGTGTGCACTGAGGAATCACATTAAACCATCCCGAGAAATTTCACCTGCATAGATGCAGTATGAAAACCCATGCTTGATTGTAATACATCTATTTACTGCTACAGTACAACAACAACAACAACAACAAAATGATATTCCTGAACGCGTGAGGGCGCTGTCAAGTGGCCCGTGCCCATCGCGCGTTATGTTCAAACACAATGCGCTACATGCACACGCGTTCCAAACGTTTACTTTTAATGGAAATCTCTGCTCGCGTTGCGCGTACGCGTCTTTTTCCCCACTTTTCCCCCAAGTCACCCCCAGTTGGAGCAACCTAACGCATTCAGGAATACAGTCTAGAGATACCCCCACAGGCAGTACTTAATTTTTAGCATTTCTCTAATCTATTCTCTTGAAGAAAAATTTTCCCAAGATTCTGGGTCAGTACAAATGATGCAGTGGGCTTTTAAAAGTTACGATTTGTTTTTTGTTTTTTGTTTTAATTAAAGCAAGAGTCGGAGTTTGATTATGGATATACGGTACAGGGAGCAAGTTCGGGCGGGCGACTATAATAACTAGACCATTGTCGATACGGAGCATACAACTATATCATACGGAGCAAGCTCGGGCGGGCGACTATACATGTAGTTAACCAGACTAACCTACCCCGGGGCTTGGTTCCTCTAGTCAGACTAGCTAGTCAAACTATGCAGCGTTCGGGTGGCATCTACATCCTATGGTTTAGTCTATAACTAAAGTCGCCCGCCCGAACTTGCTCCTAGATGTTACCCGAACGCTGCGTGGTTTGACAAGCTAGTCTGACTTGAGGAACCAAGCTCCGGGGGTAGGTTAGTCTGGTTAACTATAGTCGCCCGCCCGAACTTGCTCAAAGATGACAACATTTGTCTTCCATTACAGAAAATATCTTCACTTTTATACTTTCGCCAAATCTACAAAATTAAATACTTGAGATATTGGAGATTCAAAAAGGTGGTAGCGATTTTTTACATTGAATGTTAATTTTTATTAAATGAATGATTATTTTAAAATAATCCCTCTGATTCCTGTTTTAATAAGAAGCTTCAAAATGTTTGATTTGCATGCTACAATAATTTATGGTTATGTTTGAAGGTTCTTTGGGCTATGGACTTAAAATAGACACAATATTTGGAAAGTCTGTCTGAAATAGAATAATTATCCCTTCATAAATTCCCATGATTATTAAGGTGACTAGTTTGTCGCTTTTTAAGGTTAAGCATTTAAACTACAAAAAAAAATGACTTGAAGGTTTGGGTTTGTGAGTTTTCCTGTTCTTGTTATCAGCAAACTTTCCAAATGTGTCACTTTTGTGAATGCTTCATCACCCCAAAGCACCCAGCTGCATGTGTTTTTGCATGTGAAATTTTCTTTTTGTTTGCTATGAAATGTGATAGAAAAATGTGTTGACCTAACTGGTTCTATACAGAAAACGTTTACAGATTTGTGAAAAAATATGTACAGTAAGTCACAGACAGTTTTCGATTGAACTCAACTTATACCCACTAGTACGGTAAGGGTGTTTGGACAGTTTCAGTTGCTACCGTGATCCTCCTACGTTCAGGGTACATTTAACGGAGCAAACACACATAGCGCATGGCTAGTTTGTCACTGGTTGTTGCGTACATAACAAAAACTTGCACGCCAATTATGTAATTTAGCGGAAGTTGAATGCGCTTCCGTAACCTTAGATAAACCATTTTCAGTCTAACTCGATCGGTCCTGTCTGAAAAAAAGTCACACTTTGACTCCTGTTTTTATGGAAAGACACATAGCAACCTCCCTATATGATAAACTTTAACAAACCTCACTATCCCAACCCCACTAGGAGGCCCGTGAAGCCCTAGCCCAGCAGCAGCAAGCTGAGCCTGAGGAGGAGCCTGTGTACACCGAGGCAGACATCCCGCCATTGCAGGACGCGGTGAATGAACTACAGAAGGAGTTTGATGCTGCGGTGGTCGTCAAGCACGCCCTAGAGATTGAACTGCAAGCTAGCAACGAGAAACTAAAAGCGGCAACCAACATGATCAGAAGGTTAGAGTTACTTACTCAACTTGCTTATCTGTGCCTTGGCTTTTGTGTGGATTAGTAACAACTTAATAATTGGTACAATAACAGCCAAGACCTTTTGGAAAACATTACATACCTTTTTTTTTGTAACTCTGAAAAAAAAACTTGGTCCAATATCCACACGTTTCCTGTAATGTTAGCACATACATTATTACAGTGAGTTGGAAAACTCAGGTCAGGTAAAAAAAAAAAATCATGGATGAATCGATCTTTGTATTGCACCCAGGATGTTTAACCTGGTTATAGTGTGCCTCACATCTTTTTTATAAAAAGGGTCAAATCCACCACGGTTCTTTCGACTGTAAATTATGTGCATGTACATGAATAATACTCATTACTGTTAAAATAATGTAAGGGAATTTACTTTTATAAAAAACACACTCCCTTTCTGAAAATCGTGCTAAATATAATAATAATAAATTTCATTTGTAAAGCACTCTAACGGGCATTTCTACATGCATAAAAAATGTGCAACATTCAAGTACATGTAGCTGTCCGTTTATTATTTAGACCACTTGCTAACTGTTTATCCTGAACCAAATTTCTAATTTCGAATATACCAGGCAGGTCACATAATGCTATGAAAATTAATGTATCAATTCGTGACATTTTTGTTTATCAGCCTTCAGCAGGAGCTAAAACGTTGGCAGTCCTACGTGGAGGACAATGCCATTAACGAGTGGTTGTTAAGTACCTGCGTATCAGCCGCGGCGTTCCTCACATACTGCGGTGGCATGGCACTTGATTCACGCCGTCGTCTCTCGGAGTACTTCAACATGATGTGTCAACACCATGGACTGCCAGTTCCCAAGAAGAAACTCTTCACTGATGTTCCACTCATCAGGTTTCTGTTTTCACAGGTTGGTATTAAAAATCGCCCAACTACATTTTAGCGATCAAGATAATATACCAAGCATATTTTGATGTCAACTTAAAGATAGTATACATGATTGGTAAACTGTTACAAATAGTTTTATCCCCTGTGTGATTGAAGATATGCATGATTAAAACCAACCTGAGCAAAAACCAGCTCCGTACTTCGTCTAACTTTTGAGAAAACAGTCAAAAATGGGTTTGCAGTCATTTCGCCCCAAAACCACTTCGCCCTGAACCATTTCGCCCTGAACCACGGCCTGTGCACGAAGTCTTTTTGGGGCGAAGTGGCATTTGGGCGATGTAGTGTTTGGACGAAATGGTTTTGGGGCGAATTGAATTTTCGTCTCATGAGACGAAAACTAATTGTTTTACTCATTTCTCAAAGACTATAGCACTTCCGACCAAACCATTTTAGGGGAAGTTTTCTACGGTCATCATGTTTATATTGTGTAAGTTGGGCGTAAATCTGTGAACATGTCTGATTTTCGAGATTACCAATGATGTATACTGCCTTTAATTACAAAAGGAATTTTCAAATTTTCATGAAACTGGAAATTTGCATTTCTTTTGTTGCTCGATCGATATATTTTTCTACAGATGCTTTTGTCTTCTCTCAAAATAAAAGAAATGACTTCAACCCTTTAGAGACTACATGCATTTAAACATGTGCACAGCTATATGCCCAGAGTCATGCCAAGAAAATGGGATATGACTGGTTAACAGGAAAATGTAAAAGAATGTATGTACTATTATCTCAATCAAAAGCTGAATATTTAAAGTACACAATACAATTAAAAGCATTGGGATGTTGACTATAACGTGTAGATGTGAAGTATTTAAACATGTGGGGCTGGTGGTCCCTTCCGGCTGCTGGCTGCCATGGTCTCCGAAGGGTTAAATTGCGTTAAACAGATAACTTTTGCAAAATAGTTTGACAACATACCTTTCCAAAAACCTCCCTGTGCAATGTTCACATTAACCCACAGTTGAAGTCAGAAGTTTACATACATGTACACCACTACCATCATCACCCACAATGGTAAACAGGACTACCCGAACCATGGCAAGGTGTGCAATTTATGTTTTAAGTACTGCAAGCATGTGAGGAATTCCACAAAATCACGACTTTATTAAAGACTGTTACAAAAATGGTGACAACGCAAGTTTAAGCACACCAGTTTTAACACAGTTGTATGTAAACTTCTGACTACAACTGTACGTAATAAGGACGTACTCATGGACGCTTTGGTGTGACCAGCTGTTTTGAAATGGGGGTGGGGGGCTAAAAATGCAGTTGTGACTGCCCCTGTCATGGTCGCCCATGCAAAGGGTCTATTTGCATTTTAGTTGGCATTATGTATCAAAAAACTCTGTTTGCTAGGATAGGGCGACAATTTGTGTGTAAAAAAGCTATATTATGGCGACACGCTCAATAGGGCGACAATTTGGTGTCGCCCTAATATTTTTGAGATTAAAAACCATTTTCTTTAGATTAAAAACCATTTTCTTTAGGTCAAAAACCATTTTCTTTAGGTCAAAAACCATTTTTATTAGGACTAGAACCGTCTCTCTTAGGTCTGGAACCATTTTTTGAAGCTTTGGGTAAAAAAATAAGGTGTCAATTTGAGTGATTCTTGCCGAAATTTCGGTGGTCCCCGGGGAAAGGCTTCCCGAATTGTCGCCCTATTGCCGCATCCAGAGTTCTTACAAACATTATTATTATTATTATTATTATTATTTCTTTCTGGTATTCATACTAAGGATTCCTCAATAGTGCTCATTGCACTGTCACTCGCAAGTGTGAGGAAACCCATTTAGAATTAGAATTAGAAATGGCCAGAGACACCGGGGATTCCCCTTACTCTTCACGAAAGAATGCTCTGGGATATTTAGAGTGCGTTACCTAACACACTGGATCAACGGCTTTACAACCCTTCCGAAGGATGGAGCAAGTGTGGTTGAATGCCTTGCCCAAGGGCACAGGTACCGCAGCCGGATTCGAACCCGCAACCCCAGGTTTTCACCCATGTTATTTGTGACAAGTTGTTAATTTTCAGATGCACACGTTAATTCTTTGCAGGTTGAGATTGAATCCTTGCGAATCCTGAACCTTCCTTCCACGCCCAATTCACTCAACAATGCCTCTTTCATCATGCAAGAACTGAGCAGTTCGGCGTGGTCCTTACTCTGTGATCCGACCAGCCGAGTCATCGACTGGCTCAAGTCATACCTCGATGGACGGCTGGTGCTCATCAAGTACCATGTGAGTTGACAAAATCTCCACAAAATAATGCATGCACCAGCTAGATTACATTGGAGTCTTGGAACACGTCTCCCTCTGCTTAAGTCTCAAGTCAAGTCAAATCTTTAAACAAAATTTCAAATCTTTAAACAAAATTTTAAATCTTTAAACAACATTTCTTTACAAGGCACCAAGAAAGCTATCTTCAAAATTCGTCTGAAAATGATGTTTAAACAAAATTTCTAACGAGGCATGAAAAAAGCTATCGTCAAAATTGGTCTGAAATTGATGTTTTTAACTATATTCCTTCATGAACCAGCTATATTCCTTCAAGTCAAACTGTCAAGTCGAGTCAAGTCAAATCAATTCAGATATGTTGGTTAAGTCGGGTAGTCACGACAGTAAATTTATTCAAGCTATATTTCATAATTTAATTAGCCGTCTGAAGCTTCCAGCCATGTTGGCACTGTTATTGTACAGGTCAGACAATTAAACCAAGCTTGGGTTTCTATTGTATCTAAAGTACAATTTTATCCCAAAAATAGCCAAAATCATACCATAGTTCATTGCAGTTTTACACCCAAAAAATTTCTCTTTTGGTAAGCTTGAATCAAAAATGTAAGTCCAAGTCAAGGTATGTCATTTACAATGTATGCCAGTTACAATAAAAAAAGGCAAGGAAATACTCCATATTTTCTTGCAAAATAACCACCAATCGGCATTGTTTAAAGATATACAGTCCATTATCAGCAAATTATATTTATTTTTTTTCTCCGAATGACTTTTTAAGGCATTTACTTTATTTTAATGGCAAAACATCATACTTTGTATTTTAGACCGGCAACCCTGTGAAAAAATGCTGTTTTTATTCGGCTGTTTTTGCGTCTTGCCTAGACTTCCCGTGATTGGTCTGTGGTTTGGTGTGTGCAGCGCGTCCTCTGGACTGGTGGCCTGTCAAATCTCTTTTTTTCTGTCTCGGAAGACTTTCTGAGACAGAGGAAACAGAAGAAAACAGATTGGACTGGCCACCGGCTGCGCATTGCAGATCGAGCACGGTAGGTCAGACTTGGGCAAATCTACGCCTTGAATTATTGGTGGACTGCTTTTGCGGACCTCCAATAATTTGAAATATTAACAAAACGATGGTCGATTTTTTTTGTTTTTTCGTTGATGTCTCATTTGAAAGCGAATAACTTTTATGTTTCTAGAAAATTATCCATTTAAAAAAAAAAAATCATTTCTGAGGTGCCACACCCAAAACAGCACAGACTATGTCTTTAATTTTGAATCAATTTAATTTTAATCTAGTAACAATCCCATGCTAGCTGTATTACGGTCACACACACAGCGAGTAAGTACAACTGGATTTGGTCCGTTCATGTATGTTACTAATTCCAATCAGTCCATTTTTAAATGTTAAATGCTTCTTTGTAGAAGGATTTCTGAAAATTATCAGGACTTTTGAAAATTTGAAAGTTGAGAATCATTTATGTTTCAGGAGTTGCGTTCCCAGCTGGAGACATGTCTAACAGAAGGCACTCCACTGGTTATCATGGACTGTGATGTCAAGATACTGGCCAAGGATTTAAGATTCACTCGATTGCTACGAGGACGACTTAGCTTCATGAATGCCAAGACTCCGTTCAAGATGATGGTGAGCATGAAATCTGTCATTGCTGGTCCATCGTACAGTGTGATATTTTTACCGTACCCCATTCATATTTACAAGCAAGACTCTCGTTCTCAAAGCTCCACTCATTATCACGTGCCAGTATTTTGTTATTTTTTTATTTTACGAGCGTGAAAACTAGGATACACACAAATGTAGTAAAGTAATTCCTGGCAACTTGGAATATAGTATACAAATACAACACGGTTTGATCGGAAATAGTGAAAACTATCTCCCGAGGCGCAAGCCGAGCGAGATAGTCCCAATCATCCAACACCGAGGGATCATTAGTTTTCACTATTTTCCCTGAAACCATGTTGTATTTGTTTAATATAGACTAGTGCATGCAATTTGCTCAAGCATAAACAAGACGCGCGTCAGGATTTTAAGCGTACGCGTCAAGATTTTGAGCGTGCACATCAATATTTCGAGTGTGCATGTCAAGACTTCGCCCGTGCATGATTCCCTGGCTAGTGTTTCTGTCTCAAAAAATACCGATTAAGGAAAATGTATATACACCCCCACTCCCTCCTATTTTTGTCATAAATCTGGGCTTTTCTTCGTACTCGTGTCGCGATTCCAAACTGTCCACCATGTTTTACTACTTCCAACTTCCACACGATTACTAGGTGACGTCATTACGCCGAGCCTTCCATCAAAGACCCTGCCACGTGCTGGGGTAAGTGGTGTCGGCCACTGGGGCAGACATGTGTATCACATGATAGAAAAAAGAACGTTATATGTTGGTGTTACACGGTGTAAGCTTCTGGAACCCCACTATCTAATGGCCTCTTTTTCTATCCCTTTTAGGTGGCAGACCATGAAGTGGAATGTCATCCCAACTTCCGGGTGTACCTACACACCACCGAAGCACCACAGAAGATCCCACACAACCTGGCTGCATACACCAGTGTCATGAACTTCTACCAGACGAGAGATGATTGCGAGGAGGAGCTCCTAGATCGCTTCATGGCCGTGGAGAAAGCACGACTGGATGAGGACGGAGTGGCAGCCAATAAGGTATAGGGATCTTTCCAAAAAAACAGAAGCCAAACTGTGAAATTCTGGTGTATAAAGACGTTTTTACAAATCTGTAAAAACGTCTTTTTCAATATTTTTTTAAAGAAAGTGTACAATATTTAAAATAATTTACAAACAGTTAGACATATTTTAGTATCATACACTGAAAGTCAAAAGAAACTTATCAAGATATTTGTTTATCTTTAGCAGAAAGGTCAAATTGGGCAGCTCCCAAATAGAGAGGCACTCAAGCATGTCATGCTCAATTTCGGGTTGCAATTGACATTTAAGAATAGTTGTCATCAGTCATAAACGTTTAAATATAGATGCATACAAAAAGCAAAAGGAAAATATCTTGATAAGTTTCATTTGATGGTCAGTATATAACAACGTAAAGTGGGAAGCCAAAGCATTTTCAACTCTTAAGATTAAATTCCAAGTCTTTTTAAAATTTGACCCAGTGCCAACATCACAAAGCAAGGTGACTAAAGGCACTCTCACACACAGAAAAATCTTGGGTGCGAGCTTCAAGAGTTGGTGAATTTGGGAAACTCCTGGTAAAACCCTTGGCGTTGCAATGTTTTCAAGTATACTACGAGTCGGTTACAAATTTGATACAAGCCTGGTACGAATTTTCCCGAGTGTGCTGGGAGTTTTACCAGTTATTACAAATTAGGCAGGAGTTTCCTAAGTAAGTCACGAGTTTACTACAAGCTTTCTAAACTTACTGCGAAACAGTTACGAGTGTGGCACGAGTTTGGTGTGAGTTACCCGACTTCAGCATTTTGCGTGGGATTTGGCGCCAAACCATCTGAAATTTCACTGACTCTTGCAATTCCTGCGTGAAGTCTTATAACTCTACCCAATCTCGTGTGATACAGTTTGCTACGAGCTGTATAAGTGGTCTATGAGTTATATACGAGTTGCATTTCTGTGCTAATAATCTTGTAAAATGAAATCCTGTCCAGTGCAACTAAATGTGCACAGTGTCATGTGACAAGTGTGGTGTTGAACTATAAATGCAGTTTCCCCTTTTTTTTCCCATGCACAGGAGAAAATCTTCAACCTGAAGCGACTAAACGGCCTTGAGCAGCAAATGCTGGAGTGCCTGGCTTCAGACACTAGGCTCCTGAATGACTTGGCTACGACCAGGAAACTGGCTCAGCTTAAGAAGCACTATGATGAAACACTGGAGAGGTGAGTTAGTCCCAAGGTGTAGTCTCGTAGATTGCATCGTGATGATGTTCTTGCTGGAGCTAGGTGACTGTGCTTCAGACACCAGGCTGCTTAATGACCTGGCTACCACTAGGAAGCTGGCTCAGCTTAAGAAGCACTATGATGAAACACTGGAGAGGGGAGTCAGTCCCAAGGTGTAGTCTCGTAGATTGTATCGTGATGATAGTCTTGCTAGAGCTAGGTGACAGTGCTTCGGACACCAGGCTGCTTAATGACCTAGCTACCACTAGAAAGCTGGCTCAGCTTAAGAAGCACTATGATGAAACACTGGAGAGGTGAGTCAGTCCCAAGGTGTAGTCTCGTAGATTGCATCGTGATGATAGTCTTGCTGGAGCTAGGTGACTGTGCTTCAGACACCAGGCTGCTTAATGACCTGGCTACCACTAGGAAGCTGGCTCAGCTTAAGAAGCACTATGATGAAACACTGGAGAGGGGAGTCAGTCCCAAGGTGTAGTCTCGTAGATTGTATCGTGATGATAGTCTTGCTAGAGCTAGGTGACAGTGCTTCGGACACCAGGCTGCTTAATGACCTGGCTACCACTAGGAAACTGGCTCAGCTTAAGAAGCACTATGATGAAACACTGGAGAGATGAGTTAGTCCCAAAGTTTAGTCTCGTAGATTGCATCGTGATGATAGTCTTGCTAGAGCTAGGTGATCGTGCTTCAGACACCAGGCTGCTTAATGACCTGGCTACAACTAGGAAGCTGGCTCAGCTTAAGAAGCACTATGATGAAACACTGGAGAGGTGAGTCAGTCCCAAGGTTTAGTCTCGTAGATTGCATCGTGATGATAGTCTTGCTAGAGCTAGGTGACTGTGCTTCAGACACCAGGCTGCTTAATGACCTGGCTACAACTAGGAAGCTGGCTCAGCTTAAGAAGCACTATGATGAAACACTGGAGAGGTGAGTTAGTCCCAAGGTTTAGTCTCATAGATTGCATCGTGATGATGGTCTTGCTAGAGCTAGATGACTGTGCTTCAGACACCAGGCTGCTTAATAATGACCTGGCTACCACTAGGAAACTGGCTCAGCTTCAGAAGCACTATGATGAAACACTGGAGAGGTGAGTTAGTCCCAAGGTTTAGTCTCGTAGATTGCATCGTGATGATGGTCTTGCTAGAGCTAGGTGACTGTGCTTCAGACACCAGGCTGCTTAATAATGACCTGGCTACCACTAGGAAACTGGCTCAGCTTCAGAAGCACTATGATGAAACACTGGAGAGGTGAGTTAGTCCCAAGGTTTAGTCTCATAGATTGCATCGTGATGATAGTCTTGCTAGAGCTAGGTCACTGTGCTTCAGACACAAGGCTGCTTAATGACCTGGCTACGACTAGGAAACTGGCTCAGCTTAAGAAGCACTATGATGAAACACTGGAGAGGTTAGTAAAAAGACATAGACTCATAAGGCCTTTTCACACCAGCAATATCTTGGGGTTGACTGCGGGTCGGAGTTGGCGCGGGTTTGAAAACAGCAATGTTTCACCCTTGAAAATGTTCAACCCCTTGTCAACCCTGCATGCTGGGTTACCATGGCTTAGTGGTTTGGGTCACTGGCTCGCAACACTCGGGTGAAAACTTGGGGTTCCGGGTTTGGAACCTGGCCGTGGTAACCTGTGCCCATGAGAAAGGCACTTGTTAATACACTTGTTCCCTTCTTCGGGATGTATAAAGCCATTGTGCAGAGTAAGGGGATTCCCCGGTGTCTCTGGCCATTAGCTACCAATGGCCACCCACCTATGTATCTCGATGTTTAGGAGGAACACACTTTTATTAAGCTTCATGCGATTCAGCTGGGGCTGCAAATTGAAGTTCATTAAACCCATTCATAAAAAATAAATTAAAAAGTAAATAAAATAACCAAAAAAATAATTAATAACCCCGAAATTTGTTTTAACCCGGGTTATTAAAACTCAACTTGATCCTGAGTTAAAGCTTTCACCCTGGGTTGAAAATGGTAGTGTGAAATGAGCAGGGTTGAGTTTACTCCGGGTTGAGGTTTTTGCTGCTTTCAAGAATTTCTCGCTTTTGTTTACCTCTGAGAAGCTGTAGATGCGGTTGTGACTGGAGTAGCAACTAGCAATAGACATTTTCTTTGATTGCTTCGTCTGGATCTCTGCCTTCGTCAAATGTAAAGATAGAGCCGCAGAAAAAAACAGATTTGTACGCTATCATGTCGCAAAGAGGACGTACGTTGCATTGTGGTATTATTTTCTGTCTGTACAATTTCATGATTTGGTTTCTTCCAGTCAAGAGCGCGTTCAGATGTCGGAGAAGTCCATTCACAATGCCAGGGAGGGCTATCGTTCCATTGCAAAACGCGGCGCCGTGTGCTTTGACATAGCCCGTTCTTTACTGGAGCTTAACCCCATGTATCACACGTCATGGCAGCAGTTTCTGGATGTGTATGATGCTTCCATTAGACACTCAGAAAGGTGAGCAGCCTTGAAATATTAAAACATTGGTTTCAAACTGGTGCATATGCAAGACAATTTAATTGTCATTGCAAAAGATACAGTGACTTTTAAATGAACTTGTTTAGAAAAATAGATTTCATTTTAACAATCATATAAACATTTTAACAATCATTTAAAATACCTCCCAAAAATACTATCCATGGGAGAAAACGGAAAATTTGTAATCTCCAATTTGGATGTGGAAGCAAAAAGGTTAGTGTATAATTACTGCACTGCTTTATGAAACCAGATATATTAGTTTACAAAACATCGGTTGTTTTTTGACGATACCCTTGAAAATATACGGATTGAGAATGCACAAATTCAGAATGGTAATGAGAAAAATATGACACATGATATGGTATCAAAATAGACTGTCGAAGTGAATACGTCATCTTTTGTTAGTTGCCTAGGCAATGGCTCTACATTAAAAATCACTGAACCGTGTCCCTGTGCTTTTGCAATTGTACTTTTTCCGACGGCCATGATGTTTAGAGCCAATTACCATGGCAACCCACGTCACACTTCGGCTGTCTATTGTTTGACTTTTGATCTTACGACCTTTTGCAGGCATATAACGATATGTTACTATTACTAATACTTTCTGTTGTGCCATCTCCCTCTCTCTGTATTTTATATTCCGCAACAGGACGTAAGTAATATCCTTTTTCACACCTCGCAAGTAGGATTTCCCTGCACACCCATGCCAATAGTCTCATCATTGCTTTTGTGTTCAAGCAATGGCCCATATGAAACTTGCATTAACAAAAAGTCTCATTAATGCGATATTTCAATAAGGCTTCGCTGATGACAGATCCAGTCACACACCGTTTATTTTGGCTTCATCATTCAGCATTTGTATTTGTAAGTCTGAGAAATCTTTGTGTCACCCGCTTTTTGTTTTCCTTACAATATTAAAATAACAAAAAAGTGTTAAATGGCTGTTTTTTTTTAAACACATAAATTTACTGTATTTAGTGACGAGTGGTTACTAACATTCGCACCAGGTTGTTTGGCACTGTTACGACGTTGTTCGAGCCACCCCAGCGATTGCTCATTCCTCGGGGCGAGTTCAATCCTGCTCTGGACCAGGGTTGACAAATTTGGACCCAGGGCGAGACACTTTCCCCGGTGCGAGAACTGTAGTGGGAAAATAGGAAGGGGAGAGTTTTCACTTGTTCAAGTGAAAGACGAGGTTCCAATCTCCGGGGTGAGTTCGCCCCGAGGTTCAGAAAAACAAGTGTGAATTGAAACAGGGTTGAACTCGGGGGTGAGTCACCCCGGGGTGGCCCCAGGGCGGCCCCGGTGCAAGATCACCCCGGGGTTTGTTGTTCTAGTAAAAAAAGGCTTAAGTTACATCGCACATTGGGAGCCTATAGCTTTTACATGTTCCTAGAATTATCAGCAAATTTTTCACAAGTTTGTTCATGACGAATCAGCTTTCCCTGTAAATCTCTATTTGTGCGTGTGATATTCCAACAGGGCTGCAGTGAAGGCTGTCGTTGAGCGTCTTACTTATAACGCTTTCCAGTCAACTGTTCGGTCCGTGCTTGAGAGAGACAGAATGATATATGCCGTACTGCTATCCATGGAGGTAAGGATATCATACGTTATCCCACGAGCGTGAGTGGAATACGGCATAATGTAGTGCGTCTGCGTCCCATATACCACGAGGCCGATGCCGTATTTCCACGAGCGCGAGGAGTGGGATGACAAATTTATCTTCAAGCAAACTTGACGCACACACGCACGGGTGCCGGGAAGCGCATGCAGAGAATTACGTACAAACAACCACATTGGATGCACACCTGTCGCATTTGAATTGGCACTAGTGTATTATACAGCTCTGCAGCGTAGGGATGCAGTTATATAGAATCAATATGAAAATCAGAAGAAGTATATGAAACATTATTATCACACTGTTGGTTGCCATGAATCCACCAATCAGAACCACGGATTCAAGTTTGCTTGAAGATAAACTAATATAGCATGGTTTGAAGGTGGATAGTGTACACATATTGACTGCAATGAGGGGCATAGACCCAAACGCTGAATACTTAAACTACACCAACATAATTAAAAACTTTGACATCTTGAGTACAGAGTGTACATGTACATGTGAAGTAGCCAAACATTTTGCGGCTGGTGGCCACTGTAGTCACTATTGGGTAAAAGACAGGTAATTACATGATTAGACAACTTTTAAAAACAGGAACAACAGCATTACATAATTAAGGAACAATGTTGATAACCTGCCTTGTAGAAATTTCAGCTACATAGATTTTTGTGTTGAGTTGAATGAATGTTAAAATAAAATTGTCTGCAGACATTTTGTTTTTAAGCACCTTAAGTTGGCAATTTTGTTTTCCCACAAGGGTACCATTTTACATGGGAAAAATCATGTGGTGTTTGTTACCATTGCTATGAACACTTTTACTCGTGAAGTAAAATTTTGGATAACTGCAGTAATGATGTATAGACCGTATCAAATATCCACCATTTCGTGGGGCACCTTTTGTTACTTAAACCGTTCAACAATGGAAACACAATATGTGCAACCATGCATGTCCTCAAGGAACAAAGAAACTGGCCCACGAAATGGCGGTTATTCCATACGGTCTATTGGGAATTTAATCTGTTTCTGATAATGTTTCTTGTGCCCTATAAGGTGGAGGATTCCCTTGGCAATGTGGGCCCTGGAGAACGTGAATTTGTCGTCTCTCCCCAATTGGGCTCTGCCGTTATGACCAATCTGAGCTACACCGTGGCACCAGACCACCGCATTGCTCAGGCCAAGAAGCCTTTTGATTGGATGCTGGATGAACAGTTCCACAATTTACAGGTATGTCTCCAAACTGTCTTTCAAGTTCCTGCTTTTGTGTTGCTTGTTGTAGTTGTTCGTCATCTTCGTAACAAATCTGAATTCAGTCTGCCTATTGGTTGCTTTCCGGTGACGTCACCCCTTCCATCCACCATTTTGGTGGGCATTTTTCATGACCCACGTGGCTCGAGTAATAACCAGCAAAAAGAGCAAGAAAAGCGCAATTGGTTGCACTTACCTCTGTTGCTTGACCTTGCTATATGTTGTTGCGCCATGGCTGTTGTATCGAGAAGGACAAAAACGCATTTCTTCAGCCTAAAAACCGCGATCAACTAAAAGCACTTTCGTTTTTACGAGCCGAGTGCATGCTCAATAATTTGAACGTATCACAGTGAGTATTTTTACGCGTGCTCATGTGCGTCTATTGGCGCGCGCGTGTACGCGCGTGACTGTTGCCCACCACACATTCCCGGATGTTCTACGTCATCGAAAGCAATCAATATGATGAACACTTTAATGTGTAAATGTAGCACTGTTTTGGCGAGACATACACCGCTCACAATAAGTTAGGGATATTGGTATGTCGTTTTGTGGAATTTATTTTTCAAATGACTTTTTTCACCTATTGCTGTGACAAGGTGTGTCTGTCGTGCAGATACAATTGTCTAATCATATACAAAACCATTCAAGCAGAATGCATACCCTCAATAAAATATCTGTGTACACCCCACATTATCCCTAATTTATTTTAAGTAGTGTACTAACTGTTTTGCAGAAAAATTTGCTTAATCCAAAATGTGTTTGCTTTATAAAAATGGGTTAATATTCAAAATAATAATAATAATAATGAAAATTTATAATGCGCCGGTATCCATCAAAAAAGATGCTCATATGTCATTATGTTTATAGCAAGAATAGCAGAACACCAGTCAATTGTAATACACATCACATAATATTTTGACTGCTAACCAATTTTTATAAAGCAAGCAAATTTTGGATTAAGCAAATTTTTCTGCTAAACAGCTTTATGAAATTGGCCCCAGCCTTTTCTTGGAGTTGATGCGTGCTTGCAAATTTTCGCACTTGCAATCCCGCACCAACCCCACGTCAACCCGAGAGTGGTTTCAACCCAGAATGAACACAACCCTGTTGTTAAAGGGTTGGGATTTTTCACCTCGAGTTGAAACTGTCGCCCTAGATTGAAAATAGTATGGTGAAAAGAGCAGGGTTGAATTTGCCCCGGGTTAAAAGTCTTGCCACTTGGGAGGTACAAATATGTGACCGACTCTGGCAAAACCCGACGCTTCTCGGCATTTCCCATTACGTGATATGGGCCCACAACCTTAACAAATGGCCTCTGGGACCAACTTGAAAATTGGGCAGAATCAACATCGGAATACATTCAACTTTCAAAATTTGTTTTGTTGTTTGTCTCAAAGTTCCTCATATTATTGACAAAAAAAATTAATCAACTAGTTTGTCAAACTTTAAAGACCAATAGCTCCATTTTACTTTTTTTGATCCGTCATACTTTAATTGGTCATAACTTCGCCAAAAATTATCAGAATTTCCTCAAACATGTTTTAAAAGATACCTTTTTGTATGCACACTAAGATGATACCAAAATTTAAATTTTGATTTTTCATCACAAGTGTTGGGTTTTGCTGGAGCCGGTCGTCAAAGCGTGTGGTTTTAAGAATTTGCATAATTTTATAAATATAGCGGCAATTTAGAATAGCATTACAATAAATTTTATGTGCACATATCTTGAGCTGTTTTCTCTGTCATGTGATTCACGCCCACGTAAACAAAGCCCAACAAAACTAGTTACAGTGCTGCGCTACTCAATAACACACCCATAGGCCTATCGGGCTAATAATACAAATTTGTGCGGTTAATTGCCAAAAAAATTATCAGTTGGCTGTCTTTGCAATACTTACACGCTTCAATGGTTTTTCGCTAGTTCTATATTTTTTTGGTCTCGAAGCTGACTTTATTTAATGGGGTTTGATAATGCATAATAAATTACCTCGATGTTCCTTCAAGTCTATCTGGGTCAGACAGACCTGCCCATAACAATGTGGTTGACGTCATCCTCCTTTCATATTTTTTTTAAAAATATGTTACAGCACAGAGCTGTGCAACTGTTGCTGATGTTGCAATCAAGTACCACAAGTGTTTCTTCTACCTCTGAATAATATTATATTGAGCCCAATAGAGGGAAGACAATGTACATGTAAAGCGCATTGGGGCTACATGTAAAATGAACGGAACATTATAAACCGTGGCCAGCTAGCGTAGCTCATTAACTTCGCCGCGCTTGAATGCACATCTCCAGTGCTATCTGCAGCTTCCCGCTTAGCAACGGCAGACTGCCGCGGATTTTCTGCAGATTTACGCTCAGTCTGTTGTTGGATGCCGCCTTAAGAAAGTTATAATAAAATGTAAACGCCTGAAAAAGTTTTATGTTTGACAGCTGAAGGCATTCGACAGAAAGCAAAATGGCAGATGTGTCATTTAAAACTGATGACCTATCCACATTTCTCATCGTCCTTCGGAGTTGTTTCTACGCCTTGTGTGGACTATTGATCGTATCTGGGAATGTCCTCTCCATCGTGGTGACACGCCGTGTGTCCAACTTGGCTGACAGCACTAAGGTCCTTATGACGACAATGGCAGTGTCTGACTTCTCTGTTGGCTGCTGTGTTTTAATAACTGTTGTTCCTTCAGCCATGAATGCATGGCCCTATGGCCATGCCTTGTGCGTGATGTTTGCCGGAGTGTCAAACACTGCTGTATTTATGTCTATGCTCTCAATTATCTTTGTGAATGTCGAGCGCTACATCGCTGTCACCAGGCCCTACAAGTTTCCAGTCTGGTGCACCAGACGTCGCACCATTGCAGTTGTGATTTCAGCATTGATCCTGGCCATCTTGATCTCATTGTTAGTGCAAACCTTTGGAGTACACCCAGAATATATCCCTGTGGCCAGTCTGTGCTATTATAAGTCCAGCTCCGGGACTTTGAGTGCTGCATTCCTGATGGTCGTGGTTATCATCCCTGTGGTCATCATGACATCTGTATACTATCGCATGATTAAAATCAGTCGTGAGTATGAACGGCGCGACAACCAGCGTGGTCAGAATGAAGCCAACAACCTCCAGGACAACAAGGCCCTAAAGACGTTTCTGGTTGTCACTTTGGCTTTCTTCATCTGTTGTGCTCCGTATCTTCTAAATGGATCTGTGGAGGCTTATACCGGAACAGAGAGTCCTGACTGGCTTCAGTTTATCATCATTTGGATTATACAATTCAACAGTGCTCTTAATGTCTTCATTTACTGTCTTTTCAACAGAAATTACCGACAGATTGCTAAGAAAGTCCTTCTGGAGAGGTTCCCTTGCTGCAAAGTTACAGCAGTTGTGCCAGTGCATGTTTAGAGTAGGGCAGGTTTTCTATTTTTTCTTGCAAATTAGTGATTGCCAAAATGGTGAAACAAATTCTGTTGCAATTTGTTTGAGGTTCACCTAAAAATTTAGTTATTAATCCTGGCCTATAATAATAATAATAATAATGAAAATTTATAATGCGCCGGTATCCATAAAAAAAGATGCTCATGGCGCAGGACATGCATGGTTGCACATATTGTGCTTCCATTGTCCTGCATATAACACTGGCCAATCACAGTGAAGAAAAATGTTGCCGCACGTAATTATGCGTCACTGTTGCCTAGATTATTGTTGCTATGGACAGGCTAATAGACTAAACAATGATGAATGATCCGTCTGACTCGGACTCAAACGAATATGGAATTAATGTACTAAAATGCATCATCAAAACCCCATCATCAAAGCTGGCTCTAACACCAAAAACAGGCTTTATTTGACAGAAACTTATAAAACATGCAAGAGTTTCAAAGCCAGATGAATGATTAAAAATAAGTAGTTTTACAGTTGCATTGTATGTATATTACAAATTAATGGCCTTAAATTATTAAGACAGTAAGTGGGTCATTAGGTCAGCCTATATGTATACATGTATTTAAAGCGTTGGTAATTTCTGAGGATGAAGCAATTGGTTTTGCCTCATCCAACATCAGTACTTCTCTAGAGTGAAGTAAGGATTATACATGTACTAGACAGCACCCACCAGCTGAACGTAGCAGAAGGTATATCTAGATAAAGTTCCTTTTTGCAAGTGAACCAGCATCAAAATACTAAACAAATGTTGTGGTTGCTTTAACTTCAGAAGTACAGCAGACGGAGGAAGGAGATCTTTCTGCAAAAAAAAAATACAAAATACCTCATCAGTGGCGGTGAAAATCGGAAAGTTAGGAGTTACTGCAATCCATACTAGTTGTAGCCTTGATCAAGTCTTTTAAACATGATCCAGAATAAAATCGCTGAAGAAACTTCATTTTGAATAAGTGTTTGGTACTGCAAATACAGAATATAGAATTAAATAACGACAAAGATTTTTCTCTGAATATTGTATATTTTTGGTAATATATTTACACCTATACATATTCAACCACATTTAATTTATTAATTCTCGGAGGGGTGCCATGAAAGTAATTTTCTAAGCAAGATAATCGGGGACATTTCCTCGCCTATCTCATAATTTATTCATGAACCAAGGCCAGCGTAGCTCATTAACTTCGCCGTGCTTGAGTGCACATTTCCCATGCTATCTGCAGCTTCCCGCTTAGCAACGTCAGACTGCTGTGGATTTTCTGCAGATTCACGCTCAGTCTGTTGTGGGATGCCGCCTTAAGAAAGTTATAATAAAATGTAAACGCCTGAAAAAGTTTTATTTGTGACAGCTAAAGGTATTCGACAGAAAGCAAAATGGCAGATGTGTCATACTCATTTGAACCTTATGACCTGTCCACATTTCTCATCGTCCTTCGGAGTTGTTTCTATGCCTTGTGTGGACTATTGATCATGTCTGGGAATGTCCTCTCCATCGTGGTGACACGTCGTGTGTCCAACTTGGCCGACAGCACTAAGGTCCTCATGACGACAATGGCAGTGTCCGACTTCTCCGTTGGCTGCTGTGTTGTAATGCTTGTCGTTCCTTCAACCATGAACACATGGCCCTATGGCCAAGCCATGTGTGCGATGTTTGCCGGAGTATTAAACACTATTGTATTAATGTCTATGCTCTCAATTATATTTGTGAATGTTGAGCGCTACATCGCTGTCACCAGGCCCTACAAGTTTCCAGTCTGGTGCACCCAGCGTCGCACCATTGTAGTTGTGATTTCAGCAGTGATCCTGGCCATCTTGACCTCACTGTTACTGCAAACTGCTGGAGTACGCTCAGAATATATCCCTGTGTCCAGTCTGTGCTATTATAAGTCCAGCTCAGGGACTTTGAGTGCTGCATTCCTGATGGTCGTGGTTATCATCCCTGTGGTCATCATGACATCTGTATACTATCGTATGATTAAAATCAGTCGTGAGCATGAACGGTGCGACAACCAGCATGGTCGGACCGAAGACAACAACCTCCAGGACAACAAGGCCCTAAAGACGTTTCTGGTTGTCACTTTGGCTTTCTTCATCTGTTATACTCCGTATCTTCTAAATGAAACTGTGGAGGCTTATACTGGAACAGAGAGTCCTGACTGGCTTCAGTTTATCACCATTTGCTTTACATCTTTCAACAGTGCTCTGAATATCTGCATTTACTGTCTTTTCAACAGAAATTATCGACAGATTGCTAAGAAAGTCCTTCTGGAGAGGTTCCCTTGCTGCAAAGTTACAGCAGTTGCGCCAGTACATGTTTAGAGTAGGGCAGGTTTTCTTTTTTCTCTTGCAAATTAGTGATTGCCATCAAAATGATGACAAAAAGTGCCCACAATTTTAGGATGCTTTTAGATTTTCGATGCCCCTAGTAGTAAGGTATTTGTGGGAAAACAAGAAAATGAGGTTAAACACGTGTCGACCCGTATCGAACGCCACCTTTATTTACAAACACATAATACAGCGCCGAGCGGCTGGTAAAGCGTATAGTCCAACATTTGGCCTCTTTTGTTAATTTTAAACATTTCTAGTTAATTACGTGACATTTTGATAATTTGTTTTCACAACGACCATCGAATAATTATTGTCAAGGATGCTAGATTCCTACATTGTGGGAACAGTAAGCCGGTGTGTCCCTTTTAATTGGCCCCTGGCGTGTTGCTATGGGTACAACAGTATATCATCAGATCCATATAAAAGCCAGCCAGCTATAGCTACAAGTCCGTACAAATTTTCTTTGGCACAAACCCTTGAACCATGGCAAGTGTTACTAATTAACCACTTAGTTGATTAATTTGACATTGCTGCAAATTAAGCAACCTTGGTAACACTTGGACCTGCCCACTATATTTAAGCAAAGGAATATTTCTAAAACCGACATACATTAAGTGCTGATGTATCTGAGGATGTAGTGGGAAGTAGCACAGATGCAGCATCCACCAGCTGATTGTAACAATTAAAATGATGAAGTTTCCTTCTTGGAAGTGATTAACCAGGCATCAAAAATACAGAAACTGTTGTGGTTGCTTCAACTTCAGAAATACTACAGAGAAAAGAAAAGCATCTCGTCAGGGAAAGTCTGTTTCCTTTACATTGCCAAGTTAGGAATATCAGTCCTTGTAGCTACCAGATCAGTATTTTTTCGACAGAACAGCAATTTTACCAAAGGAACATTCTTCCTTTCTGTGTGATAAACATTCTGTTTTAACAACTTATCAGGAGCAGTGAATATTTAGGACTAGGAGTGCAGCAAGTACTTTACTACACAGTGCAGTTTCTCAACAAACATTAAGACCAATCGTCTGAACAACAATATGAAACCAATGTTGTGTTTGAGACTTTGCGTTGCAGTCGTGTTAGCTCGGGCATCTGCTTGGCCCTGCAAACCAGGCCAAGAGGCATTCATCAGAGGTTCTTGCTACCAACTTCTGAATGACGGAATGACTTGGGATAAAGCTGATACGACCTGCTCAGACATGGGAGGTGGCTTGGTCGTTCCCGACTCGGCTGATGAATATCAGTTCATCTGGCAGATGTTCTCGAGAAATGTTGAATCTGGCAGAGTCTGGATCGGCTGTAGAAAGGAGGAAGGCAAGTGGATGCAGGCTGGTGGGGAAGGCCAACAGTGCAGCTACTTCAACTGGGCAGAGGGACAGCCCAGTGGATATCCTGAAGAGTGCGCTGAAATCGGGCACCTGTTTTCTGGTCTGATGAATGATAATGAATGCTATAACAGCAATCATGTGATCTGCAAGTTCCCAGCTCCTACCCCAAAAATGCATTGCTTGAAGGCCGACGCCAATGGTCGCTTCACAGTCAAATAAGTATCTGGCCTCACAGAGTACAGAGGCATTGATCACATGAAATTTGAGTCATCATTTTTGAACGACATGTAATATACAAAATAAACTTGAATTCATGAAAAGACTCGGGACCTTTGCTTGTGTATGGACATGCATAAAGGATCAAAACATTTTCCAACTTGATTAAAGTGAAAAACATTCGCAACCTCAAACTGAGTACAATATTGCATCAAGGGAACTCATCTCTAACTTTTGTCTTTCAAACACTTGACAAAACAGACTCAAACAGAGTAGTAAAGATTATTACCAGTCTTATCCATTTGTTGACAGTTTTAGAATGACATGACAGTCACGTAAATTTTGTTGGTGGTTTATTTTATAGCAAGAATTTTAAAGACTGCTTGCAGGCTGATGCCAATGGTCACTTCACAACCAAATGAGTATCTGGCCTCATTCACATGTGTCCATGGAAACTTGCGTCAAGAACATTTGCCAATCTGTGTACTTCAACATCCGTAACATATACAGCATTTGGAAAATCCTCAATGCAAGTCTGCTGCCATACTCAAACAGGCTTTTGTTTTGTCGAGACTAGACATAGGAAATGCGCTCCTGTTCGATCTTAAATCAGGACACTAACAAACTACTAGTGTGCCTTAAATGCTGCTGCTAGAGTCTCAAGTCGGACATCAAAGTTTGATCACATCTCACAGGTACTCATCGCTCCACTGGTTGCCTGTTCAAAATTCTCTTAACACGGAAGGCAGTCCATGGGCTGGCACTGACCTATCTACAGGACCTCATTACACCTTGCATCCCTCAACGCAGTCTACCATCTTCAAACAAGCACCTCTTAGAAATTCCACAAACCCACAAGACGTATGGAAATCTTTCTTTTCCTCTGCACCAACACTCTGGAACAATCTACCACTTTAACTTGGATCACTTATCAGTCTGGGCACTTTTAGATTACATTTAAAAACTTTCCTTTTTGAGAACTGTTACACAAACAATGCACCTGCAGCTTCATCTTTTGAACTACTCATTGTTAGCTTTTTCATTGCCCAAGTGTCTTGGAATAGATTTATTTAGATATATGGCGTTATACAAGTATGTATTATTTAGGTATTAAAAGTGGGTTTGAATGGTCTTAAACATACGTTTAAAACCGGATAGGGGCCTGGACGCTGATAATGGCCATTATGAGCGTCCAGGCCACTAAATATCCGGTTTTAAACGGATTGTTTAAGACCGGCCAAACCCACTTTTAATCCTATTCATCAATACCTTTTTTGTGTAAATCGGTAAAACTCACCAAAATTAGCTTGTCGTTGCATTCACTTTTTCGCTTTATCTTTGTACGTTCAAACTGCTAGCTGTGCGTCGAGTAGTTCGATCGCACGCGTTATGCGTATAATACAGATGTGGTGTGTATGCACACGCAGACGACCCGGTAGTTGTCGCATGCACAGTGCAAATTTTGCTGTCGGGAGCGTACAGTTTCTGCGTGCGTGTGCGAGTTTCATACGCTTACTACGGCGCAGGCAGAAACGCCAGCCAGCTAGTTTTAAATACTGGTTATTATCATTCGTTTAAAACCGGCCACGTGATGTGTTCAATGAGGATGCGTAAACTGTCTAAGGTATTTATGAATATTTATTTCTCTATTTTATCCAATGGGGCGACATTTTTTGTGTACAGAGTCCTATTAGGGCGACCCGGTCGGTTAGGGCGACAATTTTGCGTAGCCCCAATATTTTGAAAGTCAAAAAACTTTTTTTTAAGGTCAAAATCCATCTTTTTAAAATCGAGAACCATTTTTATTAGGTCTAGAACCCTCTCTGTTAGGTGTGGAACCATTTTTGGAAGCTTCGGGTAAAGAAATTTGGTGTCCAATCGATGTCTTTCAGCCAAAATTTCGGTGGTCGTCTGGCAAAATCTTGCCGATGGGTCGCCCCTTTGCGGCATTAAGAGGTATTATTTCTCTAATTTATCCAATGGGGCGACACTTTTTGCGTAGAGAGCCCTATTAGGGCGACGCGCTCTATTAGGGCGACAATTTGTTGTAGACCCAATATTTTGGAAGTCAAAATCAATTTGTTTAGGTCAAAATCCATCTTTTTCAAATCGAGAACCATTTTTATTAGGTCTAGAACCATCTCTCTTTAGGTCTGGAACCATATTCGGAACCTTTGGGTAACAGAATTTTGGTGTCCATGATCGATGTCTTTTAGCCGAAATTTCGGTGGTAGTTTGGTAAAGTCTTACCGGCGTGTCGTCCCTTTGCGGCATTAAGTGATATTATTATTATTATTATTATTATTATTAGTATTCTACATGTACTTGAAAAAAAAAGTTAATTGACCAAAAGGCAATCATGTTAGGGAGTCACATTATTTGGTTTTGTGCAGTGTCAAAATGTTTCTTGAACTAAATGAGATTGAAAAAAATTCTGAGAACTGACTAAAATGCTGTAACAAGAAATGAAATTGAATCGTGCACCATTGTACTTATTCAAGACTGTCATCTGAATGGGACTTTGAAAAGTGCAAATATAAATAACTTTTAGGCTTTTGTGATAAATGTGTTTGTGCATAAATTGTGACTGGCAGTTCAAGTAGTAGAGTGATGAAAAGCGTGGCTCATCAGCAGGGGCGGATCCAGGATTTGGAAAAGGGGGTGCGTGAAATTTTTAAGCATGAAATGCTGACGACAATGAAATAGCGAGCGCGTAGCGCGAAGCCCTAACGGCTTCTAGATGGATTATAGACGCTCTGTGGTGCGATCTGGGGCAATATTTAACCACTTTAAGCAGGAAAAGTGTGCACAAAAAGTGGATTTAAAAAACAAATGTTATTGAAATGGGGGGTGGTGGGTGTGCGCCCCCCACGCGCCCCCTGGATCCGCCCCTGATCAGTAGCGGCCTGTGCTGCATTCCACTGAAGAAAATGTTGCCAAAGTTCACCATTGATTACAGTATTTTTCTGCACTTGTCTATGCAAACCTGTACCTGGGAAACACATTGATAGTGTTTGCATTAAGTGGAATGCAGCCCTAAATCCGAGGCTTGAATTTTAACTTGTTTTCTTTATTTTGAATTTAAAAATAATTAAAGCACAAGAATTAGCAAAAGAACGTACACATGTATTGTGATCATTCTAGCCTGTGTCAACTTATAGAGCAAGTTTGAGTGAGCGACTATATAGTTAACTATAGTCGACTAGAGTCCCTCGAACGATGGGTAATTTCCGTTGTTTAAGGGGTTCTAGTCTTTAACTTAACAAAACAGCTCTTTCTGATTCTCAATCCTGACTGGCTGAAACGCAGTCACATGTGTTCACTAATGTAGGCTAGTGCATGAGATTTGCACCAGCATAAACTAGACGCGCATATCAAGCTACGAGCGTGCGCGTCAAGACTACACGTAGCGGAAGGATACATGCACTGGGATGCACCTTGGCCAACTGGGAAGCAGAGCCAGGAACGTGTGACAGGGCCCTAAAAGGAAATACAAGCATTTTGTATAAAATCACCAGGGTGCACTCTGTATATGCCGGTATGAACCTATGTGCATTCCAAATTTTGCAGGCTAGGGTGTTTTATTTCGCCTTCAAAAGCGGTTCCATGTGGACCAGTGAAAGAGCAAGTGGTGAAAGAGAAGGGAGCCTTCAGAATGCATGCTCCCACAATAGGCCATCTCTCACGGGTGGGGATATTTTGTATCTGTCCTCAATAGAGAGCCTATTTGTTTTTAGTGAGAATGCACATGGGTTATTTTTTAGTAGAGAGTGATCCCCTGGGGTAAATCAGCCAACACTAGCCAGTTAGCAGGCTACTTGCGGTACGAAGTTTTTGTACTGAATTGTCAATTGGTGTCCATTATAATGGAAGAACAAATGCACACTTATTGCGCATAATTAATAATTACTTCTCACATCTCAGGTGCACAAATAATATGGATTTTTACCGCGCATTTATCCAGGGAAATCCCGATCAAGGCGCCTACATTATCATCACCCTAGGGCTCCATTAAATCACTCCATATACCATCTCAGCTTCCTGGGGAGTATACAGCCCCGGCTGCCTTAGGCGCTCAACGGCTAATATCAAACACATCAACTTTTGCTATCCTCGAGTAGCCATTTTGCTCCTGGGTGGAGAGAAGCAATGCCTGGCAAAGTACCTTGCCTAAGGGTACACACACATGTACCATGGATGGACCAGACTGGGATTCGAACCCACTACCTTTGGAACTAACCCAGTTTGAATACGGTTCACTAGACCGCTCCGCCACAGTACACCACATAGTGCAATAATTTAGTAGCAATTCTGTTTTTCTTTGTTTCTGCAGTCCCTAGCGATGCACTACGAATGGTTCCAAGAAATGTTTGATCGCATGCCCAAGGACGGTCGTGAAACCCAGTGGCGAACCCTGGGGGAACACGACACTCCAGAAACCTCCCCACTCCCTGAGAAGATGGACGATGTGTACAACCCAATGCAGCGGCTGATGGTCATGCGTGCATTCAGGCCTGATCGCATCATGCAGGCTGGAACAGTCTTCATCAATGCAGTGCTTGGCAAAAAGTAAGTTCGGGTTTGACTTGGCAATTGGGCCATGTAACGTTGTAAATATTCCTCACTTTTGTTCACATGTTTTAGTTTTTTTTCTTTCTTTTTTTTGAGATTTTTTTTTTTTAATGTTTTTAATTTTTTTTTATCGGTTCTTGTGTTTTTAATATATGTTCTGTTCCAGATTGTTTAATTTTTATTTCCCATATGTTCTTATTATGTTCTTATCATGTTCATTTCAGTTTTTTGTTTATTTCAGTTTTTTGTTTTTGTTATGTTTTGTTTTGTTTTAATTGACATATGGTTAAAAACAAAGGCATGTTTAGTTTTGGTCTCGAATAGGTATGGTCATGGACCTATTGGTCTTGATCTTGGATTGCCAGTCGTAGTTTTGGACTGCCAGTCTCAGTCTTAGTCTTGAACTGAATTGCCGTTCTCAATCCTTGTCTTGGTCTCGGACAGCTGTGAGTCTCGGACTTGGTCCTAGTCTTGGACTCTAGTGGGGTACCGTGGCCGAGTGGTTAGGGCCATTGGCTCGCAATCATGGGTGAAAACGTGGGGTTGCGGGTTCGAATTCGGCTGCGGTACCTGTGCCCTTGGGCAAGGCACTCAACCACACTTGCTCCATCCTTCGGAAGGGATGTAAAGCCGTTGGTCCAGTGTGTTAGGTAATGGTAACGCACTCTAAAGATCCCAGAGCATTCTTTCGTGAAGAGCAAGGGAATTCCCCGGTGTCTCTGGCCATTTCTAATTCTAATTCTTCATGGGTTTCCTCACGCTTACGAGTGACAGTGCAATGAGCACTATTGAGGAATCCTTGGTATGAATACCAGAAAGAAATAATAATAATAATAATAATAACTGCCAGTCTGTCTCTTTTTTTCGGACTGCCAGTTTCAGTCTTGGACTCGGGATGCCAAGTCTTGGACTTGGCCTGAGACGACCAGTCTAAATTTTTTACATGTATCTTGGTCTTGGACTGCCACACTTCGTCTTGGTCTTGTTCTCGGATAGCTTGGTCTTGAAGTTCTGTTTTGGTATTCATGAATTTTGCCAATGTTTGTGTTTTTGTCATTAACATTTCGTGTTTTGTTTTCATTCCCATTGTCATCTGTGTTCCACCAATCAGAGTCCGAGGACTATCATCAAGGTACCAAAAATAAGATTTTTGTAGACTCTGAGCAATTTGCATCACACATGACCATGAAGTAGTTAGGTACATACACAAATACGGGTCAAGAAAAATCACACTGCCCCATGAGTGTTTAATTTTGAGACGTCTAAAACAAAGGGAAGACTTTGAAACCAGCTGAACAATGAGACTCGTGTCTCCCTAAGAACCCTTTTTCTCTAGCTCTCAATTTCTGCATGGTTACACAACTGAGTAAAGGAACCAGCATAATATGGACAGAAATAAACAAATGTGCGACATGGTCTTTATTTGGATTTGATAATTATTACATTCTGGTCGTGTGTGCTATTGATTGTTCAAAGTCTCTGAGTTCTTGACCAAGTTAATTGTGCATGTATTATTATTGAATTTTTTCGTGTTTTTTTGTTTATTAACCACAACTTTCCACAAAAACTTTATCGAACATGAGGCTCATGTATTTGATTTATACCGAGCAACAAAAGAAATGCAAATTTTAATTTGAATCAAAATTTGAAAATTTCTTTTGTAATTAAGTTGACATGGAAATATTCACATACCGGTAACTGCTTTGTTATGCATGACTGCATAAAGCTTATGTGTGCTGAAAAATTCCCCCTCCCAGATTGACTGTTTTTTTTTTTTCAATCAAAATATGGAGAAATGTTTTGCGTTTCTCTTTTTTGCTCGGTATTGATGGACTGTCCAACTTGCTTTAGTGAAGCTGGAATTGCTGTTGTTGTGTGTGCAAAATTTAATGCATTTAATTCGCGGAGCAACTGCCGTATGCAAAGAGGAGTCACGGTAAACATATCCCAAGAAATTTCAGCTCCAAAAAATGAAAACTCATGTGCTTGCATTGCACCTACATGTATACATGAGCATATATAGAAACGAGTGCGCACATTTTAAAATTTTTTAAAATTCCTGTTTTTTTCTCTGAAAGATACCACCTCGTGTAGAATAACTTCATGGGATATTTGTTACCATTCTTCCAGTCACTTTGAGTGTAGGGTTTCCCCGAAGTAAGGTTTGGGTCATTGAAAACAGAGAGGGTACTTTAAGACAGATTTTTTTAAGACAGAATTTTTAAAAACAGGAACAACAGCATCACATAACAAAAAAGAAACTATTGATAAACTGCCGGCCTTGTAGAATTTTCAGCCATGTAGATGCAGTAATACTTTAGAAAAACCATAACAATTTATGCATGGTTTTTGTGTTAAGTGAATGGTAAAAAAAATTGTCTGCAGACAATTTTTTTTAAAAGCACTTCTCCCACAAAGATACCATTTTACACAGGAAAAAAAATCAAATGGTGTTTGTTACCATTGCCATCAACACTTTTAGTCGGGTTTTTCCTGTCAACTCGTGAAGTCAAATTATGGCCGGCTTTAAAACTGGAATCCTTTGCATGTCTGCAGGTACCTAGGTGAGACAGCTTTGGACCTGCCTGGCGTAGTGCGTCAGTCGACCCCGCTGAATCCTATCCTGTTACTCTACACCAAGGAAGGTGACTTGGCTGAGAGAATGTTCCATGAGTACGCTGCCAAGAAGCAGTGTAAGACCACCGTGTTGGCGCTGTCCAACTCGGAGCAGAGTGAGGAGCGAATGGTCAGGAGGTCCATACAGACGGCTATGCAAGAGGTAAGTGTTAGTAGTGGATGAAAGACAAAAATTTTGAGCAAGTCGATTCACTGGTTGAATGTCATCCTGGCCTTTCACATTAACGTGCAAGTGCAAATGCCTTTGGTTTAGTCAACTGGTTCCATGCAAAATGCTGCATCATCTCAATACGCCATGGGTACCAGTGACTAGTGCGACCATGCCCTGTGGGCTGGTTCCAAATGGACGACCAGACACGACAAACCATCATTGACTAGACTGCGTTTTGTTGAAAACAGTTGAACTATGGGTAACTATAGTCGTGAATTGAACTTGCCCTATGATGCGTCCTAGACTTGATGTCAAGTCAGTAATTGGACCGCATATAGCGTAGCCACAACGCCAAGATTGCAGAGTGCAAATGGACTGGGAACAAGTCTAGTCGACGTCTAATTACCGACTTGATATGTTCCATTCAATTCGGCTTCACCTCGTTGAATGGAACATTCCATCTTTTACCAAATAAAAATATTCCTCCCATTGCACAAATTAAAACATTCATTATTTGAATACTATCTTTCGACCACATTTTTATACATGTATTTTGCATAAAAGCACCCCAATTCGACCATTCTTATTGTGTCTCTCTGCAGGGTCACTGGGTATTGCTGAAAAACGGCCACAATTCCGCACACATCCTAAACAGCCTAGAGACGTTACTACGGGATTCCAGCACTAAACACCAGATGGGAGAGAGCAACTTCCGCGTTTGGATCTCAGCCAAGATGGATCCTGGCATCCCCGTCAGGTTGCTGCAGTTTGCTGTCAAAGTGGTCGTCGATTCACCACGGGTAAAAACTGGCACCAATGCTGCTAAATATAATGCCGGGGTCACACAATTTATGATATTCCAATTTATTTTAGTATTACTATAGTACGATTTTGACATTTAACCCAAAATTTATTGTAATCGTATCATAATCAGTCAACGACGAGAATTCTCATCGTTCGGTTGTAATCTGATTGTAACCAAATTACAATAAATTGGCAAAAAATGCGTGTGACCCCGTCTCTCAATCGTTTTACAATCCATCCCATACGCCACTGCGGCACATTCCCCAATTGATGTAATTTCTGCTTCACCATGCCTTGTGCACCTGGCTTCTCATGCACATTACATGTACGTACCGTGGGTTATACTTTTCTGTTCACGGGGCGCCAAGTGCGCTCGGCTCACTGGAACAACAAGCAGCCACATTCATGGGGAAAGCCACTGGAATTGATTATATTATACTGCATGTGTGTGTGTGACCTCACTTACTACAGGTGAATATGATTACAATCCGATTATGATAAGTTTGTCATGTGACGCCAGTCGTCGTTGGAAATATTACAATTATATCAAAATTGTCACAATCGAGTAATTACGTTTTAATCCCCAATTTGGATGTGGAAGCAAAAAGGTTGGTGTAATCACTGCCCTGCTTTATGTAATCAAATAAATTAGTTTACTAAACTTCAGTGATTTTTTTTAATGATATCCCTGGAAATATACGGGTTGAGATCGTGAAATTTCAGAATGGTAATGAGAAAAATATGACACATGATATGGTATCAAAATCTCAACACCCATGGGGAAAAATGGGAGGCTAAAAAATGTGATCTGGACACGCTCCTTTAAGGAATGTTTTTATGAGCCCAATGACCAGGGGTAACAGAAGCACCACGATGTATGTGATATGTGCGCTATATAAATATCCACATTATTATTTGTTTTATGTCTTGACAGATCATAAAGGACAGTCTTCTTCGCTCCATATCACTCATCGACACCGACGTCCTCAAGCTTAGCTCACGCCCTGAGTGGCCACCACTGCTTCATAATATCGCCATGCTTCATGCCACGGTGCGACTGCGTGGCCGCTTTAACCGCGCCGGCTGGAACCAACCGGATACCATGGATTTTGGTTTCAATGAAATCAGTGTAAGTAGTCACTCGATAAGTAATTTTGGAGAATTTTGTGGGGGAGTGTGGGCTTTGAATTTTTTTATTAAATTGCTCACACCCTGCTTTTTACAAGAAATAACATTTTGTTATGGTTTTGCAACTTATTTTTTACATGCTTTCAAATTCTTTTGTTGTTGGCTGTTAGTAATTCAATACAAAGTCAATTTGCCTTTCTGAAAAACGTAAGGAAATCTGCATTAAAATCGAGACTATATAGTACTATAAAGTGAAAACATATCAGTCTTTGTGTATTGCAAGGGTTACTGTGTCTACACTAAAACCAGTCAGCTTTTTCCCACCGCCTTAGCAATGGATGTTTCAGATTACCAGCGAATGTTTAGACCCAGTTACCTGCTGTTCACTCATTGGCCATTTTGTGGAAATGAAGAAATGTCACATTTTGTGCCCCAACTTCGTGGAATATATGTATGTCATTTCCCCAACCCCCGGTTTCCAGCAATGCTTCATTATTCCTTCCTGAGGAGGAAAATGTCAAGCTTTTTCATCGCTTATTCTTCATGTACTTTTGTGTTATAGCAAACTTTAAAAAACAATAATGGGCAAAATATTAAACTTTTAGGGTTAATCATTTCGCCATGAAAAGGAGTATACAAAAATCTGTCTTCTCTCCCCACTTGGTCCTACAGGAGGCCATCCAGGTAGCATCGACTCCCTTCAAGGATTCCCTAACACCAGACGGCAGTGAGAACCTAAAGGGAATATCCTGGATCGGTCTGCGTTACTCCATCACTGAGCTGGTCTATGGGAGCTACGTCACTGATGAGTATGATCAGACTAACCTATCAGCCATGGTTGATTACTGGGTTGGGCCCAACGCAGTCAAGAGGGACTATGAAGCCACAAAATGTAAGATCTCAATCATCCATCCTGAACTTGGTTTAAAGCGGATATCAAAGTTTTAAATGCCAACAAGGTTTTATTTTTAGTTATAGTTTATTATCCATCGAATGACAAGCACAAAATGGAAAATTCCCCCCTTTTTTTAATTTTTATGTTTATCATTTTGTAGATAATAAAGTTTATTCAGTCAATAGACCTCTCTCAGATGACGTCACTTCCTACAGATCGCCACATGTATCAGGATCTTGAGCGTAAACGTTTGTGCCGCGCATCGGCTGCGCTGTATTTTGAACAAATATTTAGCAACAAACGCTTATGTTGGGAACATTTTCTATGATGTGCGTACGCGTACCTCATAGCGTTTAATATCAGGGATGTGATTGTTCTCGTTTTTCCCGGAACTTTCTTTTGTCTCATTGGTTTGTGACAAAGATTATTCCGGGAAAAACCGGAACAAATCACATCCCTGTAATATGCAGTTGTATTTTTCCTACGAAAATGGCTGTCTGTAAAAGTGGTCCATTCAGTCAATTTTTAGTTAATCTTTTTTAGTTAAATTTAGACTAGTTTTATTTAAACAGTTGTAGTGTTACGAATTTAATAAAATAATTTAAGGTACAAAAATTCCAGAGTGAAAATTCAATGTGAAAAAGCATGCCTGTGATTATTCAAATCTACTGCCTCTACGGCTGTGGGACCAGCCAAATTTAAGGTTTTTTTTGTAGATATTTTAAAATTTATTTCTATATTCAAGAATCTGCTATTAAAGTTTTCCGACTTCTCAGTTTTGTTGATTTTGTTTTTTAACTTTCTCCTCAACTCAGTGCGATACAAACTTTCGGCAGCATTCTTCAGCAACAACATTCGTGTGTCAGCCATCATGCAGTCCTTGGAATCGATCACAAACCACAGTCTCGACGTTCCCGAAGCTTGCAACATACACACATCCACTGAGGTATAAGATCTTTCAACTGATCTTTAGAGTTTCAGACAATATTAACCGCAATTATCTGATGGAGTTCCCATTGGTGTTTTTTGGGGGGTTATACTACCACGGTTGTGCGGTAGAATAAGAAAAGTAAGTCCATTGCGGACATGCAAAGAACTAGTGTCCCTTTCAAGTTATCGTGGCCATGATGTAAAAGAAGCTTTCTACTCAGCCGTGGTAGTTTTACAGGGCTGTATTTTAGTCCAGTATGAACAGTTTCGCACTGTAAAAGTTGACCCTGCAGTAAATAATGGGCTTGCACAATGCAGGGAAGGTTTACAGCTGGGTCGCAGTAACTTGCCAGGGTAACTGGGTCAAAACATTCGCTGGGTCAAAACATTCGCTGGTAATCTGAAACATCCATTGCTAAAGCACAGGGAAACAGTTGACTGGTTTTAGTGTAGACCCAGTAACCTTGGCAACAAACAAAGGATGACTTTTTCACTTTAGTTCTCTTTTGGGTCTTTCTATAAATTAGGGGTCCAAAAGTGTGACATTTAGTGTCCCCCGTTACACCTGATATGTGTTATTTTTCGTACAAAAATCACTGAATGGCCTTTAAACCATTTTGTATGAATTGTACTTTATGTACTCACTCTTTGAGATGAAAAGTATTTTTAAAATGTGTCCTGAATTTACAAAAACAAGATGTAAAATGTAACGGGGGACACCAACATTGGACCCCTAATTTATAGAAAGACCCTTTTACTAGAAAACTGCAAAACCACCCACACATGTCAGATTATTATGAACATTAATTTTGAATATCATGATTTTTCTTGATAGTGTTAGTGCAATATATCCAAGTGTTGTACCATTTCAGACACAACTGGGTGATGATCAGTACGTCTACACTCGTCTTAACACCATCCTAGATTCAATGCCTACATCGAGCACGCTCAGTCACGTTCTGCAGCCCCGCCCACCAACGCCTTTTAACGGTATGTTGCAAGGGACAATTCACATATTGTATACAAGTTATAGTTGTCGGTAAATAATTATAAAAAAAAAAAAGCAAATATACAAATATGATCGTTTGGGTTTATAATCTTCATAAGTTGAAAGATGGAATTGTTCCATTGATCATGTGACCATACACACAAAATATGCCGTGCACGTGTATGGCTGCAACTGCTTACATAGGAAAAAAAAACACGAAATAAAAACACAAAACAATTGGTAGGCCTACAAAATAAACATGTTAATGTTTTACACTTGTAAAGTATCACAAGAAGTTCACTTTCAAGATGATGATTTGTATCTGGGGGGGTGGGGGGATGTATCTGGGGGGGGGGGGGGGGGGGTGGGGGGGGAAGCTTACAAAATGGGCCAAATACCTAATTCACACCAGACACATGAGACCAGCGAGTTACAGTGGAAAATATGCCTTGAATACCTCTGCCTATCTTGAACTTTGGATACCTCCAAATTGTTATGCATTCCATTGAGTTTCGACTTAACCAGAGTTTACTGTAAAACACTTACTATTCGTCTATGACAGGTCCGTCAGTTGCCAGTGTGAATGGTGGTTCCATGAGCCCCACTATAGCCAACATGGGCATGTACGCCAGCGCCAGTATCTCAGCAGTACACAGCAGGAAGGAACTGGAATTATGGGAAGTGTGCCACACGATGCTCAATAAGGTGCCCAGGGGTTGGAACAGGGTAAGCATGCAACGTCATATTTAACATGGGGAAAGAAATCTGGATTTAACCCTATAGCACACGCTGGTAACAAGTAGTGTATCTTTAATAAAGATAATATACATGATTGGTAAACTGTTACAAATAGTTTTATCCCCCTGTGTTTCTTGACAGGATTATGTGGCTGAGCGAGTACGCAAGACTGGCGGGGACACGCCCTTCAACCGTTTCATTCTGCGAGAGTTTGACCTCATGATCAAGCTCCTTGCTGATATTAAGATGTCTCTGCAGGTACGTCAGGCTTGATGAAAACTCCATTGTATCATTAGCAGATGAAACATTTTGAATTTCTGGAACTCGAAGAATGTTGGTAAACTAGCTTGCGGACATTTCAGCTTCATTGCAGTGTTTCGGAAACCTTCAAAATGCATGCATGGTTTTTGTAAATAACTGAATGCTAAAATTGTTTTTAAACATTTTCAAGTTATGCTATGTTTACACCAAAGCACGACCAAGTTAGGGTCGACTTATGAGTTGTAAAATTATGTATTTCTTGGACTCGTGAGTGGTCATGAAACTTTTGTCAAGGGGGCGACCGAGAAAGTTTCCTGACCGTTTTGAACCGTTCCATACGGTCGGGGAACTTGTGCCGAGCGATAGCGATTCCCCCCGAGTTATTGCGAGTGTTCAGGACTAACTTACGACCTTCTGACAAGTAACATAGGAGCAACTTAAGATCTTGCCGACTAACTCCTGAGGAAATGCCATTTTGACAAATTTTTGTTCGTAAATCACTCTCAAGTCCCTCAGGATTTCGGTGTAAACAGGGTATTACTGAAGACTTATATCACCAGCAATGTCCCACTCTCTAAACATTTATTTGCATTCCTCTAACAGAAACTAAAAGCTCTGACAGAGAAGCCAACAGAAGTCTTTGGCGACCAGATGTCAGAGACACTGATCTCCATCGCGGATGACATCTACCACCATCGGATTCCAGCTCATTGGTGTGAGCTTGCTGGAGACTCCATGCCTCCGTCTAACTGGCCCCTAGGGCAATTCTTGAATGACCTCTCCATGAGGTGTCAACATCTGGAACGGATCATAATACAGGTGAGCCTAGATCTTAAGTCACATCATAAGCTATGTTGTAAGTTACCTTACAAGACTCTATCCCTCCTTCCAACTGGCCCCTAGGGCAGTTCTTGAACGATCTCTCGTTGAGGTGTCAGCATCTAGAACGGATCATAATACAGGTGAGCCTAGATCTTAAGTCACATCATAAGCTATGTTGTAAGTTACCTTACAAGACTCCATCCCTCCTTCCAACTGGCCCCTAGGGCAGTTCCTGAAAGATCTCTCGTTGAGGTGTCAGCATCTAGAACGGATCATAATACAGGTGAGCCTAGATCGATCGTAAGGACAGATTACATGATTGGATCTTTTAAAAACAAAAGCAACAATAATGTTGGTAGAAATTCCAGCCACATAGATGCGGTAATACTTCAGAAAACCTGAAAAATCCTTGATAATTTCAACATATTAGGAATGTGAGTTTGGCACATAATGGCAACATTTTATGGATGGTTAGTGCCACACCGTAGCATTAATTGGGTCGTAGTCTGCATAATATGTAGTATCATCAATGTATATGCAATTAAACACGCTAACAACTTTAATGTTTTCCTGTAAAAAATGAAATTGGTTCTGAATGGAATCGCGTTTCTTTTTTGGAAACGGAGTCGACTTAGAAAATGCTGGAGTCGCCCAAGCCACGTCACAACTCACATCGATAGTCACAACTGTAACAACATGGGTCAATTTATCATCCCATTCTCTGTCCCACAGGGTCGCGATAAGTTCCCTGCCTACTGGCTGGGAGCCTTCTTCCATCCCAAAAGCCTCCTAGCTCTACTTCGCCAAGATGCTGTCAGGGCATACGCCAGTAACACTGCCCAGGTTGAACCCTTCGTCTTCCAAACTGAGATCACTGCCAGAGACAAGGACCATGTAAGTGCTTGTATGGTATTAAAGGAGTGTGCCCAGATCACATTTTTCAGCCCCGCAATTTTTTCCATGGGTGTTTAGATTCTGATACCATATTATTTGTCATATTTTTCTCATTACCATTCGAAAATTTTGCATTCTCAATCCGTATATTTCCAGCGATATCGTCCATTTCCATACGGCACATTGATCAAACAACAAGTGGTTGCTAATCCACGATAAAACAATTGCCGATTGAGCATTGCCGGACCTCACCGGTACTGTAGAATATTTTCTGCAAGCACTACCTCTTCCCCTTAAAATAAGCAGAAGTGAGCAATTGAAACTTCATAACACTCATTGTTCTCTGATAAAAATACAACTCCATGTTAAGTTTTGCCAATTTACTCGATTTGAAAATGCTGTGTGTTTGCGTCACTCTTCCCCCCACAAAGATAACACCAAATGGGTTTGCTTCCTTGTTTAAATTGGACATTCCAAATTTTTGTTTTGCTTCCTTGTTTAAATTGGACATTGCAAATTTCCTGTTTTCTTTCGATGGATAGTACTTTAGGGAGATATTTCAAATGATTGTTAAAGGTTAGAACGAAATCATTTTTTTTTAAAATCTGGTCACGCTCTTTTAAATTTGATAAAGTGACTTTGATACTTTTCCTACATAACATCTATGTAGGTGAGAGACCCACCCCAGGAAGGTATGTTTGTCTACGGTATTTACATCTGGGGCTGCACATGGGAAAAGACGACCGGGGAGCTCCAGGACACGCCCCCTCGGCACGGCCCCACGCCTCTCCCCATCGTCCACGTCCTCAGCATGCCGCAGAGTGAGAAGCCTGCCCTCAACGACCCGCAGAAAGCTGCCGAAACATTCAACTGCCCCGTTTACCCAACGCGGGTCAGCTCTCGGGAAGCGCTGTTCACGTTGGACGTGAGGCATGATAATGTCCTGGCTGTCAAGTGGGCTCTGCGTGGAATGGCAGCTACCGTTAGGCCGTACTAGAGTGATTGATGGGGCATCATGGCTGAGCGGTCTGGTGAATCAAACTCGAGACCTTCGTGAATTCTGCAAGTTGCGGGTTCGAATCCGGGTCTGCCCACGGCATCAATTGCCTCAATTGCCTCTCTCCACCCAGGAGGAAATGGGTACCTGTGAGGGTAGTGAAAGCTGATGTGTTTGATTTACTCCCCAGGGAGTTGAGAAGGATTAAGGAATGATATTATTGAGCGCAATGAACAGGGGTAATAATATGACAGCGCCTTGAGCATCCTTGGGATGGATATATGCGCGATATAATTATGGCTCTATTATTATCATTTTCATTAAATAAATTTTCATGAAATAAATTTATGAGGTCGTAGTACACTTTTGACCAGATAAAGGTTCAACGATTATTTTGGGGCCTCGGGGTATTGTGTAAATTGCACATGCATCTTAGTTTTTACTATAAACACCAGCAACATTCTTTAGTGTCGGCCGAACGGTTAACTTCAAAGAATTGCGAACCGGTTTCTGAATTGACCGTAAATTCCCATCCTTATTAAATATCTTCCATTAATTAAAAAGGTTTTCTAAATACAGCACCATAAAATTGTAGTACTGAATTTTTATTTGACGTGTGTGTGTGGGTGCGTGTGTGTGATATAGTTTATGTAAATAATAGGCCTAAAAGTATTCAAGTCAAAAACAGTTTATTTACTGATGAAAACTGAAATCTTTTATAATCTTTGATTCGTTGAAATTATACATTTGTTATGAAAATTAGTTCAATTTTAACATCCTAATTCTTGAAATTCCACCTGTAGTGATTGTAGTTTTGGAATATTTTTGGTTAACTCGTAATTTTGTTAGCATCCGTCCAGTTTTTTTGCATTAGAACTGAGATCAGGCTGGTTTAATTTTATCACTGATTATCGCTGATTGATAAAATTTGTGAATATTAGGCCAACAAAAACTAACTATGTTTAGCTTTCAACCCTGCTCGTCAGTTATTTTTTCAAAAACACAATGCACTTAGAAGCTGCTGTTGGCAGCAGTGGGGGCTCGAACTTCACGACTACATCAATGTTGCCGTCTTTTCCTGGTACTTTTGGCCACAATGCCCCTGGAATTTCGGCAGTAAATACTGTTAGCTTGATATCAACTTGACTTTATTGCTTGGAATCCACTTTTAAAAAAATTAAAAATTGGGTGGAAAAAGCGGTGCAGTTTCAGTTAATGATTCCATCCTAACTCCGCCCTCAATTATGTTATGGTATTATACATTCCACATCATTTCTGCCAAACGTTTACAAGTTGTAGAGAAATTATCCTAGATCTTGGTTCTATATATATGCGAAATACTGTAAATATTGCATTGTATTTGAATGCACTCTCTTTATCCGTCCATATAGCATTGCATTGCCAGAAGGTTGATATGTTTAGTAATAAATGTTGAAAAAACAAGCTGTAGAGTTTGCCATCCTGACTTTTTGTTGCCTAGAATTGGACGTGGGAAAAATTGTTGTGCATGTTGTCTGATTTTTAACACCTCATGCTGCAGCAACGATGAAAGAAACATCTGCTAGACTGCCGAAGTGTGACGTGCGTTGCCATGGCGATTGGATCTAAACTATCATGGCCGTCGGGAAAAGTGCCATTGGAAAAGCACTGGGACACGGTTGAGTGATTTTTAGTTTAGATCCAATTGCCTAGGCAACCAACAAAAGGTGACGTATTCACTTCGGCAGTCTATAGGTGAGGTCACAAACATTTGTGTGCGTTACGTTTTGTTAGTGTTACAGATCTGTTAACGGATCTGTTATCTTAATCAGAATTGTGACCTCAAACAGCTTGTTAACAGGATGTGTTGGTGTTGAAAGTCGTACATAAAACCGCAAATTGCAGTGAGTGAGGGTGCAATTTTGTGTGTTAGTGTAACAGATCTGTTCAGTAACAGATCTGTTAAATCGTCGTCTCGGGAAATCGTGTTAGTGTAACAGATCTGTTAACAGATCTGTTGACTTGGCGTCTTGGAAAAAGTCAAGGCGGTAGGGTTCTGCACGACTTTCAACACTAACCCTAACATAGAATTGTGACCTCCGATCCGTGTTACACGAGCTTATAACCACGATAATGTGATTGAAATTTGTGGAATCTTCACGGAGCCAAAAAAAGTCTCAATTGTGGGTAGAATGCAAGACCCAACACATTAAAGTTGTGCTGAAAACCGAAGCTCAATTTAGTGAGAAGTTATAAAATATTCAAAATTAACACCACCCACTTTGTTCAAATTAACTTAACGCAACAGCTTGTGAGACAGTAGGCCTACATGTAATATTATGTAAGGCGCGAAGTCAAAATAGAAACGGTCTGTGTACCGGGAAACTGTACATAAACGATACACCGTTGCACGGTTTTGAGTGAGCAAGCAAACGGTTCAGCTGGTCTGGCCAAACGGTAGATAACTGGCAGCAACTCACCCGTGTTCGCTGAACAATAGAGAGATCGGATTACATGCCTTTGCTGGCTGACAAAGTAGCAGCCTTTGTTCCCTTCATGGAGACGGCTAGTTGTAAACCTGTCAATCATGGACCTAGCCAGCAAGAGGAATTAACTCGAACCGTTTACCGGTATACAGACCGTTTGTATTTTAACCTCGCGCCTAATAACATTGTCATCGCCGTGGCATTTTATCAGCGGTGTTTCATTAGTTTCATTAATTTTTTCATTTTTGCCGACAGTACCATGATTTTACCGACAAAATATGAATTACATCATATATGGGAGGCAAAAAAGTGGGTGGTGCAGGGGAAAAATTGATATCTATTGCCTCAAATTTAATTAGTTCGCTTGTTTTTCGTTTCATCATTCTCACGGATTACATGTATCTTCAGGTAAGTTTGACACTTACAGTGCATTGCGTTGGACACTGCTACTTGTATACATTTATTTTGTAACCATGCATTGAGATTACATGTATTTTAAATGGAGACACTGCCTTGAACATTCTGAGTAGGTGATAATAAAACGATGCATACATCTCTTATTTTATAAGTTTTAAAACTACAGTTCGCATTACATGTAGGCTACACAATGTGTTCCACTGAGTAATGTATACAACTGAGTACATTTCTACTGAATCCATAAAGTCACATTCTCGTGCATACGAGAGACAGTTCGTGGAAATTTTTTTCAGGTGATGTTCCTTTATATGTATGGGCTCCGTACATTTCAGATTTGTTTATTAAAAAAACTTGGTTATACAAAATCCGAAACTCTAATGGAGATTCAACACGAAGATACGTAGTGAGCCTCTTTAATGACTGTTTGGTTTCTGGCGATCTGTGAAGAGAAGTTAATACTCAATAGACACGATGACGAACAGAAAGACGATGCCTGACACATCCTACAACAAGCACTAATGTTTTGTGTGTAGATTCAGAAGGGTTTGGACCACCACTACCGGAATTAAAACACTTGGTGTTTTATATGTTAGTGTTTTTGCTCTATTATATCTAGTTTGCAAGTATTTTTCTTTCTATCTTTCCTGTCGGGCAACTTGTTTATGTGTGGTTTCCGCAAAGCGCATGCAAATAGTTCGTGCAAAAACAAAACACACTGTTTGGTGGCTCTGAAAGTACATTTAAAATGTAATCGTCATACTTTTCATATTCATGCGTGCATTTTTTACTTTACATAGTATAGAAAATTATATATCAAGGAATGAGAACGCTGGAGAAAGCGTTACAGCTACACCAGTTTGATTTTTTTTTTACACTCAAATTACGGAACACAATTAAATTTTACTGCTCTTACAATCGCAAAATACCAAATGCGACAAAAAAAATGCACGTTTTGGTGTATCTGCAAACTCTTTTCATATCATTAGCTATATGATATGAAGACAAAAAAAAAACTACTGTATGAGCAAAGTTTCTGTCTAGTTTTTCGGTTAATACGTATAAAGTTAAACTCGTGTTGGTACCAAAAGTATTTGCCTTAGCATATAGATAGACCCTTTGGATGGGCGGACATGACAGAGGGCAGTCACATTGTCAGCGTGCGTCATGCACGAGTATAGGCACTATTGTTACATCAAAATATGAAAACCTGCCCCCCTCCCCCGTAATGGCCGCCGGTGCAAATGGTCTAATCTCCCTTTCTGAACTTGCCCACACAACCCTTGTTTGTGATGTCTGCGTACACTGTTTCCTCTTCTTCTCGGATGATGGCCCCAACTTCTCCCCTCCTTAGGTCCAAGTCGGCGTACACTAGCCCTTCTACGTTCCTTTGCTGCCTGTTTTCCCTGCCGTTCTCCGGAGGTTCATCTGCCGGTTGGGGTGGGACTTCAGGGGCCGACTTGGCCCGGTTTTTGGAGAGGTGGTATGGCGTCACAAGAGGTGGTTTTGCGGCGCCGGTCGCAAGGCGTGTTGGACCCGAGGAAGGCTTGACGGATGCGGTCGGCCTTTGGGCCGTGGCGCCCGGGTCGTCCTCGAATATTATTTTCGATGTTTTGGTCACTCCATCCTTGGGTTCATTTGCAGCATTTTCTGGATTCCGAGGGGTGCTCTTTGCAAAGACGCCACCGAGTGTCTTGGTTTTAGCGGCCCGTTTATCAGGTACGGCGTACAGAGCCTCCGAACCCTTTCCTCCGATTTCTCCCTCTGCCACGTGTGGACCTTTCACCGGTTTGGTCGCGGCAATGGGAGAAATTATATCGAGAGTGCTGTAAGCATGTTCAGTTCCTGACTGTATGTCTTGTGTCACTTCCACGATTGCCGATGTCTGTTGGGATTCGGCCGAGTTGCCCGGGGCTGCTGATCGCGTGGTGGCTGGACCAAGATCGAGCTGCGTCTCGGCGCTACCCGTCACACTGGTGCACGGTCCACTGACGGGACTCGTTTGAGGTCCGCAAGAAGGGTCGGTGTTTGGTTTCTGACGATCTTTGAGGAGAAGCCAATACACGAGAAATGCGATGACAAACAGCAAGACGATGGCTGACACACACCCTCCAACAAGCACTAATGTATTGTTGATAGATTTTGAAACACCACTGTCGGAATTTGATGCTGTGGGGATAGGTTTAGGAACCGTGGGTTGAACTCGGGGCTCATCAGTTTCACTGCTGTCAGTTCCAACTGATTCGTCCCACTGAGTATATGGCGGCTGTGATGTAATTATGGCAGGCTCGGTCGTGGTCTGGGCATCAACTATCAACAAGGCAGTTTGTCTCTGCAAGGTTAACGAAGTGTTGCCCCTGAACAGCTCACACGCCACTCGACTGCCGTTTTGTTCCGTTTTGAGAGAAGATATGGTAAGGTTCATCCCAGTTAATTTGAAGGTGCTAGAAGTTTGTATTCTTTTCCAAGGTCCACCGGTTGATATGAACCAAGCATATGAGTCATTTGTTTGACTATGAGCCTCGCAGCGGAACGTAGCGCGATTGCCTTCTCTTTTGGTGCGAAGAGTCGGATTGACGGCCGTGTTTATCGTGTCTACAACGGTGAGAGCCGCGAAAGATGAATCTTGCCATCCTTTAGGTTGGAGAAATGAATAGACATGGCATCTGTACCCTCCTGCATCACCTCGTTCGGCACTTTGTATGTGCAGAGCCCACTTGGAATCTAAGGATGAGACCGTATATCTCATCGCACTCTCAGTATTGGAGAACGTGTGCGTACTGGACATGCAGTAGGAGAGATTAATCAGGGTTCCGTTTGAAGCTCTGCGTTGCCAATGAATTACGTAATTTGTAGTGCCGCATTCTGTATGAACTACGGCAAGCGTACAACTCAATGTCACGTTATCTCCTGTCACGGCCAATGTATTCTGTGGCTGTTTCGAGAAGAAGACGTTGCAGCCACCTTCATGCACAGACACAAACACTATCAAAATCATCAACAGCACCATGGTGGCACAGTGATGAGGTTATACACACTATCAAAGCTAGAAAACGTCTTGTGACAAGGCCTTGCGTCGATCCTGATCCAGCGCAATTCATATCAATGTCCATCTATACCGTATACACGGATGCCTGATATAATTATAGACACGGAAGTATTGGCATTTTATATGTTATATTTTGGCTCGGTGATGTGTCTGGTTTTTAGCTATTTTTCTTTCCTTTCTTTCCTGTCTGCTTGGCAACAGAAAGAAAACAACAACACGCCAGTTTTATTGCAGATGCAGTGTCAGTGATAGGCCTATAGGCTAACCAAATTAACATTTCCGTCTACCGGCATCCACGCGGTCAAGTAGAGACCTGAAACCCATTCATTTACTATGGTGCCTGATCATATCGATAACAGGAAACAACTAAATATTTTATTAAAGTAGTATGGGCCTCATCGGGATTTGAACCTGATAATGACCCCTGAATCTCCAAGCTCATGCAAACGAGCCACCATATATGCCTCGATAACTCAGCTGTACACGTGTACAGAGCAGTTGCCCAGAGTGAGTGTGCGAGTGCTCACGGTTCGTGATTCGGTTTTAGCAGAATTGAACCTCGTGATCTCGCATCCACAACATCCGCGGGGCAACGATCGCGACATGGTCATGAGTGGTCCTGTATTCTACACCTGATGTGGGGAATAAAGATGGCGACGGCATGATAGCTAGAGGTCTATAATTGCTTCTGTACGAACTACATGTATGCAAGCTCAATGATCGGGTGGTTATGGGACGTGTGCCAAGTTTGTTGGAGGTCGCGGGTTGGGTCATGAACGACGTGGGGCTTTTAGCTTAATATCGGGAGAAAAACACTTAGTAGCCTATATAACGCTCCCCGCACAGGGTAAATACATTCCATTTAAACGCAACAGCAGGCTACATAGCCTACATGCGCTTTGCGGAAAACAACAAATTAGTGAATAAAGGGAAGAGAACGAAAAATCTCGGGGTGACCCGGGGAAGCTAAACGAACGCACAGTGGACGCGGCTGCGATTTCTGAGGACTCGTACCCAGACCTCTGTGTGTTCGATCTATACGATAAGTTTATGGTGATCAGACTACTGTCAAGGAAGCGTAGTTCACGAGTTGCAACTTTGCTGAAGGTTATTATTATTATTATTATCTGGTATTCATACCAAGGATTCCTCAATAGTGCTCATTGCACTGTCAGTACTCGTAAGCGTGAGGAAACCCATGAAGAATTAGAATTAGAAATGGTCAGAGACACCGGGGAATCCCCTTGCTCTTCACGAAAGAATGCTCTGGGATCTTTAAGTTTAGAGTGCGTTACCGTTACCTAACACACTGCACTGGACCAACGGCTTTACATCCCTTCCGAAGGATGGAGCAAGTGTGGTTGAGTGCCTTGCCCAAGGGCACAGGTACCGCAGCCGGATTCGAACCCGCAACCCCAAGTTTTCACCCATAGACCTTATCGCTAATACCGCTTGGGCGAGTTTGCACAAAAGCACAACTGTATTATGGGAAGGAAAACGGGGCAAAGTCTGCCCCGAAAACCTTCCCACAATACATTGCTGCTTTTGTGAAAACTCACCCAAGCGGTATTTGCGATAAGGTCTATGATTGCGAGTCAATGGCCCTAACCACTCGGCCACGGTACCCCATGGTTTAGGCCTACATAATATCATTTCCAGGCTACAAAACTAGTACAAAACTACATGTAGGCCTATACCTGTACCACTTCAACCATTTGTGAAACGTAAAAATGTGACGTGCCACCAACAAATTAAGAATCACAAAATCGCTGCCCAGATCAAGATCCAGTAACTAGGCGCAGGCATGGGATGTTGGTAAAACGCGGAACGGTGGAACGGAACGCGGAACTGTTCCATTCCACTGTACCGTGTTCCGCAACCTATTCCACCATTCCACCCTTTTGTTCCCACCCTTCTGTTCCACCCTTCCGTTCCACTGGAAGTTTTTCTTAAGAAATCTGTCAACAATCTTTCACATAAATTTTTTTTTTTAAATCGGATTTCTTGAAAACTTTGGTATTTTGTTCGTATACATTGAACAAAGATTTTAAGGAATTACCTCCTGGAATCAACACATAATGTAATTTTAAGATATAGCCTACTTCCCACTTGCACTTTTGTCGCAAATGTTGCTTTTCTGTAGAAAAATCACGTTTTCTTCTTCAAAAATTGCCTTCAGTATAATGCACAAGATAACCATTCACGCGCGCGCGCAGCGCCCTCTGTTGTCGCGCTTATGCACAGACCGCTCGCCACGTTGTTTTGTGCATTACTTTATGCAGTAATTTTATCATTTATTTATCTCGGAAATGCAACATTTGCGACGGAAGTGTCAGTGGGAAGTATATCTTAGAATTGAATAAGCTATCGATTCCAATCACCCAAATCCGTGTTCAATGTATATTGAAAATAAATCCAAAACTTTACCTGGCCTTGATATCTTTCTCCCATCATAACTTTGATTTTGTTGTCATGTATACAAGTAACATTGAACACGGATACCATAACTTCTGTATGAAGTGAAGAATCAATTTCAGTTTCGTTACAAGCAGAATTGTACTGTGGGAAGGTTGTCGGGCGGACTTTGCCTGGTTTTCCTTCCCACATTATAGGTCTACTTTTGTGCAAACTCACTCAAGCAGTAATGCATAGTTCCGACCTGTCAATCCACTGATCAAGCCGAACCTGCCGACCAATCACAACGGAGCTAGCAGACAGTGCCCACATAGGTCAAAGTGCATTGCATCACAAACAATCACACAATTTTTCTGCCCATATACAGTTTGTACATGTATGTATACAGTGATCCGGTTGAATTTTGTTTTCAATGTCGGGCGATTCGCTGTTCAAAGGTAGGTAAGCCCATTTTTATGAATATATGGCATCCTAGCCCTACAAATAGGGATGTAAATAGCTCACTTTTGAAATCTGACTTTTTACACTGTCGCCATTACAGCCCTACTTGAGGTCCGTACGACAATACCAAGTCTCAAACTGCTCAAATCTGACAAAGTTTCACTACAAATATCGTCCGAAGCACATCAGACCAGAGCACTTTCACATACACCATTGTAATCCTGAGAGTCTAGTGTTTCATAAAATAACGATAACGCTTAGGGAATCGTCAATTTGGCCATCTACGGTGTCTTGAAACATTGGACAAAATTCGGACAACGTTCTGAGCTGCATGCCCTGGGCGACGCCATTTTAGCTGATATGCTGGACGCGTGGTGGCGCTTCTCGGTCAAGGAGCCCGGCTGTGCAATATGCATAATTCATATTGACGTCCGTGGGTTTATCCCAGCTGACAAGTACGTCACTCGCACAGTTCGATAACTAGCTGCACTGCGCGCGTGACGTATTACCAGCTGGGATAAACGCATGCGACGTCAATATGAATTATCCATATTGCACAGTTAGCCGGGCTCCTTGACGTCTCATGATCGAGAAGCGCCAGCATATCAGCTAAGATGGCAGCGCCCAGGGCATGCCTGACAGAACGTTGTCCGAATTTTGTCCAATGTTCCAAGACGCCGTAGATGGCCAAATTGACGATTCCGTAAGCGTTACCGTTATTTTATGAAACACTAGACTCTCAGGATTACAATGGTGTATGTGAAAGTGCTCTGGTCTGATGTGCTTCAGACGATATTTGTAGTGAAACTTTGTCAGATTTGAGCAGTTTGAGACTTGGTATTGTCGTACGGACCTCAAGTAGGGCTGTAATGGCGACAGTGTAAAAAGTCATTTCAAAAGTGAGCTATATATACAGCCCTATTTGTAGGGCTAATGGCATCCCTGCATTACTAGCCCTTTGCTCAGTGTGTGCTACGGTAACTGTCGACCCTAAAACATAAATACCAATCTCAGAACTATGCATTGTGATAAGGTGTGTAGAAAGCCCAACTCTTAATTCTCATGTGCGATTACTACAGTCATAACGGTACAAGTATGTATCTAAAAAACTGACCCTGGGGACTAGTTACTTATTTTGCTTTATATTACATTAGGATACCAGAATGTGCACTGCATCAGTGGACCCTCATGCAGTTAGTTTTCTGTTCATGTAGAATAGCCTTTTCTGGTGAAGATGTCGCTCCGAGATCATTGTGGTCGACTCAGCTCGGACAAAGTCACGGAAAGAAAGGTAAAATGTGGCTTCAAATTTATACCCTCAAGAAATCAAGCCAGTGGAGCGGTACACTTTTTGCATAAATTAATGTTGGCTCCGCCCTGTCCTATGTTGTAACTTGTACTCTGGACTGTGGTTGGACACATAATGTGACACCAAAGTAAGCGGCCGTTTTAGCAACGAAAAGAGCTGCGTTATTTAATTTAAAAATCATGTAATTCAGCCACAGGATATTCATTCCAAAATACTTGTGAACTGGATAATTGGCTTTTTCGCTTAGCGCGAAAAAGCCTTTGAAATCGTTCTGATTTTTTTTTTTCCCCATTTTTTTCTTCTGATTTTTTCCCCATAGACATAACGCATAGGTGTCCTGCCCACTTTTTTAGGTTGTTCCCAAACTTCGATCTTAACCAAACTTGGTCACATCAAAGACATAGTATAAGAGGTGTGCACCCAAGAACGACTTCATTGTGACGTCATCAGTGAAGTCATTATAATAGTTTAAAAATGCCTAAAAAGCCGAAAATTACCAAAATATGCCAAAACCACGTGACGCAGGGTCTTCATATTTAGCAGACATATAGATCAGATTCTGGCCTACAATGTTCTTTGTGTAGGCATTTTCATCTGACCCTTCCTTCCTGGGTCAATCGAAGGTCAAAGTTCAGCCAATTCAAAAATCACATTTTTTGTATTTTTGTTGTACTTATGAAGCAATATTAGCTATTAAACTACGTTTGATCTTTATAAAACTAGGTACAGGCATGGGCCCCATCACAAACTTCCACCACCATGTAGAACATCACCATGACGTCAATGATTACGTAATTATAATTATTTAAAAATGGCAAAAAAGTGGATTTTCGTCATAAAAATTAGCAAAAAATGCATTTCGTAAAATGTTTCCCTCTATAAAACCACATGACCCAGGGTCTTAATATTTAGCAGACATTATAGATCAGATCCTGGGCTACAATTTGCTTTGTGTAGTCATTTTCATCTGATCCTTCCTTCCTGGGTCAATTGAAGGCCAAAGTTCAGCCAAGTCAAAATTTGCGTGTATGGCAGTAGGCCATCACTTAATAAAAAGTCTTTAAATTACCCTTTTTATAGCAGTGTTTGCGCAAGTTAGCCCAATGCTTATAGAGCACGTCGATTATCAAACATGTCTGTGTTGTTATAACATTAATCACGTCATCAATCCTTAAAAGGTAACACATTAAAGGTAAACATTTTTTAAGTTACATAGTTGATATGCTAACAACATCTAATTTTGCAAGGTAAGCATGCTAATTTTTTAAGTTAAAAAAATGCGAAAAAGCTCTAGTTTGGTTTGGTTTTGGTCATACAGAATATTCGATTGGGTAAAATGCTATTTGAACATTTGATGGAAGATCAAATATTCGATTCGTTTGGCACATCGCTATCAAATGGTAAGTACTTTATATAAAAGATCAAGGAAGTAAAACAAGTAAAATCACAGTGGATGTCATCAAAAGTCCGGAAATGTTTTGTTATTTTGACGAAGTTACAAGGTACTTATTTTTAATAAAACTAATTCCGTATCCTGTTTTGCGATTAAAGTTTTCTTTGATGCAGTGCCTTTGACCCAGAATATGCCATTGACAGAATTTCAAACAAGCACAATTTTCTTTGATTTTTTTTCTTTTTCAAATTAAATGTGGTTATAAATGTCTGTTTAGAGCCCAAAACATCATTAGCATTGACCCAAGAAACATTGGACAAGAAACACCAGACTAAAAGTGTTTATTGAGCCCCCTTCGAACACGTGCAAATACGCCATTTTGGGAGTCAAATAATATTGAGTCATTGTGGAAGCGATGTGCGTGCGCGCTGTGTGTGTCTCTGGCGGGCGTAACACGTTTTAATTCACCAATGGGCGCCTTAGCATTGCGCATTACACGTGCTATGGACACACACAACGTGCACACACATTGCTTCCACAACGACGTGGCATTATTTGACTCCCAAAATGACGTCATTGGCACGAGCTCAATAGCAGTGGTGACAAACACCCATGTAAAATGGTTCCTTTGTAATGTTTGTGGGAGAAATTGCCAACTGAAGGTGCTTTTTTTTTACCATTCATTCAACACAAAAACCATGTGTGGATTTTTATGGTTTTCTTATTAAAGTATTACTCCATGCATGTGGCTGAAATTTCTACAAGGCAGTTTATCAACATTATTCTTTAGTTATGTAATGCTATTGTCGCCCCCTCCAACTCCCCCTTTTTTTGGTGTTTTTTTTCTATTTAAGTTTTCCCATAATCTGTCTTTAAAGGTGGTATACTTGTTTGGTAAACTTAAAAACGGCATGATTTCCACTGGTAATTGGAAGCATAGGTCGAGAAAACTACCTTGTAGAAATTTCAGCCACATAGATGCAGTAATACTCCAGAAAACCTGAAAAATCCAAATACGGTTTTTGTGCATGAATGAATAGCTCTAAAAAAAGATCACCTCCGGGCGATCATTTTGTAATTTTTCTCGTGAATGGGGGCAATTCAGGATGAATAGTTAACAGGATGATGACTACCATTACCATCTTGATAACAAGTAAGCTTAAAGATAGTATACATGATTGGTAAACTGTTACAAATAGTTTTATCCCCCCGTGTGATTGAAGATATGCATGATTAAAACCAACCTGAGCAAAAACCAGCTCCGTACTTCGTCTAACTTTTGAGAAAACAGTCAAAAAAGGGTTTGCAGTCAAGTTAGTCTTTGGTCACATTTTGTCTTCTTCATTTGCTGATAACTCTTTTGCGTTTAAATTCTCAGAAGAGCATCGAGTCTCTGAAACAGGAACTGAAGCAACAGAAAGTACAGCATCGACTGGACCGCAAAGTGGATAAGCTGGGTTGGGATAATGTCTTCAGAGCTGTGTGTGAATACATGCAGAAGGAAACCGAGTATCTAAAGAAAGACAAAGGAGGTATGTTGGTGTTGGCAGTGAGACAATTTTTCTTTTGTTATTCGGACCTTGTATGCAGGCCCGTCTGATAATGGCCCTTGCCATGTGGGTCGAGCCGTTATCAGCGTCCAGGTGCCTAGCCAGTTATGTACAGTTTAACCCTTTCCTTACCAATGTCGAGTTTACTCGACCACACAACACATTATGCTTCCATACCATGGTCGAGTTTACTGGACCACTGACCTCCTACGTTTCCACACATTTGCCCATAAATGTGGTACACAATAAACAGGTGCCAATAAACAATGCGGTATGCCCCTTAGGCCATTCAAAATAATCAATGTTTTTTTTCCCCCCAAAATTGTTTTGACCCACTCACCCACCCCAAATATCGTATACACCAATCCGGTAATAAGGTCTTCTTCCCTGTATATCCGCCATAGCTGGGGGGCTTCCACTGAATGAACTGTATGTTTTTGTTGTTGCTGAAGCTGCATTTGTTTACTTCGAACAAGTTGCGCGTCTTTGTAGGGTTGTGTGCGCGCGAAGGCGGGCGCGTCGCGTGTACGCAAAGGCGGGCGCGTTGCGTATACGCGAAGGAGGCTCGTTCGTGCATGTAATGGATGAGCGCTTTTCGTTCTAACAGCAACACAAAACGCACAGCCCATGCACTGGACGCCCCTCAGCTATGGCGGATATGCAGGGAGGAGATATTAGTTACCGGATTGGTGTATAGGCCTATACATACATCTGTTACACAGCCTACTCACTTTCATGAACAGCGAACGTTCTACATGTACATTCAATGGTACATGAAAGTGTCACCGTTGCACAACATCGCACATGCACAATAACATCGGAGTGCGAAAATTTTCGGTCAGGCAACTGGTTCCGCGCAAAATGCTGCATCAACCTAATACCTGATGGGTTCCAGTGACCAGAGCGATTGTGCCCGTAAAGGACTAACCATCGTACCAGTGCGTTCGGTTGTCCCCATGTTCGACGATTGGTTTACGCGATCTCAGGGCGAGCAGAGGAGTGTGGTACGGTATCCATATGCAGCAGCATATGTGGCAGAGGGTACGCCCCCATCTATTGTTCCCCCATTGTGTCTCGAACATCCCTGGAATTTCAATGGAATTTCTTTCAGTCCCTTTGGCCCAAATCGTGCTGGGTATAACGGTATCGAAACAAGGTTCACTGATGAGGTTAAAGGAAGCAAAGCATGACTTTCGATTTTCAGTTATTTCTTTTGACACACCCACCCACAATTTTGAAAAACGATCGAAATTGTTTAACATTTACTATTTTTAATGGCCCGTAACACTGTTCAAACCTACTTTTATTCCCTAATTGATTTGATTTGATTTGATTTGATTGATTTATTTATTTTTTTTCCATTTTCTTAGCTTCAAGTACCACCCTGAGCACAAAAGATCGCAAGAAACAAGAAGTGGGAGGAGTATTCAAATGGTTCGTCCGCATCGCTAATCAACGTACGTTCCTATCTTATTCCGTCAAATTTTTATTTTATGTGAACCTTGGTACTTTAATACATGTACTTGGCGTATATGGTAATACAAGTTTAGGAAAACTATAAACGCCTTCGGTTGGCAATTTCTTCCACAAAGGTACCATTTTACACGGGGAAAAATCATGTGGTGTTTGTTACCATTGCTATCAACACTTTTAGTCGGGATTTTCAACTCACGAAGTAAAATTTCGGGTCACTGCAAGTGGTGTATAGGGCTTGGGAATCGACGTCACGACGCCATTATTGACGTCACGATGCCATTAATTACGTCATTCTCGATAACTAAGGGCCACCGTAGGTTGCTATGCGAACTGGTGTGCAGCATCGTCAAGCTTGGATATGCTTTCAGGGCCTGCGTGATTCCATAGCACGCAAACAACGACCTAGTCATTGAATTGCACATGTCGCGCACGTTACTGCCACATAACATGGCGGAAACCACTGCATTGTGACATTGCATGACATCACATTCCCAAGCCCTATTGGGCTTTAACACACAAACCGTGCATGGATCTTTTTTCTATGTGGCTGAAATTTGTTTTCTTTAAAATGACTCATCTAACATTGGAATGTGCAGATTTGATAAAAAAAATTACCAAAGATTTTGTGAGGAAACACTTAGAACATTTTTAGCTTGTCTTATATGTTTTGCACACAAGGTCTGAAGCCATGATCAACTTCCCAATTCTTTCCGAAATTTCTACAAGGCAATTGTAGAAAATAAACATTATTCTTTAGTTATGTAATACTGTTCTTGTTTTTAAAAGTTCTTCCAATCATGTAATCGCTCTTCAAACTACAGTTTCATTGTTGACTTTCTACTCGTATTTAGGTGGAGAGCAGCTGGAGTGTTCCAGTATCGTCCAGCATGTCCTAACATTAATGGGTGATAAGTTCACTGCCAGTGCCTATGGCGTAGACTGCTGCAGTGTACTACTCAAAGATGTCCTGCGAAGTCGCAAGTATTACTGCGAACTCCCTCAGAAAATGTGGCAAGGTATGTTTGCTATCAGTAGGGGCTGTCCATAAAGATGTGGTGGTGATGCAAAGCAACTTGTATTAGGTGTAACAAAATATATTGTATCAAATTTATTCACCCCGGCGGTCCCTGGGTCATTTTCCCTGGGTTCGGATAACATTGCTAAAAAGGCTCATCAAATTGTGTCCCAGCGGGTCAGGAAATTGAACAGCCATTTCACTATGGTACAGCAAATAATTTTTTAGGGAAATACACCCAAGTTGAAAACGGCAGTATTAAATATGTGTATACATGGAGAATGTTGGTTTACTGAGAACGATTACCGTATCAAAAACATTCAGTACCATTAAAAAAAAAAAAAAAAAAAAAAAAAAACAAAAACGGAAAAAAATAAAATAAACGGTGAAAATTAAATTTGTCTAAAAATGTTAATTTCCTGGGAGGTTGAAGTTATTAGGATTTAATGGCAATCAACAAATTTCACCAACTGGTTCAGTGCAAATTTTACCGACCCCGTCAAAACTTCATTTTTTTCACCACTTTTCCTGCAGAGCTTCTTGTTAGATTCTGCAAGGTGCTACTCAACCCTGTTCCAAGTCTTAGCCATGATCTAGTCTCTCGGCTTGTAAGATCCATTCTGGCTGGCGCTGTGGTGCAGAGCGCCCTCCCGAGGTCATCCATGCTCAACTTCTTCAGTCAGATAATTAGTACATTGAGGTGAGCAAAAGTAGGTTAAAGATAGTATGCATGATTGGTAAACTGTTACAAATAGTTGTATCCCCCTGTGTGATTGAAGATATGCATGATTAAAACCAACCTGAGCAAAAACTAGCTCCGTACTTCGTCTAACTTTTGAGAAAACGGTAAAAAAAGGGTTTGCAGTCATTTTACCCTAAAACCATTTCGCCCTGAACCACGGCCTGTGCACGAAGTGGTTTTGGGGCGAAATGGCACTTGGGCGAAATGGTATTGGGGCGAATTGAATTTTCGTCTCATGAGACGAAAACTAATTGTTTTACTCATTTCTCAAAGACTATAGCACTTCAGACAAAACCATTTCAGGGGAAGTTTTCTACGGTCATCATGTTTATATTGTGTAAGTTAGGCGTAAATCTGTGAACATTTCTGATTTTCGAGATTACCAATGATGTGTACTGCCTTTAAATGCAAGGCTAGAATTTCAGGAAAAATCGTAAGGGCCTTATCATTGGGGATTCGAACCCGAGATATCTGACTCACCGGGCAGATGCTCTACCAGCTGAGCTACAAGGCACAGTTGGTATACTCCTTCAGATTTTCCCTATGGACCCAATTTTTCTCTCGGTAGCGCAACTCGGCAAAGTAACAAACGCAACATGTGGTATGGTGAAACAACCAAACTTGGGATGAGAGAAATATCTTAAGGGCCTTATCGGGATTCGAACCCAACTTCTCTATTATCTCTTTTTACTGGTAATTTTTTAATGAACGCAGATCAGAGAAGAGCGCCACCGTAGTTGAGAATGTCTTGTCAGCACTCAACACATTCAGTGCGTCTATTTCAGGAGATTGTCGAAACAAACTCTGTAAACTCGGTGAAGACTCCCTGGCTGATTTGATGCATATTTGGAGGAATCAATCGGCTGCTCCTGTCAAGGTTGATAAATCCCGTTTTGTCTTTCTTTGTCGCCGTTGTGTACACTCAAAAGGGCACAGGTGGATACGGACCAGCATTGCTCATTTGCTGCGTTTACACTATACCTCGATTCGGCTTCAATTCGCCTTTACCAGTGTTTGCATTCTACAAAGGTCACTGCTAATATAGTGACCGCAGCCCATGCGTGGGCTGTCAAGTGTTGTGAACTGGCACAGGATTTGCACAGGATTAAATTTACCACACAGCAGGCACTGCCCCCAAAACACTGAATCTGTATTCGGTTAGTGTTTACACTACAAGCGACCTTGAAAATTAGCAGGGTTCAACCTTGCCCAAGGTGACCAGAAAAAAGTGAATCAGACCCGGTGTCCCGCTCTCAGATGTTCCGCGTACTCAGATGTTCCGATGACCAAATATGGTAGCTTACGTCACGGAACATCATGCGCACAGCGTATGTATTTATACTAGTTTAGGTGCAGTGCTGAGTTGATCAGCAGAATTCGCGCCATATACGTACTTTGATGCGCGCAGATGTAATGACATTTTTGCAAGATGGCGGCCGCGGACATGGCGGAGCGTTCATGCCCTTTCGCCGTATTTAGAGAGAAAAAAACAAAAAATAATTGATTACTTAAGCAAGGGGTCTTACGCAGCAGTGCTTTCTGAGAGTCAGGAGAGAGAAACACATGTACGATGAGGCCAGTAAGCACGCGGACACATTTACAAGGGGACAGTTTTACCTTTTACACTGGGACATCTGAGCACGCGGAACATCTGAGATCGTGGACGCAACGTGCTGAAACGTCCGTGACGTCATCGGAACATCTGAGCACGCGGAACATCTGAGATCGTGACACCGGGTCTGATTCACCTTTTTCAATTCACCTTTTGTGTTTGTACTTTAGTGCCTCCCCGGCTTCAACTCGCCTTTTAAGAAATTGCAAAGTTTGATTTGGCAAAGGCAAATCGAGTGTAAATGGGCCTTTTGGAGGCTATTAACATTTGAAAACTTATATTATATTCAAATCTATGCTTTTAAAACTGTCAAAAGTGAAGTTATCATATCATCAGGTACTCGGGTCATACAAAAGTTATATCTCAAACTTGCTTTTAGTCCAGTAAATTTTTTATTGGCTTATGATTTTGGTTAACATGGTCCCCTGTTTTGTATTTCAGAAAGAGATCATAGAGTTTCTGAGGCTGCAGATGACTCTGCACCATCCTAGGGGCGTGGCTAAGGAACAGGAGGGGGCGTATGCTGCTGATATCAATGTATGGAAGGTGAGTTTGCATTCAAACAAGGAAGGTTATTTATTGTTTTTCAACAAACTAAAAAACAAAAACAAGTAAGGCCAACTCTTATTGGGATTTGAACCAAAGACCTCTGACTTACCGGGTAGATGCTCTATACCAGCTGAGCTATAAGGCACAGTGGTACGCATCCTCAGGTTTTCTCTCGGTGTTGCATGGGAGCGCAACTAGGCAAAGTAAAGAACGCAATATATGATACGGTGCCTAATCACTGTTGAAATGAAACAACCAAACTTGGGATGAGAGAAAAATCGTAAGGGCCTCATCGGGAATCGAACCGTAGACCTCTGACTCACCAGGCAGATGCTCTGTACCAGCTGAGCTATAAATCACAGTTGTATACACCTTTAGATTTTCCCTATGAACCCAATAGACCGTATTCCTGAACTTGCGAGGGCCCTCGAACAAGGTGATTTGGGGGAAAATGTCCACAGACGACAGTACAAAAGTGGGGGTACGTGCGTACGTGGGGAAAAGTCGCGTACGCGGAGCACGCAGCCCTGTGGCGCGTGCACAGATTTCCATTCAAAATAAACATATGGAAGGCGTGCGCGCATAGCGCGTTTTGTGTTCGAACATAACGCACGATGGGCGCGGATCACTTGACTAGCGCCCTCACGCGTTCAGGAATACGGCCTATTTTTCTCTCGGTGTTGTATGCAGCACAACTAGGCAAAGTACATGTAACAAACACAGTATCTAGTATGGTGCCTAATCACTTTACAAAAACTACATTTGTATAGTTTTTAGCTTGTAACACCCACTTTGCTTTGTTTCTCAAGACTCATTTGCAGCATTTATATGAGTTGCTCCTCGAGGACTGGAAGCAGGCAGGGTCCAGAATCAAACTGAAAGCTGCTGGGTGAGTAAAACAAGTGTACAAATATCTTCTGATCGTGTATATGACATTTGAACAATAGTTGGAGGCAGTGTGTAGTCGAGTCACCAAGTCTGAGTCACTAGCCTTGAGTTTGAGTCTCAAGTCAACTGTTCACCAAATTAATGTAACTGAATCTGCTAAAGTTTCATTCACACGATGGTGCCCTGTAAAAAGTTTGTGTGCACACGCAGTTATATAAATTTTTCTTTTGTTATCTTTTGCGTCGGGGAGATTGAATGTTAATTGAGGTTTGTTTTGCCCTTATCCGACATAATTATTAATACTGTCTACAGTAATTAATACCGTATACGCTATAAAAAACTTCATAGCGTGCACAGAATCATTGCATTGGACAGTTGGAACCACTTCATTTGAGTTTTTTCGTTCTTTTTTTTGATGAAATTATTTTTTTTGTTGAAATTAAGTCAAATTGCGTTCGAATCAAGTCAGGCATGTTGGTCAAGTCGGGCCAAGTCAAATAGTCACAACAGTCAATTTGTTCAAGCTAATTTTAAGATGAGTCTAAACGCTGAAAGTTGCATTTGTGTCGGGTATTTTTGTTATTCTGGCCAAGAATGATCTATGTTAAAACAAAGCTTAGTCTTAGGTTTCTGTAGTTTCCTCAAAATGACAAAAACAAACAAACAAACAAACAAACAAACCCCCATCCCCCCCCCCCCCAAAACCCACCAAGTCTCACTCTTGCTCGAGTCCCAAGTGAAGTCAAACTGCCTTTGAGTCTGAAGTAAATAAAAAGTCAAATCGGTGAAAATCGGGATTTAAGTCTGGAGTGCGAGCCTTTATAACACTGCTGGGAACATGTATGTATACCCGAGTTGCATATTATGGTAGGCTCCCATAACCCTACAAAAGTATTTCTGTTGCAGGCTGCAAGTTGTACATTTGTATAGTTTGGAATCAATTAAGTTATTTCAGTTGTCTCTTATTTCTTCTATTTTGATATGTAGAAGTCGAGAGATCGTCTTCAAGGCGGCCATTGTGGATTTAGCAGCAGATGTTTTCCACCAGGTAACACCTAATTTAAATAAACTCCTCAAAAAAAGTTCGGAAAGTAAAGTTTGACTGACAATTTCTCTCTTGTTACTAAATAATTTCCCTTGAATTTGGTATCATTGGAAAGCCCTTTTATTCCTCTTTACAGTGATGTGTCATTTGTTATGATTAATCAATTGGGGGATGTGCAGTATAGCGGAATACAGGGGTGGGTGGAAAGTGAAATGTCACAAAATTCACTGCTATTGTCATGCAGTGCATTCCCCTTTTGCTTGGAGGATGGGAATGTGTCATTGCACTTTTTGACAATAGCAATGCATTTTGTGACATTTCACTTTACACCCGCCCCCGTATTCAGCTGTGCTGCACATCCCCCAATTGCTTAATCATAACAAATGACACATCATCGTAAAGAGGAATAACGGGGCTTTCCAATGATATAAAATTCAAGGAAAATTATTTTGCAACAAGAGAGAAATCGTCAATCAAACTTGACTTTCCGAACCTTTTTTGAGGAGTTTAGAAATGATGAAAAAGTTAATTGTAAAAGATTTGTACGCAACATTTATCAGACACGTTAAACCAAAAAAAATTTCTGACACAAAGTTAAGCTTTCCCCTCCTAATTTTGTTTCTAGCATCTTTTTAAATATGACGGGTGTATTTAAAATCATAATCAACAAAATTGAAAATATCTCGAAAAAAATAATCTTTACAAACTGTTTTTGTTATAGTTTTGTTTTGGGGGGTGGGGGGGGAGGGTGGGGGTGGGGCGGGTGCGGTGCGGTGCGCTTTTGTTTTGCACATTTAATTAACACAAGTTAACTTTAACACGAATGTGTGCATTTTTTAAACTTTTGACCAAAAAAGTTAGAAACTTTAAACTTGAATTGAGACTTGCTGTTAAAGAATTCGGACTTCAGTCGAGTACTCAAGTAAAAATGTGTGTTGTCAAGATTACTGGGTCTATGCTAAAATCAACTGGTTTTGTTTGTTTGTTTTTTTGTTTGTATTTTTTTTTTAGTTTCAGAAATAGACGTTTAAGATTTCCAGCGAATGTTTAGACACAGTCAACCTGTCAAAGCCCTATAAGGTTTTTAAAATGATTTTAAAATTAAATAACAAACAACAAACGGATCTTGCATTTTTTCCCCCAAAAGATCTTCTCTGGGAGCTATTCCACAGTTGAACTCGCATCCCAGGTCACTCCAGATGACCCTAGCCAGTCAACATGTAGCACACGCCGTTTTGAACAAGGTGGAAGTGGGCCAAAGCGCCGGAAAATGGAATCTGGTTGGAATAAGATGCGTGAAACGATAACTTCGCTTGGACAGAATGCAAGCGTCGTTCCATGGTAAAATCTGTTTGTATTTGTTTGTTAGTTGAATTGCAAAGACTGCTGTGTGTATGATACCATTTAATATTAGGAGTGGGCTATAGAAGGTGACAATTTTAGATCAGGCTCATCATGACACCCTTGTTTGATGACTTAGTTATATTAGGGAGGTTTAGATGCACGTAAAACGTGAACGTGAACACAAAATTAATGCTTTCAGCACTGGTCCTATCACAAGTCTAAGAACTCGGCTTCAAATCTTGGTCACAGCAAAAAAAAAAAAATTGTTTAAAAGCATTTACTTTATTTTAATGAAAAAACATCATACTTATTTTATATTTTAGACATCAGCAACCCTGTGAAAAATACCGCTTTATACGGCCGTTTTTGCGCCTTGTCTAGACTTGCCCAAGTCCAAATTCCTGTGTTTGGTCTGTAATGCGCAGCATACAGTGTGCGCTCTAGACTAGTAACCTGTCCAATCTCTTCTCTTCTGTCTTGAAAGACCCGAGACGGAGGAAACAGAAGACAAGAGATTAGACAGGCCACCAGTAAAAATTTTCGTTTCATAAACTCCTCAAAAAAAGTTCGGAAAGTCAAGTTTGACTGACGATTTCTCTCTTGTTACTAAATCATTTCCCTTGAATTTTGTATCATTGGAAAGCCCTGTTATTCTTCTTTACAGTGATGTGTCATTTGTTATGATTAATAAATTGGGGGATGTGCAGTATAGCGGAATACAGGGGTGGGTGGAATATGAAATGTCAGAAAATTCACTACTATTGTCAAAAAGTGCATTGACACATTCCCATCCTCCAAGCAAAAGGGGAATGCACTGCAAATGACACATCACTGTAAAGAGGAATAACAGGGCTTTCCAATGATACCAAATTCAAGGGAAATGATTTAGTAACAAGAGATAAATCGTCAGTCAAACTTGACTTTCCAAACTTTGAGGAGTTTAGATAGTATTTTAGTGGAGGTTATTTTCTATAATTGCTAGGTTAAAACAAAATCCATTTTATGGAAAAAAATATAAACAAGCTCCGTTAATCTCCTTACTATCTAGGTTGCAGCTACTGAGGGCGCTCTTGCACAAGTATCCCATAAGCCTCCCTGGGGACCAGTTACTGCCATTGGTGTCCGCCTTGCAACAAATTCAGGCAGAAAGCAAAAGGTGAATGGCTCCCATAATTTGTTGTCTAATAGACTATGTAAGTTGACCTCGCTAACGTACGACACCGCGCGAGACCACTGTTATTTCCGGGCACAAGACCCTATCTCCTCAACGCACGTCGCAAGCGAAATTCTTGGATTATTTTGTTTACGCAGGTTTTTGTAAACACAGACGGCCCAAAACGCATATCTCTAAATAAAATCTTGCATTCCAATTGATGAAGTGGGGTATATAATCAAAAATAAGCAATCCAAATGTAAAAATTCACGATCTTTTCTGAGCCGACAAGTCGGTCTTTGAAGATCGTAAACTACATGCAGCAAAAGATATGGAACACGCACAGCAGCCGACGTACGTAGCCCTACATACAGTGTACATACAGACCTCGCTAGCGATAGGCGAAACGCCATCTACCAAAAGTAGAGCTTGCAGACTTTTTTTTTTTAGAGTGCCCAAGTTCGAAGCATTCATTTTCACATGAATCCACACTTGGGTCATCCATTCCAAATTGGATGAAGAATATGCTAGCAGAGAAATTTATTCAGGTCACGTTTTTAGAGATAATTATGCATGTATTATATATTGTAAAAAAACATTTTAGTTACCCGAATCACTTTCGGGTCGGTTGTATACTTAAGATTGGACAGAAAAATTTATATACAAAAACAAAATCTCGCCTGCGTTATAGGAATAAGCGTTTTAGTCGTGTTGTGCCCGGAAGCTTGGATTTGACCTTTGCCGCGAGACTTACATAGTCTATTGGGTATTATAGACTGCCGAAGTGAATAAGTCATCTTTTGTTAGTTGCCTAGGGAAGTATAATACTTCAGAAAACCTGAAAATTCCATGCATGTTTTTTGTGTGGAATGAATGGTAAACAAAAGTTTGCAAACAATTTCTTTTTAAAGCACCTTCAGTTGGCAATTTCTCCCACAAAGGTACCATTGTACACAGACAAAAAAAATGTGGTGTTTGTTACCATTGCTATCAACACTTTAATAGTCTGGTTTTTCTTGTCAACTCGTGAAGTAAAATTGTGGGTAACTGCAAAATTGGGCTTTAAGAAACTTCAAAGTTAATATATATACTGAAACGCAAAAGAAACTTACCACTTGTTTAAAATGTAACAGTTCAAAATAAAACAAACCAACAATTGCTAATTGAAACATTCGCATTTTATTGATGACATGTCAAGTTTTTGACCAAGATACACCATCTCATCAGTTTGTTCTACAGTAAAGAACAGAAGAGGGTGCAATGTCAGTCCCCTTTCAATAGCGTGTGTGGCCACCATTGATTTAGATATGCCCATTTTGCACTGGCCTTTTATAAGCCGACATCACGTGCAGCTCATTACAATCATCCCATACCCCTTGGCTAATCACTGGCAGTCAAAACAGCTGTTCAACAGCTGTGCCATGAAGTGACCATTGAAGGTTCAAGTAACCTTCAGACACCGTTTGGTCTGACAGTGAGGACACTACACGCAGTGTTATTGTTGCTATTTAAAGGTTTAAAAGGTGGTAAGTTTCTTTTGCGTTTCAGTATATTTAATTAAATTACAATCAAAACAAAACACACATGAGCTCTTTTTAGTGTCCAGTTACAAACATTTATTTATTATGAATCAGTGTCTATGAAGAAGCAAATTAACAAACAAGTTCTTTTCCTTGCTATGTTTTTTCCAGAGGGGAAGTGCAGACATGGATTTTGCAGGCATTGCAAGCACTGGCTGGTTGCCAGTGTCAGCAGAAAAAGCTGCCCTCTGGAATAGAAACAGCCCTGCATGTGGAATGGACGAAGGTCTGGTCATGTGCAATTAGGTGAGTGACCCAAATATGGTACATGGTGGTCAATTTAATTTGAAGCTAGCGTCGCACAAAGTCCCCAAGCAAATCGAAGTTGATATTATTACAGTATATTCTGTGTAATGTGTCAGGCAGATTTTGGTGTACTGTGTGAAGTAGGCAAGCGGAATAAAGAACTACATCTACATATAATGCTGTTGGTACTATGTGGTGAATGCCAATTCCTAGCTTTATGCCATTCCCTCCTACTGTGAATGTGGTATTGATTACATGTATGTACTTTACACCTACCGCGTGCACCAGGTCACAATACATTGCAGCACAGCAAACATTTAGTCTGGTCATCTGGATACCAAGTGTGTATGTGAAAGGAAGTACGTCAGTACATCAGATGATATTCATGGTAAACATGTGAAAGGTTAATGCATAGTTCCGAGTTTGCCTAGTTAGCCCCGCCCCCTTGGATATTGTTGTTATGGCTCACACGCTATCGTCAAAATGGCGACACACAACGCACAAAGCAATGGGACCTTTAACGGAAAGCACAGATTCATTGGTATTCATGTTTCAGGGTCGACAGTTATCTTAGAACACACCGAGTAAAGGGCCAGTAATACAGGGATGTCATATCATGACATACGTGCTTTCGTACCTTTGAAGAACGAAACGACCGGCCTTGAAACCAAAAATTCACCCGGAACATCGCATACAACACTGTACAAATTGTATGGGGCAGAACATCGCATGATGTCGTTGTGAGACCGTGCACTTGACCTATGTGGGTGATGTCTGCTAGCTCTGTTGTGATTGGTCGGCGGGTTCAGTTGATTGACAGGTCGGAACTATGCATTGCATGTATCTTTACTGTTCAAATCAAACTTTTGAATGTTTGTTTGCAGAACAATCAGCTTACATACTGCCGAGTCTGAGGGGTTTGACCTTTTGACCTGCCTATTGCATCATGGGATTGTTAGGCCAGACAGGGAACACTGGAGGCTATTTCTACCTGACTCGGCACAGCCTACGAGGTAGGCGCATTAACCACTTGACTCTGGAGGACGTGTAAACACGTTCTGGCAGTGTATGGTCACAGGGGCAGTCTTCCACGGTTAACATGTAAACACCTCCAATGTCCACCGTCCATTTGTACACACCATATTTTAAACTTTTACTTGATGGTTGTGGACGACCTGTCAGTGTAGCAAATCTCGCTCCGTGGCGGCCGCATTGGAGTGTTGCAGAGTATGATATTTTTGTGAGAAAATTCATACACTTAATGTAGAAATGACTCTCAAGAGTCGGTATTTGTAGTGCTTGACCTGGTCTTAACTTTTAGCCTGTCACCTTTGCCTTTTTAAAAAAGTTATATTTTTGCCAAAAATAATCCCAGCGTTAACTGGTCAAGATGTTAAACAATTGATTCAGATTGAAAAGTCCAAAGATCAATCTAAGGATGCAAAGATTTGACTCGAGACTCGACTCTCAAAGATTTGACTCGAGACTTTACTTTTAAGGGCTTGGGACTTGAATCTAGACTGATTGATTTTTTGTTCCAGGAATTCCGTCCAGTTTATAGTGGCCTTCCTGAGTTGTCATTCACTACCAGAAAATCACACGTGCACATCAAATGGTGTGTTAGCCTCCACAGCAGCCGCTACAAAGGGCAACTACCCTCTGAGACACCAGCTACTGAACTGGTTGCTGCCAACGGAGGACCAAGATGAGCCTGGGGAGAGACTACAACTTGTCAAGCTTCTAAAGTGGTATGGTTGAAATAGCCCATTTTGTTTGTTTGATGAGAAAAGAGCACCCCCCCCCCCCTCCCCCTCGCACCCCCCCTTCCCCCCTCCCCCCCAAAAAAAGACACTGAGCTAAACAAGGGCAATCCTCAGTTTAAATTGGTGCACAGGCCACAGATGCACAGGAGATTTGAAGCTCGTATAAGCTTCTGAAAATATTATTTGTGCATATTCTCAAGGCGGAATGGATTTATTATTATAATTTTTCTTACCAAGGATTCCTTAAATTTGCCCATTGCACTGTCACTCGCAAACGGGAGGAAACCCATGAAGAATTAGAAACGGCCAGAGACACCGGGGAATCCCCTTGCTCTTCACGAAAGAATGCTCTGGGATCTTTAAAGTGCATTACCGTTACCTAACAAACTGGACCAATGGCTTTACAGCCCTTCCGAAGGATGGAGCAAGTGTGGTTGGGTGCCTTGCTTCAAGGGCACAGGTACCGCAGCCGGGGGAAGTTCGAACCCGCAACCCCAAGTTTTCACCTATATTGCGAGTCAATGACCCAAACCACTCGGCCACGGAACCCCACTGACAGACAAGGCTGGCAATTTGCACACAAGTCGATCAGTTTCATTCTAGATTTTATTAAGTTCATCTGCGAACGTTGCCCTAAAAATCCCAGTTTTTGCAAATATTTTTATTCTAATTGCAAAGAAATGAAATACAATAGAAAATTCAATATATTGAACCAGTTTATAATTTCACAAAAGAGTGCTTCTTATAGACCTTTATCACAGTGCGTCCATTTTTGTCTTGTTCTCCATAGAACGTGTCTAGTTTGGGACCAAACTTTTTTTTCTGCAAGCCTCACTTTGGTTACGTTCATTTTAATAGAAGAAAAAGGAAGATTGTCGCACCGTGATAAAGGTCTATTGCCTCCATCACAGTACATCAATCAGGTGCAAAAGCCCTTCTATAGAGCTTCTACACCGGCGGCCATGACAGGGGGCAGGTTTTCTTATGTAAATGATGTAACAATAGAACCACAAAGCACCTACTCATGCATGACGCACAGTGAAATTGTGACTGCCACCTGTCATGGCCGCCGTGCAAAGGCTCTATAGTTTTATCAACAAGTGGCATAAACAAATAAATCTAGTTTTTAAATTTTATTTTATTTAGGCTAAGTTTGATTAAAAACAACATACGTCCAAAATTGCATCTTTACTTTATGAATCGCATGTCTTGAAAATATTTGCAAGGTTTATTGTTGATGTTATCCCATTTTTGTTTTAACTACAGCCTTCCAATTGATCTTGTTGCCCATGTCTTGGGCATGCTGACTCAACGAACCACCCAGACCAAAAACCAAATGACAAGTGCCGAACATCATTCCATCATAAAGACAGAAAAAACTCGCCAAGATGCAGAGACCCTGTATCTACAATCCTCCTTCAATGTACTGAGTCAAGAGTTGCAAGGCGGTCCGGCCACGAGTACTGACGGGGATATCGCTGTGAAGGAATCATCGAGCATTGTAGCAAGCATGAAACGAAGCCTGATGCAAAGACTGGAGAGGGTGGGAGTGCAGGTTTTGGAGTTCTCAAGCAATGAGGCAAGTATATGGGTCTTTCTATAAATTAGGGGTCCAAAAGTGACATTTAGTTTCCCCTGTTACACCTGGTGTTATTTTTCGTACAAAAATCATTAAAATGGCTTTTAAACCATTTTTTATGAATTGTACTTTATATACTCACTCTTTGAGATGGAAAGTATTTAAAGAATGTGTCCTGAATTTACAAAAACGAGATGTAAAATGTAACGGGGGACACCAACATTGGACCCCTAATTTATAGAAAGACCCATATATACGGCTTTTTTTATTGGTTGGATTATAGATCTGCTGCCTAAAAAATATTGCCGCCCAGAATTAGGCAGACGTTGATTTAGCTTGCGTCAGGGAGACTGAATATTAATTAGGGTTTGTTTTGCCCTTTCCCGACGTAATTATTAACACTGTATACTTGGTGCTTTCTTCAAGACACTATGAAAAACTTCATAGCGTGCTCGGGTGGGACTCGAACCCAAGACCTCCTGCAAACAAGGCAGATGTCTTAACCACTCGACCAACGGGCTAGCCGGTGTTAAATGGCCGCTTCAAATAATTTTGCAACGGGGATCACAATTAATCAGAAATTGATTTAGCTTGCGTCAGGGAGACTGAATGTTAATTAGGGTTGGTTTTGCCCTTTCCAAATTAGGAATAAAAACATCAAAAATGAAAGAATTGTTCCTTCGAACGGTAACTATCTTGGCTAGTAAGCTACCACAACGTGTCGTGTTTACCGTAAGCTAAAACGCACAGTCCATGCACTGGAAGCCCCCCAGCTATGGCGGATATACAGGGAAGGAGACCTTAGTTACTGGATCGGTCTATACTCATCATAAATAGCTTATGTTGTGTTTCTTGCGTAGGTTGCCAGTGTGGAAGCGTTGATACACTATGCCAGTCTTCTCTGCAAGACACTTGCCAAACTTATAGAGTTAGAAGCTTTAACTGATGAAGAAATTGCTCAAACTCAACTTGCTGAAAGTCTCAAGGTAGGTGTTGAAAAATGTTTGATTTACCGAGCGTTTCAGATGCCATTTGGGAAACTTGGTCTTTTCATAACCAACTATTAACCAGTTGTCACTTTTGACATTATATCTCGAAAATCAGAAATGTTCACAGATTTACGCCTAACTTACACAATATGAACATGATGACCGTAAAAAAACCTCCCCTGAAATGGTTTTGTCTGAAATGCTATAGTCTTTCAGAAATGAGTAAAACAATTATTTTTCGTCTCATGAGACAAAATTCAACTGCCCCAAAACCATTTCGCCCGAGTGCCATTTCGCCCCCAAACCACTTCGCCCGAGTGCCATTTTGCCCTAAATCACTTCGTCCAAGCACTACATCGCCCAAATGCCTCTTCGCCCCAAAACCACTCCGTGTACAGGCCGTTGTTCAGGTCGAAATGGTTCAGGGCGAAGTGGTTTTGGGTTGAAATGACTACAAACCCTTTTTTGACTGTTTTCTCAAAAGTTAGACGAAGTACGGAGCTGGTTTATGCTTAGGTTGGTTTTAATCATGCATATCTTCAATCACACAGGGGGATAAAACTATTTCTAACAGTTTACCAATCATGTATACTATCTTTAATGATTGGTAAGATTTAGCCAAAAAAGGTGCATATGTTTTCCTTCCCTTGGTCTTGGACAACTGGCTCTTTTGTGATAAATGTAAACAGCAGAAAACTAAGATATTTAAAAACAGATTACGTGTTTGGAAAACTTTTAAAAAGAGGAACAGCATTTTTTTTACATAACTAAAGAATAATTTCAGCCACATAGATGCAGTAATACTTCAGAAAACCTCACAAATCCATACATGGTTTTTGTGTTAAAAGACTGGTGAAAAAATTGTTTGGAAACATTTTTTCCCCTTTGTATCATTTGCAAGATAAAACTTTTACAGATTCGTTGAATAAGAGTGTAACATATCCAAGGAAGAATGTTGTTAAACTAGCCTGAAGAAAATTTTGCTACTTAGATGCATCAAAGCTTCAGAAAACCTTAAAAATCTATATTTGGATTTTGTGTACAAGTGAATGGTAAAAAAAGCATGGGACTTTTTTTTAGAAAACCACCTCCGGTTGTCAATTTTCAGCATAAAATACCATTTTGGACGGAAATAAATTCCTGTGGTGTTTGTTACCATTGCTATCAACACTTTGAGTAAGGTTTTTATTGTCAACTCATGAAAAACAAAATTGGGTCATTGCAAATGATGTATTGAGGCTTTAATATGTATGATTTTTATTTTCTTTGGCTGACAGACGCTTTTAAAGAGAGTCACCACAGCTCTTCGTAATCTCTGGCAGAAGACCGAAACAGGAGCAGATACCAAGGTCCACATCCAGTCTCTATCATCGCTAATTGTGGCTCTGGATGGGATGTTCACCTGGGACCACTGTTTTGCAACTCAATCAGCCAAAGGTTCTGCTCGCTGGCTGGCGGACATGTTTCAGACAGTGACACCCAGGGCGCTCCTGGATACGCTGTTTGAAATTGTAAAGAAAAAGGTAATAGAGAGGCATTACAAACCGACCGACCCGCGTAAACATACTTTTAGCTACCCGTAATTGGTAGTGGTATTTCTGTGGTTTTGCAACTTTGAAAGCTACGACGCATTAGCCAAAAAGTTGGGGTACCGTGGTTGAGTGGTTTGTATTGATCACGTTCAAATGACGTAATTTCCTACAAATCGCCACGTGCATCATAATTTTGAGCGTATTTTTTTGTGACGTGCATCGGCTGTGCCGTATTTCGAACAAATTTTGAGCAACATGCGCACGGGTTTGGAACATGTTACAGTGTGTGTGTGTGCGCGTACTTGATAGCGTTTAATACGCAGTAGCACTTTTTCCTATGAAGATGGCGTCTGTGAACATAATCAATTGTTGACTTGAAATATCGGGTTGTTTATATACGTTCGTGGTAACTGTGCTTTTGAAAAACTGTTTACAAAACATGAGACAGACTGAAAAATTTCTCACAAAATTTTAAAAATGTTTCTCTCCTAAATTTGGGGTTTTCTTTCATCAAATCTGCACTTACCAGTGCTTGATGAGTCATTAAAACATTTCTGATCAACTTCTCAACTCTTGTCCTTTAATAACACCTTTGTCCAGGGGAGTAACAGCGCAACCAGTAAGAGCAGTGGAACCAAGATGGCCGCCAAGGACCCCTTCAGCGATGACATCATGGATATGGAATTGGATGACGAGTTTGATGATAACAGCAACTGCAAGGATGACTTTGATATGAACAGTAGTGTGCTTGATGACGGTGCTGTGCAGAAAGGTATACATCAATGGCCTTTAAAAGAAAAGCCATGTTTACATGTTGTATTTAATAGGTTTAATGAACTTCAATTCTCAGCCCGTAGGCTGAATTTCATGAAATCAGTAATTGCGTCAGATCAGAAATTTATCCCAGTTTAGAGCCAAAACTGTGGTCAAAGAAAATCCACTTCGAAACGTATGCAAAGTTTGAGTCATGCACTTGACCACACAACCCAGCATATCTCGACCATGGTTGGCTGCTGTCTTCATGTGACAGTTGTTCTACTCTGCTGTTAGTCCATTTCATCCAACAAGGCATGCGCGTGTGGTCTAGTGGGTATGAAGCGGGACTCCCAATCAGAGGTTGTGGGTTCAAGCCCCACTATGACCAGTGGGTAAGGCACTTAATCCCAGTTGCCTCGTCAACCCAAGCGATATTTGGGGAGCTGTTAGGGGGAATTCCACAATCAGTGCTGATAGGGTTGAGCGCCTGGCTAGCAGCCACCTAGTTGAAGCGAAATGGTTCTGGTGATTTCCTGATGGCAGCGGTAATAATGGCAACAGCACCAGGAGCACCCTGCAGGGTGGACATGTGTGCTATATAAGAATCCACCATTATTATCATCCACCATTAAGCTCCAACAAAGTTGGCCGTTGGCATCGTGGTTCTAACATGTTGTAATATGTTGGGTGTTTTATACTTTTGCTTATAAAGACTATGAAGAATTAAATTTTAAAAAAATTGGAAGAACCCAACCCGAACCAAACTAAAACCAGCCGACCCTTGTCATCCATTTAGGGCCACCAACATGACATGTTCCTGACCAATGGTAATACGGGAATTGTGTTAGGCATTCATGAATGGAAATTATCCTGGTGAACATCCTTTCTTTAACTTTGCAACCATTTACTTTTGAAAACTAGCAAGCTGCCAGAGTTTGCTATCAACCGATGCCCTGAGTGATGCAGAGCAATTGGCCTTGCAATCGGCTCAGCTGATCAGTTCATGGTGCCTTACTGGAGCGAGGATTTCTCACAACGAACAACCAAACACTGGCCTCAGCACGTCAAATATCCAGGACAAATTACTGGAGTTGGTGGAAGAAGAGGTGAATTGGGTTGCATATCGGACAAAGCAAATTTGTGTCAAATTCTAAGGACCTTGTCCATATTTTTCCAGAAAATATATTTTATTTTAACCTAACAATCATATAAAATACCTCCCAAAAATACTATCCATGGGAAGAAAACGGGAAATTTGCAATTTCCAATTTGGACGTGGAAGCAAAAAGGTTGGTGTAATCACTGCACTGCTTTATGGAAAAGATAAATTAGTTTACAAAACATCAGTGGTTTTTTGACGATATCCTTGAAAATATACGTATCAAGAGCACAAAACATCAAAGCACAAAATATTACAAATGATATGGTATCAAAATCTCAATACCCACTGGAAAAATGGGGGTAGGGGGTAGGGGGGAGGGGGGGGGGGGGGGAGATCTTGACACTTTCAGGTATTCTGGATTTCTTAGTGTCATAAGAAAGACGAAATAGTCATGAAATGGATAGCTACTGTTTTCCAAAATCTTTGGTCATTATTTAATCTGGGTTCTCTTTTTTTAAAAACATTTCCATATTTTTCCTGTCAAGGTCAAGAATAACAAGACAGCTTTTGCCGTGCAGCTGGTAAGATTTAATATTTCCTCAAAAATATGGTCTGTTGCCAAAATGCCCCCTTTACCGTGGAAAGACCCAGATGGGTTTCACACTGGGTTGAAAAAAAAAAGTGCACTATGCTTTGGTCTGTAGACAGACCTGTATTTCTAGTTTAATGCGAATGCTTTTTTTTCTAACTCCATTAACATAAAGGTCTTAACTTGTCGGTGTATTAAAGGGGCTATGTCATGGTTTGCGCATGCGCCAAATCCTTTCATATTTTGACATACGTGCGGGCTCAGATGAATGTAGTGCAATTTCGTTACACAACGCCATTGGTGCGTGTGCTATAGTTGTGTACATCGTGTACTTAGCACGTGCCGCATGGGCAGTATGTTCGTTCATGAGTGTTTACAATACGCAGAATTCAACTACATTGTACATCGTGTGCGCGCATTTGTTCGATTTGGCATCGCGCGCGCGTGATTGCATGATCAATGTCTGGAAAAACAAAATCGTACAGCGGTGGCGGCCACTGTGTCTTTCCAAGGACAGAAGGTATGGTGTAAAATTGCTGTCAGGACCAAATAAGCATGTCAGTTTTGATGGAAAACAAGGTTAAACAAATTGATGTATCCAACCATGTCATTCATATCATTTGATGCCGTTTCTGTCATGTTTTGTTGAGTTTTTTGATGGGATAAAAAAACCTCTCTTTTTAACGACAGCCGCAAACCCGGTTATGTCGATGTTTGGCGGCTTAAAAATACGGCAAACAGTGCGATTCCAAGTAAAAAGTAATGCATCAGGACATCCTGGACGTTGACAAGTACACCACTGCCAAAATTACTAAAGATTTATAAGGGATGGCAAAGATTGAATAGGATATGCAAAACCCGGCGACAAAACTTGAAAAAGTTAGCCACACTTTTTCAAGTTTTGCTGTGCATGCGCAAACCGTGACATAGCCCCTTTAAGTCATCTTATTTCTGAAAGTCACAACAAAAGCTAAATCTTTAATTGTTGCTGCAAAAAAAAAAATGTGTAATTGTGCTTTTTTTATCTTTGCTTTTTATTTTATAGTTCTTCACCGTTGCCGAATCATTCTTGAAATTCAAAGCAGAGCTGGATGATGACAGCTTGCTCAGTGTGCAATGTGCCTTATGGTAATTGTTTAACATTTCTACACAAGAGCTGATAAGATAATGTTATTTGGTTTGTGTCGGTGAACATGAATATCAATTAGGGTTTGTTTTGCCCTACTCAACGTAACTGATTAGCATTGTGTACTCTGTGCTCCCATGGGAAAAACTCCATAGTATGCTCAGGTGGGACTCGAACCCACGACCTCCTGCATACTAGGCAGATGTCTTAACCACTCGACAACCGAGCTGGCTGGTGTTTATAAGAGCCGATAAAGCAATTTTTAAAAATCTGCAATAATGCAATTTTCAAAAAAAAATTTTCTGCTCAAAATTGGGAGTACTGGATTCTCTTAACTTTTATAGTTGTGATTTTCAAATTATCACTAAAAAATAGAGGTATTTTAGTTTGCTTTTGGCCATCATTCAATCACGGTCTTCTCAGTCTATCTAAGATCGGTTCATTTTGCACTTTGAATTTTAGGGCTGCTACCAGAAACACATGTATGTATTACTTATTTCGGAAATACAATTTTGTTAAAGAGGTTAAAGATTCGAGTCAAGGTCAGTAAAAAAATGTAAATTAAATCAACATGAATTGTTACAATGCTGCCATTCTTATGCGAACCCACTTATATTGTATTATTTCTACCAATTCTATTATGTTCCAAAAATGACATGAAGTTCATACACATGTACATGTATATTCACCTATTCTACATAAACATTAACATGATTTGTATTCTCCATTGTAGGAGCATAGCATCCAAGAATCACGAGGACCATGAACTGTGTGCAGCAATCCTTAGTCTCCTCTCAAGGCTGATACCATTCCTACAGAGTGACAAGACTGAAGTTGGCACCAGTTTGAAGGAAGCGCGAGAGGTGCCACTGCGACTCTTGGCAATATTTTGGTGAGACAAGTCATCTCAGTTTCAATGAGTGCTCCGCCACCCCCTCCACCCCCCTCATGAAAAATCCCCTCCCCCCTCATGAAAAATCCCCTCCCCCCATGAAAAATCCACCCCCTCCCCCTGGAAATTTGGCAAACGGAGAAAAGGATGATGCCATGGCATTCCCCACAGAATGCATAGTTCCGAGTTTGCCTAGTTAACCCCGCCCCCTTTGATATTGTTGCTATGGCTCACACGCTATCGTCAAAATGGCGACACACAACGCACAAAGCAATGGGACTTTCAACGGAAGAAAACTCAAAGGTATTTATGTTTCAGGGTCGACAGTTATCTTAGAACACACCGAGTAAATGGCACAGGGATGTCATATCATGACATACGTGCTTTCGTACCTTTGAACAATGAAACGACCGGCCTTGAAACCAAAAATTCACCCGGATCATCGCATACAACACTGTACAAATTGTATGGGGCCGGCAGAACATATCGCGTGATGTTGTTGTGAGACCGTGCACTTGACCTATGTGGGTGATGTCTGCTAGCTCTGTTGTGATTGGTCGGCGGGTTCGGTTGATTGACAGGTCGGAACTATGCATTGTCATTTTGTACCTATTTTATTTAATTTTTAAATTTTTTTTTTCAAGAAACCTGTAAGTGCTGTTTATCTGGTATAAAGTACGGTGATGTGATTGATAATATATGCCAAATTGAAAAAAATATTTTTAAATTGTTCACAATTATTTTAAATTATTTTAAACTTTTTACATATCAGGAAACGGCGAGGGATTTACACTGCCCCAGTTCGGTTGGCCATAGCCAAGTGCATGCACGCCCTCATCCTCATCGACCCCACGAGAGAATGGACTGTCCTGAAGTCAAAGGCCAAGGATAGGGAGAGAGGTCAGGGGGACAATGAGCGAACAGTTGCTGGGGAGTTTTGTTTGTTACTGAAGGACGAGAATCATTCGGTCAGAATGTACATGGCATTGGCTGTCAAGTGGTGAGTTTCTCATTTTTATTATAAGTTTTTATTTTTTGGGGGGATTTATAAATAGGATACAAATGTGGACAGATGTCCATGAGTTTGGGATAGCCAATCCTAATCAGTGAGAAACAAGTGCACTCGTGGTTGAATGGTTTATCCATCTCTTCGATCCCACAAAAGGGGTATGAGAGCCAATAAATTACAGGACAGAAAAGAAAAATAAACTAAAGTGTGTTACAGGCATTATACAAATAAACAGTTATTTAATAGATCTATGACATAATGACGTCACGCAATGTTTACCGCGGTGCATTATGGGTGAAAAGTAGGGACGAAATCTCTGCATCGCTAGTTTGCACAATTATTGCAGGGCCATTTTCGGCACCATTTGAAGCCTTAAAAGTTAAAACCATAGTTCCGGCGTCCGTCGTGCGCTTAAAACTCACGCAGGCACAACTAAGTTGACACGAACCATTTTAGAAATTTACGATCTTTGTTTTGGACGTTTTTTGCCAGCGAAGCAGTTAGTAAAGTTCACAAAGTTACGTGCATAATGCGCTAGGCGCTATGCATGCAACGCACGCAAAGTTCGAAAACTAGTGATTTTGGCCCCACTTTTCACCCATAATGCACCGCGGTAAACATCGCGTGACGTCATTACGTTTCAGGTCTTTTGAATTTTGACATAATCTTAATAAATTTAGCTAAGTTACATAGTTGATTTGAGCTGCGTACATTGAACAAAAGTCCCAGTTTGTCAGGATTTGGTCTAGTCCAATAAAAAAACTCTTGATAAGGGTGGATCTTTCGTGAGTAAGAGACGGACAAACGAGAACATAATGAAATTCATCACGGCTGACAAGGCTATTACATAATGGGCAAATGTTGACTACTGAAGCATTAGCTACATAACGAGTCTCGGTATATGGGAGATGATGGTTACCAGTTCAAAAACGGGCAAGCATTGTTTTACAAGAGTCATTTAGTTTGATAAGATAATTTTCAAGGCATAAGTCAGTTTTAATAATTATATAATGTGCGTATGCGTAACTGATGGCGCTTCATACGCAGTTGTATTTTTCCTATGAAGATGGCCGTCTGTAAAAGTAGTCCATACAGCCTTTAATATAATCACCTTGTTCTTTCTTCGCAGCCTGTTTTGTTGCAGAGACCAACCTTTCACCAAGGCCATTCAGAAGCTGTCGTTTGATATTGTTTACCAGACGGCTCAAGAGGCCATGGAAATACAAGTAAGAAAACGTTCCAGTTCATTGGTCATTTATAGTTATTTTGCCCATTGTGTAGTATTCAACGTCATCAACTGTAGTGTTTGAGATGTATTGTTGTGTTTACATCCGTGAGAAAGACAATGTATAGTTCCGAGATTGCCCAGTTAACCCTGCCCCTTAGATACTGTTGCTATGTGCTCACAAGCCATCGCAAAAAAATGGCGACACAACGTACAAAGCAACGGGACTCGGCATGGAAAGCACAGATTCTTTGGAGAAAACTCAAAGGTATTTATGTTTTAGGGTCGACAGTTACCATAGCACACACTGAGCAAAGGGCTAGTAATGCAGGGATGCCATATATTCATAAAAATGCGCTTTCCTACCTTTGAACAGCGAATCGCCCGACATTGAAACCAAAATTAACCCGGTCACTGGCGCATACAACATACAAACTGTATAGGCAGAAAATCGCGTAATTTGTGATGATTGCATCACTTTGACCTATGTGGGCGCCATCTGCTAGCTCTGTTGTGATTGGTCGGCGGGTTCGGCTTGATTGACAGGTCAGAACTATGAATTGCCTCATCAACCCAAGCGATATTTGGGGAGCTGTTAAGGAGAATGCCACAATCTAACAGTGTATTTCTACTGAGGAGTTGTTGCCAGTTAATGCCGTATAGTTCAGAGTAGAACCAGTTCACTGGCCCAGTAGAAACAGAACCAAGTGATTAATTTTCCGGGTATCCTACCGTGATCCGTTAACCACCTCGAGGTGGACCATGTGGTATAATACCAATCGTCTTACATTTGCTGGGTGCACCTGAAGCACACGCAGCGCAGAATGCAATGCGTGTGCCCAGAATAGATTTCTGTGGAGATTTCTTCTTAACATAAAAAAGTACTTTATTTCACTTGATTGTTTTTAATTACTGAAGGGAAACATGAATAAAGATGAGCATGTTGAGGAATTGGCCAATCGCACGGCAAGTTTGCTGGCCACGCTGTCTACCGTAGCCCGCTGCAGCCCAGCATGTGAGAAGAAAACGGTGTTTGCCCTGATGCAGGCTGTACGACTGAATCACATCGAGATTCCACTTATGACTAAAGTGAGTGGCTACAGGCAAGCTTGATTCATGGCTGTAGTTTGACTATTTGCAACTAAACACACTGTAGTTATTAATGGTAAATAAAAATTGAGCATTTCCCCATCCCATTTTGGCAGATTTCAAAAGCAAATTATGAAGAAAATTTTTTTTTAGGACCGGAGTAATCGGGTCTGACAGGGTCCGGTCCTGTCAAGCCCGCCCAAAAATTGACTTTTCTGAAAATGTCTCAGAAATTATCCAATTTAAAAATTTAGCATTTTCCCAACTCATTTTGGCAGATTTCAAAAGCAAATTGTGAAAAAAAAGTTCAGTACCGGGGGTGATCGGGTCCGACAGGTCCGGTCCTGTCAAAATTTACTTTCAGGAAGAGTGGCGCACCCTGCCTCAGCAGCTCTTTCGGATGCTAGTGCAATCAGCCTAGCCAAAAGAGGTCATACACGTTACTGACTAAACATGTTACATTTCTCAACCTCCTTGATCTTTCGTTCCAAGTATAATTTGCATTATTTTTTATTTTTCTAACATTAATTAGGGTTTATTTTGCCCTACCATTATTTTTCTTACCATATTGGCAGGTTATTGGCAGCATTGGCAGTAGTCTACGCTATGCCTCAGTCACCGTCTTCCTCCAATCTCATCTGGGCTATCTAATTCACCAGTGGCTTCTTGAAGACTACAAACTCCCACAGTTCCCATTTCAGCTCCTTGGATGTCCAACAGAGGTGGAGTTCTATCGGTAAGGACCAGTGGCACACACAGTTGCCTCCCGGATAATTGATATATATATACTCCTCAAAAAAAGTTCGGAAAGTTAAGTTTGACTAACGATTTCTCTTTTGTTACTGAATCATTTCCCTTGAATTTGGTATCATTGGAAAGCCCTGTTATTCCTCTTTACAGTGATGTGTCATTTGTTATGATTAATCAATCGGGGGATGTGCAGTATAGCGGAATACAGGGGTGGGTGGAAAGTGAAATGTCACAAAATTCACTGCTATTGTCATGCAGTGCATTCCCCTTTTGCTTGGAGGATTGGAATGTGTCAATGCACTTTTTGACAATAGCAATGCATTTTGTGACATTTAACTTTACACCCGCCCCCGTATTCAGCTGTGCTGCACATCCCCGAATTGCTTAATCATAAAAAATGACACATCATCGTAAAGAGGAATAACAGGGCTTTCCAATGATATAAAAAAATTATTTTGCAACAAGAGAGAAATTGTCAGTCAAACTTGACTTTCCGAACTTTTTTTGAGGAGTTTATATAAAATGAAGCTTTTGCGGATACAGTGCGTTTCTGATACTGTGCAGCACAGAGCCCCATTACGATGTGCGTCAACGCTGGGCACACCATAGTGCGCGTCATGCATTGAGTGAATGCACTGTGCGTGTACGTGCAATGCGCGCGCGAGTACAGTAAAAAAAATAATACTGTACAACAGTAACAGCGCATGCAGTTGTAAACGTTGGAAAAGAACTGTAGTTTTCAAGATCAAACACACAAATCTTGCGGAAATCTTACAAAACAAAGAAGATATAAGCTTCATTTTATATAACAATAATAATATTGGATGTCTTTTCGGGTGATATGAGAATATACCGCACTCGTCATGAAAATACCAAACTCGCCTTCGGCTCGTGCGGTATATTCATGGCTCATGCAGTATATTCTCATATCACCCTCAAAGCCATCCAATATTATATAATTGTTTCACCTTTTAAACAACATTGCAACCAATACAATGTTTTTAATATAGTTGTTGGGAAAACAGTGAGCATACAGTACTTATAAATTACTTCGAGAAGGTAAGGCAACTAATGCATAGTTCCGATTTTGCCCAGTTAACCCAGCCCCCTTGGATATTGTTGCTATGCCTCACATGCTATCGTCAAAATGTCCACACATACTGCACAAACCAATAGGACTTTCAACGGAAAGCACAGATTCATTGGAGAAAACTCAAAGGTATTCATGTTTCAGGGTCGACAGTTATCTTAGAACACACTGAGTAAAGTGCCAGTAATACAGAAAATGCGTGCTTTCTTACCTTTGAACAGGATTAAAAGTAGGACATGTTTTTCGATCTTGACACATACATGTATTGAACATTTCCTCAGGAAATACCACGGATCTATCATTCCCCATCTGGTCACATCGCAAGGCCTGGACACAGTACGCGACATTGCCAAGTCACTCGGCACCAACTGGATTGAACTCGTCAAGCAATCATTCCCACAATCCATTGCTCATATCCTGCCCCTCTTTGGCCACACGAGGGCAGCAGACGAGGATGGAGAGAGCGCGGACTACCAGGCTAGACGAACCCATGCTGTGGTGTGCTTTGAAGCACTTGAGAAGACACTCGGAAAAGAGGTTGGTGATGTCTGTCTGTCTGGTACTGCGTGAGGCTTCATATTTTTACTTTACGAAATTCGCACTGTCGTCAGAAAAAAATTGTGGCCACACTTCATGCAAGCACCATCACATGCTCTTTGCTGTGGACCAATTGGCACCTTGTTGATTAGCGTCACGACGCCATTCTTGCGTAATGCTCTGATGTGTGCAAGTTGAAAAGTACTAAAGCATGTTTTTTTTGTTAATTCTGTTAGTCATTTTATATTTGTATAATAACATAAAAATAATTGCCTAAGGCTGTGCCCGACGATTCGAATATTCGATTGTCTATCGAATATTCGAATAGCATTTTAACAAATTGAATATTCGGTATGTGCCTTTCCCACTCCAAACCAAACATGTCTTTCAGCTAGAAAGAAGTGAAAACCCTTTTTTCCTTTGCCGAAATGGTCGCTTTGAAGGCATATTTGCATTCAACCACGAGTCCAAGGGCCGACGATAATTGCTGCAAAAACTTTTCGGGTGAGAGACTGCTACATGCAAGTTACAATTACATAGTCTTTAGTTTCAGCACAGATTATTTTTTGAGGTGGCAAATCTGGCAATAAAAAGGTTGCTGGTAACTGTGTGCTGTGAGTGTAGATGTGCCAGAATCCATTTTTTTACGGCAGACCTTTTTTTCAAAATCGTAGAAAAAAATCACGCATCGAGTATTTGATCTAAAATAAAACCGATTTTTCGAATAGTAAATTATTCGAAAATGCCCAGGCCTATAATCCTCATATCTTTGGTATTTGCGTTTCCAGATGATTGACAGCTTAATCCAAAAACATCTGGACAGTATTGTTGTGGAGCTTCTTGCAATGCTGTATGAACCTCACAATGGTGACAAAGATTTGCTGGATTTCACAAGGTATTCTTATCTTTGTCTGCTTTTTAGTGCCTGTCGTTTAAACTTCAAGTTAAATAATAAATGGGAATTTTTTTTTCCCTTTTAGACGATGTGTTTTTTATACAAATAATTGTGTGAGCCACTCCACCAAAAGTAGGCTCTTGCATAAAAAAATGAAAATGGAGCTAATGACTTAATCAGATAGAGTATATTATAAGCTTCACAAAACTACAAACATTGTGTCAATCCGTCATAAATTGACCAAGTTATGACCATTTCCTTGATGACCAAGAGCACAATTTTTTAAGAAGCGCTTTAGAGAAAAATGGCGTAGAAGGTTGTACTTCTGTTTAGGCATAAAGTCCTTAGCAACCATGCAAATTATGACTCCAAAAGCCCTATACCTATAGGAAGACATGTGTGGGTGGTGTTTCAGCAAGAATGAACAAGAGTAGCAGTCCCCGCTCCCCCCAAGAAAACAGTTTGCAAAATGCCAGAATTGGGTTTTTTCACATGTTTTAGGCATTTAAAATGCTGTTTTCTGGTAGTATTTATTCACTTAAACTTCTTTAGGTGATAGATGGATACTTAATAGGTGGTCTCATGCAGAAATCCTGTTATCGATAAAAAATGCCCTACTTGACATACATGCATAAATTAGCCATTATCTCAGTTCTGGCCTTTGCGACAAGCGCCTACTTTCGGTGGAGCGGCTCACATGTACTGTTGGATAGCTTTGAAGGAAAAGAAAACATTTGCAGAAGGTTGCTTTAAAAAACTCCTCAAAAAAAGTTTGGAAAGTCAATTTTGACTGACTATTTCTCTCTTGTTAATAAATCATTTCCCTTGAATTTGGTATCATTGGAAAGCCCTGTTATTCCTCTTTACGATGTGTCATTTGTTATGATTAAGCAATTGGGGGATGTGCAGCACAGCTGAATACGGGGCGGGTGTAAAGTGAAATGTCACAAAATGCATTGTTATTGTCAAAAAGTGCATTGACACATTCCCATCCTCCAAGCAAAAGGGGAATGCACTGCACGACAATAGCAGTGAATTTTGTGACATTTCACTTTCCACCCATGTATTCCGCTATACTGCACATCCCCCCAATTGATTAATCATAACAAATGACACATCACTGTAAAGAGGAATAACAGGGCTTTCCAATGATACCAAATTCAAGGGAAATGATTTAGTAACAAGAGAGAAATTGTCAGCCAAACTTGACTTTCCAAACTTTTTGAGGAGTTTATTTCTCCAAAATAGTGCAAGCATTACAAAGTTTTGTTATACAGTGTATTCCCTTTGCTCATTTTGCAGCGACACTGACCCTGAACCCTGCCCACCGTTCTTCACCACATACACCATTAAAGCTACCCTGGATTACCTGACAAAATGTCACGCTGGGGGAAAGGCGTTGACCTTGGTGTCACTGCTAGCTAAGACACAGGTGAGTTTAGTGATGCACCATTAAAGCTACCCTGGATGACCTGGCCTAGCACCATTAAAGCTACCTTGGATGACCTGACCTAGCGCCATTAAAGCTACCCTGGATGGCCTGACCTAGTTCCATTAAAGCTACCCTGGATGGCCTGACCTAGTTCCATTAAAGCTACCCTGGATGACTTGACATAGCACCATTGAAGCTACCCTGGATGTCCTGACCTAGCGCCATTAAAGCTACCCTGGACAACCTGACCTAGTGCCATTAAAGCTACCCTGGACGACCTGACCTAGTGCCATTAAAGCTACCCTGGACGACCTGACCTAGCGCCATTAAAGCTACCCTGGATGACCTGACCTAGCGCCATTAAAGCTACCCTGGATGACCTGACCTAGTTCCATTAAAGCTACCCTGAATGAATCGGGGCCAATTTCATTGCGTTGCTTAAGCGCTAGCTGAAAACGTGTGCTTACTGTAGCAGAAAAGTTGTGCTAACTTTAAGGCTATTTCACGGCCGTGGCGTGCTTAAGCATGCGCGTGCTTGGAAACAGGCATTATTGCGTCACGAGTGTTTAGCAAATTTGCCTTTGAAGCTAGCAAACGTTTGGCACTGCTTAAGGTTACGGGCTCCGTGAAATAGCCGGAGCTTCCGCTAGCATAAAATTGGCTGCTAAACAGCTCCATGAAATTGGCCCCTGGCCTAGTGCCATTCTGGGGGCAGGGTATTTAGGTCAGTCGGAATTTCCTCGTCCGTGTAACACCCAAAATACTTAACCAGAGCTACACAGTAAGAATCCTTATTGATTGGTAAAAACATATATCGATGTTAAAAAGAAAATGTAAGGGTCTTTTTTACGTTTTTTCTGGTTTTGTATCTTTAAACTACTTTCTTCCTATCGGATTAGCAAAATGAGTGCTTCGCCGCGCCCAGTTGACAAGGCTCTCGAGTGTCATTGCGCGACGGATCGTACCATTATTTGTAGGGTATGCAGTTTATGAAAGTTCAAGTACGCCGCCAATAAATGCATCATATACCCATTGAAACTACATTTCAATGTTTTAAAACCGTGTTGGGAGAGGAATAAATTCTTCCTGTTTGAAAATATTAATATTTGTTGCGTTTGTTGCGTTTGTTCGTAGTGTGTAATCCCTGCTAAAATCGGCCGCCCCCGTCCATATATTACGTGATCCGTCCTTTCGAATACGGCGCTAGACTGGTTTCCGATCCACATCTAAAAATCGGAACGGACGTGCCACTGAATGGGAAAGCCATCTTCGTAGGAAGAAATGCGACTGCGTACTAAACGCTATCAAGTACGCGCACGCACACGCTGTAACATGTTCCAAACACGCGCGCGTGTTGCTCGAAATTTGTTCGAAATACGGCGCAGCCGATGCGCGTCATAAAAAACTACGCTCAAAATTCTGATGCATGTGGCGATTTGTAGGAAGTGACGTCATTTGAACGTGATCAATTGATTTTCTTGCTTTATTTCCACAAACCGAAAATTAAGATCAGTAAATCGAAACATTCTGAACCTCAAAATTTACAAAACAATTTGGGACGTTTTGGGAGAATTTATTAATGAATTACTTTGTAAGATGAGGGACCAGCTAAATTTTTATTTTCAAATTGTGCTTAAAAACAGTATCAACATTTTAGTGCACATGTAAATACATATCACAATATTTTGTCAGGCCATCAACTTTTGCAATATAAAGCAGATAAATTATGTGCTAAGTAATGTTTCGTGCCAATAGCGCCATGAAATTGGCCCCTGGAGTTCAGAAATGTTTTCCCTTTTTTTCAATACTTCATTGCACCATCACTGCTGTCCTCATCTTTTGCAATGTCAGTCGTCATCAAAGTCTTCATTATCTTTAAAGCCCCAAAATTTTACTTCACGAGCAGACAAGAAAAACTAAAAGTGTTGAAAGCAAGGTAACAATCACATTTTATGGTATCTTTGTGGAAGAAAACTGCTAACTGAAGGTGTTTTAAGTTTTGAATATTTTTTGTTTACCTTTCATGCATTGGCTTAAATTTCTACAAGGCTCTTTATCAACATATTACTACGACTGTAATTGTGGGGAAATAAAACATGTTCCAAATTATTTAACACTTTATTAAACAGCTTCAACCCGCAAAGCATTATTATGACAATTCAGTGATTTCTTTAGAACGTATTGTACCTGTAGGTGATTGCACAACACATACAATGGAGAAATGAACTGATTGCATAATACACACAATGAGGGAATGGAATGACAAGAATGCGAGTCAAGTAGTGTAGATAACAAGGAAATACAATTAATTACTTGTACTGTAACACTTATGTAATGCTGCTGTTCCTAATTTTAAAAGTTTTCCAGTCACGTAAATAATGTCTTGAAGTTGCTGCTGGTGGGTATCACCATCATGCAATTTGGGAACGACTTTCACCTTCGCGGGTCCATCTCCTATTGGGAATGAGTGGACATGGGTTGGCTGCTCTCTTCCAAATGCCAAATACACCTCTTCGGGAGAATGATCTAGGGAAAAAAAACAATTAACTAATTTAAAAAAAATTGTTTAATATCCATATTTACATTCTTAAAAATCGATGCTTAGAATACAGACGTTAAAAAAATTTAGACGTTAAAACAAGCGTAATACAATTGTAGATCACTTGATGAATACCTGGTTGGCATTTGACGCTTGCTCATACGTTTTGGTTCACCGGCGATGTCATCCTGTTTATCCTCAAGCCTCAAATGTAGGTGCAGGTTGGGACAATATGTGCTGCATCTGAAATCTTCACTTCCTGACCCCTAATGCACCTGGTGGTTGGTGCCTTGTCCCCATCACTGTTGAACTGAAAAATGAATAACAAGTTAACATTAATAATAAATGGCACTGAGGGTTGAGAAGTTGATCAGAATGTTTTTCTTTTTTTGAAAGTGCAAATTTGATGGAGATACCCACATTTTTGAGTGAGAAAACACTTAGTCTCATATGTTTTGTGCAAAAGGTCGTGAGACATGATGAACGGTATAAATACCGTACACGTTCGCCACTAATTCTTCCTAATAAAAAATAGTAATAATGTCATAAATGCCCCAGAAAGTGTAAAATTTGGTTAGGAAACCCGATAAGAAAATATCAAGTTTTTCTTTGAAAACACTTAGGATTGTTTTTGTCATGCTCCATAGACTTAGTGCATGGAGTTTCAACTCGCGAACGTGCATGATAGTTTTTCCATGATCAACCACCAAATTTTCTCCGAATTTTTCGACCGTGACCGGTCGAGATGTCTTAAAACGGGACGACTGTCGCCGTCACTTGTTCACTGTACCGTGTACACTGCGCTGGTGCCTGGAGTGTGTTTTTCAGTAGTGAATTTATGCCACTTAAACCACGAATTAGCAAACACGGACCGCTAGCAACATAAAGCTTACTATACTATTTTTACCTTCATTACTTACTCTATTTTTACGAGTAATTTGTTGCTCATATACACAGCAATCTTTCGCGATCCATCGATGAAAATCATGATTGTTGCTGGCCGGCCGGCGCCGCGCCATACACGAAAAGGACATTTCAGTCTGGCTCTCTGACATGACGTTAAAATGCTGTATATTTATATTTCACAGGCCTGGATCCCAGACTTAAGGGCCAATCATCAGAGTGGTCGATTTTATAGCAGGAAATGCACAAGAAAAATAACACATCGACGATTTAAATTTTGAAACTAGAAGAATTTATTCTATTACAGCATAATGTTAAAACATTTTAAATGTTATGAGCTACAATTCTAATGGTTGCATAATGTATACATTGACAATGTGCTTCAATTTTCATAAACCTCGCACCCCACAAATAATGGTATGGTCTGTCGCGAAGTAACAATCGGTTTCCTGTTTAATGCGACGCACTCGTTGTGAATCCGGGGGAAACAAAGTAGTTCTAGCGTCAAAAAACGACAAGAACACGAAAAGGACCCTCAGAATTTCTTTTTAACATCGATTTCTACTTTCAACAATAAATAAGGACTCGACTTGTTTCGGTCTGGTTAAGTATTAAAGTCCTACACGGACGAGGAAATTCCGACTGACCTAATTGACACGGGTCAAATTTCATAAAGCTGTTTAGCAGAAAAATTTACTTAATCCAAAATTTGTTTGCTTTATAAAAATGGGTTAGCAGTCAAAATCTTATGTGATGTGTTTTACAATTGACTGGTGTTCTGCTATTCTTGCCAAGAACACAAGTTGACATATAACTATTATCCCATTGTATAAAGCAAACAAATTTTTGATTGTTTTCTGTTAAACAGCAGAAAGGTATTAAGTTGTGCAAGAGAATGGCAAAAGTTGTCTTCAAAGCCAGTTATGTTTTAGTTTTTGTGAATTCCAAAAGTGATTTATTCATAATTGTTTTTTAAACCTGAAAAATAATGCACCAGTACATTGGACATCAGTTGCAACATTGAGTACAGTAAAATAGCAAATTTAAAATTATATCAAATATAGCAATATCTTTGTACATTTAGCAATAGCTTTTGTTCTGACTGACCTCTTCAGAGTTGTAAAATTTGGATGTTTTTCAATGGTTGTGTGAAAGCTTTCACTGCAGCACTGAAAGCCTTATTGACTAGTTTTTGATTGGTGTCAAATTTTAGGACAGCATTCAGAAGATTCTACTGGCTCTCCACATCCGTATCTCCAAGTCCCAACGAGCCCATGAGAAGCACCGTATGGTCCTAGCCTACCGTCTCTTTGTGCTATTACTGCTGGAAGAGCTTCCCACTGGGCTGGGCGGTTCCTGGGTTATGGTGCTACAGGACGTCATCTACACCTTGGTTCATACCATACGGGAGGGGGAAGAGTCTGGAGAGGGGGCGGGGCTTAGGCTGGCCCAGCTGTGCATCGATGTGCTGCATCATGTTTGTGTCACGGCCTTGGAACACTGTCATGAGGTCAGAATGGTATTTTCTGGAACTTAAAAAATTATTCTAAAAATCTGTAAGACCTGTTTTGTGTATAAAACACTAACAGTTTAGGCTGCAAATGTTGCATGAAGTGACCGTATGCCACAGTTTATAGTTTACATTTTAAAGTTTTAGAATTAAGCTAATCACATACAATATTATGAATTAATTAATTTGGGCATTTATATAGCGCTCTTACACGAGGTATCACAGTGCTTTACATCCATTATATTCCGCCTAAACATTGAGATACATAGGTGGGCAGCAACTTTGGCAGCGAAAGGCCAGAGACACCGGGGAATCTCCTTACTCTGCACGAAGGAGTGCTCTGGGATCTTTTAAGTGCTTTACACAACACACTGGACCAACGGCTTTACATCCCTTCCGAAGGATAGATCAATTGTGGTTGAGTGCCTTGCTCAAGGGCACAGGTACTACGGCCAAGTTTTGAACCCGCAACATCAAGTTTTCACCCATATCATGAGTCAACGACCTAAACCACTCGGCCACATAGATTTGTAAAAATAGATTTTCAAAAAAAACATTCTACAAAATTTCTGCACATTATTTTATCAACATTCTTCCTCGGATCTGTAATACTGTTTTCAGGAATTGGTCATAATTTCTGTTTGTGTTTGAAATTGCATTCTTTCCCTTGTTGTATAGGAGCTTGGCAAACATCTACACATTATGATGGGTATGCTGGTGCCGTTAGCAGAGAAGGACAACCATGCTGGCAATCAGGTTAAGTCATTTAGCCTTGAGTTAAAATGTGATAGATTTAAGTTCCAATAGACCCTATCGAATAGCCACCATTTCGTGTTGCAGTTTCCTTGTTACTTGAGAACATGCATGGTTGCACATATCATGCTTCCATTGTTGTACGGTTTAAGTAACAAAAGGTGCCACACGAAATGGGGGCCATTCGATACGGTCTACAAATGCGTTAGTATCAGAAAATCACAAACATACTCAAATACAGAAATCGTCCAGTGTGTAAATACACTGGATGACACTTTGGGGAAATACCAAAGATATTAAAATCAGAATATTTGAATTTTTTAGCAAATCTTGTTGCGCACGAATACCAAGTAGCTTCTTTCGCTGTGCTGATGCATTTTGTTCGTGTCTGGGTGTTACAAGGTTACTAAGAGAATTAACACCTGTTTCATACAGGCACTCCAGAGCCGCGCCGAAGTAAATTGTATTTGGAGCGACTTTAGGTCGCTCCGAATACAGGCGAACTTCCAGGCGAACTTCCAGGCGAACTTCCAGGCGAACTTCCAGGCGAACTTCCAGGCGAACTTTCTAGTGAACCAAGTCGCTCCTAATTGTTTCATACGTCAATCTTTTGGCGAGCTTAATTTAAATTCTGGCAATAATTTAGTTTGGCGAAACGAGGGTAACCTCTCATAATTATCATTTTTCTAATACAGGCTCAGTTATTAATCAACCTTCTAGTGATAGACAGCAATGACAAGCTATCGGATTCCCTACAGTACCTAGACCCTCTGCCAGATTCCCCTCGACTTTCACAAGCCAAGAAAGCTCAGCAGGCCAGCAAGTACACACAGGGACAATTTACTCTAATGGAGGTAAAAAATGTCTGAATATCAGAATAGACCCTTTGCATCAGTGTCCATGACAGAGGGCAGGTTTTTATATTTAAAGGTGGAGTACACGATTGATAAACTGCTAAAAATAGGGTTTTTTCCACTCGTAATTGAAAGCCTATGTTGAGAAAACTACTTAGAAATTTCAGCCACATGGATGCAGTAATACTTCAGAAAACCTGAAAAATCCAGGCATGGTTTTTGTGCATGAGTAAATGGTAAAAACAAAATCGCCTACAGGTGATCTTTTGAGATTCAAATAGTTTTTGTTTTTGTTTTTCTTTTTCTTTTTTGTTTTTTTTCTTATCAATGTGGGCACTTTAGACGAAATAATTTCACAGGAGGATTACTACCATTAACATCTTGATAACAATTAAAGATAGTATACATGATTGGTAAACTGTTACAAATAGTTTTATCCCCCTGTGTGATTGAAGATATGCATGATTAAAACCAACCTAAGCAAAAGCCAGCTCCGTACTTCGTCTAACTTTTGAGAAAACAGTCAAAAAAAGGTTTGAAATAAATCTGAAATTTCATTATGAAATAACTATAATTCATAAATACCTTAGACAGTTTACGCATCCCTATTGGTTTTAAATCCTACCCAGTTTTAAATGTATGTTTAAAGGCAGTATACATGATTGGTATCTCGAAAATCAGAAATGTTCACAGATTTACGCTAACGTGCACAATATAAACATGATGACCGTAGAAAACTTCCCCTGAAATGGTTTTGTCTGAAGTGCTATAGTCTTTAAGAAATGAGTAAAACAATTATTTTTCGTCTCATGAGACTAAAATTCAATTCTCCCCAAAACCACTTCGTGCACAGGCCGTGGTTCAGAGCGAAATGGTTCAGGGCGAAGTAGTTTTGTGTATACTATCTTTAATACTGGCCAAACCCATTTTTATTCCATAATTATAACTATTTTATCTTGTTGACTCCAGGAGATAAATCATTTCTTAATGGTGGGCAACCAACAGCGAGGTGTACCAAGAATTGAAGGCTTGCGGCATCTACACCAGCACCTAGCATCAAAGAAGGATGAACTCTCAATCATGGTTCAGCAGTGTGCCGGTAAGAAGCGGTTTTCTTCAATTGTTTTTGTGCGTTTAATGAACTTCAAATCGTAGTCCGTAGGCTGAATTGTATCATCCCTTTAAAAGCAGAACAGTCTATAACCAAAAATGTCATTTTGAGAAGAAGATATGTGGCTGATAAATCAGAGACTCTAGCATAAATAGTAATCTTATAGATTGATGTTACTTACACCTTGTAAATGTTGATGTATGGGCCTCATACTCTTTGATCCCCTGGGTGGGGCAAACGTGCAAACAAAACTTACCATTTTGGCCAAAAATGGACATGGGCTGTTTTGGTTTTAAGGGGACGGTAGGATGTTTTTAAGTCTGTTCCACCTAGACATCGAGATACATTGGTGGGTAGAGCCATTGGCAGCCGACGGCCAGAGACACTGGGTGGTTGAGCAATTGTGGTTGAGTGCCTTGCTCAAGGGCACAGGCACCACGGCACAGGCACCACGGCCGAGCTTCAAACCCGCAACACCAAGTTTTAACCGAAATGTTTCGAGCCAATGACCCAAACCACTCGACCAGGGGAGCCCGCAAATATGTACTATAGACCCTTTGCGCGGACGGCCATGACAGCGGACAGTCACATTGTCACCGTGTGTCATGCACGACTAGGCACTTTGTGGATTTATTGACACATCATTTAAATATAAAAACCTGCCCCCTCTCATGGCCGCCAGTGCAAGAGCTCTATTGGATAGTTTTGAGTGAAGGTGTTTTTTCGAGTTACATTCATGACATAACCAAATAAATTTGTTTGCAGAAGGGTCTGACAGAACTATCATCCAACTCATAACTGAGCTGGTTGCTATGGGCGGAGCCAATAGTTGCCATGGTAACGTCACGGATGAAGGATTGACAGCTGTCAGAGAGGAAGTCGGTGAGTTAACACATTTACGGAAAATGAAGTCTTAATTTGTTTGGCAGTCTAGGTACACATTACATCCAAGTAAACTGGGCTCAAAAAGAAACTTATAATTTTTCACATGGTCATATCTTAAAATCCTGTCCATCAAAATGAACCAAAATGACAAACCGGATTACTTCAATACTCTACTCTAAACACATGTCAGTAACCAAGCAGTTGCCCAACTGACGGAACAGAAAAATGCACTGGCATGGAACCGCTTGCTGTATCACATGTCACAGCCCAATAATTTCATTCAGAGATTAATGTTCAAAGCTGTTCAAGAATCAAAGCACACAATGGTGAAGGCCAGATTCGAACTCCGCATCTGTGTGATCCTATTGTTGTGCATGAATGAGTTTGTATGGTAAGTATGGGGTTGTATTGGGTCTTCTCTGTGAAAAATTATAAGTTTCTTTTTGAGCCCAGTTTATATGAACAATGTTGTCCATTTGTTCTTTGGAAGATTTTGAACATACTTCTAACCCGTTGGTAACAGTAACCACGATAATGTATGGCTGATGCAGTATGAAGTATTATATAAAATGAAGCTTTTGCGGATACTGTGCGTTTCTGATACTAGTGCAACACATAGACCAAACCGATGTGTGTCCACGCTGGGCGCACCAAAGCACATGCGTACGCGCGCGTCATGCATCAAGTGAATGCATCAAGTGAGTATGAGCAACGCGCGTGTGTGAGTACAGTAACAAAAAATACTGTACAACAGTAACAAAAGTGCATGCAGTTGTAAACCGTGAAAAGAACAGACAAAAATCTTGTGGAAATCTCTCAAAACAAAGAAGGTATAAGCTTCATTTTATAACAATAATAATATTAGATGTCTTTTCGGGTGATATGAGAATATACCACACTCGTCATGAAAATAGCGAACTCGCCTTCAGCTTATTCCGTATTTTCATGACTCGTGCGGTATATTCTCATATCACCCTGCACCGCTGCCCTGACAAAATCATCAGAAGTACCATTAGCATCCGGACAAAAAACTTGGCCACCCGGACAAAAAGAATTAATTTTTCCCTCTAAAACACTTTGAAAGTATAGCCAAGTCATTCCAAAATTAAGTGTAAAGTCACCAAACATGATTCGCTAGCCACTGGTGTCATTATCGTTCACTTAATACCACGCATATCTATAGCATCGGCGACCCAATCCGTGATCAATAACGGTCATGGCAGTTGCATGCATTCATTTTAAACAGCACCCTCACGCAGCGAACACTGATTCGCTGCTTGAGGGCGCTGCTCAGCGTGCTGCTCAGCGCACTTGTTCAGTGCGCTGCTAGGCGCGCCTGGACAAATTTTTATCAGTAGAGAACACTGGATACATGTGTAATTAACCCCAATGACCAGGGGTAATATTGTGGGTTCCTTGAGCACCTTGTTGGGTAGATTATTACTTCATATTATTTTCAGCTCGATGCCTCGGTGATATTGGAGCACCCAATTTATCAACTGTTGCTCTACACTGTGACGAGATAGGGCAGAACGTCAGCTATGCCACAGCACTGAAAGTGTTTGCTAAGGATCCTGTCATGTGCAGACATGTGGTCATCATACATCTCATGAAAGATTACCTGACAGACTCGAAGTAAGTCCATTGATCTCTCTCAAATGACGTCACTTCCTACTGATGATGGTTTTTAATGCTTGGTGGTGTTTAAAGATAGTATACATGATTGATAAACTGTTACAAACAATTTTATCCCCCTGTGTGATTGAAGATATCCATGATTAAAACCAACCTGAGCAAAAACCAGCTCCGTACTTCGTCTAACTTTTGAGAAAACAGTAAAAAAAGGGTTTGCAGTCATTTCGCCCCAAAACCACTTCGCCCTGAACTATTTCGCCCTGAACCACATCCTGTGCACGAAGTGGTTTTGGGGCGAAGTAGCATTTGGGCCATGTAGTGTTTGGACGAAGTAATTCGGTGCGAAATGGCACTTGGGTGAAGTGGTTTGGGGCGAAATGGCACTTGGGCGAAATAGTTTTTGGGCGAATTGAATTTTCGTCTCATGAGACGAAAACTAATTGTTTTACTCATTTCTCAAAGACTATAGCACTTCAGACAAAACTATTTCAGGGGAAGTTTTCTACGGTCGTCATGTTTTTATTGTGTAAGTTAGGCGTAAATCTGTGAACATTTCTGATTGTCGAGATTACCAATGATGTATACTGCCTTTAAATTAATACTTGTTTGTGTTGTTTACAGTGTTGATACTATCCAGGCTGCAGCCAACTGCTTGAAAACTGTACTAGCAACTGCTTCCGGTCAACGATGCTTTGACACATACAAGGAAATTAACGTCGACAAATTATTCCACTATCTGCAGCCCTTTAAACTGAGTAAAAAGAAGGTATGCAAAAACCCACCAGAAATGGCATAACAGTTCATTCTAAAATTCCTCACACCCAAGCAATTCAAAATATTTTAAGGTTTCTCTGGCTCATACGTTACACATGAATGAAGAATGGTTCCGTGGGGTGCCGTGGCTGAGTGGTTTGGGTTGTTGACTTGCAACATTCAGGTGCAACATTCAGGTGAAAACTTGGTGGTGGGTTAAGGTGTGATACTCGTGTCCTTAAGCAAGGCACTTTGCCACAATTTCTCCATCCTCTGGAAGGGATGTAAGTTGGTCCAGTGTGTTGTGTAACATATTTAAAAGCACTCTTTCGTGAAGAGTAAGGGAATTACCTTGTCTGCATTTCAAACACGCCAACAACTGTAAGGTGCTCGGCTTTTCATACATGAGTGCACAAAAGCACTGTAACCAGTTGTGGACGTTGGAATGCAGCCTTAGTGTCTCTAGTTTTCAGATGCCAATGGCACCACCATCTATGTATCTCAATGTTTAGGCGGAAGACACTTGCTGTAAGTTTCATGCCATCCAGCCTAAGGGCTGTGAATAAGCTTGTGTGTAAAATTTGCATAATAGCTGGTGCCCTGAATTATATCAAGTGGAGGTGCAGTTTAGAAAGTCGCATACATACCATGCTATAATTGCTACGTGGTGCATGCTATTGCCAAGCAATCAACAGTATGGTTGCTTTATGCCATTCTCTCTTTACGGCGAACACGGTATTGATTCTGTACTTCACACCTGCCGTGTGCACCACATAGCAACAAAAATATTAGTCTGGTCAAGTTGATACTAAGTGTGCATGTAAAAGGAACTAGTGTACTAATACATTTTTTGGCATCTTCCCATATATCTTATCAACCCATAACATCAACTGTTTTCTTCACTATCCCTAGGCTATTACAAGGCCTGCACCACCCTCGGATGCCTCCTTCACACAGACTATTGGTGACCCATCCCTCTGGCAACCCATGGGTGGTAACCACAGTGACTGGGTGCGCAATCTCACCGTGGCCTTGATCAAGAGTGGTGGGGTCAAGGATGAAATACTGCTGCTGTTGGAACCGATTTGTAAAGTCAAGGTAAAGAAACACCACTTTTTGACGACGGTGATATAAAATTAGGCTCTCTTAGGGTTGCAGTCATAAGGGTCCACTTTAACTATTCCTAAAATCTCGTTTATTACTTGTGTAAAAGTTAATTGAACAAAATCTGAAGTTTTATTTTTGTATCTGAGATAAACTGGTAACCCTGGATGTAGTATAAAAACCACGCAGCCGTATCGCTGGTAGTCTGCAAGTGGCACAAATATTTTGGCGCAAATACGATGCATATTACGGCCGTTTTCAAAAACACTTGATTCGGCTTCAGACGGTCTTTGTGATTTTCTGTCCTAGCCGTGTGTCTTTTATTTGTTTAGGTTGTTGTTGGTGGTTTTTATCTACTCTCAACAGAAGTGAACGTTCAAGTTGACGTTCAAACCAGATATTTGTTTAGCCACATTAATATTTTTGAGATGCACCAAGCGTAACCCTGTAATTCGTAAAGGGTACTTGCAAACCGGAACTAAAAGGTCAAACATTTTTATTTGTTTGTGACATGTTCAGACATTTTATTTATTGAATCAGTAGAGTTTATTAAGCTAAGGTGCCTTTTCCATTTGTTGGCGTTTGGGCACTTACAATTGCAGTACGGTAAAGTGACAATTCAAAGAATATTGTCACAATGTTAAAACCCCACTGCCATTCCCTGGCTGGTCCCTGGAAGTCTCACCCGCCACGAGAGGCTGAGGCCGGGGTCACACGAATTACAATATTCCACTGTATCATAGTATTACTAGAGTAACATTGTCCGTGTGACCCCCAGATCCTCCATAGCCTGCCTCCCATGGGATTCTCCTGGGAAAACTGCCCAGAATCAGTCTACCGTAATACTTCTATACAATGGTTCTTCAATCCTTTTGAAATATCTCCTATTCTTTTCCAATGTGATAATTGTTTCTTCTGACTCCAAGTTTTTACTTACTCCACAATTAATATGATTATTGTTGATTACTACCTATTGTTTTATATATTTACATATTCCCGCCGTGAATATGGCCACTGATGCCGGCACGGCGCTAAACCCAAAACTCACTCACTTCGTGTGACCCCCAAATCTATCATGATAGTATCATGATAGGTGAACGACGAGAATTCTCATCGAGTTGTTTTCTATTGTGATACTATCATGATAGATTGGCGTGTGACCGCTCTCGTCGTTCATTCTATCATGATTGTATCATGATTGAGTAATTACGAGATTTCCCATGTGATCCCGGCCTTAGTCTATTGTGAAAAAACCCCATAACCACAACACTACTTGATAATCCTAATCGTACACAGGTAGAGTTTGCAGAGAAGGTTCTACCGTACCTATTCCATGACATGCTCAGTACTGGCAATGATGAGTACCGTACGGTGCTGTCACAGCGCTTGGAGGCCGTGTTTGCTGGGCATTGCGAGGCAGTTAGCAGCAGTCGAGCATCAACACCTGTCCCATTCTCAGGTTTGTGTGTGTGTGGAACATTCCAAGCATTGTGTGGGTCACTTTGTCACATATCGTGCTGGGTATACAGCAAAACATTATATGTGATATTCCGTGCAGGTCTCAAACTTGTATTATAATAGGACTTTTTCATTGTTTATGAAAATTCATAGTGTCATGAAAATCATTGTTTATAAAAATTCAAGTGTCTTGATGAAAATTATTTCTTGGCTGGATGAACCAGTTAGTTGCTTTAAACTGTGATTTTGTGTACTTCTGTTTGTTCTAGCCAAGATTCAATCTCACATTCCAGTTATCGGCATATACAGGTGCTTGGCTGTTGCGCAAATAGCCTTATAGAAGTATGATGGACACAATTTGTATACGAATTTGAAGTAAATGCAAAACAAATGCATTTTCACTTCGCACTATTTTTTAAATTTATATTTTTGTCTTTGTAACATATAATTAAAACGGATAAATCAGGTTTTTGGTCGGAAAAAGTTTTTACAAAAAGATCCTAATATCAAAATAAAATTGTGCCCCATTTTGTTTCAAAATACCTCAAGAAGGCTAATAGATCACTAAAGTGAAAACGTCACCCTTTGTGTGTTACCAAGGTTACTGGGTCTACACTAAAACCAGTGAACTGTTTCCATGCGCTATACCAATGGACGTTTGAGATTGCCAGCGAATGTTTAGACCCAATTACCATGGTAACTGACGTCACACTTTAGTAGTCTATAGAGTTCCACAGCTGCCCGTCATATTTTTTGAAGGTCGTACATTTCCCATTTCATATGGCACAAATTTGTACGATATTATTCTTTTCCTTTAACAAATGTCACTTTTGCTCAAATGTCATGTACGTTCGAATTCTGTTGTTAGATGCATCCTCCAATTTCCTGGGTCAAAGGTCAATCCGTACCCTTCTGGATGTAATGCAATACTTAAGGACACAAGAGAGGCCCACAAAAGGGTAAGCAGTAATTTTTGATTTTGGAGTGCATCACCTAATTTTGTGTGTTCTTAACCATTCTGTATTATTTTCACTGACACTGTTAATTCTTACAGCAGTGCTTTATTTAATGGCTATTTGTTTAAAGGTTTCTTAATTGTTGTATTTATTTTTGTTGACAGGCGCAGCAAGAGCACAGCATGGGACAACAACTTCTGGCTGGACGTAAACTACTTGTTGGTTGCCAAAGCCGCTCAGAATTGCAGAGCGCACTTTACGTGTCTCCTGTACACTGAAATATGGTGTGATGTTCAGAGGCAAGATTTAAGATATACCTCCATACCAATATAGTGTATCAGAAAGTCGGACAATATAGTGTATATAGTCGGACAAATGTTCACATGTGGACTCGAACAGTTGATTTCAATTGTGAAATAAATTCCAAAACAATTTGAAGAATTCTTTTGTGCGAATTTCAAACTATTTCCTGACAATAAAATTCAGTCGTTAAGTTGAATTGCGAAATAGACAATAAAACGAGATGGGTAGAATTTTGTCAAATGGACATTAAAAGCGACGGGTGGATTTTTGGTTTTAAGTTATATGCATACTTGAGTGACTAAACAGCATTTTTGTTTAGAATAAAAAAACAAATAACCTTGTAATCTGTGCGCAGCAGGCCGTTGACGGCTGGCCGGCCGGCCATGGTATGCTAGCTCGCGACTTGTGACTCTTGTACATGTTGTATGCACACAGTACGTACGTACTGGACTGTGGTGCTCGACCATCGTACCAACCTGATCGATGTACCAACTCGCCTCACAGGACAGGTACTTTTTAACTACACCAAAGCAGGACAGGCAGTTTTTGAAATCCTAGATGAAATGCTGTCGCACGATAAAGAAAAGATCATGTAAGAAATACTGTGGGCCGTGCCAAATACTACATTCATGTTGACTTGAGATTCCTTCATCACTCTTTTCCCTTCAGGTCCCGCCAAGGATCGTCTGCTGGCCAACCCTCATGCAGTGACTCACTGAGCCAGCCATCAGACATCGAGACCCTTAACTCATTCTCGGATGGATCCAATGTCAATGCTCAGACCCTGCTGCTAGAAGCTTACAGCAGCATTGGGGAACCTGATAGTGCGTATGGGTTTGGAGCGGGCAGGCTGACCGATACGTATGCAAGGTTTGTATTACATCCAGATAAGGGAAGACGCACAAATCGTACCGCTGTTATTTTTAGCGGTACCTCTGTTATTTTTAGCGGTACCTCTGTTAGTTTTAGAGTTACTCCTCAGTGTCTGTGAGTATACTACGAGCGTACTACGAGTTGGTTATAAGTTTTTCGATTTTGGTACGAGTCGGTTACGAATCTGATACGAGCCTGGTACGAGTTGTCCCAAGTGTACTACAGGCTTTACGAGTTAACAAGTTTCACGATGTTATTACAAATTATGCAGGAGTTTCCCAAGTTTGTGAGAGGGCCTAAACTCGTCAGATTTTTCCAGGCTTATCTACAATCTATACAGTACTACAAATACCTTTAAGGAATCGTTTTAATCCCAGAAGGAATTAATAACAATATCCTTGTTCCGGATAGTTGTTTCTTTGACCATCCACCGTGAATTTTAATTATTTTTGAATTAAGTGATTATTTTTAGGGATAATTTTTTGTATTATTAATTTTAGGATCCACACCTACGAACATGAAGGTGATTGGAACAAAGCCCTGAGTGCGTACGACCTCAAACTACACTCTAAATCTGCTCAGACTGGACAGCAAGAGGTCGGAGTGCTGCAGGTAAAGTTGCCTTTTGTTACCACCAGGGCACAATTTTATAGCACTGCTAAAGCATTCCACCTCTGTGATCCTGGTTCGAATCCCGTCCGGGTCAGTATGTGAATTTGCTCAATATTTTCAGTTTTACAGAGTAGTATTTTTCAAGACCTCCTCCCTGCCTACCCACCCACCGCCTCCCTGCCCTCCCCCTCCCTGCCCTCCCCCTCCCTGCCCTCCCCCTCCCTGCCCTCCCCCTCCCTGCCCAACTTATCAACATTTTTCCGGCAGTTCCATAATATGTCAACATTTTACAGCACATGTCAAGTCTTACGCAGCCTTCAATCCTCGTCTCCCCTACCTACTCTTTGTAGAACCGTTAAAATGTTCCCGCTCCATTTTTTATTTCAGGCAATGCAGAATCTTGGTCTTTGCCACATCCTGACGGTGTACTTGGATGGCTTAAGATCAGAGGGCATGGTCTTTGGACCTGAGATGGCCCAGTTTCAGTATGAAGCTGCATGGAGAAATTCCATCTGGGATCTTGAACTCGATGACGGGTAAAGAAAAACTTTCAATTATTTGAAAATCTTTTTATATAATTATCTATTTGTGCCTCATAATTTGTGTTTTCAAAGACTTAAAACATACAAAGAGGAAATACCAGCAAAGCTTTGAAGTTAGGCGCCTGTTACGCTTCGCCAAGTTAGGTGGCTGTTACGCTTAGCGAACACACACATGAGTCATTTGGATGTAATTTAATCATGTTATGCTGAAAAGAAACAATTTGTATACTTTTACCGAAATTGGATTGAGTGTTTGTTCTTTTATGACTATCTCTTCCTGCTGAAATTTCCGGCAACAATTTTATTTACTCCACATTTTTTCAAATTAATAAGAGGGATGCAAAATGGGACGTAATGGAACGGAATGTCCTTGTAGGATTCAAATAACAGTCAATCGCCGACCGCGCCCAGTATTGTATTGTATTTGGGTCTGTCCACAGTAATGGGGTACATTTGAAAAATAAGTCAATAATTCCTTTCAGATGTCTTTAGTTTATCTCAGAATTAAGGAAATGCCCTTGTTTTGTTCTCGGGAGATAACTTTTGCCCAAAAAGGTAAGAAATTGCTGCAACAACATACAATTTTGAAAAGCTTGTGTACAAATTTTCCTATTACGTAGGTAACGTGGACAGACCATTTTGTGACACCTTTTTTCGTCTCTGTTACATGCGTAATAGGAAAATTTGTGCACGGGGTTTTCACAAATGTATGTTGTAGGACTATTTTTCGTACTCCTTGGTGAAAAAGTTATTTCCTCAGTTTAGCTTGATAATTTAACGATAAAATTAAGACATTTGAAGTGAACTGGGACCTAAGATCTTGTATGTCACAGAAATGTACCCCATTACTGTGGAAATACCCATTTATAATCTGTGCATGTGTATTGAAATTTGACACCGAATGCCGAGCATCCTGATTAGCCGAGAGCGGCGAAAACATGTAAGCACATGTTTTCAGCTAGCGCTTAAGCAGCGCCATTAAATTGGCCCGTAGTTCTTATCTGGCTTATAATGGCAATCTCTGCTTCAGACTCGATAACAGATAGACTCTCTTACAACATTGATTACAAATAATTTTTGTGGAATTATGATTTGAACAGGTATCAAACTACTGCAACCGGTTACCATCAGTCACTGTATACTGCCTTATCTTGCCTACGTGATGGAGAGTACCAGCCCTTTACGATGGCCCTGCAACAAGCACGAATGGACACCATGCAGCAGTGTTGTGTTAACATTGACAGTGCTTACAGTTTCTACCCAATGTTGTCCAGATTGCAGGGCCTTGTGGAAATGGAGAATTTTAGCTCTGTACTGCTCAAGTAAGCTGCGATTTGTTTTTTTTGTGTTTTTGCGTTTAAGTTTACAAAAGTAATTACGCCCCTAGTTCCTGACACCTTCACATTACGAAAATCACCATGTAAAACTAATTTTAATAATTAATGGATTAAGAATTATTGCATTTATATATAGTACACATGCTGTATGATTATGTTCATGTGTGCTGCACATACTTTTTTTATGAAGCTATTTAAAAGTGTCTTCCACCTAAACATTGGGGTTACATGAAAGATTGTCAGCCGACGGCCTCAGACACTGGGGAATCCCCTTATTCTTCACGAAAAAGTGCTCTGGGATCTTAAGTGTGTTACACAACACACTTCATCAATGGCTTTACATTCCTTCCAAAGGATGGAGCAATTGTGTTTAAGTGCCTTGCTGAGGGGCAAAGGTACTATGGCTTGGCGTCAAACTCGCAACACCAATTTTTACCCGAGCGCTGTGAGCCAAAGACTTAACGGAGCGTGTCCAGATCACATTGTTGAGCCTCCCTTTTTAACTCATGGGTGTTGAGATTTTGATACCATATAATTTGTCATATTTTACTCATTACCATTCTGAAATTTCATACTCTCAGACCATATATTCTCAAGGATGATCATAAAAAAACACCGATGTTATGTAAACTAATTTATCCGGTTCCATAAAGCAGTGCAGTAATTACACCAACCTTTTTGCTTCCACATCCAAATTGGAGATTGTAAATTTTCTGTTTTCTTCCCATGGATAGTATTTTGGGGAGGTATTTTATGATTGTTGGGTTAGAACGAAATCCATTTTCTGGATAAGTTTTTTTTAATTTTATTTTTTAATGTTTTTTTTTAAATTTATTTTAAAATTTATTTATTTATTATTTTTTTTTTTAGCAATACAGATCCCATATCAGTCTTGGAGAGTTGGAAATCGCAACTGGCACTCATGGACAATGACTTTGAGTTTGCCGAGCCAGCCTTAGCACTGCGGACGGTCATGTTGCAACTCTTACTGGAGAAAAGCAACACCAACAATCATAATCAAGCTTACAAGGGTCTGGTGGAGCACCTTAAGAACCAGACAGAAATGGCCAGGAAGGCTGCTAGCTTCCAGGTTTGTTTTATCTTTACAACTTTTGAGGCGTTATCTGGAAATCTTTCCAGTTCGTTTTCTCAAGATCAAACTTTGACCAGATTGTATATTTGGTTGATCAAAGTCGAGGACTTATTGGCTGGAATAATGTCTCTGTATAAAAGGAAGACATTTCTAGATAAACATTGACGACCAAATGCACGCCACTCTGCATATATTGTACGTTAACAATTGCATACACGAGTGACACCGTTTAGATTGATGCTGAAAGAAAAGTTAAATCGGTGAAAGTTTTTCCGCTTGCAGCGTTCGAATTAGCACTGGTCCGTTGGCCAAATGACAGTTGAAATCATCTCGGGCCAGTTGGAAAGCCTCCCCAAATGGTCCGGCTGTCCAGTTAAAATATAATTTTATTCACTCAAATGTGGTTATTACAAACATTAAAGGTCGACTGTGTGTAAAAAGAACAACCGGAAATTTTAACCGGGCCACTTGAAATGCCGACGGGCCAGTGAAGACTTAAGCCAACTGGCCCTGTTGGCCAGTTGGGAAAAAAGTTAAGGGCAAACGCTGGCTTGTTAATATTTATTTTAAAATGTCATTATAAAAAAATGCCTAAAACTTGTTAGGGTACAAGACGGAAGAAGTTAGTTCAATGTCCATAGTATTGTGTTGCTGTGCACATTTTATTTGTTTATTCAAATTTTTAAAAAGGTGATTGCAGTCCTCTTCGTTGTAAATATTATGTTTTCTTTAAAATTATTTGGCATGAACAGATTGCTGAGAAATCCCTGGCCAATCTGCAGCACTTAGAGAGGCACGCTGAGCCGAATACAGACCACTCCTGGTGGCGGCTTGTGGAGGAGGCTAAGGTCTACTGGACACGCAATGAGCAGACAACAGCTATGCACCTTATGAAAGCTCTGTTGGACAAGATCAGCCGGGTATGGCATTGCTGTGTGGTCCTTTAAATTGTCTTGTTACATGTAGCCCTATTAAAAGTACTCGTACACTATGTACAACCTGGGGCGCAATCAAAAGCGCAATACGTACGCCAGTATTGACCATACCGGCATACTGAATGCAACAAAGTGCGTAGTATTCCCAATACGTATTGATTCCAAGCAATCCCAAACCAAACTTGGTATGCTTGTTTATAGTGGTGAAGTTGATCGTACGTTTTGGGATGCAGTCGTTCAACAAGCCGTTTCGGTTGCAGCATACTGATGCTGCCATACATATTACAGTAGCGCGCTGTTGAACACAACCCTGGTGTGATGTGTTTAACCATTGAGTGTATGACAGGCAGCTGGGGCTGCATACTCCCAGGGAGTTGAGATGTACACGTAATGGAGCCCTATGATTGGGAATAATGATTATGTAGGGCCTTCAGTAGGTTTCCTGGGCTCGTATTTCATATTTTTATGGATGATATAGCACAGGTTACACAAAATGAATGTGTGTCTTTCCACAGTAAAGGGGGCATTTTGGCGACACAGACCATATTTTTGAGGAAATACCTTTGTCTGGTCTCAAAATAAAAGAAATAAGTTTCAGTTGTTCTGAAGAGATAACTTAGGCCCAAAAAGGTTTACAAATAGTGTGACAACATGCCTTTCTGAAAAACCCTGTGTACAAATTTCCAATATACGCTCGTAACCGGGACGGACACTTGTGTTACATTTTAGGTCGTCCCGGTTACGAGCATATACTGGAAATTTGTAAACTTTTCTTTTTTAGAAAGGCATGTTGTCACACTATTTGTAACCCTTTTTGGACCTAAGTTATCTCTTCAGAACAACTGAAACTTATTTATTTTATTTTGAGACCAGACAAAGGTATTTTTTGTGGAAAATATGGTCTGTGTTGCCAAAATGCCCCCTTTACCGTGGAAAGACTCGCGTACAAATGCAACTCGAACACATCCACTGCTATTTCCTTCATTAAATACACTGTGGTGGATTTTAAAATTGGAAAATATTTTTTCTCAGTTAATTTACTCGTATTTCGTAAAGTTTTAGACGTCGTCGTTGGTTCCACACGTGACTGATTGTTGTTTTTCGTACTCTTTTCATCAATACCACAGGTTTATATGGAAGACCCTATTGCCGAATCACTCCATCCTGAAGTGTTGACCATCTATGGTAACTGGCTTGCGGAAACCAACTCGGACAGTCCTAATGTTATTATTGAACAATACTTAGAAAGGGTAGGTGTGACAATAGCAATATATTTCATTTGAAAATCAACTCTCTGAAAAGTGAAGGAATTCCTTTTCTCGTTCCGTTCAGTGAAAAAATGTTTGCAGTTGTTAAACGTTTTTATGAAGGTGGGAAATGTTTTACACGCAGGTAGGAAACATTTTTTTGCAGGTCGGAAAGTTTTTAAACAGGCGGGGAATCGTTTTTTACGTGGGCGGGAAATCGTTTTTTACGTGGGCGGGAATCATTTTCCCGCAGGTGAAGAAACGTTTTCAGGGCACGTGGGAAATGCTTTTGCACAGGTAGGAAATGTTTTCACATAGGTGGGGAAAGTTTTCACGCAATTTGAAACAATGATCCAGAATTAAGAAATGCCTTTCATGTATGCCTTTCACGTGTGCCTGTGATTTTAAAATGATGACAAGAGCAGATAATGACATATTAGTCTGACAGGCGCTTTGTTCGATTTTGGTAATTAAAAAAAAAAGCCCATCAAATGTTTACACAGTTTGTGCATTTCTTTCAGGCCGTTGAGATGTACGATCTAAATGACGACACCAGTGCACCAGCCATCGAGGCCCAGCTTTCATTGGCTCGATTCGCAGACACCCAGTACCAGAACATCGTCAACTACATGAAGTCTAGTGAGTACGAAGCCAAGCAAGCATTGATGAAACGTGCCAAGAAAGAACACGCTGATCTGGAGGCCATGGGGGACAAGACCAGGTAGGATTCTCAAGCCGCATCGGAATTGATGCCAACATTATTTATTTTGGAAAATAACTTTCTTTTTTTTTTAAAGGGAAATCTGATTTACCAAAAGTAAGATTTTCAAGCCGCATCGGAATTGACGCAAAAATTATATTTTTGGGCAAAAAAAAAAGATTTATTTTTTATTTCTTAAAGGCAACTATGATTTACTAAAAGTTAAGGCTGGGTCAAGCACCACAAATACTGACTCTTGAGAGCCATTTCTACATTCATTGTATGTAAATTCTCACTTAAAGATCATACTTTGCAAAACACTGAGGCGGCCGCCATGGAGCAAGATTTGCTACACTGACAGGCCGTCCACAGCCGTCAAGTTCAAAACACGGTGTGTACAAATGAATGGTGGACAATGAACGTGTTTACATGTCAACCGTGGAAGACAGCAGCAAAGCTGATGTTTTAACTCGTTAACCGCCCCTATGACTATACTTTGCCAGAACGTGTTTTTTACTTGTGCTTCGGCATCGAGTGGTTAATGCTACGTCTGGAAATATTATACAAGAAGAATATGAGAAGTGTATTAGCCGGCTACCATCTTTCCACGGTAAAGGGGGCATTTTGGCAACACAGACCATATTTTTCAGAAAATACCTTTTGTCTGGTCTCAAAATAAAATAAATAAGTTTCAGTTGTTCTGAAGAGATAACGTAGGCCCAAAAAGGGTTACAAATAGTGTGACAACATGCCTTTCTAAAAATCCTGTGTACAAATTTCCAATATATGCTCGTAACCGGGATGGCCTAAAATGTAACATAAGATTGGTATGTGGGGAAATGAGTGGGGACTTAAAGTAGAGTTTGCAGGGAGATGGGTGTGGCCAGAGGGGGATAGGTGGGGCTGGAAGAAGGATGGTATTCAAGGTTTTAATCAATTGGCAACTGGAAATATGGTAGCACTTTCATTCTTCCACTGACCCAACAATGCACAAATTTTCACAAGAGACCTCGCTTTTACACTCAAACTGTTGAAAACTACATTTAATTACTATGCACTCATTGCTTAATAGCAAATGACAGTCTGGTTGCTTTGTGTCATTCTGTCCTACAGTGAACATGGTATTGATTCTGTACTTCACACCTACAGCATGCACCACATAGCAACAAAGATTTTGTCTGGTCAAGTGGATACTAAATTAGTGTTATTATTATAATTACTATAGTGTAAACTTTACATACAGATTTCATACAGAAACAGTGAATCACAGATATTGACAGTCTGTTTATATACAGTATGTAATGCTTATGCTGCCCTGCCTAAAGGAGTGTGTCCAGATCACATTTTTGACCGCCTCCCCACAGCCCACCCCTCTTCCCCACATTTTTGTAACCATATAATTTGTCATATTTTTTTCATCACCATTCTGAAATTTTGCATTCTCAATCCGTGTATTTTTAAGGATATCATAAAAAAAACGTTTTCGTGAACTAATTTATCCGGTTCTATAAAGCAGTGCAGTGATTACACCAACCTTTTTGCTTCCACATCCAAATTGGAGACTGCAAAATTCATGGTTTTTTTTTCAAGGATAGTATTAATTTTGGTGAGGAAATTCATACGATTTTAAGTTAAAACGAATCCATTTTCTGGGAAAAAAAATCTGGACGAGCTTCTTTAAGAAGATGCGGCGACCTGTCAAATAATATGCTAACTTTTCCATAAGTGCCCCCATGAAATATCCAACTGTTCTTAAAGTTACTGCAACTCCATCTGGTTAACATCAATACCCACCCTGTTACCACGGTTACAGAACCCACAACACAGGGCCACTTTCAGACCTTGTTGAAACTTTTTGTATTTAAACTCGTAGATGGCGGGGTTGATGACAGAATTCAAAGTCAAGAGACAGTTACATACGCCTCGCAAGTATGGATAGGCAGTGGATGTACAGACAGCATTCGAATGTTTAACGTGCGTAGGGTGCGAACAGATTAATGACTCAATATGAGCCGGTGCCCACAGGATAACCAAAGCACCAAAAACAAGTGTCAGCATGTTTACCAGTCGTTGCTTAGCTATCACGAGGTCGTAAGCTGCTGCTCGCGCTTGTTGAAGTTTAAGATTTATAATTTGCCGCTTTAGATTCATATGTATCTTGTAGTAAGCCCAACTCATTGCTAAGGCTGGTAGGAGCATGCCTGACAAAAATATATATACATGTAAGATTGTTGGCCCGGGAGGCCATTGGTTTAGCGGTTTTGAACAAGCCTTTTCGGTGGCATCATTGGGTTCATTCATGAACACATAAGGTATGGAAATCGCAACTGACAGCACCCAGGCTACAGCGATCAAAATGTTGATCCGTGTTGCCGTGAGTTTCCGTTCGTAGTGGAGCGGTTGCACGATGGCAACGTATCGCTCCAACGTTACCAAGCAAAGTCCGTAAGACGATGCATGCGAAAAAATTGAATTTAAGTAACCGGACGCCACAAATCGACAGAAGAGTTGCCTGCTTGCCCAACTTGACGGTACGTATGCAAAAATAATACAGTATGCATCGGCAGTTAGGTAAAAGAACACTATTTGTACGCACACTAGCATATCGGCTATGGCCAAATTCACCAGCAGATAGTTAGTCAGGTTGTGCAGTGATTTGACTCGGAAGATCACAAAGCAAACTAAGATGTTTCCTAAGATGCCAAAGACTCCTGTTGCTACCATAATGTGGCAGAGAGGTTGGTACTCGGCTGCCGGATTACTTGGTTGTGTGATGTTGTTTACAGCCATAGTAATAATGAGATTCTTATAAAGCACACAAGTGCCAATAAGGCCTCAAAGTGCTATAGATACAAAGTCCAGAGTAAAAGTGTAAACGAATAAAAGCACTAAGATTTACCAAATATACTGAAATGCAAAAGAAACTTACCACCTTTTAAACCTTTAAATAGCAACAATAACACTGCGTGTAGTATAATGTGTTAACTTATTTGTCGACAATAGTGTCCTCGCTGTCAGACCAAACGGTCACTTCATGGCACAGCTGTTGAACAGCTGTTTTGACTGTCAGTGATTAGCCACGGGGTATGGGATGATTGTAATGAGCTGCACGTGATGTCTTGATGTTGGCATTTAAAGCAACATGCCACGATTGTCGGGGGGGATCAAAGGCAGCGTGCCCTGGGCAAGGCGGATTGAGCTACGTCGTCTTGGCTGTTCACACCAGACGATATCGGCTCTGGGGGACAGAGAAAACCTCCACAACTCTGCAGATGACAGAGCTGATCAGGGAGGCCAAGAGTCACCAATGTTTCAATTAGCAATTGTTGGTTTGCTTTAATTATTTTAATTATTGGTGGTCCACCAATAATTCAACTTAAGGTAAGGTGCAACAACGGCCGTATAAAAATGAGATTTTTTTACAGGGTTGCCGATGTTTAAAAAATACAAAGTATGATGCTTTAAGAATAAAGTAAATGCTTTAAAAAAAAAATTTGAAAAAAAAATGGATTTGCTGAAAACCACTGACAATATAACTTTTCGACATACACAGTGAGTACAATCTAAATTCGAAAAAAACACTCTAAACACTGTTTAAAAAGGTAAGTTCTTAAGATTAGCCTTAAAAAGATCAATGGATTGGATTTCTCTGAGGGATGTTCAATGGCAGATTGTTCCACAGAGATGAGGCTGCATAAGAACTTGTCCTTGGAAATTGTCGGTTGGCAGAGCAAAGTCTGCGTGGAAGACTCTATCGTATGGATTGGGCGGTAGCGCAGGACCAATTCCTGAAGGATAGAGCCTGATGATGAATTGCCTCAAAAGTAATGATTGCCCAGAAAGTAGCTCGTCGCTGGAGATGAGTCCGCAATGCGGCAGGGCTTCTAAATCTGCAGAATTTTAAAGAATTTAAAAAAAGAATATTTTGTCTATACTCCCAAACAGTGTTGTAATGACTTGGACTCGGGACTCGGGACTCAAGTCAACCTCCAGTCCCGATTTTCACTGACTTGACTTGAGATTCAAATCTCAAATGACTTGACTTGGACGTGACACAATGACACAAATGACTTAAAGGTGGAATCAGAGTTTGTACTGTCCGAAGACTGGGCCTCGCCAAAAATCATGATTTATTTGAACCAGTCCGATAGTCTATGAAAAAAAATACAATCCTAACTTTTTAGATCCATCCACTTTATGATTTAGGAGTATTTTGAAAGAAAGTATCGGGTCGGCGGACAATTTATGTGCAAATAGCAGTAACTAGGGCGTAGCTATGCACGTGATACGTCTGGACGAGTCGACGTAGATGCAAAATCTGTTCCACATAGGCCGTTTTCGAAACACTCAGTGTTTTATAGTCAGGCTCGGTATTTTGAATTCGATGTCTTCTATTGTGTGTAGTTTACCTTCGTGAATTCTCTTGGTGTTAATAAATATGCTCAAGAGGGGTCAACGTTCAAATTAGCATTGGCTAAGATGTTTCCTAATCCAATAATATTGCTGGGATACACCAGGCCGGAGCCACAGACGAAGACGGTGGTTTTGAAATTGGCCAATATGTTGGAGCTGAACTACAGAGGGCGCTGTTCACCGCGCAAAGGTTCACATAATCCGTCTGTTGTTCACATAAATGGAAGGTAAACTTGCGATGAACAATTGTCCTTAATTTTCAACAGGGGTGGAATTTTCTAATTTTTTATTCAGAATTTGTCTCTAGTAACCGAGGATCAATACAATATATTCTCGTGAAAAGCGGAGAAATAAACTCTGATTCCCCCGTTTAAGTTGGATTTAAACATTTATTGAACCGTCTGCCAAAAATGCTTTTGAACAATTCTTTTGTTATAAAATTGCAAAAAATATAATTTTGAAAAGAGAATTGTATTTCAGCAACCCCGGAAGTTCAAGGCTAAATAAGCATTCTTTAAACATGGAACATGCATGACTGGCCAGAACAACAAAAATACCGCATACAGCCACATAAATACAGAGATATTTCAGAAAACCTGAATGAATGTTGAATGAAATGCACAGATTTTATTTTGCAAAGAAAAAAAACACCTTCAGTTGGCAATTTCTCCCACAAAGGTACCATTTTACACAAAAAAAAAAAATCATGGGTTGTATTTCAAAGCATTTTGAACTACTTTGTGACAGGGAACTGCATATGCAGTTCTAAGTGTGAGTGTCTTGGGGGCGGTTATGCAAAATTAGCCCATGAATTAGACCAGGGCAAAGCTGGTCTCTCTTATCTTGTTGGCTTGGGTTCAAGTCAGTTTTTGGTTTTTGACCTGTGACTTGACTCTGGAGAAAATGACTTGTGACTAGACTTGTAAAATAAGATTGATTTACGACTTGAAATAAAAACTAGTCATTAAGTCTCCAGCCCCAGAGACATACATGTACACTGCATAACAAAAAATGCTTGTGCAGTCTCCCGCTCCAGGGGAATAAATTGGAAAATTCCCAGCTGTCAGGAAGTGGTTAAGCAATTGATTGCTTTCCGGTGACATCACCCCTTCTATCCACCATTTTGGTGGGCATTTTTCATGACCCACGTGGCTCGAGTAGTAACCGGCAAAAAGAGCAAGAAAAACGCATTGGTTGCACTTACCTCCGTTGCTTAACCTTGCTTTATGTTGTTGCGCCATGGCTGTTGTATCGAGAAAGATAAAAAACGTATTTCTTCGGGCTAAAAATCGCGATCAAGTAAAAGCACTTACGTTTTTACAAGCCGAGTGCATGCTAAATAATTTGAACGTATCACAACGCCCGCGTGTGGCATCTTCGAATAAAAATACGCTGGTGAGTATTTTTTACGCGTGTTCATGTGCGTCTATACGCGCGTGACGGTTGACCACCACACATTCCCGGATGTTCTACGTCATCGAAAGCAATCAATAGTTAGCTAGTCCTAGTCTAAAGTCAACTGTGACTTCACATATTTGATCAGTCTCTCGGAATCATCCTACCTGTTTAAGTTTTCACCGGTTGCTGATAGCCATATATGCTTCGTACCAAGCTGTTATAGCGAATGTACCAAGTGTGTTGTTCATGTAGATGACGAGGCTTGGAGCACACACAGTACAACGCAAAAACGTGAGTGAGCCTATTTATGGGGTGGTCCTCACTCTACCTTTACACAGGATGTAACAAACCTACGTCAAGTTTAATCTTCACCTGCAATGAATAACAAAAGTAATTTGGAACAACAGAAGCGGTAATCAGTGGTTGTCAGGATCACTTAACAAATGTCTTACTGTGATCGTTGCAGATTATTAAGCCTTTTATTAGTTCCTTGTGTCTTTCATCCTTGTATATTTTGCCATTACCATAATTACACCTGCCAAAGTCTTAAATTTACTGTGTGTCAAGTTAATTGCTGTTGCTAGATTAAAGATAGTATACATGGTTGGTAAACTGTTACAAATAGTTTTATCCCCCTGTGTGATTGAAGATATGCATGATTAAAACCAACCTGAGCAAAAACTAGCTCTGTACCTCGTCTAACTTTTCAACTTCACCCTTCGCTTTCCATTCTTACCCACCCCTTGCCATTTTCAACATCCCCCTCCCCGCTCCCACCACTCTGCTCCCTCCACTCTGCTCCCTCCACTCTGCTCCCTCCACTCTGCTCCACACTGTCTTTGTCTCCACTGAACTTTATAATTATGCCCTGTCATCAACCTGTTGAGTAAACCTGCCAGAGGTAACCCTTTGACGGACCAATTACATTCAATATTGACAGCACAAGCTCCATATGGCATCTAGGCCTATAAGTTTAGACAGCATATCAATTTTGGGCTGTGGAGAAACTGGGATGTTTCTAAAAATAAATGACAACTAAAAAAGGATTTGTCAAATGAAGCAAAACCTGGCAAATAATTAATCGAATGCAAACTGTTGTATTTGATAAATGGGCTTTCTCGTAAAAACATAAGCTGCTTTGAAGGCAGTATATATGATTGGTAATCTCAAAAATCAGACATGTTCACAGATTTACGCCTAACTTACACAATATAAACATGATGACCGTAGAAAATTTCCCCTGAAATGGTTTTGTCTTAAGTGCTATAGTCTTTGAGAAATGAGTAAGACAATTAGTTTTCGTCTCGTGAGACGAAAATTAAATTCGCCCCAAAACCATTTCGCCCATAGTGCCATTTCGCCCCAAACTACCATTTTGCCCCAAACTACCATTTTGCCCCAAACTACTTCTCCCGAGTGCCATTTCGCCCCAAATTACTTCTCCCGAGTGCCATTTCGCCCCAAATTACTTCTCCCGAGTGCCATTTCGCCCCAAATTACTTCGTCCAAACACTACATCGCCCAAATTTCCACTCTGCTAAGCGCCGTTACAATCCCCTGAGGAAATACACGCAATTCTGTGAAGTTAGGCGGCTGTTACGCTTAGCGAAGTAATGCACACATGAGCTATTTTGATGTAATTTAATCAATTTGGTCATGTTATGCTGAAAAGAAAAAATGTCTATACTTTCCAGAAATTGTATTGGTTTTGTTCTTTATAACTGTTCCTTCCTACCGAAATTTCCGGCGACGATCTCATTTACTCTGCAGTTTTTTTTTAAAATTAATGGCAGGGATGCATGATGCATGAAGTGAATAAAACGGATTCCCCTGTATGCTTTAAATAGCAGCCAATCGCTGATGTGGACACAGCCAGCACTACCGAGTATTACACTGCACTGTGTTTTCAATCTGCGCACTTACATATATATTTGAACACCTGCAATATACTGCCAAGCATCCTGATTGGCCCAGAGCAGTGAAAATGATTTCTGTCGCTGCTTTAACAGCAAAATGGGGCCTATTTCAACAGGGGAGTAGGGGAGTGCGTTAACGAGGCACTGTTGCAAGAGGATGTGGGCAGATGCTCTACCAGCTAAGCCCTAACATGACTTCATAAAGCTGTCGAAAATACTTATGACTGATAATAGCTTGTCTGAGATGTTGCAATATTTTATTTCGATTTGATCATTGCAGCCGTTATGCCCGGATGCTTCACAAACAGTCAGAGATTGACGAGCGTGAACTAGGCTCCATGATGCAGGACCGAGAGAACTTCCTGCAGAAAGCCCTGGAGTGCTACTTGAAATGTCTGGAGTTTGGCACGGCTGAGCATGACATGCGGGTCTTCAGGGTCTGCTCGTTGTGGTTTGATAACTCCAATGAGGACAGTCTTAGTGAACTCATTCAGGTACGTTTTATAGGAGACTTTTTATCTTCTAGACCATTCCAAGGACTCCCTGTACACATCCGCCATAGCTGGGACGCAGCTTTTTCCAGTGCATATGGACTTTACGTTTTGTGTTAAAGGGACACACGGGCTTACTGTTTACATAATGTAGCGATCTGGCATCCTTGACAATAATTTTGCGATGTTTCAAAATGTCACGTAATTAACAAGAAATTTTTAAAATTAACAAAAGAGACAAATTTTGGGCTATATGCTTTACCAGCCGTCGCGATGTATTATGTATGTGTTTGTAAATAAAGGTGGCGTTCGATATTGGTCGACAGTGACACGTGTTTAACCTCGTTTCCTTGTTTTCCCCCGACTCATTACACCTTGCATGATCACTCATGTCAGCGCTGACTCAAAGAAGCAACTCAAACACAACTTTTTGTTGTCTTTAGCGCCCTCAATAGGCCTATGCTGTTTTTTCTTCGGATATTATTTATCGCCGCGAAGAGAAACCAACCGCGAATGACAAGCAACTCGCACTTCATGCTGGTTTCTATGGCTGGAAATAAAACTAACTCCAAGACCACGTGATTTATCGGAACCAGAATCTGGTTCCGATAAATCATGTGACATTGATTTTTTTTTAAATGCTGAAATGGCCAAATTTTGTGGTTTCTTTTTAGGTTCTCTTCCGTCTATTTCGGAAAGACTTTAAAAATCATGTATGGGTCTATTTCGAACCCAAAATAGCCCAACAAAACCGGTATGTCCCTTTAAATCGAACCACGCGCATCCATGACACCTGCAGCATGCTCTTTACACACACAAGCTTGGTGTAGATTCACACTGAGCTGTTTCACGCGTAATGGACCGTGTAAGTCTCGCGGCAAGTCGCACTTCAGGGGACCAGTCGGGGAATGGCAATTGGATTTTAACATTTTGACGATCTTCTTTGTATTATCGCTTTACCGTACCGTGTTTGTAAACGCCCAAATTAAGAACTTTTGAAAACGCCCTGATTTTCAAGGCAAAAAATTAAGAAATTAAAGAATTGAAGTGACATAGCAATACTGGCCAAATTTCAGCCTGATTTTGATAAAATAAACTGTTTTTCATGTAAAAAGATTTTTTATCAGGATCCAGGGAAACCTAGCTTCCCAGACGTTGCCTGGTTTGCCCGGACATTTTTTTTGTGGGGAGGACACCGTGATTGTAACACGTGGCCATACTATTTTGTTTTTCACCTTCCCTCGGCAGGATTTGTTTGACCGCATTGAGACGCGCAAGTTCCTGCCATTGCTGTACCAGCTAGCTGCAAGAATGACCACCAAAACGCAGGACAAACAACTATTTCATGATTTGTTGAATCAAGTGAGTGTTTTTTGCACGTTTTTAAAGTTCCACTGTCTGTGTTTGGGTGAAAGGATTAAAAAACTAATTCACACAAGCGAACGAATTTAAAAAGCCTACGTATCTCTGTAACGAAAAATATAAAAAACATAGATTTCCGACTTCGGAAATTGGAGATACAAACCTTTTTTCTTGAAACGGGCTGTACATGTGCGCGTACGCTCATATGTACATAGTATGTGTACAATGTACACATGTACGCGCACATGTACATTTATGTTATAACCCTGTCGAATAAAAGACAGGGCCTGTCTTTTATTGTTTATTGTTTTTAATCGATTGGCATTAATCCTTGATGGAATTTTACGTTCTTGGTACCAAATTCTAGAAAAATAGCAATTTAGCTTTAAACAATTTTGTTGCCGCTCAAATCGGCCTAAAATCGAACAGTGCAACTTCAAGGTTTAAGATGTACATGTCACGCAAACATGAACACAAAAGTATCAGAGAATCTTGCTCAACTAGATGTTTAGACACAAACATTTCTTCAGAGATTGTGATTGGTATGCTGCCTGTTTACCACAGACGAAATAACCGAATATCAGAAACTTGTATGGTTTGCACCGATGACATACCGGGCAGTTGCTCTACCAGCTGAGCTATAAGGCAAAGGGGTAGAACCGTGGTAGAAACTAAGGATGTAGTCAAGCCAGAGTCCCTAAAAATCAGGACTGGAGTCCTACAGCGCTGGTAGAATCTGAAATTTTGTTATTTCTTTTTTAAGTACAAATGCATTGTCTTCTGGTTTGAGATGATCTTGAGACCGTATGCCTGCTATTTCCCCTAAGCTTGCAGCCTCGGAAAATAGCAGGCATACCATCTCAAGATCATCAAGGCACAACAGTTTGCACCATCACCCTCATAAACAGTCAATATTTGTATACCACAGCAGAGCAAGAGAGCACATAGTTCCAACCTCTTTTTCTTTACGTTGGAAACCAGGTTATCGAGAAGACAGCTCGGGACCATCCCCACCACGCCCTGCCAATAATTCTTGCCCTGGCTAATGCCAACAAAGACGCCGTCATCACCTCTAGTAAGACGGGCCGACTTGCCCGCACCAGCTCCATGCGAGATGCAGACACCAGCCATGCAGATGAGGTAAGGCCCATATAGACCCTTGGCATTGGCGGCCATCTTGGGGTCATCTAATACCAACAAAGACACCGTCATCACCTCTAGTAAGACAGGCCGACTTGCCCGCACCAGCTCCATGCGAGATGCAGACACCAGCCATGCAGATGAGGTAAGGCCCATATAGACCCTTGGCATTGGCGGCCATCTTGGGGCCATCTATTACCAACAATAACGCCGTCATCACTTCTAGTAAGACTGGCCGACTTGCCCGCACCAGCTCCATGCGAGATGCAGACACAAGCCATGCAGATGAGGTAAGGCCCATATAGACCCTTGGCATTGGCGGCCATCTTGGGGTCATCTATTACCAACAAAGACGCCGTCATCACTTTTAAGAAGACTGGCCGACTTGCCCGCACCAGCTCCATGAGAGATGCAGATACCAGCCATGCAGATAAAATTTAAACAAAAAAATATTTATGAATGGGAATAAAAGTGGGTTTAGCCAGTTTAAACAATCCGTTTAAAACCGGCTAGGTTCCTGGATGCTGATAATGGCCTTCGTCTGCAGCTCGGGCCATTATCACTCGTCCAGGCCCCTAGCCGGTTTTAAACGTATGTTTAAGACCGGCCAAACCTACTTTTAATCCCTAATATATAGCAGGAAGGCATCATTTTTATTTGTATTTTTTGCAGGCACGTATGCGAGCTGCTCAAAAAATGCTAGAGCGACTGAGAACAACACAGTGTGCACCAATCATAGCCGGACTGGAGAAGCTATCTGACGCCTACATACAGCTTGCATATTGGGACGTCTCAGATCGTAAGAAGGAAACTGGTGAGTCTACAGGCACATTTACATGTGCACCGTCTAAAACTGATAACCTAAACATAAGTACATGTAATATATAATTATTTTTTTCTCTTTTTTAAAATAAAAATTATGATTTGGAAATAGTATGCATGCCAGCATTTATTTTATTTACACGTATTGTAATTTTCAATTTTGTAAATATTTTTTTTTAAATGTATTTATCCTTAAGTGTATTATCCAATTAGTTTGGAGAGCCCCTCGATAGAAACTTGTTTCTTTTGGGTAATCCTGCGGAAGCTATTTAGGTAATGTTTTCTGTTATGTTTCCTGCTCGGTGTTTATTTGTAATTGTTTTGTCTAATTCAGTGATTTGTATATCTCGGAAAATGAAATAAATGTAATATGTAAGTAACTTGGTACCGCATTTCTAGTTTTACTTAATTCCACTGTACCACTGTAATTTTGTCTAATTCACGTACGATTGCAATAGACAGCCGAAGTGTGACGTGGGTTGCCATGGCAATTGGCTCTAAACTATCATGGCCATCGGAAAAAGTACCATTGCAAAAGCACAGGGACACGGTTGAGTGATTTTTAGTTTAGAGCCAATTACCTAGGCAACCAACAAAAGATGGACTTCGGCAGTCTATTCCATTGTTAGTAATGTTCATGGTCTGCCATTTCAGCACACATGCCTGTCAGTTCTCCATTGTAGTACCATTAGGCTAATAGTAAAAAAAAATGCATGTCTTCAAAATAAATAGGACATAACACTATGAGCAACTAACAATGGAAATTGGCCACACACCATTGTTAATAACATTGGTTTGTTTGTTTATTTGTTTTTTTTATTTTTACGAAGCCATATTTTACACAGATAACCAATTGCAAATTTCAAGGTTTATTTTCTAATGTCTACTTATTTATGGAGTTACCCTGATACCTTTTCGTTATAGGACCACTCAAACTGCCCTCGTCTCAACCCCTAACCCAGCTGAGAAACCTGCAGCACGTTGCCATGCCAACCATGGAAGTTCATGTTGACCCAACTTGTCGCTATGAGGACATCGTCTCAATAGCTCATTTTGATGGAAGCTTTCGGTTGGCTGGTGGGATTAATCTTCCCAAGATCATAACGTGTGTGGGTTCAGATGGCGTTAAAAGAAGACAACTTGTCAAGGTGGGTATACAAGGATAAAATGAGTGGGGAACAACTGCAATACCGTGTTTTGAGACCGCCAATTGGCTTAATATCTCAATTGGTAGGGCGTCTATCGAAATAAAAAATGAAATGGAGAAAAAAAGGCAGATTATGTACGTTGATCTTGAAGTAATTTTTAAATGAAATTTATGTTGCCATTTTGGAAAATAATGTCTGAAGATTTTTTTTTTTTGGGTAACCAATCATATTTGTTGTTTTATAGGGTAAAGATGACCTAAGACAGGATGCTGTCATGCAACAGGTGTTTGGATTGGTCAACAATCTTCTTCAAAGAAACCAAGAAACAAGGAAACGTAGACTGCAGATAAGAACATACAAAGTAAGAAAACCTATCCCCTGGTCACAGGGAACTTCAAGTCTTCACTTACTTTGTTGGGCAACAATGGGCCTAATAAACAAAGTATCTCAGCCATACCACATGAATTATTTTTGATTCAAATTCCTAAACGATTGTGTCCAGGGGACCATTACACGAATCCTAACGCACTGCGTAAGTCCGCTTGCGCAACATTTTATTGCGTAGGCTGCGCAACATTCCTGTGAAAATTACACGCAAGCTATAGGGCTTGCGCCATTTTGCAAAAGTTGCGCACTCTTTCGTGAAATCGGCTGCAGATCACATATTATTTGTCATATTTTTCTCATTACCATTCTGAAATTGTGCATTCTCAATCCGTATATTTTCAAGGATATCGTCAAAAAGTCACAAATGTTTTGTAAACTTAGTTATCTGGTTTCATAAAGCAGTGAACTAATTACCCTAACCTTTTTGCTTCCACATCCAAATTGGAGATTGCAAATTTCCCGTTTTCTTTCCTCTGATAGTATTTTGGGGAGGTATTTTATATGATTTTTAGGTTAAAATGAAATACATTTTCTGGAAAAAAATCTAAACGCGCTCCTTTGACTGTTTTAAAACAATTAATATGTCCTTCATACATGTGTGTACATGTGTATTATAGCTTACCATCTCGACATATGTATTGTCAAAAATATACTGTGATATTTGGTATTATCTGGACTTCTAACCTGCGGGTAAAGATTTTTGGATGTTTTTTTTTCTTCATGTTTGATGGTGCATGATAGGCTGTAAATGGGTAATTCCCAAAATTAGGGGTCAAAAATGTTTGGTGTCCTAGTTACGTACGACACTCTCTGCTTCAAAAATCACCACTTATGACCACAAATTCTCAGTAATGGACTGTGGCCTGTGATTATAGGGGGCAGCATCATTTTCTTCAATGTTTTGTTTTCTGATTCCTGAAAAATATTCAAAACAAAAGACCATAAAGGCTTATAATTTGTGCCATGGTATTGGATAGGAGTTTGGTGTCCCGGGTTACCTACGCCAATGAAAATTGGCTGTAGAATGAGTTTGCATTAACCTTGCTACCATATATACACACAAACATTAAAATTGAGTGGCATTTGTTCAAATAAAAATAATTATTTTCTACTGGGAAACCACTTTCAATCATTAAAAACACTTAGAAATCTTAAAAAGCATGTCACACTTTTGGATCCCTAATTTTGGGAATTACACAAATAAAAAAGGGAAAATTTATACACTTAACAATTGCTACCGGTATTTAAAAAAATTCATAAAAATGAAGTTTAAGATAATTCCAGTCAGAGTGCACCTTTTTACGTATGCTTTTTTAGAATAGATTTCAATAAATGTGAACAACATGTGTGCATATTTCTTATAGATTGTGCCGTTGTCGCAGCGTAGTGGTTTGCTAGAATGGTGCGAGGGCACAATGCCAATAGGGGAGTATCTTATTGGCAATCAGAAGACAGACTACGGAGCGCACAGACGATACCGTCCGCAGGATTTCACATCCATGGAATGCCGAAAAAAGATGCAGGTAGGTTTATCAGAATACAAATCAAATTGGATTATACAATACAGCAGTTTCTATTTTTTTAAATAGTTTTTGACCTATCTGCAGCCTTTGATACCGTAGATCATGAGCTTCTACTGCAACGTCTTTCGAACAGGCTTGGTATCACTGGTTTGGCTCTACAGTGGATAAAGTCCTACCTCCAGGATAGAGCCCAAGTAGTATCCATTGCCGATATGAAGTCTGGAAGAAAGACCCTCGACTGCGGTGTACCACAGGGCTCAGTCCTGGGCCCTGTTCTGTTTACATCTTACACACTTCCATTGGGTGACATTGCCAGGCACCACAAAATCCAGTTTCACTTTTATGCTGACGATACCCAGCTGTATTTGGCCTTTTCCCCTAATGCCGATCCCACCTCTTCCTTCAACCAGATGCAGGAATGTCTTTGTCATTTCCAGACATGGATGAGTCACAATTTTCTCCGTCTGAATGCCGATAAAACACAGGTTCTCATACTAGGGTCTCGGTACAGTCATGCGAATTTCATCTCGCCCCACCTCACCATTGTAGACCAAGAGTCAGCCATCGCGAACTCTGTGCGTAACTTGGGGATTGTGTTCGACCGTTTATTTACAATGGATGCACACATCTCTAGTCTATGCAGAAGTGCCAATTTTCACTTACGCAACATCAATAGAATCCGCAAATACCTTTCACAAGAGACAGCAGAGAAAGTTATCCATGCTTTTGTTTCCTCACGCCTGGACTGCTGCAATGCCTTATTAGTTGGCCTGCCCGCTAAATCCATATCTCGGCTGCAACGTGTCCTGAACAACGCAGCTCGGGTCGTTGTCCGGTGTGGAAAATATGACCACATTTCCCCTGTGTTGAGACAGCTACATTGGCTCCCAATTTCTAGGAGGATCACCTACAAAATATGTCTTCTTGTATTCAAGATTCTGCATGGCCGTGCCCCTCAATACTTACATGAACTTATTTTTCCTAGGAGTACCACTCGTGTTCTCAGATCTACAGGCTCAAACTTGCTAGCCGAACCAAGAACTCGAACTATCCGTTATGGTCAGCGTGCATTTGCCAATGCAGCCCCTGCCATCTGGAATAAACTCCCAGCAACACTCCGTCTAATAACGTCCATGGACACTTTCAAACGGGAACTTAAATCCCATTTGTTTCACTAGACATTTTCATGTGTCTGTGTTGTTGGCGCCTTGATTGGTTTTTCCGGATAAGTGCGCCTTATAAATCTATATTATTATTATTATTATTATCTATTGTAGCATTGTAACGAATGCACTATCTGACATGCTGACTAATCACTATTGAAATGAAACAACCAAACTTGGGATGAGAGAAAAATCGTAAGGGCATTATGGTGATTCGAACCCGAGACCTCCGACTCTCCATGCAGATGGCATGAGCTAAAGGCACAGCGATACACTCTCTCAGGTTTCCCCTAAGAACCCAATTCTTCTCTCGGTGTTGCAGGGTGGCGCAACTGGGCAAAGTAACGAACATAACATCTGTATGGTTTCTAATCACCATTGAAATAAAACAAATTGGGATAAAATTATCGGGATTTCAAAAATGTTACATGTGCATTAGTAGTTTTGCATACCGGCTTCATCTACATGTAATAATATTGCACATCTTGTGTCAACATTTTCTTAATTTTTTGTAAAAACGTATTGAGATTTTTTTCTGATTTGTTTTTCTTTTTTTGTGAGTTAGCTTGCGCACAACAGCACCGAGCAGGGCAAGAAATACCGTGAGTTTCTTGAGGTCATGAAGAGGTTCCAGCCTGTCTTCCGGCATTTTTTCCTGGAGAAGTTCCCTGACCCTGCTGTGTGGCTGGAGCGGAGACTAGCTTACACCAGGAGTGTGGCCACATCTTCTATTGGTAGGCAGCCAAACTTATCAGAATTAGTCTTTTGTTTTTTGGTATTGAGTGATTTCTTTTTATGATTCATAAAATTCAACAAATATGGCGGCATTTGAATGTCGGATACTCATCAAAAACGGGGACAAGCAAACGTGGGATAAAAGATAAATCCCTTAATGGGATTCTAACCAGAGACCTCTGACTCACTGGGCAGATGCTCTACCAGCTGAGCTATAATACATAGATTTTCCCCATGAACCCAATTTTTTTTTTTTCGGTGTTGCATGGGAGCACTGCTGGGCAAATTGACGTCACACTCTGCCAGTGAATAGTCTTGAAAGTGATAGATTTTCTCTTTACGGTTATTTTTTTTTCTAGTTGGCTACGTCGTTGGTCTTGGTGACAGACATGTACAGAACATCCTCGTCGACTGTAACTTGGCTGAGCTGGTTCACATTGATCTGGGTGAGTCTAGAATTTTTCTCTCGGTGTAGCATGGTAGCGCAACTGGGCAAAGTAACCAACGCAATGTCTGGTATGGTGCCTAATCACCATTGAATCATCCATTGTGTATTTGATTACAGGTGTGGCCTTTGAACAGGGGCGTATACTCCCCACACCAGAGACGGTTCCATTCCGGTTAACCAGAGACCTCGTGGATGGGATGGGAATAGCTGGAGTAGAAGGGGTCTTCAGAAGGTATCACTCAAAGGGTTGACTTTCATAACTTCCAAACCTTCCAAATTTTGCAACACATTTCCTGGACAGTTAGGCTGTGCATGTCCACTGGACTGGTCGCGCACACAACCAGTATGAAGCAAGCCACAGAGTAAATATACGTACGCGACCGACTGAGAACAAAGAGTCATTTTGAAACTCATCGTCAAGAGCAGCAAAACGCACATGGATTTTTCATGTTTTTGGAAAACATGGTATATTTCACGGAGCTGAAATATCGTCGAATGTGATTTTTTTGTTATGACCTTTTGATGTATAATGGTTTTGCTCCCAGAATCGTTTAAGAACAGGGGCGGTATTCAATTCAATACTTAAATTTAGTAAAAACCTTACTTAGTATTTGGCTTGGCTAAGAAAATGACCTATCTCGTATTCAAAGCCTTCTAAGAATTTTACTTTAGTAAGTCAAATACTCAGATAAATTGTGACGTTACAAATGAACGCAGAGCGCAGAACTCCCTAAACATCCAATCGAATACAGCGTGGGACGCGCTATGAACCGCGCCTTCTCATAAGCGTTTTTCTCGCGCAAAACGCACAACACGTGCACCAAAACAAAACCGGTCTAAACCGGTTGCAGTATGCGTGTGATGTATGTAAACAATTGCTTAAGTGTGCTTTCCTGCCTTCTCAAATTTAAGTAAAATACTTTCCCAAAAAGAACCATTTGAATACCAAATGTTCTAAGTATTTTTCTAAAGTAAAAACTTAGCCACTTGCGAATTGAATACCGATTTTGGCCAAGTATTTTACTTTAGCCAAAAACTAAGTAAAATTCTTAAATATTTGGCTTAAGTACTGAATTGAATACCGCCCCTGATCTATAGGGCCTTTAAGTGTGGTGTCAATGACGAAATGTGGCATTGGAATTTGAGTTGATTCCAACATCACCATTACTTGAGGGTCTTTCATATTAAACACATTTTTGGGTGGACTCAAAGATGAAAATTAAGACTTTTCATCCTACCAAGCTTGCATCATCCCTGAGGCTATTTTTTTCACCGTGGGCTGAACTCATCCTGGCTCCAGACCAGAGTTGAGGGTTTTCAACCCTGGGAAAAAGGTAGGCCTGTGCATTTTCGAATAATTTAATATTCAAAAAATCGGACTCGAGGCTAGTGACTCGAGGCTAGTGACTCGGGACTCAGGACTCGGGACTCGGGACTCGGGACTCGGACTACAACACTGGTGGCAGAATACCAGTAAGTTGGTTCGCATGAAATGGGATAGGGTTCAATATGGTGTTGCTCGGTGCCATTGTCCCCTCGTCACCCGGAGGTTAACGGACCTGTAAAAATACTGGCGGGGCCCGAGCCTTTAAACTGCAAGGGAAACGGCCGGCCTTGCGGGACCCATTTAGACAGGGTGCCGTGTGTCTGGGGGATCCTCCATAGCATGCCTGTAATGGGATTCTTCTGGAAAACTGCCCAGAATCAGTCTACCGTAATACTTCTATACAATGGTTCTTCAATCCTTTTGAAATGTCTCTTATTCTTTTCCAACGTGATAATTGTTTCTTCTGACTCGCAAGTTTTTACTTACTCCACAATTCATATGATTATTGTTGATTACTACCTATTGTTTTATATACATGTATTTACATATTCTCGCCGTGAATATGGCCACTGATGCCGGCACGGCGCTAAATTCAAAACTCACTCACTCAATATGGTGTTGAATGAGACTTGAGTTAGAGAACCCAGTTTTTTGCCTAATCTCCAACAAGATGGACCTAAAAAAATGTGGCATTATTTTCCAGTAATGATAAAGCCATTTAAAATTATCACATTGAAGTTTTAAGACACAAGACCTTTTGGGGACTTCAAATGCTTTATTTAATTTGTTTGTTTATTTCGTTTTTTTTTAGGTGTTGTGAGAAAACAATGGACGTGATGCACAACTCAGAAGAAGCATTGCTCACCATTTTACAGGTGAAATAAGAGAGTTGACAAATTGAAACTTTGGCTAAAAAAAATAATTTGACTTTTTTGAAAATGTTTCAGAATTGATCCTACATAACAAATTTATAGTTTCCCCAAGTTATTTTGGCAGTTTTAAAATGAAAGTCGGAAATATTTTGGGGGTTTCTGAGGACCGGGGTCGCTGGTGCTGACAAGTCCAGTTCTGTCAAAATTAAATAGAAGTAAATTTTTGTGATGGTTGGGGTCATCGGCACTGACAGGAACAGTATGGTCAAATTTGATGAAAAATCAACTTTTCTGGAAATGTCTCAAAAATGTGACGGACTCTGGCAAAACCCGACGCTTCTCGGCATTTCCCATTACGTGATATGGGCCCACAACCTTAAAAAATGGCCTCTGGGACCAACTTGAAAATTTGGCAGAATCAACATCGGGATACATTCAAGATTTGTTTTGTTGTTTGAACTGTCTAAAAATTTCTCATATTATTGACAAACAATTTAATAATCAACTAGTTTGTCAAACTTTAAAGACCAATAGCTCCATTTCACTTTTTCTGATCTGTCATACTTTAATTGGTCATAACTTCGCAAAAAAATTATCAGAATTTCCTCAAACAGGTTTTAAAAGATACCTTTTTGTATGTACACTAAGCTGATACCAAAACTTAAATTTTGAATTTTCATCACAAGTGTTGGGTTTTGCTGGAGCCGGTCACAAATGATCGTAAAGGAAAATTAAGCCTGCCCGAAAGCATTTTGGCAGTTTTCAAAGTAAATTTTTTGTGGAAAATGGAATTCTTTACAGGGCCGGGGTCATCAGCGCCGACTGGAATTTCTTTAAAAATATTTGGTAACTTTAAAAAGCAAATTTTACAAATGCATCAAAATATCACACATTTTCTCTTCTTTTTATGGAAAGGCCCTACTATGAAATTACTTTGTTTTTGGTATTTCCAGGTTCTGTTGTACGACCCACTGTACGTGTGGACAATGTCGCCCCAGAAGGCCATGGCACTTCAGCAAAGACGCGACCGGACTGACCCGGATGCGTCAGAACTTAACACGACCTCGACGGACCTTACCGATGGCGACGCAGGGTTCAAAGGTCAACAGGACAGCAGTGAGGGCACAGAGGTCAACAAAGTGGCCGAGCGGGTCGTGCTCAGGTTACGCCAGAAGCTACAAGGAGTCGAGGAAGGGGTAGCTATGAGTGTCAAGGGGCAGGTTAATCGTTTAATCCAAGAAGCACGGGATCCTAAAAATCTGTGTCGGTTGTTTCCTGGCTGGCAGCCGTGGATCTAGTGCAGGTTAACCACTTGATTCAGGAGGACGTGTGTACGTAAACGTGTTCTGGCAATGTATAGTCACAGGGGCGGTTGGCGTGTAACAGGGATGCCAGTCTTCCGGCTATTGCCGGAATTCCGGCTTTTTCTTATTTTGGAAAAAAAATCCGGCAAAGCCTTTTTTCCAGGCCGGAAATATTATTTTCAACTCTTCAAGTAAAATTTAAAAAACAGGGAAAATTGTCTCACTTACTGATCAACGATGTCCGGATATGCCCTATGTCATGTATACTACATGTATGTACAGCCTATGTACATGATTTGCACAGATGCAGTATGTCTGTATCCCGGCCATAATCATTCACGGCTAAAGTACCACGAAACCAGACTATTGATCAGAAGTACATAGACTATAGAGGGCGCTGTATCCATACAGCAGTGGTGACATGTAAATAATAATACTGTACATGTACATACTGTACATGTGCTGGCAAGGCTGTGTGCACACGTACGTACGTACGTACATGTATGTATATGTACACGCATAGTGAATTTTTTTTCCGGCCCTGAGGGTAAGAGCCACTGGCATCCCTGCGTGTAAACATGTCCATTGTCCAGCATTCAATTGTAAACACCATGTTTTAAACTTGACGGCTGTGGACAGCCTATCAGTGTAGCAAATCTCACTCAGTGGTTACTGCTTGGGAGTGTTGCAAAGTGTAATGTAGAAATAACTCTCAAGAGTCGGTATTTGAGGTGCTTAACATGGTCTTAACTTTTGGCCAATCACATTTGCCTTTTTATATAAAAAATGGGATCGCTTGATCCAGGAAGCACGGGATTCCGTTAATATATGACAGTTGTTCCCTGGGGCCAATTTCATAATACATTAAGCATAGCACCAATATTACCTCAAGCAAGGACATATTTCATAAAACATGTTGTTCTAAGTGCGCGAATAGAGTACGTGTGCAATGCTATCGTCCGTTTTGTTTGAGCGCTTTCATCATCGCTTTCATAAAGTACCATTATTGATAATGTATCCATTTTGGGATGATTATATCACTACCACAGAAGACCCTTGCCTCTCGCTGACTGAGATATTTCAACAACGGCTGAAAGTTGTCTATCTGTTAGAATATGTATATCGAATTTTGCGGAAGTATGGCGAAGAAAAATGATAGTGCAGCATTAGCAAAAAATTGGTAGGTTAGCATGCGGTTTGGTTTAATTGCTAGTGCTTAAACAGTTTTATGAAGAGAGCACTGCTAAAAATCGAATGCTAACATGTTTTATAAAATTGGCCCGTGAATCTAGTGCAGGTTAATGGCTTGACCCAGGAAGCTTGATATCCCAAGAATCTAGGCTGATTGTTCCCTGGCTGGCAGCCGTGGATCTAGTTCAGGTTTATAATGGCTTGATTCATGAAGCACGGGATCCCAAGAATCTATGCCCATTGTTGCCTTGCTGGCAGCCGTGGATCTAGTGCAGGTTAATCGCTTGATCCAGGAAGCTTGATATCCCAAGAATCTAGGCCGAGTGTTCCCTGGCTGGCAGCCGTGGATCTAGTGCAGATTAATGGCTTGATCCAGGAAGCTTGAGATTCCAAGAATCTAGGCTGAGTGTTCCCTGGCTGGCAGCCATGGATCTAGTGCAGGTTAATGGCTTGATCCAGGAAGCTTGAGATTCCAAGAATCTAGGCTGAGTGTTCCCTGGCTGGCAGCCGTGGATCTAGTCCATGTTAATGGCTTGATCCAGGAAGCTTGAGATCCCAAGAATCTATGCCGGTTGTTCCCTGGCTGGCAGCCGTGGATCTAATGCAGGTTAATGGCTTGATCCAGGAAGCTTGATATCCCAATAATCTAGGCCGGTTATTCCCTGGCTGGCAGCAATGGATCTAGTGCAGGTTAATTGCTTGATCAAGGAAGCTTGAGATCCCAATAATCTAGGCCGGTTGTTCCCTGGCTGGCAGCCGTGGATCTAATGCAGGTTAATGGCTTGATCCAGGAAGCTTGATATCCCAATAATCAAGGCCGGTTGTTCCCTGGCTGGCAGCAATGGATCTAGTGCAGGTTAATGGCTTGATCCAGGAAGCTTGAGATCCCAATAATCTAGGCCGGTTGTTCACTGGCTGGCAGCCGTGGATCTAGTGCAGGTTAATGGCTTGATTCAGGAAGCACGGGATCCCAAGAATCTATGCGGGTTGTTCCCCGGCTGGCAGCCGTAGATCTAGTGCAGGTTAATGGCTTGATTCAGGAAGCACGGGATCCCAAGAATCTATGCGGGTTGTTCCCCGGCTGGCAGCCGTAGATCTAGTGCAGGTTAATGGCTTGATTCAGGAAGCACAGGATCCCAAGAATCTATGCCGGTTGTTCCCTGGCTGGCAGCCGTGGATCTAGTGCAGGTTAATGGCTTGATTCAGGAAGCACAGGATCCCAAGAATCTATGCGGGTTGTTCCCTGGCTGGCAGCCGTGGATCTAGTGCAGGTTAATGGCTTGATTCAGGAAGCACGGGATCCCAAGAATCTATGCGGGTTGTTCCCCGGCTGGCAGCCGTAGATCTAGTGCAGGTTAATGGCTTGATTCAGGAAGCACGGGATTCCAAGAATCTATGCCGGTTGTTCCCTGGCTGGCAGCCGTAGATCTAGTGCAGGTTAATGGCTTGATTCAGGAAGCACGGGATCCCAAGAATCTATGCCGGTTGTTCCCTGGCTGGCAGCCGTAGATCTAGTGCAGGTTAATGGCTTGATTCAGGAAGCACAGGATCCCAAGAATCTATGCCGGTTGTTCCCTGGCTGGCAGCCGTGGATCTAGTGCAGGGTAATGGCTTGATTCAGGAAGCACGGGATCCCAAGAATCTATGCGGGTTGTTCCCTGGCTGGCAGCCGTAGATCTAGTGCAGGTTAATGGCTTGATTCAGGAAGCACAGGATCCCAAGAATCTATGCCGGTTGTTCCCTGGCTGGCAGCCGTGGATCTAGTGCAGGTTAATGGCTTGATTCAGGAAGCACGGGATCCCAAGAATCTATGCGGGTTGTTCCCTGGCTGGCAGCCGTAGATCTAGTGCAGGTTAATGGCTTGATTCAGGAAGCACGGGATCCCAAGAATCTATGCCGGTTGTTCTCTGGCTGGCAGCCGTAGATCTAGTGCAGGTTAATGGCTTGATTCAGGAAGCACAGGATCCCAAGAATCTATGCCGGTTGTTCCCTGGCTGGCAGCCGTGGATCTAGTGCAGGTTAATGGCTTGATTCAGGAAGCACGGGATCCCAAGAATCTATGCGGGTTGTTCCCCGGCTGGCAGCCGTAGATCTAGTGCAGGTTAATGGCTTGATTCAGGAAGCACGGGATCCCAAGAATCTATGCGGGTTGTTCCCCGGCTGGCAGCCGTGGATCTAGTGCAGGTTAATGGCTTGATTCAGGAAGCACGGGATCCCAAGAATCTATGCGGGTTGTTCCCCGGCTGGCAGCCGTAGATCTAGTGCAGGTTAATGGCTTGATTCAGGAAGCACGGGATCCCAAGAATCTATGCGGGTTGTTCCCTGGCTGGCAGCCGTAGATCTAGTGCAGGTTAATGGCTTGATTCAGGAAGCACGGGATCCCAAGAATCTATGCCCATTGTTCCCCGGCTGGCAGCCGTAGATCTAGTGCAGGTTAATGGCTTGATTCAGGAAGCACGGGATCCCAAGAATCTATGCGGGTTGTTCCCTGGCTGGCAGCCGTAGATCTAGTGCAGGTTAATGGCTTGATTCAGGAAGCACGGGATCCCAAGAATCTATGCGGGTTGTTCCCTGGCTGGCAGCCGTGGATCTAGTGCAGGTTAATGGCTTGATTCAGGAAGCACGGGATCCCAAGAATCTATGCGGGTTGTTCCCCGGCTGGCAGCCGTAGATCTAGTGCAGGTTAATGGCTTGATTCAGGAAGCACGGGATCCCAAGAATCTATGCGGGTTGTTCCCTGGCTGGCAGCCGTGGATCTAGTGCAGGTTAATGGCTTGATTCAGGAAGCACGGGATCCCAAGAATCTATGCGGGTTGTTCCCCGGCTGGCAGCCGTAGATCTAGTGCAGGTTAATGGCTTGATTCAGGAAGCACGGGATCCCAAGAATCTATGCGGGTTGTTCCCCGGCTGGCAGCCGTAGATCTAGTGCAGGTTAATGGCTTGATTCAGGAAGCACGGGATCCCAAGAATCTATGCGGGTTGTTCCCCGGCTGGCAGCCGTGGATCTAGTGCAGGTTAATGGCTTGATTCAGGAAGCACGGGATCCCAAGAATCTATGCGGGTTGTTCCCCGGCTGGCAGCCGTAGATCTAGTGCAGGTTAATGGCTTGATTCAGGAAGCACGGGATCCCAAGAATCTATGCGGGTTGTTCCCTGGCTGGCAGCCGTAGATCTAGTGCAGGTTAATGGCTTGATTCAGGAAGCACGGGATCCCAAGAATCTATGCCCATTGTTCCCCGGCTGGCAGCCGTAGATCTAGTGCAGGTTAATGGCTTGATTCAGGAAGCACGGGATCCCAAGAATCTATGCGGGTTGTTCCCTGGCTGGCAGCCGTAGATCTAGTGCAGGTTAATGGCTTGATTCAGGAAGCACGGGATCCCAAGAATCTATGCGGGTTGTTCCCTGGCTGGCAGCCGTGGATCTAGTGCAGGTTAATGGCTTGATTCAGGAAGCACGGGATCCCAAGAATCTATGCGGGTTGTTCCCCGGCTGGCAGCCGTAGATCTAGTGCAGGTTAATGGCTTGATTCAGGAAGCACGGGATCCCAAGAATCTATGCGGGTTGTTCCCTGGCTGGCAGCCGTGGATCTAGTGCAGGTTAATGGCTTGATTCAGGAAGCACGGGATCCCAAGAATCTATGCGGGTTGTTCCCCGGCTGGCAGCCGTAGATCTAGTGCAGGTTAATGGCTTGATTCAGGAAGCACGGGATCCCAAGAATCTATGCGGGTTGTTCCCCGGCTGGCAGCCGTAGATCTAGTGCAGGTTAATGGCTTGATTCAGGAAGCACGGGATCCCAAGAATCTATGCGGGTTGTTCCCTGGCTGGCAGCCGTAGATCTAGTGCAGGTTAATGGCTTGATTCAGGAAGCACGGGATCCCAAGAATCTATGCCCATTGTTCCCCGGCTGGCAGCCGTAGATCTAGTGCAGGTTAATGGCTTGATTCAGGAAGCACGGGATCCCAAGAATCTATGCGGGTTGTTCCCTGGCTGGCAGCCGTGGATCTAGTGCAGGTTAATGGCTTGATTCAGGAAGCACGGGATCCCAAGAATCTATGCCGGTTGTTCCCTGGCTGGCAGCCGTGGATCTAGTGCAGGTTAATGGCTTGATTCAGGAAGCACGGGATCCCAAGAATCTATGCCGGTTGTTCCCTGGCTGGCAGCCGTAGATCTAGTGCAGGTTAATGGCTTGATTCAGGAAGCACAGGATCCCAAGAATCTATGCGGGTTGTTCCCTGGCTGGCAGCCGTGGATCTAGTGCAGGTTAATGGCTTGATTCAGGAAGCACGGGATCCCAAGAATCTATGCCGGTTGTTCCCCGGCTGGCAGCCGTAGATCTAGTGCAGGTTAATGGCTTGATTCAGGAAGCACAGGATCCCAATAATCTATGCCGGTTGTTCCCTGGCTGGCAGCAATGGATCTAGAGCAGGTTAATAGCTTGTTTGTATCATCACAAATCCAAATCCAGATCCAGAGATGTTTCACCACGTGGAAACAAATAAAACGGCTTTTTACTGGGCTCCCATGCCTCGAGAATAGACATTTATTTACGAAATTTGTAAATTGTCTGAACCAAAATTAATCCATGACATTCATTGTAAATAAATAGGCAGCCTCAATTTGTTTGTATCGTGTTTTGCCACTAATGAGAACTGGAATGAAACGGTTTACTGGGGCCAAAATCTTCACAACGTTAAGGTCGCCATTTTGGATTTAGCACTGAACCATCTCTCGAGAAGGATCCGAGAGATCACAGATCTTGATCAGGATCTGTGCGAAGTGAACAAGTTCACCTGAGATTTGCACAGATCTAGATCTAGATCCATCTGAAACAAACACGCCCTATGCCGGTTGTTGCCTCGCTGGCAGCCGTGGATCAAGTAGTGTTCCCTCTGAAGTTCCACAACAGAATTTGGATTAAGCTCAACCATCTGATATTTTATTACATCTGTAATATACCCTATTCACGCGTTGGAACATAATAATTATGAATCACTTCAACGGGGAGTGAAGTGTTTTATCCAAGGACACAACGCGGTGCAATGACCAGGCTTCGAACCATGGACTTCTCGACCGAAAGTCCTACTTGCTGTCCACTAGACCACCACGTCTCTAAAATGAGGTATTGGTAGCAAGTTATGCAAGCTTTAAAAGAAATCGACTGTTGTACTTGGGATGTGCCCGAAGTGTTAATAGTCAACATCTCAAACACTGATAAGCAAGGCACATATGAGAAAATCTGCAATGAACATTTTCCAACATCTTTTTTTCTTTTTGTTCATAATGTCTAAAAAATAATTTCTTGATCTTTAAATGTTATTTACCGTTGATGTGTATTCATGCCTTCCGCAATAAATCTTTTTTACGTTTTGTTACAACTTGTGGTGTTTTTTCTTGTCGTTTATGTTATGATTTTCCCAATACATTCTGTCTGAGATTTTGCATGATAAAAGTAAACCCAGCACGATGTGGGACAGAGAGATGCTCCTACCAACACAATGGGTGAGGTCACAATTCTGTGTGCGTTACATGTTATAGTGTTAACAGATCTGTTATCTAAATCGGTATTGTGACCTCGGAACAAAACCGTATGGACGTGTTAGTGTTGAAGATCGTGCACAGAACTGCAAATTGCAGTATATGAGTGAGGTCACAATTCTCCGTGTTAGTGTTACAGATCTGTTAACAGATCTGTTACCTCGGCGTCTCGAGAAATAGTGTTAGTGCTAGTGTAACAGATCTGTTGACTCAACGTCTTGGGAAATGTCAAGGCAGTAGGGTTCTGCACGACTTTCAACACTAACACTAACATAGAATTGTGACCTCCGGTCTGTGTTACACGAGCTTAACCACTAAGTGATTAAAATTGTCAGAATCTTCACAGAGCCAAAAAAGTCTCCAATTTATAAATTGTGCTTTAACCTGAACCTCAATTTATTGAGAATTCAGAAATTTATAAAATAATCAAAATAAACACCACCCACTTCGTTCAGATAACACGATCTGTAACAGGAGCTGTTGAACTAAAATACTAACACTAACACGTCCTAAACACCATGTTAACATCGAGTTAACAGTGTTTGTTCTGAGGTCACAATTCTGATTAAGTTCACAGATCTGTTACACTAACACTAACACGTAACACAGAATTGTGACTTCGCCCTGTGTACAGTGTAGAGAATTAACATGGTGTTGACACCGTGTTAACAGATCTGTTAACATAAGTTAAAATTAGATGTCAAGATTGACGCCGTGTTAACATATCTGTTAAACTAACGCTAACACGTAACACACTCAGAATTGTGACATCATGCACCCTTTTTTTTTTTTTTGAAACACCAACGTAACAGTCTGAATTAAATTTACATCAATTTTATTTAACAAATGCCAAAGGTGACTTCACACGACTATTTAAACACATTTACTTAGTCAAAAACATACTTTTGCATGCTTTGTGACATTGCAAATAACAGTGATAAAAGCTGTTGCGATTTGTCATTTAAGAAAACGAACTGCCAAATTACCGCTGCTCTATTTTGAAGAGAAAAAAAGCGTCTTAAAATATAATAACACCTACCGTTAATTTAAGCCAAATTTTGAAATTGGTGATCTGTTGCCTTGCTCAATTATCTACTTTCTCCTCGGGAATTTTTTAAGAACAAAAAAAAATCCCAACTCTGTGATCTTCCATCTACATTTATTTCTAAAATGTTCCATGAAAATTATTAGTGTTGGGTGGAACGGAAGTTGTCAAGATACGGATATTCGATTGCAAATTATTCCGCTCGCACAATCGAGTGCCAAAGATCCGTTAAATATTTACAAATGCACCAAATGGTGCCCTAACGCATGTAGACTCCTCTAGCAACGCGGAATCAAAATCGGAACTCTACCCTCAGAAGATAGTTTCTTAGTTTAACGAAATGCCGATCAGGTTGGGCAAGCACAGAAGTTCGATGCCCTCATGTTTTTTAAATTGTTTGGATTAATTCTACTTTCAAAAATTACAATGATAGCTTCTCACACTTCATCAATTTCCTTTCGAGATGAAAATGGAGAATCATATTTTCAATTCCCAGTTTGGTTTCGAATATTTGGCTTCCAAATATGAAATCGGATAGTAAAATCAATACCAAATATTCGACATTTCGGTGCCAACACGAAAAATAATCAACGCTTGATGCAGCAAACACGGAACCTGGGAGCGTACATGACCAGGCCGCCCGTGGGTAGATCCAGGGGTGGTAACGGGTCACCGTCCGGTACCTTGAACGTGAATCGCTGCATCACGGTCACCAGGAAGATAAACAGTTCCATCTTGGTTAGAGCTTCGCCAAGACAAATGCGACGACCTAAAAGAAACAAAAAAGACATTGAACGAAAAGTATGTACCTGATGTCACGTTTGCTATATTTTCGGTCCATCGTTAGAGACCTTTTTAAATAATGGATGTCAGAGCATGCTAATGGATTTCTAAAATTGTCTTTTAAAATTGAGTACACTACCGTTTGTCTCTAAATTTATGGGTGTGGATGTCAAATTATCACTCGAAAATCCGTGGTAATTTTGTTCACCTTTGGTTGTCATCGTATCAGTAGTAATGACACTGAGCCTCGTCGCGCCTAAAATTAACCTGTGTCGCTTTCAGAAAAAGTGGTTTAGGGGAAATTGAGGGAAATGGGGCACTGAAATCAACTGGACCCAAGCTGGATCCAGCCTCGTAAATCTCGACAGGTATGGCGTCGGCTTCCGCTGGAGAGGAGGTTGATAGCGCTCTGTGTTTCCAGAGCTGTAGGAAGCTGAGTGATCGCCTCATCGTTGATGGACGACGGTCTGTTAAAAATGCTGTTAAAGTATTCCACCCGGCGATCCAGTATCTTCTCCATCTTCTCTTTTGTCTGTGACATCTTCATTGTTGGTTATATATGGTTGGTGCATAAGCACTGATAAGTATGACCTGCTTCTTCCTCTAGGCAAAGGTATGTAGCTTTAATGTCTTTAGCTGGTCATTGAATCATTTTGGACGACTAGAAAACTTACTTGACTGTACCATTACCACGACCACTCCAGAGAGATGTGTCCGGCTCAAACTTCTCCAATCTCCTCCTCATTGGCAAGCGAGTCTCGCCTAGTGCTGCGATGTCGATTTTTGTATCGACCAAGTCTTTTGGCAACAGGGCTGCCATATACCTGGTCTGTCTACGTCAGCATGATCCATGGGAGTGCAAATGTGGCACACAGAGGAACTTGTTTCGAATTCTTATTTTGACTGCAATATAAGGACTCCCACCAACCGCGGTATAGGCTGGCCAGGCTATTTTAGGGCACCTTTCCCTTGTCCATTCATCAGACTATAAAGGTAGGCAGTGCTGTCCTGAACAGGTCTCAGTCGGTCAGGTGGCTGCCGAAAACCATCCCTGCTTCGGATCCAGTAAAAGACGACCTTATTGCCCAAGTCATCTACTTACAGGTTCTGCAAGTGGTTCCTGCCGCTAAGCTGCTTATCCCATCGCCGCAGTACTTGAAGGATGATAACAGTCATCGATGATGTAATGCACATGGCATGGGATTTTAGTTGTTAACCTGTTTTTGCTTGGTGAAATGTTTTCTGTACTAAGCATGCTAGGTTCCGGAATTCGTACGTCTGTATACTACTTTTTCATTGGCCGAAGTCAAAAATAATACTGTAATAAAAACCTCACCTAATCCGAACGGAATCCAGTCTTTCCTCGGAGCCAGAGTTGTTCCATCTGGCGACAAGTAACGCTCGGGTCGACACTCGGTGGGATTGTCGAATGTCTTCGGGTTGTTTTGAATGTAGAAAACGTTTCCAAAGACCGGCGTGCCTGCACAGAATTTAAAAACGGAACTGTGGTTTCCAGCTACTAATTTTTTTGGACAAAGTACCCAACAGGGGCCAATTTCATGGCGCTGCTTAAGCGCTAGCTGAAAACGTGTGCTTACTGTAGCATAAAAGGTGTGCTAACTTTAAGGCTATTTCACGGCCGCGGCGTGCTTAAGCATGCGCGTGCATTGAAACGGGCATTGTTGCGTCACGAGTGTTTAGCAAATTTGCCTCCGAAGCTAGCAAACGTTTGCCAGTGCTTAAGGTTACGGTCTCCATGAAATAGCCAGAGCCTCCGTTAGCACAAGATCGGCTGCTAAACAGCTCCATGAAATTGGCCCCATAAGGCAAGATGTTGACGATAAAAGCTCATTTTTTCCCTGTACATCAACAATGTCTCCGTACTTCTAACCAGCTCACACTTTTTGTTAGGCGTTTGACTATGCACAAGGTTTTCGAGGCGGCAACAATACAGTATTTCCTCTTAAGAACTTTTGGGTGTTTATAGTCGTGGGCCACGACTCGTGGCTATACCTTTGGGGATGTTGTAGCCGCATAATTTGACTCCCGTCTGTCGGAGGTGTCTGAAGATGATAGCCGCTAGAGGGCGCAGTCGCTGAACCTCCATCAGGAAGGCGCATGTGTACGGCATCTCTTCTCGCTGTGTGGTGGAAGGAACGCCCTCCGCGCCTACCGCTCGGTCAACCTCCTCTTGGATCTGTTTTCATGACAATGAGAACACTAAGTAAGACTTGAGACTATGCATGGAAATCAACATGTGTACGTGGTTTGCGGTAGCATCATTGTGAATATTTGTTCTAAAAAGAACCGGTGAGTGTGAACTCAACGTTTCGAACAGTGTATTCTGTTAGTCCTAAGAAGTGCCGGACTCGTGATGATACGGGGCTTAAGTACTATATGGAAGGATTGGTGAAACAATGTGTAAAGTGGAGTGGAATGGCTTGGGCTTGTTTGGTAATAGAGGCGTGGGTACCCTTATCCTGTGGTGTGTGCTCACTTTTGGTGCCTATCATTGTGGCAGTGGCTGTCGTGGGAGAGGATCTTGGGTATAGATGACCCATTCAATCTGATTGGTTTAAAGGGAGTGCCATAATGGCTGGCGCCCCGAATTCTTCACTTTTAAATGGAGGTGCAGTTTAGGAAAGTCATATACTACGCTATGATTGCTACGTGGTGCACGCCACTGCCTAGCAAACAGTCTGGTTGCTTTATGCCGTTCTTTCCTACGGTGAACACGGTATTGATTTTGTACTTCACACATGCCACATGCACCACATAGCATAAACAGTTTAATCTGGTCAAGTGGATACTAAATGCGCAAGTGAAAGGCGGTACAAGTACGTACAACATACGCTATTCATGGGAAACACACAGACTAATTCGGAAACAGAACAGGTGTGGTGCTGTGAGGTGAACGAAACGGAGATTAAGAGTGGAGAGGAGTGGAGGGATAGTACAGCAGATAAGTGAAACAATCTTTCAAAACTGGATACAAGCACCAAATTTTGCATGTATATCCCTCTTGGGCCACTTTTTTGGAAAAGCCCGTTAGCCATTTGGAAAATGGCTGTCATTTTTCAAGATGGCCGCCATTTTTTAAAATGTCCACCATATATATCCTTATGTCATTACCTCTAAAATGCCAGATAATTTTCCGATTTGAATGATCTTGGAATCCAATTGTATGTTTTAGATCCTCTAGAAGCTGAGTTTATAAATCTAAATTTCCTCGGTGGCTTCTGTCCAACATTTTTGGCTGATTGGTGCCCTTAACCCTCCGATCTTCAATGGTACCGTTGTCGTAGTACAAATTTGTAGTTTTTGTTCATTACTAAAACTTATTTGGCTGATAAAGCTCAAACCCAAGGTATTCCTCTATCAACTCTTCTAATTTAAGCCTGTGCTGTCACCTTTAATCCGGGTTCACCCGTCGGCCACAGCGAACCGCAGAAAGCAGGGCCTTTATGGAATCCTCATTGAACTGTGTACAAAACCTGATCCCCTTGTGATGCCGCACTTGGTTTGCCACACAATCAATCACCCATGCTTTCTTAGTCCTGTATGCAAACAACAGCTGTGTTCAACTAATCGCTGACTCAGACAAAATGTATTATCATAATACAGTCTGTCTAAGTCGGCGATTAGTTGTGTAAATAATTGGAAATGGAAATAATCCCCAGCAAAATTTCAATTACGCAGAGTAAACAGTCGCCATTTACCACTGCATGATTTTGGAGTGGGCCGGGACGGGGCTTGTGTACTTCTGGGGGTTGGCCTAAGGTTAGGCTCGGGTTAGCAGTACCCCTTAGCCGCACCTGTGGTGGGAAAGCGCCTTTTAGCAGTGCCTTATGGTGTGACAGCACCCTTTAGCAGCACGCTATGGTGGGAAGGCGCCGCCTTTGACAGTGCCTTATGGTGTTACTGGCACCCTTCAGTTGCACGGTACGTTGGTATGGCACCCTTTAAGCAGCATCCTATGGTGTAACACAGCAACCTTTAGCTGTGCCCTATGGTGGGAAGGCACACTTTAGCAGTGCCTTATGGTGGGAATGTGCCATTTAGCGGCGCATTGTGATAGGACAGCACCCGTATCAGCACACACATATGGGTAGTTATGGGGTACTTCCGGGTTGTCTCTTTTGTTCCCTCGCACACTTCCCTTTGTCTCCCCTTTGTTCCCTTTGTCAAAATTCATCCCATAGGTAAAGCACTAGTTTTACCTTGTGAGGTACCAAGTGGACAAAGACCGACTTGTGGGGCACCATTGTTCCCTTTGTTCTTTTTTCCTTGTGGGGTACCTGGGTACCCCACAAGTGTAGGTATGTAGGATCACTGTGGTGTGAAGGCACCCTTTGACAGTGCCTCATGGTCTTACTGGCACGTTATGATGGAATGGCGCCCTTTCTAATAGCACCGAAGCTTTAGCCGCGCCCTATGTTGGAAGGGCACATTTTAGCATATTATCGTGTAATAGCACCCTTTAGCCGCGCCCTATTTGGAAGGGCACACTTTAGCAGCCTCTTATGGTGTTACCGCTACCCTTTAGTCCCACGCTATGTTGGTATGGCGCCCGTAAGCGGTATCTTATGGCGAAGCAGCACCCTTTAGTCGTGCCCTATGGTGGAAAGGCGCCCTTTAGCAGCACCTTATGGTGTGACAGCACCCTTTAGCCATGCCCTATGGTGGGAAGATGGTGTGACCTCACCCTTTAGCACCACGCTGTGGTGGGAAGGCACTTTTTGGAAGCGCCTAATGGTGTTACTGGCACGCTATGTTGGTATGGCGCCATTTAGCGGATCTTATCGTGTAACTGCACCCTTTAGCCACACCCCATATTGCAAGGGCACACCACACTTTCGCGGCATATTTTGGTGTAACGGCACCCTTTAGCCACGCCCTATGGTGGGAAGGCGCACTTAGCGGCATCTTATGGAGTGACAGCACCCTTTAGACGTATAGGGCATTTGGTGGGAAGGCGAGTTTTAGCGGCGCCTTATGGTGTGATAGCACTCTTTTGCCATGCCCTATCGTGGGGAGGCACCCTTTAGCAGCGCCTTAAGGTGCGACAGCACCCTTTAGCCGCGCGCTTGTGTGATGGCGCCCTTTAGCAGCGCCTTGTGGTATGATAGCACCCTTTAGGTGCGTGCTATGGTGAGAAGAAGCTCTTTACCAATGTTTTATGGTGTGACAACATCTTTCAACTGTCCCCTAGGAAGGAACGCGTCCTTTAGTGGCTCCTTATGGTGTGACAGCCCCCTTTATCTGCGTGCTATGGCGGAAAGGCACCCTTTGGAGCAGCGCCTTATCGTGTGACAGCACCTTTTAGCAGCACGCTATGGTAGTTAGGGGCGACAATAAAAGACCAGGAAAGGCATTTGGTGTATCCTTTCCCATAAAAAGTTTCCTGTAATGCCAATTCCTGATAAGAACAGAGGTTTCTTGAATACAATCATCTTGTGATTAACAAGGCAATTATCGACCAATCACTTTTAAGACTTCTCCCCAAAGGGCCCATGACATGCTAAACAACTGTGTGCCTAATATTTGCTTCATATGACAGACTACTTACTATTGTTTGTTTGGATGTAAAATCAATAAAAGGTAGACTTTTCAACTTTGAAGATTTCATTGCAATAAATCACAGACAGAGGGTGCTGTTTGGAGTGCATCACTTTAGGAAGACGGAAGGGAAAAGTTAAGAAAACACATAAGTTTTCAAATTGCACTTGAGGCAAATTTTGTCATGTCTTACAACAGGCAACATGAAAAACAAACTTAAACAGCATGTATTACAACATTTCCAGGAAGTTTGAAAAAAAGTGGAATCGTTTGTGTACAGTTGAGTATGATTTTTCCTGTGTTTGCCTCTTGTGACATCATGACCTTGGTCATGAATATGCATATTTCCGTTTTAACCCACAAAACAAGCTCCAAATAGGATGTTTTTATGACTAACTGAGTAGAGTGGTTTTATAGCATAGATTTTTATTGATACAAATCCCAAATCATGGACCCTTTAAGTGATTTCCTCTAGGTCCAAGAGTTGACCTCCAGAGCTGCGCGTCTCAAAAATCTGTAATGTAATGTGGGTGGCATGTTTCCTTGACTCATGTTTCATGTAATGACTATTTGGTGTGTGTTTTGATTCGGTGTGTGTTTTGATACTGGTGTGTGTGCAGCCTTCCGAGCTTTACCGCGGTGCTTATAATAATGAGCCAAAAGCTTCGCAGGGGTCCCGCACCAAAATTCGGTGCGGACGTCAACCAATAGCGATGAGTTCTTATAGCAAATCTCGAGACGTGTTGGGCGAGCATCCCCAGCAGGTCTGGCCACGAGACTAGTACTCAAAGAGCATGCAATTCAGAGAGTGGTGCACCCTGCCCCAGTGGCTCCTACGGAGGCTTGTGCAGTCAGCCTTACCACACGGTGTTCATACATGTTTAATAATTGTTAATAATTGATAAAACAAATTAATGGATTCCAAGATCATTCAAACTGGACGAATCTCTGACAGTTTATGAGGTCAAAACACAATTATATGTCAACAAGGCGGCCATCTTGAAAAAAATGGCGGCCATTTTGAATTTTCAAGTGGCTAACGGGCTTTTCCAAATAAGTGGTCCAAGAGGGATATCCATGCAAAATTTGGTGCTTGTATCCACTTGTGAACGATTCCCCTCAAATATTCACTTATCTGCTGCACTAGAAAGAATATTAAGAAATTGATAAACAATATGTGGAGATTAGTGAATTTAAGGAACTGTTCACCTTCTTCTGGATGTGGGGATATCTGAGTAGGTAGATAATAATCCAGAGTGTGGTGTTGGACAGCGTTCCAGTACCAGCACCAAACAGATCCGAAATACTGTGGATGACTCCCTCCTCCGTGTGCTGAATGGGATCATTGGTATCCTTCCTGCGCTGCATCTCGACCAGGTATGCATCCATCATGTCCCGGATGTGTGTGGGATCTAGCGTGGCCTTGTGATACTTGAGGTGATCCCGTAAAAAGTCCTCGTGAGCCTTAAACATGCCTCGGCGTCGCTTGTACCAGCGGGAGTGCCAGAGAGGCGGGAAAATGTTGGCCGGCTCAAGGAGCCTCACGCCCTCGATAAGCTCCATCATGATGCTGAGTTGCTCATCGAAGACCTTGTCGTAATAGTCGTATCGCTGTCCCAGGCTGATAGAACAGATGATGTTGGACGAGGCGTTGAAGAGAAGGTTGTTTAGCACGATGGGCTTGCCGTTCAGACGTTCCATTTCCTGACAGAAGAACCGTCCTTCCTCGTTGATACGAGATTCTAGACTCCTCTTGCCGAAGCCGAAGCCGCGGAGAGTCTTCAACGAGAAACGGCGGCGCTGGCGCCAGGGTTCACCATTCTCCCAAAACAGGCTTCCTAAAAGAGGAAAATCATCTCTTTTTTCAAATTTACTCTTTCGTTGTTGTTCAAGTACAGATACACTGTTAACAAAAATATGTTCATTTACAGTACATGTCAATTGGCATTACATAGCGTACTGTTTTTGAACAGTACATTCTACTTTGTTGTTTTCTCTGTTTGCACAGTAGACTCTATTGTTATTTGGAATTGTATATTTACAGAAGATTCTTCTGTTTTTCTAACAGACGGCTAAGTGTTCGTTTTGTGCATGGTTTTGTTCTTTAACAAATTAAAGCCTTCTGTCCAGAAACAATTCTATGTAAAAATGTTATTGACGACTGCTTCTTGTTGTCCGTTTGAGTGTGGATTGACAGTTTGCCCTTTACAGTTCACTTTTTGTGTTGTAGATGCACCACACTTCGTGGGAAATAAATCGGCATGTTTCTCTCAATTTCCTAGTTTTTATTTGCATGCCGGGGGTGCAGTGGAGTTTAAACAGGGTGTATACAGTATACCAAACATGTAACCCGACGCATTGAAATACAGGAATACGATAAATTCAGGGAAAATTTCCGCCTGAATCTATTGTATTCCCGCACTTTGAGGCGGGTTATATGCTCCCGTATATCCCCACTGCAGGCAGTATTGCACGGCAAATAACACGCAAATAAAAACCAACAAATGTAAGAAAATGCCGACTTGCCTTTCACGACATGTACATAGCAGCCTATAGCAGCTACTTCCCGTTCAAGTCGGCACTGCACTGAACAACAGTCTCCAGTACATATTATACAAATATTGACTGCAATGAGGTGATCTCGAAGCCATGACTATGCCCCGAGGCGGAAGCCGAGGGGCATAGTCATGGCTTCGAGATCACCGAAGGCCTATAATCTTAACCATGACCCGAATAAACAGCAGTCAATATTTGTTTTATATACCGAATGTGTAGATTTTGGTCATCTGGTTGGTTAAAAGTAACGATACATCATACAGTCATGACGGTGTCCTTCGAGTTTCGATTTCGGAAGCTGGTCTACGGCGGAAAAGTTGTATATTTACAGCAAACATTTGTAGCATAATCACCTGGCACTTTAGTAGCACATTTCACCTGACACAGTTTTCACTGTAGGCCACTTCTCTTACTTTAAAGGACTTCATCATCTACGACAGACGACAAAATGACGTCGAGATTCCGCCATTACCGTCCTGATGAATGTTTACGTGAAGCGCCCAGGTGCATAGTTGGTGCACAGCTATGCTTACATGCGCGCGTCCGGAACCCGCTAAATGACTATGCCCGGGGCATGGCAAAGACTATTGCCCGGTGGGCATATACGCGCCGGGTCTAGCCGATTCAATGCCCCCACTTTTAACCAATCAGATGACAGGAATCTACGCATGAGCAGGCGCGGATCCAGGGGGGAGCCGAGGGGGCACGTGCCCCCCGGGCAAATTGAGTCCAAAAAAAAAAAAAAAATGGGCGGAAAGGAAAGGAGGTAAAAGAAAAAAGGGGAGAGGGCAAGTAGTGCACCATTGATGATTCTATGCACATGCGTATTGTATGATGATGCGTGAACATGTAGTGGTATCAAAGTGTATACGAAAGCCAAGCCTTTGACTTTCAGGCTTACGATCAGCACTTATAATACACTCCCGTACACCACATTCTAATGCCTGAATAGTTTACGCTCAGGAGGAGCTTCACCATCAGAACTTATCATGATGCTTGGCATATGGTCAAGTCCAGTATTTCGTGTATATTTGATTTCCATAAGAGCTTCAGTTATAAAAAAAAAAATCAAGGATGTGAGGTTGATAAAAAAGGATAAGATATTAAAGACGCAGAGGAAAAAATAAAGCCACTATCCAAGGTACACAGCGCATACGATTTGCTTTACTGTCATTATTAAGACAAGTTAATTTTTCGTGTAAAATTTTTCCAATGACGATTGAAGTGACTTTTTTGTCTTCAAATACATACATTAGGTACTACCCTAATTGAGTTTGACAATTTTTCGTTTGTTATCGGTAGTCTGTGAAGTCTGGTTTGCTGACCTGATTCCTCAAAGTATATAAATTGTTCTGTTTCGTCTGAAAAAGGTTCAAGGTATACCTTGTGGAAATTTTTGCCGAGGACAACTTGACGCCAATACACATAGGCCTGCCTACTAATGGTCTATTATGTCTTGCAGCCGATCTGCCGATGTTTTAACACGGGGCATTAGGGCAAGGAACAGTCTGAAATCAAGTCCTTTTCTTGAACTTTTCAACTGGACTGAATTAAAACCAAGAAAAAATCCGGAAAAATAAGAAATGATGATGGGTAAAAACTGCATATTAAATGCCAAATTGGGGAGGGAGAAACTTTATAGATTTTTGTCAACTTAACCGGGCGAAAATAATGGCTAAAAATAATGGCGAAAATAATTCTTCATACACACAATTCTCAAAACACACAACAATCTTCAAAACTTTTGCTTCAAAAAGTCAGTTAAAAGTGGCCAGGAATCGCTTATATATTGCACCACAGAGCATCTAGAATGCAAAATTTCCCGGGGCCCTTAAGCGGGCCCCGGACCCCACGCCGTAAGGGCTTCGCGCTACGTCCCCCCAATTTGTCCCTTTTTGTTGTGCCCCTTTTTGTTGTGACTTAAAAAAGTCAGTTAAAAGTGGCCAGGAATCGCCTTAGATTGCACCACAGAGCATCTAGAATCCAAAATTTTCCGGGGCCCTTAAGCGGGCCCCGGACCCCACGCCGTAAGGGCTTCGCGCTACGCGCTCGCATTTGTCCCTTTTTGTTGTGCCCCCCGTCTACAAAATTCCTGGATCCGCGCCTGATGAGGTATATAATTCGACATATAACGCCGGCCAAAAGCAGTCATTTCGTACGAACGGCACAACTACAAAAAGCGCACTGCGCAGTTTGAATTTACTGCAGTGATTTCCCAGCATGCAACGTACTGGTACTCGCTATCAACGGCGCGTAATTTCTGCCGCATACCAGGGAACATCGATGGGATAACAGAAGATCCTCTGTTACTAAACAGTAACATTGCTGTATTTTAACAGATGAAGATTCAAAGTGTCTTGTTCTTAATTTAACGGAAAATCGTCTGTAATCAACCAGAAAAAAAATCTTTTTAAAATGTACACAGACGGAAGAATGTTTGTGCAATAACAACAAATTCCAAAAACAGTAGAAGTTACTGCTCGATTTTGACTTTTTCCCACAGAAAAACACCTGTGACTCAACACAATTTGTTTACAGTGTAGTAGTGAGGTTTCGGCGTGGACGGTTAATGATTACGACTATACGATTAGCCAAACCTCAATATATTTACCTTTCACTGTCGGTTTCTCACTTAGGTGGTAGCACACTATATAATTATTGTTTTGTTAGACCAACAGAGCTGCGAACCCTCCCTGACTTTGGACAAGACACCTGGAAACAAGGTTACTTTCCTGACTTCAGACGCATCTCAAAATCTCCAAGGTTGTTAAATTGGCAAAAGGTTTTTAATTTGTTAGGAATCACGAGATCAGCCATTTTCCAGGGAATCTGTTGCAAAATCAAGGAGGGTCGGCAGCTCCATGATGCAACTGCATCAGTCTGTGCGCAAAGCCATCTGCCAGATTTGCTGCAGTTCTAGAGTTGCGAAAACATGAGTAAGACTTAAGACTATGCATGGTGGAAATCAACATGTGTACAGGTTTGCGGTAGCACCCTGTGAAAATCTCTTTTGTATGTGAGTGGTTCTGAAAAGAACCAGTGAGTGTAAACTCAACTTCTCCTGAAGACGAACAGAGCGCACTGTTCGAAACGTTGAGTTCACACTCTCCGGTTCTCTCCAGAACCACACACACATACAAAAGAGATTTCCACAGGGTGCTATCGCAAACCTGTACACATACGAAAACATGGTATTTCGCATATCAAACTTTGACTGGCTTCGGTCTCCCCTCTACCCAACCCTACCTGCAGTTTATGACGATTTTTGACGTCCGCTTAATTTGCTTTGCATATCAGCTTTCAACATTGTATTTTTCTGCTGTTTTTGTTTGGGTACAGTTTCAGTGGTGACGATTTATGCTATTGTGAGATTTCCACAGTTACATTTTGTATATGTCATTTAGTATATTTGTAATTGTACGGCCGGCTTACCTACGTCCCGTTTGCTCTCCAAGACCCAGGACATGATCATGTTATCCGAAAACTCGTCCGCCATACTGACGTAGGCCTGCCGTAGTGTCTCGTAGTCGCTCAGCATGACCACGAGTTGAGGTCCCATGCGGATGCTCAGGATCTTCCCGTACTTATCGGCCAGCTTGCAGAAAGACACCAGAGGGTCGGGGAAGAGATGGGGAAGATAACCTAGAAGGGGCCAGCCCAGGGGACCTGGGGGAAGATTCTTGGGTTTCAGCATGTAAATGAGGAGAAACACCGCGCTGGCAATGGCGATAGTGACGACGTACTTTGCGTCCACTGAGGTCCCGAGGATATTTTGAACAAAGTTCTCCATGGTTAAATTTCCTTTAGCCTAAAAATCGACGTCCTTATTCTTGTTCGGCCCCTGCCACCATGATGTACTCACACGGGCTGTGGGTGTACTTTATGTCCTTGCCGAGAGAAACTGAGGTTGACCAAACTTTCGGCGCGAGTGTACGATCTTTGGAACTGATAAATGTTGAAATTCTGGCGGGGCATGAACTTTGTCCAAACGAAATTTTGTTTAATGTTGATTCATTTTGGTATTTATGGTTTTCGCTTCACAACTACTATTTATAACATGTACGAGTCTCGTATTATTCCTTCTGATGTATATCCAGCACAGTCGGGCAAATTTCCAATGTATTTTTGGGGCACAATATGTTACCTTTGTTCGACTTTGACGCTTAACGTTCACGTCTGTATATGAATCGATACCTGCTTTCAAAAACTTGAAATTTAAATTGAAACATGCATGACACAAGGAAGGCTAACCCTACAGGATCGATACTTCAGTTTGGATCACTTGGTCCTATTTTAGGTTGATCAGAGGATAGGCCTGTTTTGGGATGTTGGTGTCGTCAAAGTAGCGCATACAAGCTTTCTACCGGTGTAAAGAAGAAAGATTTTGGGCAAATTTTGTTTTAGATTTTAATTTTTTAAAAAGGCAAATATTTATGTTTGACCTTTGTTTCATGTTTTTCTAAATTTAGCAGGCAAAAGCTAACTGTATGCCAGAAATAGTTGTCTGATAACGGGAAGCATTGTGTGCGGTGGTGTATTTCAGGCATCAATATAACTTGACCTTATTCGACAGTGTGTAATTATCATGTCAAATTGTGAAGTTCAATAAGACTTTGTCGGTTCAAGTACGTGTTTGTGGCAGGCGTAGGATAGGAATACGCATGTTTGTGTATACAGAATAGAAGTGCATGTACACATGCGCCCAATAAATAAGGACAACTCACGGCCCGCATGCAGTGATTATGTGTTGACGGATCAATTTTTATTTAAATTATTTTGATTTTCTTATTTTTTGGTTCTATTTTCTCATATCTAGTGTTTATAATTTATAGTTAGGCCAATCTGTGTTTAATTTGTGTTCTGTCTATATTTATTGTGTGTTTATTGATTTATTATTCAATGTGTACATTTATTAGACTTAGACTAGGCCTGGAATTCATAATTGAGTAAAAAAATAAACCCCCCAAATAATACCAAAGATGCCAGGGCAGGGCCAGCACTGGCCCAGTGCTGGCAGTTTTAAGACCTGGTGCCAACTGTGAACCAGGTGTGGGCCAGAGCTTGCAAGGCCAGTTCACCCCACGCAGGTTCAAACTATACGGGATTCTCATATAAAAAGAAAATGCCACATTTCATTTCTGTGGGATTTTGTTCACGCAGGTCTACAATATCAAATAATATCAATGTTACAAAGCCAGATTGGATAATGGTACCACCTTGCCAACATTCCCACCTTGGCCAACATTCACTTTTATTTTTTTATGTTCGAATGGGCACGTGTGGGTGAAGCCAATATAAGTCCCACTGCAATGGCGTAGCTATAGGTTCTCTCCATAGGGGTGCTGGACGTGCCTGTGGGAGGGCGGCTGTGTAATACTACAACATTTTCGCTAGTCCATGCATGGACATGGTCCATGGTCCATGCGAGCGCCGGCGCACAGTGGGCCAGAATCACCTCAAAGTGTGCCAAAATTCAAAATTGGTCAATGTGAAATTTTCCACTTATTTTACTTTTTTGGTAAGAAAACATTCTGAAGAATGTTTCCACCCGTATTTCAATTTTGTGTACGTTTTGATAGTGTCATATACCCCTGAGAACATGAACAAGTAGGAATTTTGCTCTCAAAATGATCAAAATAACAACTTTGAAAACAACTTTGTGACCTTATAAAGGAAAAAGCAGTGAAATTGCATTACTTACATAGTATAGTAACCAAATTAAACAATTAAATTTAAAAGTAATATAAAAGGTAATTGTGGGAGCAATAATCAGTAAATTTGACCAAAAACGCTCAAAAAAGCACGATAGTAAGGATTCCCGCCAAGATTTTAATTTAAACATTTCCACCTAAGCTTTTTGTTGATGCCAATTTGTTTTGCTAGAATTTGCTAGACTGCATGCAAGAGAGGTTTTACATGTGCCCCATGTTCGCCGTTTTACTGTACTGTATACAATATACTGCGCAATGCGCATAGTACACAACAGGGTTGGAGGTCTCGAGGCCGGCCTTGGCCTCGAGGCCGATTTGTGGTCTGTCAAACTGTGACACCACGGATCACTGCACCACAACATAATACAATATCTAAATTTCAAGTTTACAGAAAAAAAACCGAACCGTTGCCATTATACAGTTTTGGTTGAGAGCATTAGAGATTAAATATATAATATATTTTTTTATAGTAAAACAGTGCGCCAATATTGCAATATAATATAGGATTTTCCGGTTAAAGATAGTATACATGATTGGTAAACTGTTACAAATAGTTTTATCCCCCTATGTGATTGAAGATATGCATGATTAAAACCAACCTGAGCAAAAACCAGCTCCGTACTTCGTCTAACTTGTGAGAAAACTGTCAAAAAACGGTTTGCAGTCATTTCGCCTCAAAACCACTTCGCCCTGAACCATTTTGCCCTGAACCATAGTCTGTGCACGAAGTGGTTTTTGGGCAATGTAGTGTTTGCACGAAGTGATTTGGGGCGAAGTAGTTTGGGGGCGAAATGGCACTTGGGCGAAATGGTTTTGGGGCGAATTTGAATTTGTCTCATGAGACGAACAATAATTGTTTTACTCATTTCTCAAAGACTATACACTTCAGACAACCGTTTCAGGGGAAGTTTTCTACGGTCGTCATGTTTATATTGTGTAAATTAGGCGTAAATCTGTGAACATTTCTAATTTTTGGGATGTATAGGGCCTACTGCCTTTAAATATATTATATAATTTTTTTTTATAGTAAAACAGTGCGCCAATATTGCAATATAATATAGAATTTTCCGGTTAAGTCAGCACTTATATCAAGCAAAATCCCTGGAAAGATACTTTAATTTCGCCCCGAACAGCGACGAGCTCGCTTCTTAATTTGAATTTAGACAAGTCGCCAATGGATTTCATTTGGTGTGCAGTATACATATAATTCAAAATTGACATGCAGCGTTCTAATTCGTCCCGATTGCGTGGAATTCGTCTCGTGCGGTGATCGGCATTGTATTAAAAAAGTGAATTCGTTTTTCTTTCTTTTTTTCATTCATTTTAGCACTTTGGTTTTTACATTTCGTTTCTGGTAATTTCAATCGTTACGGTTATAAAATCTGTCCAGATGTTTTTCTATTTGCATTTAAATCCTTGTTTTATCTGCCTCTCTTAGCTCCAGCATCGGCAGCCATATATTTTCCCATCGGATTTTAAGGGCCCCTTATTTAGGATTTTTTATCAATGAAATCTATGCTTTAAAACCACTCTACTTAGTTAAAGTCATAAAAACCCTATTTGGAGCTTGCTTTGGGTGTTAAAACAAAGGTTTTTAGTTTTTATGCTAATGCGAGTATGCATATTCATGACCAAGGTCGCGATGTCACGAGAGGCAAACACAGGAAAATCACATTCAACTGTGCACAAAAGATTCCACTTTTTTCTCAATTTTCCTGAAACTTTTGTAATCCATGGCTGTTTGAGTTTGTTTTACATGTTGCCTGCTGTAAGCCATGACAACTTGGGGTAGAAACTGCAGCAATTTGCCACAAGTCCAACTTGAAGTCTTATGTTTTCTTAACTTTTCTCTTCTGTCTTCCTTATGTGATGCACTCAAAACAGCGCCCTCTGTCTGTGATTTATTGCAATGAAATCTTCAAAGTTGAAAAGGCCACCTTTTATTGATTTTACATCCAAACGAACAATAGTATGTCTTGTTGAACAAGTAATCCGTCATTATGAAGCAAAGCTTGCGGGCACAAAGTTGTTTAGCATATCACAGGCCCTTTAAACTAACCGGAACATTTATATACGCTTTCGTGAAGTAGGAAATGCAAAAAATGCACTCTCAATTTTATGTGACCAAATTGCGAAAAGGAATGACAAACGACGAATTCACGTTTTCAATAACAATGCCGATCACCGCACGAGACGAAATTCACTAAATCGGGACGAATTAGAACGCCGTCAATTTTGAATTATAGATTAGGCCTATGCATAGCAAATGAAATCCATTGGTAACTTGTCTAAATTCAAATCGAGAAGTGAGCTCGTTGCTGTTCGGGGACGAAATTATAGTATCCTTCTTAGGAATTTGCTTGACATATATGTAGGGGCTAAAATAACCGGGAGATCCTATACAATTATAGAATGTCAACATATAAAATTTGTTTCAAACACCGTCAACACTGATCAACATAATACCTTTAAATGAAAATCCAACGTTGGGTTGCACTATTAAATTCGACACAGAAAAAAAATAAAAAATTCAAACTTTGCCAAAAGTTTTCGGGTCACTAGGTTTTCCGGACATTTCAAAACCTTTTTCTTTCAAATTAATAGCTGGTTAATTTCAGGGTCGTCCTAAGCCAGGTGGAACCTGATGATATATATGAATTCGTCTTTGTTCAACCGATTTCAGGGATAGCCTATTGACAAAATGTCGTCAATAGTCTGGTTGTAGAGAGCTCTCGGGACGAATTTTGTAAACGATGTGAATTTGGTTACAAAATGGCTTCATTCGTCGTACGTTTGGCAACTGCCGACGACCAAATCAAATATAATTCAAAATTGGTCAATGTGAAATTTCCACTTATTTTACTTTTTTGGTAAGAAAACATTCTGAAGAATGTTTCCACCCGTATTTCAATTTTGTGTACGTTTTGATAGTGTCATATACCCCTGAGAACATGAACAAGTAGGAATTTTGCTCTCAAAATGATCAAAATAACAACTTTGAAAACAACTTTGTGACCTTATAAAGGAAAAAGCAGTGAAATTGCATTACTTACTTAGTATAGTAACCAAATTAAACAATTAAATTTAAAAGTAATATAAAAGGTAATTGTGGGAGCAATAATCAGTAAATTTGACCAAAAACGCTCAAAAAAGCACGATAGTGAGGATTCCCGCCAAGATTTTAATTTCAACATTTCCACCTAAGCTTTTTGTTGATGCCAATTTGTTTTGCTAGAATTTGCTAGACTGCGTGCAAGAGAGGTTTTAAATGTGCCCCATGTTCGCCGTTTTACTGTACTGTATACAATATACTGCGCAATGCGCATAGTACACAACAGGGTTGGAGGTCTCGAGGCCGGCCTTGGCCTCGAGGCCGATTTGTGGTCTGTCAAACTGTGACACCACGGACTGCACCACAACATAATACAATATCTAAATTTAAAATTTACAGAAAAAAACCGAACCGTTGCCATTATACAGTTTTCAATTCAACAGTTGTAAGCATTGTATAATTTTTATAGTAAAGCAGTGCGCCAATATTGCAATATAATATAGGATTTTTCGGTTAAAGATAGTATACATGATTGGTAAACTGTTACAAATAGTTTTATCCCCCTATGTGATTGAAGATATGCATGATTAAAACCAATTTGAGCAAAAACCAGCACCGTACTTCGTCTAACTTGTGAGAAAACAGTCAAAAAAGGGTTTGCAGTCATTTCGCCTCAAAACCACTTCGCCCTGAACCATAATTTCGCCCTGAACCACGGCCTGTGCACGAAGTGGTCTTGTGGCGAAGTAGCATTTGGGCGATGTAGTGTTTGGACGAAGTGATTTGGGGCGAAATGGCACTTGGGCGAAATTGTTTTGGGGCGAATTTGAATTTGGACAAGTCGCCAATGAATTTCATTTGGTGTGCAGTATACATATAATTCAAAATTGACATGCAGCGTTCTAATTCGTCCCGATTGCGTGGAATTCGTCTCGTGCGGTGATCGGCATTGTATTAAAAAAGTGAATTCGTTTTTCTTTCTTTTTTCATTCATTTTAGCACTTTGGTTTTTACATTTCGTTTCTGGTAATTTCAATCGTTACGGTTACAAAATATGTCCAGATGTTTTTCTATTTGCATTTAAATCCTTGTTTTATCTGCCTCTCTTAGCTCCAGCATCGGCAGCCATATATTTTCCCATCGGATTTTAAGGGCCCCTTATTTAGGATTTTTATCAATGAAGTCTATGCTTTAAAACCACTCTACTTAGTTAAAGTCATAAAAATCCTATTTGGAGCTTGCTTTGGGGGTTAAAACAAAGGTTTTTAGTCTTTATGCTAATGCGAATATGCATATTCATGACCAAGGTCACGATGTCACAAGAGGCAAACACAGGAAAATCACATTCAACTGTGCACAAAAGATTCCACTTTTTTTCTCAATTTTCCTGAAACTTTTGTAATCCATGGCTGTTTGATTTTGTTTGACATGTTGCCTGCTGTAAGCCATGACAACTTGGGGTAGAAACTGCAGCAATTTGCCACAAGTCCAACTTGAAGTCTTATGTTTTCTTAACTTTTCTCTTCTGTCTTCCTTATGTGATGCACTCAAAACAGCGCCCTCTGTCTGTGATTTATTGCAATGAAATCTTCAAAGTTGAAAAGGCCACCTTTTATTGATTTTACATCCAAACGAACAATAGTATGTCTTGTTGAACAAGTAATCCGTCATTATGAAGCAAAGCTTGCGGGCACAAAGTTGTTTAGCATATCACAGGCCCTTTAAACTAACCGGAACATTTATATACGCTTTCGTGGAGTAGGAAATGCAAAAAATGCACTCTCAATTTTATGTGACCAAATTGCGAAAAGGAATGACAAACGACGAATTCACGTTTTCAATAACAATGCCGATCACCGCACGAGACGAAATTCACTAAATCGGGACGAATTAGAACGCCGTCAATTTTGAATTATAGATTAGGCCTATGCATAGCAAATGAAATCCATTGGTAACTTGTCTAAATTCAAATCGAGAAGTGAGCTCGTTGCTGTTCGGGGACGAAATTATAGTATCCTTCTTAGGAATTTGCTTGACATATATGTAGGGGCTAAAATAACCGGGAGATCCTATACAATTATAGAATGTCAACATATAAAATTTGTTTCAAACACCGTCAACACTGATCAACATAATACCTTTAAATGAAAATCCAACGTTGGGTTGCACTATTAAATTCGACACAGAAAAAAAATAAAAAATTCAAACTTTGCCAAAAGTTTTCGGGTCACTAGGTTTTCCGGACATTTCAAAACCTTTTTCTTTCAAATTAATAGCTGGTTAATTTCAGGGTCGTCCTAAGCCAGGTGGAACCTGATGATATATATGAATTCGTCTTTGTTCAACCGATTTCAGGGATAGCCTATTGACAAAATGTCGTCAATAGTCTGGTTGTAGAGAGCTCTCGGGACGAATTTTGTAAACGATGTGAATTTGGTTACAAAATGGCTTCATTCGTCGTACGTTTGGCAACTGCCGACGACCAAATCAAATATAATTCAAAATTGGTCAATGTGAAATTTTCCACTTATTTTACTTTTTTGGTAAGAAAACATTCTGAAGAATGTTTCCACCCGTATTTCAATTTTGTGTACGTTTTGATAGTGTCATATACCCCTGAGAACATGAACAAGTAGTAATTTTGCTCTCAAAATGATCAAAATAACAACTTTGAAAACAACTTTGTGACCTTATAAAGGAAAAAGCAGTGAAATTGCATTACTTACTTAGTATAGTAACCAAATTAAACAATTAAATTTAAAAGTAATATAAAAGGTAATTGTGGGAGCAATAATCAGTAAATTTGACCAAAAACGCTCAAAAAAGCACGATAGTGAGGATTCCCGCCAAGATTTTAATTTCAACATTTCCACCTAAGCTTTTTGTTGATGCCAATTTGTTTTGCTAGAATTTGCTAGACTGCGTGCAAGAGAGGTTTTAAATGTGCCCCATGTTCGCCGTTTTACTGTACTGTATACAATATACTGCGCAATGCGCATAGTACACAACAGGGTTGGAGGTCTCGAGGCCGGCCTTGGCCTAGCCTCGAGGCCGATTTGTGGTCTGTCAAACTGTGACACCACGGACTGCACCACAACATAATACAATATCTAAATTTAAAATTTACAGAAAAAAACCGAACCGTTGCCATTATACAGTTTTCAATTCAACAGTTGTAAGCATTGTATAATTTTTATAGTAAAGCAGTGCGCCAATATTGCAATATAATATAGGATTTTCCGGTTAAAGATAGTATACATGATTGGTAAACTGTTACAAATAGTTTTATCCCCCTATGTGATTGAAGATATGCATGATTAAAACCAATTTGAGCAAAAACCAGCACCGTACTTCGTCTAACTTGTGAGAAAACAGTCAAAAAAGGGTTTGCAGTCATTTCGCCTCAAAACCACTTCGCCCTGAACCATAATTTCGCCCTGAACCACGGCCTGTGCACGAAGTGGTCTTGTGGCGAAGTAGCATTTGGGCGATGTAGTGTTTGGACGAAGTGATTTGGGGCGAAATGGCACTTGGGCGAAATTGTTTTGGGGCGAATTTGAATTTGGACAAGTCGCCAATGAATTTCATTTGGTGTGCAGTATACATATAATTCAAAATTGACATGCAGCGTTCTAATTCGTCCCGATTGCGTGGAATTCGTCTCGTGCGGTGATCGGCATTGTATTAAAAAAGTGAATTCGTTTTTCTTTCTTTTTTCATTCATTTTAGCACTTTGGTTTTTACATTTCGTTTCTGGTAATTTCAATCGTTACGGTTACAAAATATGTCCAGATGTTTTTCTATTTGCATTTAAATCCTTGTTTTATCTGCCTCTCTTAGCTCCAGCATCGGCAGCCATATATTTTCCCATCGGATTTTAAGGGCCCCTTATTTAGGATTTTTATCAATGAAGTCTATGCTTTAAAACCACTCTACTTAGTTAAAGTCATAAAAATCCTATTTGGAGCTTGCTTTGGGGGTTAAAACAAAGGTTTTTAGTCTTTATGCTAATGCGAATATGCATATTCATGACCAAGGTCACGATGTCACAAGAGGCAAACACAGGAAAATCACATTCAACTGTGCACAAAAGATTCCACTTTTTTTCTCAATTTTCCTGAAACTTTTGTAATCCATGGCTGTTTGAGTTTGTTTTACATGTTGCCTGCTGTAAGCCATGACAACTTGGGGTAGAAACTGCAGCAATTTGCCACAAGTCCAACTTGAAGTCTTATGTTTTCTTAACTTTTCTCTTCTGTCTTCCTTATGTGATGCACTCAAAACAGCGCCCTCTGTCTGTGATTTATTGCAATGAAATCTTCAAAGTTGAAAAGGCCACCTTTTATTGATTTTACATCCAAACGAACAATAGTATGTCTTGTTGAACAAGTAATCCGTCATTATGAAGCAAAGCTTGCGGGCACAAAGTTGTTTAGCATATCACAGGCCCTTTAAACTAACCGGAACATTTATATACGCTTTCGTGGAGTAGGAAATGCAAAAAATGCACTCTCAATTTTATGTGACCAAATTGCGAAAAGGAATGACAAACGACGAATTCACGTTTTCAATAACAATGCCGATCACCGCACGAGACGAAATTCACTAAATCGGGACGAATTAGAACGCCGTCAATTTTGAATTATAGATTAGGCCTATGCATAGCAAATGAAATCCATTGGTAACTTGTCTAAATTCAAATCGAGAAGTGAGCTCGTTGCTGTTCGGGGACGAAATTATAGTATCCTTCTTAGGAATTTGCTTGACATATATGTAGGGGCTAAAATAACCGGGAGATCCTATACAATTATAGAATGTCAACATATAAAATTTGTTTCAAACACCGTCAACACTGATCAACATAATACCTTTAAATGAAAATCCAACGTTGGGTTGCACTATTAAATTCGACACAGAAAAAAAATAAAAAATTCAAACTTTGCCAAAAGTTTTCGGGTCACTAGGTTTTCCGGACATTTCAAAACCTTTTTCTTTCAAATTAATAGCTGGTTAATTTCAGGGTCGTCCTAAGCCAGGTGGAACCTGATGATATATATGAATTCGTCTTTGTTCAACCGATTTCAGGGATAGCCTATTGACAAAATGTCGTCAATAGTCTGGTTGTAGAGAGCTCTCGGGACGAATTTTGTAAACGATGTGAATTTGGTTACAAAATGGCTTCATTCGTCGTACGTTTGGCAACTGCCGACGACCAAATCAAATATAATTCAAAATTGGTCAATGTGAAATTTTCCACTTATTTTACTTTTTTGGTAAGAAAACATTCTGAAGAATGTTTCCACCCGTATTTCAATTTTGTGTACGTTTTGATAGTGTCATATACCCCTGAGAACATGAACAAGTAGGAATTTTGCTCTCAAAATGATCAAAATAACAACTTTGAAAACAACTTTGTGACCTTATAAAGGAAAAAGCAGTGAAATTGCATTACTTACTTAGTATAGTAACCAAATTAAACAATTAAATTTAAAAGTAATATAAAAGGTAATTGTGGGAGCAATAATCAGTAAATTTGACCAAAAACGCTCAAAAAAGCACGATAGTGAGGATTCCCGCCAAGATTTTATTTTCAACATTTCCACCTAAGCTTTTTGTTGATGCCAATTTGTTTTGCTAGAATTTGCTAGACTGCGTGCAAGAGAGGTTTTAAATGTGCCCCATGTTCGCCGTTTTACTGTACTGTATACAATATACTGCGCAATGCGCATAGTACACAACAGGGTTGGAGGTCTCGAGGCCGGCCTTGGCCTCGAGGCCGATTTGTGGTCTGTCAAACTGTGACACCACGGATCACTGCACCACAACATAATACAATATCTAAATTTCAAGTTTACAGAAAAAAAACCGAACCGTTGCCATTAAACAGTTTTGGTTGAGAGCATTAGAGATTAAATATATAATATATTTTTTTATAGTAAAACAGTGCGCCAATATTGCAATATAATATAGGATTTTCCGGTTAAAGATAGTATACATGATTGGTAAACTGTTACAAATAGTTTTATCCCCCTATGTGATTGAAGATATGCATGATTAAAACCAACCTGAGCAAAAACCAGCTCCGTACTTCGTCTAACTTGTGAGAAAACTGTCAAAAAAGGGTTTGCAGTCATTTCGCCTCAAAACCACTTCGCCCTGAACCATTTTGCCCTGAACCATAGTCTGTGCACGAAGTGGTTTTTGGGCAATGTAGTGTTTGCACGAAGTGATTTGAGGCGAAGTAGTTTGGGGGCGAAATGGCACTTGGGCGAAATGGTTTTGGGGCGAATTTGAATTTGTCTCATGAGACGAACAATAATTGTTTTACTCATTTCTCAAAGACTATACACTTCAGACAACCGTTTCAGGGGAAGTTTTCTACGGTCGTCATGTTTATATTGTGTAAATTAGGCGTAAATCTGTGAACATTTCTAATTTTTGGGATGTATAGGGCCTACTGCCTTTAAATATATTATATAATTTTTTTTATAGTAAAACAGTGCGCCAATATTGCAATATAATATAGAATTTTCCGGTTAAGTCAGCACTTATATCAAGCAAAATCCCTGGAAAGATACTTTAATTTCGCCCCGAACAGCGACGAGCTCGCTTCTTAATTTGAATTTAGACAAGTCGCCAATGGATTTCATTTGGTGTGCAGTATACATATAATTCAAAATTGACATGCAGCGTTCTAATTCGTCCCGATTGCGTGGAATTCGTCTCGTGCGGTGATCGGCATTATATTAAAAAAGTGAATTCGTTTTTCTTTCTTTTTTTCATTCATTTTAGCACTTTGGTTTTTACATTTCGTTTCTGGTAATTTCAATCGTTACGGTTATAAAATCTGTCCAGATGTTTTTCTATTTGCATTTAAATCCTTGTTTTATCTGCCTCTCTTAGCTCCAGCATCGGCAGCCATATATTTTCCCATCGGATTTTAAGGGCCCCTTATTTAGGATTTTTTATCAATGAAATCTATGCTTTAAAACCACTCTACTTAGTTAAAGTCATAAAAACCCTATTTGGAGCTTGCTTTGGGTGTTAAAACAAAGGTTTTTAGTTTTTATGCTAATGCGAGTATGCATATTCATGACCAAGGTCGCGATGTCACGAGAGGCAAACACAGGAAAATCACATTCAACTGTGCACAAAAGATTCCACTTTTTTCTCAATTTTCCTGAAACTTTTGTAATCCATGGCTGTTTGAGTTTGTTTAACATGTTGCCTGCTGTAAGCCATGTATGCAAACAAACGAAATTATCTGGGTAAATTGACCGCTATTTCCACTACCAACCGTTATCATCTTCTTGCAAAACTCGATCAATTTCAGGATCAGCAGTGGGAAAAGGGCAATGGCGTTAATTGCACTTAGCAGGACGAAGGCTATGGTGTATTCGCCATTGTTATCGTAGATCAAGCCTGAAAAATGACAATAAAGTAGTCAGGTGGTGCATGGGTATAAATTTGAGGTTTCGTGGAAAACGCATTTGTTTCCACGTCGTACTAACCGTTAAAGGAGCGTAACCAGATCACAATTTAAGCACCTCTTCCCTCCCCCCATCCCCCAACCCCAACAATATACTGCGCAATGCGCATAGTTAGGTCAGTCGGAATTTCGTCGTCCGTGTAGGACTTTAATACTTAACCAGACCTAAACAAGTTGGGTCTTTATTTATTGTTGAAAGTAGAAATCGATGTTAAAAAGAAATTCTAAGGGTCTTTTTCGCGTTTTTGTCGGTTTTTGACGCTGGAACTACTTTGTTTTTCCCGGATTCACAGCGAGTGCGTCGCCATTAAACAGGAAACCGATTGTTACTTCGCGACAGACCATACCATTATTTGTGGGGTGTGTGGTTTTTAGAAAATTGAAGCACATTGTCAATGTATACATTATGCAACCATCAGAATTGTAGCTCATAACATTTAAAATGTTTTAACATTATGCTGTAGTAGAATAAATTCTTCTAGTTTCAAAATTTAAATCGTTGATGTGTTTTTTTTTTCTTGTGCATTTCCTGCTATAAAATCAACCACTCTGATGATTGGCACCTAAGTCTGGGATCCATGCCAGTGAAATCTAAATATACGGCATTTTAACGTCATGTCAGAGAGCCAGACTGAAATGTCCTTTTCGTGTATGGCGCGGCGCCGGCTGGCCAGCAACAATCATGATTTTCATGGATGGATCGCGAAAGATTGCTGTGTATATGAGCAACAAATTACTCGTAAAAATAGAGTAAGTAATGAAGGTAAAAATAGTATAGTAAGCTTTATGTTGCTAGCGGTCCGTGTTTGCTAATTCGTGGTTTTAGTGGCATAAATTCACAACTGAAAAACACACTCCAGGCACCAGCGCAGTGTACACGGTACAGTGAACAAGTGACAGCGACAGTCGTCCCGTTTTAAGACATCTCGACCGGTCACGGTCGAAAAATTCGGAGAGAATTTGGTGGTTGATCATGGAAAAACTATCATGCACGTTCGCGAGTTGAAACTCCATGCACTAAGTCTATGGAGCATGACAACAAAAATCCTAAGTGTTTTCAAAGAAAAACTTGATATTTTCTTATCGTGTTTCCAAACCAAATTTTACACTTTCTGGGGCATTTATGATCATGACATTGTTACTTTTATTAGGAAGAATTAGTGGCGAACGTGTACGATATTTATACCGTTCATCATGTCTTACGATCACGACCTTTTGCACAAAACATATGAGACTAAGTGTTTCCTCACAAACATTTTTTTTTCTAACTCAAAAATGTGGGTATCTCCATCAAATTTGCACTTACCGATGCTTGAGTCATTTTAAAAAAAGAAAAACATTCTGATCAACTTCTTAACCCTCAGTGCCATTTATTAGTAATGTTAACTTGTTATTAATTTTTCAGTTCAACAGTGAAGGGGACAAGGCACCAACCACCAGGTGCATTAGGGGTCAGGGAGTGAAGATTTCACTTACCTGAACAGTGATTGGATCAAAACTGTCAATGAGCGAAGACTTCAGATGCAGCACATATTGTCCACACCTGTACCTACATTTGAGGCTCGAGGATAAACAGGATGACATCGCCGGTGAACCCAAACATATGAGCAAGCGTCAAATGCCAACCAGGTATTCATCAAGTGATCTACAATTGTATTACACTTGTTTTAAAGTCTAAAATTGTTTTAACGTCTAAAATTGTTTTAACGTCTGTATTCTAAGCATCGATTTTGAAGAATGTAGATATGGAAGAATGTAGAATGTAGATATGGATATTAAACAATTTTTTTAAAATTAGCTAATTGGTTTTTTTCCCTAGATCATTCTCCCGAAGAGGTGTATTTGGCATTTGAAAGAGAGCAGCCAACCCATGTCCACTCATTCCCAATAGGAGATGGACCCGCGAAGGTGAAAGTCGTTCCCAAATGGCATGAAGGTGATACCCACCAGCAGCAACTTCAAGACATTGTTTACGTGACTGGAAAACTTTTAAAATTAGGAACAGCAGCATTACATAAGTGTTACAGTACAAGTAATTAATTGTATTTCCTTGTTATCTACACTACTTGACTCCCATTCTTGTCATTCCATTCCCTCATTGTGTGTATTATGCAATCAGTTCATTTCTCCATTGTATGTGTTGTGCAATCACCTACAGGTACAATACGTTCTAAAGAAATCACCGAATTGTCATAATAATGCTTTGCGGGTTGAAGCTGTTTAATAAAGTGTTAAATAATTTGGAACATGTTTTATTTCCCCACAATTACAGTCGTAGTAATATGTTGATAAAGAGCCTTGTAGAAATTTAAGCCAATGCATGAAAGGTAAACAAAAAATATTCAAAACTTAAAACACCTTCAGTTAGCAGTTTTCTTTCACAAAGATACCATATCATGTGATTGTTACCTTGCTTTCAACACTTTTAGTTTTCTTTTTCTTGTCTGCTCGTGAAGTAAAATTTTGGGGCTTTAAAGATAATGAAAGAATTTGATGACGACTGACATTGCAAAAGATGAGGACAGCAGTGATGGTGCAATGAAGTATTCAAAAAAAGGGGAAAACTTTCTGAACTCCAGGGGCCAATTTCATGGCGCTATTGGCACGAAACATTACTTAGCACATAATTTATCTGCTTTATATTGCAAAAGTTGATTGCCTGACAAAATATTGTGATATGTATTTACATGTGCACTAAAATGTTGATACTGTTTTTAAGCACAATTTGAAAATACAAAGTAATTCATTAATAAAATCTGTGCTCAGCAAATTTGTGCTAAACAGCGCCATGTACAAAGTTCATGGAGCTGTCCAGTACAGAAATGTGCTCAACACAAAGTTTATTTACTTTTCAAAATTGTTTCCAGCCAAATCTATGTGTGATTTTGTATTACGATTGACTTGTATCCAGGTACTTTAACCTCACAAAACGTCCCAAATTGTTTTGTAAATTTTGAGGTTCAGAATGTTTTGATTTACTGATCTTAATTTTCGGTTTGTGGAAATAAAGCAAGAAAATCAATTGATCACGTTCAAATGACGTCACTTTCTACAAATCGCCACGTGCATCAGAATTTTGAGCGTAGTTTTTTTATGACGCGCATCGGCTGCGCCGTATTTCGAACAAATTTCGAGCAACACGCGCGCGTGTTTGGAACATGTTACAGCGTGTGCGTGCGCGTACTTGATAGCGTTTAATACGCAGTCGCATTTCTTCCTACGAAGATGGCTTTCCCATTCAGTGGCACGTCCGTTCCGATTTTTAGATGTGGATCGGAAACCAGTCTAGCGCCGTATTCGAAAGGACGGATCACGTAATATATGGACGGGGGCGGCCGATTTTAGCAGGAATTACACACTACGAACAAACGCAACAAATATTAATATTTTCAAACGGAAAGAATTTATTTCTCTCCCAACACGGTTTTAAAACACTCAAATATGCAGGTTCAATGGGTATATCGTGCATTTATTGGCGGCGTACTTGAACTTTCATAAACTGCATACCCTACAAATAATGGTACGATCCGTCGCGCAATGACACTCGAGAGCCTTGTCAACTGGGCGCGCGGCGAAGCACTCAATTGTTAATCCGATAAGAAGAAAGTAGTTTGAAGATACAAAACCAGAAAAAACGTAAAAAAGACCCCTACATTTTCTTTTTAACATCGATATATGTTTTTACCAATCAATAAGGATTCTTACTGTGTAGCTCTGGTTAAGTATTTTGGGTGTTACACGGACGAGGAAATTCCGACTGACCTAAGTACACAACAGGGTTGGAGGTCGATTTGTGATGGTCTCGGCCTCGGCCTTGGCCTCGGAGCTTTCCGGCCTCGTGAAACTGGTCGAGGCCGGCCTGTCAAACTGTGACACCACGGACTGCACCACAACATAATACAATATCTAAATTTAAAATTTACAGAAAAAAACCGAACCGTTGCCATTATACAGTTTTCAATTCAACAGTTGTAAGCATTAGAAGTTAAATATATTAATTTTTATAGTAAAATAGTGCGCCAATATTGCAATATAATATAGGATTTTCCGGTTAAAGATAGTATACATGATTGGTAAACTGTTACAAATAGTTTTATCCCCCTATGTGATTGAAGATATGCATGATTAAAACATGATTTTACATCCAAACGAACAATAGTATGTCTTGTTGAACAAGTAATCCGTCATTATGAAGCAAAGCTTAGGCACAAAGTTGTTTAGCATATCACAGGCCCTCTAAACTAACCGGGACATTTATATACGCTTTCGTGGAGTAGGAAATGCAAAAAAATTATGTGACCTAATTGCAAAAATGAATGACAAACGCCGATCACCGCACGCGACGAAATTCTAGAAATCGGGACGAATTAGAACGCCGTAAATTTTGAATTATAAATTAGGCCTATGCATAGCAAATGAAATCCATTGGTAACTTGTCTAAATTAAAATCGAGAAGTGAGCTCGTTGCTGTTCGGGGACGAAATTAAAGTATCCTTCTCAGGAATTTGCTTGACATATATGTAGGGGCTAAAATAACCGGGAGATCCTATACAATTATAGAATGTCAACATATAAAATTGTTTCAAACACTATCGCGGAAAAATCACACTTTCGCGCTGCGCTCACCGCATTGCATGAGCTCCCAATCGCCGATTATTCCAAAATAGAAAATTCCACTCTGGTAAAGGCGGATACACACTATCGCGGAAAAATCACACTGTTCCATTGGTTTGTACACAAACTGGTTTGCCGCTTGTGCGCGGCCTTTCGCGACGCGCAAAACGTTTTGAGCTAGCTGTGCGCTGACCTTTCCAACGCGCAGCCAATGAGGTATCAGAGAAGCCCCAAGTTACCAGAGTGGAATTTTCTATTTTTGAATAATCGGCGATTGGGAGCTCATGCAATGCGGTGAGCGCAGCGCGAAAGTGTAATTTTTCCGCGATAGTGTGTATCCGCCTTAAAGGAACACGCTGCCTTCGGGTTGCGCTTTATTGGGCGTTTTTGGGCTATTACAAGCGTTTGAAGTATAATGAGCACGATCTGAAAGATGTTTTAAAAAGTAGAATATAATGATCCACACAAACGTGCCTTAGAAATGCTTCAATTTTGCGTAATTTCTCGAAGCAGCACGCTCCGCCATTTATGGGAGTCAAAATCTTGACTCCCATAAATGGCGGAGAAATTATATTAGTCTTATTTCCAGCCTGGAGAAAGAAACTATTTTTCCTTCCTCCGTTGCGTGTGATGTGCCTGTTTTTTTAATTCGTGTCTACAATAACCATTGGGTATAAATCATCCAAGTCCTTTCTATCGGTTTGTCCCATGACAATATTCTTACCCTGATTGGCGAGGTTTTCGTTTTTTTTTTTTGACGCGTCTGCTGTGTTCTCTTGACGATCCATTTTTTGACAGCCAGTCAGCGTGTGTGTGTGTAGAGCCGTGTGTTTACATTTCACACATGTCTCGGGAGGCGGAGAATGGTATGGTACCTTGCGTTCATCTGATAGGTTTACCTGACCACTGGCTACGGCGCCAGCCTAACTCCCGTTCGTCGCTGTATTTTGCCCACTACCCGGACGATCGTATTGACGGCTGAAATACGTATACATTTCGCGGGACATGTAGTGGGGGTCAGAGGTCAGTGTTTTTTTTTTAATTACCATTCACTAATTATAACACATTAAATGTGTTTTATTGCAAGAACAACTCTTAATAAGTATAAGGAACACCCTCAAACGTGAGATTTCGTGAAATCTGAAGGCGTCGCGATAGGCCGCGCACAAGCGGCAAACCAGTTTGTGTACAAACCAATGGAACAGTGTGATTTTTTTTCGCGATAGTGTGAACTCCCCTGCAATCAAGAGGGTTGTTGGTGCGTGGCGAGTCTGAAAGCAAATTTGTTGACTTGGTATCCGAAAACTTTCTGACCCTGGTTATGGTACAAATTTGTACTATTAATAGACCGGTTAAACACACTGAACGGTTCCACTAGACAACGCATAAAAACACGACAACGATGGACGATCTGTTGATATTTCACAGGGTTCTACAACAATTAACAGTTTATTTTCGGTATCATGAAAAACTAGCCTTCTTTTTACAAGAATATTAAACAAAAAACTCCAAATTATCGCAAATATCAGTGAAATTACCCACTTCACGCTCTTCAAACTCGGCCGACCGGCGCGGCGCGCGGGTGCCATTGCCCGGTGTTGAAAATGAGAATTTCTCACTGGAAAATCTTGCCCAATCTCAACTTTTTAGGGCGCACTTGAAAGCTACACGATCTTTCCATTTCTGCTTGCGCGTTTTAGCGATGGCCGACAGTGTTGGTTCGAAACGAAGCTTTGTACAATTTGTAGATTTTTATGGAAAAATCTGCCGATTTTGTGAAACGCGCAACTTTAAAAGAAAAATAGAAACAATTGTCTGTCTCCAGGTGAAATTGGAATAAATTCTGCCAGTATTTTCCAGTAGAAATCAGGCCGCAAAATCTGGTATTATGTGCTGCAAATTCATGAATATTTTTTACCCCAAAACTTAACTTTGAAGAATTATGTTAAAGTTTTTAAATTTGTTTTCTTTGAACCTGTTGTTGTCATATTGTGTACTGTACCTACTGAACAAATTTCAGCTAAACAGCATCATCAGAGCCTGAGAGATGACCTTTTCCATATGTAATTAGTTGGACTTAGTCTCCAGAGCACAAATTATTGAAATGTTGTCTTTTAGCCCAAATTTGGGCCACTGTTTTACAATTACTGAACATTCGTATTATTTGTAACACACTTATATTTCTAATAAAGGCAGCAGACATTCATATATGTAAAAATGACACATTACAATGCCTTAGATTACCGAGAATAAGGCATCTGAACTACACACCTTTTTGAAATGTAGGCGATTTGGGCTTAAAAGTTGGCCGGCGTTTTTGAACTTACAGGCTTTTTTAATGCACTGTATTTAAATAATGAGGTGTATAACTTAGGAAAGAAACTCTGATATCTAAAGTTTGGGTGATTTACATCCAGGAAAAGAGCAAATAAGATATTTAAAGCCTATGAATATAATAGAAAAGTTGGTGTGAAATCACAATATTTTGATTTTTGCCATTTATTTGTTGAGTTGTCTAGGAATATTGGTCATTTTTTCAACACCTTTTTTGGCCATAACTTAGGAACCCCTGTATACCGATATTTAAAATTCAAAGTGTTTTGTTATCTACACGACAAGGTCCTTCAGGGGAATTGTAAATTTGATTCAAAGAAGCTCTTTTAATTTGTTCATTGTCCTGCCTACTATTAACTGTGAAATGGTTAACCGATTCTCAAAGAAATCATGGAACGAATTCCCTAATATGCATCATTCATTAAAAAAGTTAAAAAAATATAGGATGAGTTAGGTCCTAACATTTCTGACCGCTATTTCCAGTACCAACTTTTATTCTTCTTGCAAAACTCGATCAATTTCAGGATCAGCAGTGGGACAAGGGCAATGGCGTTAATTGCACTTAGCAGGACGAAGGCTATGGTGTAGTCGCCATTGTTATCGTAGATCAAGCCTGAAAAATGACAATAAAGTAGTCAGGTGGTGGGTATAAATTTGAGATTTCATGGAAAACGCATTTGTTTCCACGTCGTACTAACCGTTAAAGGAGCGTGACCAGATCACAATTTGAGCCCTTTTTTTTTTTAAAGACAATTTTGAAAGAATAAATTTCAGGATATTCTTTGCTACAGATTTGAATGGGAGACGGATCACATTTTGTTGACCGGGCGTACACAAATTATTACACGTCAGACCTCGTTCAAACTTCTCAAGTTACTTTACTTTTAATATATCTTATTTATTTTATTTGGCGTTCGTAACGATCCGGCCGTACTCCCCGATCCTAGGATGGCGTTTAAAATAAAAGATACCCACGGCTACGTTCCGCGATAGTTTTTTTTGTTCGAGCGGCCCTATTTCTATATAGGGCCTACTTCTCCTGAAGTTTTAGGAGTGAGGGACTGTAAATATCGAGAATCGGGTGGCCACGGTAAAACATTTTTTTTTCATACTTTCATATTTGACGGACCTTTGCCCAAACAATTTGGTAAAATGTTTGAAAAAATAACTTTGTTGCCTTGGCAACAGCCAATTTACGATTTTAGGCTAGTTTTGCCATTTTTTCACTCTTAATGTTACCATTAAACAAGATATAGAAAATTATTTTCTTTAAAAGTTATGGATAGGTGGGTCTTTGGAGGCTGTACTGAATGTATAAAAATAATCACCAGGTATATGTGGGTGGGTTATACCATTTATTTCAAATAGGTTTTTTTTAAAGGAATTAAAATATACCATTTTTTGACAGCTCATGACCCATATGGTACTGCTCTAATTTCAACATAGGCCACATATTGTTGAGATGATACATTGGTCTTGTGGAATAAAAAAGAATAGCTGGGGGGAAATACGTGTACTTTATTTTTAGCAGTGTTGCCAGACATTTCCCCATTTGTTCAAATGTTGGTTCAAGGCTGAGTGTTATGGCCGAGCGGTCTAGTGCGTCGAACTTAAGTTCCTGTGCTAGTACTAGAATGTAGGTTCGAATCCGGGCCGCGACGGGTTGTGGCAACTGTGCCCTTGAGCAAGGCACTCAACCACACTTGCTCCCATTCCTGTAATTGGCGGTTCTCCGCTGTTGGATATGGTAAAAAAATAAAATAAAAACATGTGGCAGAAAGAAGAATGTTTTAGTAGAAGGTTGTAACATGTTGATTTGACCTTATTTTGCGGTGGTGAATCCAGAAATGACTGTTACGAAGCGGTATGTTAAGTTAAAGGGAAAGTTTCGGCAAAAAAGTATAAAAATTGGTTGAAAAAAATAAGTGTTTTTAGTACAGAAAAACCCTGTTTCCTCAAATAGAACATTGTAACAAGCCACTGTTACTTAATTTAGGGTGCTGAATCCGAACATAGCGGTGTCCAAGATGTATTTTGAAGGCAAAGGATCTGTTGGGGGAAACAAAATTAAAAAACAATGGTTTAAAAAACACTACTTTTGGGTAAAACTAGGCATTCTCAAAGACTAAGTTGGAAACATGTCACATGCCTAATTTGGCGGTGCTGTTTTGTTGTTTTTTTTGGGGGGGGGGGGGGGGGGGGGGAGGGGGGGGGGTGCCGGGTGGCGGTGGTGCACAGGGTGTGGGGCAAACAAAGAACATATTTGTTTTAAAACACTAGTTTTTTTGTAAAAAGGAAAAAAATATAAATTATCCAACAGAACATGGTAACACTTTTACTTAATTTTACGAAACATTACAGTTTCCAAAGCTGTATTTCGAGGGCAAAAATGCTTTTTGGCAGGAAGCATGAAATGTTTTAAAACTCTAGTTTTTATGTACAAATTAAAACTTGGTAGCATGCCAATGTTGTGGTAATTAATCCAAAAAGTGGCCAATCTGTACTATGTGATTGAAGATGTCTTATGGCGGCCAAGGTATTTTTGGGCTGTTGAATCCAGGAAACAATGTTACCGGACTAAATTTTGAGATTATAATTAAAAACATTTTAAAAGACTGTTTCAGTAAAAACAATAACAAATATACAGTGATCATCGTTGTTCTCTTAATCCACCTTGGCGGACTATATGCTCTATAGATCAAACGAGATGCAGACTGTTACAGCTGTTGTACTCATGTCCGGTGGTCAGCTTGCAGGTAGCACACCCATGTGGTGCTTGGGCGGCCCCTGGGTCTCCTTCAGGCAATGTGAAAATATATAGAGTCCCGGTCCGCCTTCAATGTTGATGAGGTGGTTTCCATTATGCAGAATCGTTACCCCACCCCCTCCCCCGGGCTGCCCACCCCCTTAGGTGGGGATTTGGCCACATTTATTAAAACACGACGTGTTTTTTTAACAACATCTTGGCATTTTGGGCCACAAATACCCCTTTAACTTAAACAGCTAGAATCCTCCCTTCCACATTTTTGTTTTTGTTTTTCTGTTTATCATGGAGGTGTATGTGTCTACAGCACCATCACAACTTGTTTTTTCACAAAAAAATCGACAGGCTTTTGCTTAAAACGTAAAGCAGTTCCGACCCTCTTCACCCGAAATTCTGAAACGCTCGAGGTCACTTGGACTGTTTATCAACAGGGTTTTGACGTCATCCTGAGAAACATACAAAACGGCCTGTGCAGTATTGAATGGAAAATACACGGAGTGAATGTTTATCATGCCTGTTTTGTCCTTGTAATTCAAAATACAAACGTAAAAAGCACTTCATGTAATATGACAACAATCTACTATTACCTGTTTTGTGAAAAAACGGTGAAATTGTGGCTCACAATGAAGCTCTTTTGAAGTAAATACTGGTGCATAGCGACGGGTGTTTTTGTCACGGAACGAACGGCATTCACAGTGGTCTGTCTGCAGCATTGAACGGTTCCCTGCGGGCCGTATAGTTCCCACGTGTTACATCGGCCGGTACAGGTTAGAATGAGCGACTCGTTTTTCTCTCTCTTGGTAATTAGAAAAGAAAATCTTTCTGCTCTTTTTTTTTTCATAGTGTCTGGTAAAACATACAACCACGCAGCTACTGGGCATATCTGGCTTTTTGGACCAATACAATTCTTAAAAAAACACCATCTAACAGAGACGGTTTTCCAAGTTTTTTGCGTGTAAACGTATGGAGCTAACAGTCGTGTTGACTTCTCTTTCTCAGGATTGCGTCACGGGGTCACGCGCATATCATGAATACCTATGAGCATTTCAGAAATCGCGAAAATCTCATTTTCGAAAAGCGCACTTTTGCTTGCAATTTATCCAGTTAAAACCGACAATTAAAAAATAATAAAAATCCACGTCGGCAAGAGGGATGTTTGGACTATCAAAAAAAGGCTAAATGCTGGATTTTCGTCAAGGGGGATTCTTCCTCTTTAAATTACCACTTCATGTTACGACCTTCTACTGAAAAATGCCTCTTTTTGTCATTTGTTTAAAATGTCGCCTATTACTTACCCTTGCACCAACATTTGAAAAAATGGGAAAATGTCTGGCAACACTGCGGACAATAAAGTATTTTTTCCCCAGCTGTTTTTTAATATTCCACAAGACCAATGTCTCATCTCAACAATATGTGGTCGATTTTCAAATTGGAGCACTACCATATGGGTTATGAGCTGTCAAAAAATGGTATATTTTAATTCCTTAAAAAAAAAAGTTTTTAAAAAGCCCCTATTTGAAATAAATGATATAACCCACCCAAATACCTGGTGATTATTTTTATACATGCAATGCAGTCTCCAAGGATCCACCTATCAATAACTTTTAAAGAAACTTATTTTCTATATCTTGTTTAATGGTGACGCAGTTTTGAAAATATGCGAATTTCACTCTTAAAAAAGTGAAAAAAATTGCCAACATCTAAATTTGGCTGTTGTCATAGCAACAGAGGTATTTTTTTCAAAACTTTTACCACATTTGTTAGTTTGGGGCAAAGGTCCATCCCTATAAAAGAAATCAATTTTTTGGCCATGGCCAACATTTTCAAAACATTCTTTATATTTACAGTCCCTCACTCTTAAAGGTACACACCGGCCTACTGTTTACATGATTTAGTGATGTAGCAGCATTGACAATATACTTTTTTGATGGTCGTTGTGAAAACAAATCATCAAAATATCCCGTAATTTACTAAAGAAGTGCAAAATTAACAAAAACGGTCGAAAGACGGGTTATACGCTTTACCAGCCGTTGCAACTACGCGCGAGCTTCACGACTTTGTCACAAACGATTCGCCCTTTTCCTGCTCAGGATATATCAAATTTTCTGATCACGATTTCACTGGACAGCCCGGACGACCGATTATGAATTTCCGCTTTCTCTGGAGAAGTTAGCATCATACTGTTTATTCACGAACGTACACATGTACACCAACCAACCCGCCGTGTGTGCACTCGGGATATTTGCCGTGCATGCTGCGCGGGGCGATCCACCGTAGTATGCCATACTAGCACGCGCTCGCTGAGTCCCATTCTCCGGACTCTCGAAACAAACATTTCTGTTCGAATTTTCATACTTCTGTTTAACTTTGTTTCATACCTGTATAAATAGTCTCTCTTTTGTCCACTACTTATAAATATTGTGGAAAAATCAGAGTTGAATTCGGTGCAGTTCTGCAGTAAGAAACTTTCATGCGACTGGACACAAAACTAACTCGCAAGACCATGACCAAAAGTGGTCTGACCAAGACCACTTTTCGGAACCAGAATCTGGTTCCGAAAAGTCACGTGACCTGTTTTTTGAAAATTGCTCAAAAACGGTTTCTGTTCAGGATATGTTCAGTTTATTTCGGAAGGGCATTCAGAATCTGGTATGGGTCAATTTCGAGCTCAAAATAGCCCAACGAAGCCGGTGTGTACCTTTAACTGCCGACAAGACAGTAATGATAACCGAAAGGTTTGGAGAATAGTGATTGACCAATCATTTTTCACGTTCATGGTCGTGTTTGACCAATCAGTCTGTCATGGTATGGGTCATGGTATGGGCCAACAACGAAACTTTGTAAAGGCGTAGCTCCATTTAGCCTGCTAAGTTACCGTTAAAATCAGAGCAATCCACAATGGAAATGCCACATAAAAGCTGAATATCAAACACACACGCGCACACTCCCATATCTAAAAATGCTTTTAGAATATTTCTAAGACTGAAGTTAAAAACCGATCTTTCGATCGATGTACGAAGAGCCAACTTCCAAACCCATGGGTCTGGTTTCGCGACCACAACCAAAACATCCCGGCTTAAAACGTTACTCTGGAACGGATTTTCTTTCTTTTTCTCTTTCAAAACGCGATGCTTGTGTAACCTTGAAATTTGCCTCACTTAAATAATGAATAAAACTTTGGGAGAAAAACAAAGAAATCTAAAGACATCTGGTTCAGGAGGACTGGATCGCGATTTATTTCCCAGGTCAGGACACAAAAAAATGAAAATCGACAATTGGCTGATGACTATTTAAAAATGGATCTTTGTGTTCTACTAAAAAATTGAGGTTTGTGAATGAAAATTTAACAAGAAGAATTTAAATATAAAAATTGAACAAAAAAAACCCAACACAGTGCCAAAAGCGGATAACTCGAGTGAACAATCTGACAAAAACCCAGCTGTGACTGGTGAAAAGTGTAGAAGAATGCGAATGTAAAAGGCTGAAGAGAGCTGTGAGTGGTGATGTTAACTCTTCAGCAGCATGTTCCAGTCTGACAGGCTAACCATACAAAGGCTAATAAACAGTGCTAAAACTATGTGTGGATGCAGGGTACCAAACAAGTTACTGGCTAAACTAAGGAAGCTATGTAAAAGAAAAGGTGCCATGTTAAGAATATTAATCAAAAGACAAAACCCAATTAATTTTCCATCTCACACTCACCACCACTTAAAATCCTTGTTGTCCTCAACAAGATAAACTAAACTTAAATAATACACAATATAAGGTACTTATTTCCACTCCCCAAAGCGTTGAGGTGGTCTTCTGATTCGTCTTGGGCGCCGTCTTGAGAGCACTTCCTCTGATGACGAGTCGTCGGCCTCGGTGTTCGCACTGGAGCCAGACTCTTCCAATGGTAGTGCTGCAGACTGTCGTTTTCCACGGAATCTGGGTAGGGGAGTGTGTCTTCTGCTTCTGTGGTCTTGGTCGCTGTCGGTGCTGTTGTTTTGGCCGTTTCCATCCGACTCACTCTGGCCCGGCAATTCAGCTCTTGAGTTGTCTTGAGGGACACCAGCATCTGAAGTTTCGACCGTGGAGTGCGATTCGTCCGGAATCTGCTGAGGTTCATCTTGAGACTGCTCAGCGTCTGAAGTTTCTGGTGAAGGTGCTATGTCGAATGGGCAGAGTATGAGCATGTTGCGATGAAGAGTCCTGATTTTAGCAGACCCTACCTGCCGAACCACATAGACCGGGATACCTTGCTGTTTCCTCACGACGATGTATGGATCTGCCTCCCACCTGTCCTTCAGTTTGGCTTTTCCGCGCTGAGACTTGTTGGCCACCAGGACTTTGTCACCAGGCTGGAGGATGCAGTCGCTTGCGCGCTTATCGTATGTGGTCTTCTGCTTGATCCTGGCCCTTTCTGTCGCCATCTGAACTTCTCGATAGACGTCACGCATGTGCCGTTTGAGGCCGTGGACGTAGTGAGGGTAGTCATGGTCGGGTCTTTGCTCTGCTTCATTGTCTGGTGGTGATGGGATAAGGAGATCTATGGGTAATTTGGGCTTTCGCATGAACATCAGATAAAATGGGGAATACCTGGTGGATTCGTGTTGCGTACAGTTGTATGCATGGGTCAGGACACCCACATGCGTAGCCCAGTTGACTTTCTGATCCGGCTCGAGTGTCCCCAGCATTGACAGAAGCGTCCGATTCCATCGTTCCGTCATCCCGTTCCCCTGGGGGTGATATGGTGTAGTTCGGGTCTTCTTTACTCCGAGCAGCTTACACAGCTCCTTAATGACAGCCGACTCGAAGCATTTGCCCTGGTCAGAGTGTAGCCTCTCTGGGATCCCATAGTTAACCACAAATTTCTCCCACAGGACTTTGGCCACAGTTGTCGCTTTCTCATCTTTGGTAGGATACGCCTGAGCGTATCTGGAGTAGTGATCGGTTACGACCAGGATATGTTCGTAGCCACCCTTTGACCTTTCGAGGCCCAGGAAGTCGATGCAGACTAGTTCGAGTGGACGCGTAGTGCGAATACTTGTCAGCGTTGCCTGTTTTCGGGTGTCTGGGGTTTTCCTGAGTGTGCACCGTCTGCACTTCTTGATGTAGGCGCGGGTTTCAGAATAGAGGCCTGGCCAGAAGTATCGCTCTTTAGCTTGATGGAGTGTCTTGTCGAGACCGAGATGCCCCATCGAGTCATGGAGATGCTCTAGCACCAATGGACGGAGTTCTCTTGGTATGACTGGGAGATAGCGCTGACTGGCTGCATCAGCATCTTTACAGTGAACAAGGAGATTACGTCTCACCTCTAGTCGGTCCCAACTCCTCAATAGACGACGGACTACCTTGGATTCTTGCTCCATTTGTCGCTTGCTCGGCCTTCCTTCCTTTATGCTCTTCAAGTATACCACCCTGGAAATGGCTTCGTCTCTCTGCTGTGCCGTAAATAAGTCGACTCCTTGAACGAAACTTGTACCTGGGATGGGATCGTCATGGAGAGTTGAAGCTGACTCTTCACTTGAAGTACTGGGACTTTCTCTTGACAATGTTGCCTCTTGTGCATGTACCTGTGCTTGTACCTGCTCCCCTCCAGGCTGTGTCTCGTTGGCCGGCTTATCATCTGACTTGTCTGCTCCCCCTTCGTTTGCGCCAAAGATTTGAGACACTTCATCCCTGGCGATTCTTGAGAGTGCATCTGCATTGCCGTTCGAGTGACCAGGCCGATAAGTGATGTCCAACTTGAACTGAGACAAATCGCTAACCCATCGCTGACCATGAGCATCGAGCTTCGCTTTCTTGAGGACGTAAGTGAGTGGGTTGTTGTCGGTGACCGCAGTGACATCTTGACCGTAGAGGTAATCCCGGAACTTCATCGTTATCGCCCAATGGAGAGCACGAAACTCTAACTTGTGAGCAGGATACTTAGCCTCCGACTGTGTGAGGGTGCGGCTGGCATATGCTATGGGCCATTCTCTTCCATCTTGCATCTGCACCAGAACCGCTCCGAGCCCATCAGCAGAGGCATCCGTCTGAACAGTGAACGGGAGAGAATAGTCAGCGTAAGCGAGGACCGGTGTTGAAGTCATTTTCTGCTTCAACGCCTCAAAAGCCTCTTGACATCCTGCACTCCAGGTGAATGGCGGATTCTTCGCTCCACGTTTACCTCCTATCAGGGCGAAAAGCGGTTTTGCAATTCGGGCATAATTGTGAATGAAACGCCGATAGTAGCCCGTGAACCCCAAGAAACTACGGACGTCTTTCTTGGTCTTTGGTTTAGGCCAATCAACGACAGCAGACGTCTTTTCGGGGTCAGTGGCAATACCCTCCGCCGACACAACGTGGCCAAGATAGTGAACCCGCGACTGGAAAAAGTGGCATTTCGATGGTTTAAGCTTCAGGCCGTGTTCACGCAGCCTTGCAAAAACCTTCGCAAGCCTCTCCCTGTGTTCATCTATGGTAGTGCTGAATACGATTATGTCGTCCAGGTACAGGAGAAGGGAGTCAAAATTCATGTCTCCAAGGGCAGAGGTCATCAGCCTTTGGAATGTTGCGGGGGCATTCATCAGTCCAAAGGGCATTCTGGTGAATTCAAACAGGCCCATGGGAGACGTGAAGGCTGTCTTGGGTCGATCTTTATCGGCCATTTTGACTTGGAGGTACCCGGACGTCAGGTCAAGGGTCGTGAAATACTTGGCCTTGCTCAGAGCATCCAAGGCATCTTCAACACGAGGCAGTGGGAATGCATCACGCACTGTCTTAGCATTCAGCTGGCGGTAATCGACGCAAAGCCTGATTTTGCCATCTTTTTTTCGTACGATTACTATAGGGGATGCGTAAGGGCTCTGACTCGGCTGAACCACTCCGGATTCCTTTAGCTCTTCTATGTGCTTTCTGACTTCTTGAAACTGCCCTGGTGGAATCCTGCGATATGGCATTCTGAATGGGACTTCGTCAATCAGCGGTATCTCGTGTACTACCGTTTGAGTGTAGCCCAGGTCTTGTGCGTCTCGGGAGAAAACATCCTGGTTTTCGCAGAGTAGTTGGAAAACCTGTTCTGCCTCCTTGTCTGTCAGGTTCTCATAGTTGACATCAACCTCAGGGACTCGTGGTTCAACCGTGGACTGATTACAGACGGCTGAGTGGGTGTCGCGTTTTGGTGGTCTTTCTTTGTCTGTCTCGACTCTGCCAACCTCCCTGACTACAGACAAAGTCGCCAGACATGTATTTGGCCTCAGAAAGACTTCATGTTGGGAGAGATTACATACCCGTACAGTGGCTGTTCCCTTCTTAACCTCGGAAAAAGTTCTACCAATGACGAGTTGCTTCTCGAAAGTGATATCACCTGGCTCTACGAGTGCGCAGAAGGTTTTTCTCTGTGTCCGTCTTGGAGCTTGTACCGGCACATCTATCTCCATACCGGGCTTTATAACCAGCTTTTTCTTACTGGCGTACTTAAGTGGACCAATTTCGCCATCTCTGTTCGCTAGGTCAGTACCGTCACTGTTTACACACTGAAATGCCGTAAACCAGTGGTCAGAACGTCGTCTTGTTCTGGACATAAACCAGCGGCCGTACCTTTGATGCAGTCTGTCACGTACACTCTAAAAACTGAAGTGTTAAAACCTAGCACTATCCAAGTGCTACATAAATTCAGCACTTTAAGTTTTAAGATAGTGCTATAATAACACTTGGAGGCGTTCATTTCCAACACCATAATTGGTGCTATTCATAGTGCTATAATAACACTTGGAGGCGTTCATTTCCAACACCATAATTGGTGCTATTCTAGCACTTCAAAGTGCTTTAATAGTGTTAAGAATTATACTACTGGGTTTGCTCATTTGGAAATATCATCATTCAATAGAATTAAGTTTCATTGTTAAAATCTTACTTACCAGAAGCTACAGATAACTCATCTTTATGTTGAAAATTCCACTTGAAATCGAACTTTTTCGCGTCATGAACGGAGCGAAACTTGTTCACAAATCGCTATTTTTTTTCGCGCGAATCGCGTCGACGCGTGTTGATGACAGCCGCGGATTTCCGTACACTGCAAAAAACGCGGTGTTAAATTTCTAACACCAAGGTTTTTTAATTCTTTGGGTGTTACATTTGTGTCAAACGAACACCGGTGTAATAGATTAACAGCACAAAAAGTGGTGTAGATTTTGCATGGTGTTAAACTTGATAAACTGCGCATGATCATTATGCATAATGCAGAAATCCAGCTATTTGATTGGCTACATGCGTTTCTGATCATTTTTCCGCGTTTAAGCATACAAACCATAATTACCACGTTGTACTTATGGCTAGACTATCTGAATTTTTCTTCCCTATGATATCTTCATTATTCCTTAAGGGATGTGACGAAATCATGAAAAAACATGATGAAAACAATGGTATATTGCTGTTGCACAATTTCATTGCTGTTCCACCACAAACAGATCAGTGTTGAAATATTTTAACACCAAATGCTGGTGTTAATTTACACCATGGGTGTTAAATTTAACACCAATTGGTGTCGGCTTTGAATTCTGTAAGAATAAATCAACTGTATAATTGTTACAATTTAATTCCACATTTAGGTGTAAATTAACACCAACATTCCTGCCCAAAATAAACACCAAGAAGAATACGTTGACACCAAATGGGGTTGTTAGAGTTTAACACTCTTCTTAGTGTTAAAAACTATTGATTTCCAAATTGGTGTTACTCAACACCCAAATCCTTGCCCAATATGGATACCAACGAAGAATCAAATTTGACACCAGTGGTGTAGATTTTAACACCGCATTTTTTGCAGTGTATTATTTTACTACATCGACAGACAGCAAAAAAAACCAACAGGTCACGGAGTAATGAATATTTATTTTTGCATGACCCCGGCGAAATCTTGCGCATGCGCCCAACCGCTTCATCAAGTGCTGTATGGATTGCACCTTGGGGTGCTGGATGTACACCAAGATGGTGCTACAAAGGACTTAAATCAACACTATATTAGTGCTGTATTGGTAGCACTTTCACAGCACTTAGATAGTGCTGCAATGCTGACACTTCATCAAGTGCTGAAATGGCACTTGAGGTGCAGTCCCTCAGGAAGCACCTGGATAGTGCTAAATCTAACACTTAGGGATTTATTTATAACACTTCAGTTTTTAGAGTGTAAGGCGACGATAGCGTTGGTTCCCAGAAGAACAGGAGTGGATTGTCGAAAATTTGTTACAGGCACCACGAATGCAGGAACACCGGAGACCGTCTGGCCCAAAGCGACAATGTCCAGCAGGATGTATCCACCATGACAGACATTCTGGCCGCCGGCACCATAGATAAGAACATCCGTCTTGTGGATGACCTTTTCTTGCAGTTCTGGGTGTGTCGACACATACTGGTCCGTGATAGTCGTCACCTGTGATCCAGTGTCCAGCAGAGCCTGACACGCCTTTCCAGACACTGTAACTTGAGAAATGTTCACTGGTCCTACGAGCTGCTCTTCTGTTGATTTCTGTATTCCGTTGGTTTCTGTACACTGTGATGCAATCATACCTGTCTTTTCTGATTGGTTGTTAGGGCTTCCAAACTCCAAATTACCCCCTGATCGCCCGGCATCAGTGGGTGTCTCTAGTTTAACGGCTGCATGCCTGGACCATTTCGCTGAGGGCACTGCCGAGCAAAGTGGCCTGTCGCTCCGCATGAGTAGCAATGATCGTCGCGTCTTGTTCCGGTACGTGAATTAGCTGGATCTGCTGGTCGTCTCCAGCTTCGCTGGTTCACCTGGTTACCAGAGATGCGTCCCTCAAGTTGCTGTACTCGTTGATCTAGGTATTGTTGGCCTTGCATGACGTGATCTAATGCAGTTAACTGCTGTTGGACAAGGGTGGTCAGTTCGTTAAGCTGGTCACCGGTGGTCTTACTTTGACTCGTCTTGGTCTGGGTCTGGTTATGGTTCTGGTTCTGGTTGCCTCGTGGGATAGTCTTGCCTTGTTCGTGAGTGGTCCCTGTTGCTTCTCCTATGACTGTTTGCTGGTGCAACTGGAAGCGTTGCCGTCTCATCTCCTTTGCCTCATGAATTTCTTCGCTAATCACCCGTAGTTCCTGACGGAGAGCCTTGAAACTCATGCGTCGAGGTTGCATGGGAGCAAGGCGCTGCTTCACGGCTTCATCTTGAAGACCAGTCATAAACTGCGTTGTCAGTAGCAGGTCTCGTTCTCCGCAGAGTGACGCTTTTCTCCCTTGTCTTCGCTGAATATCTTCAGTATGCCTTAGCAGGGCCTCCAAAGCGATGGCAAACTCGGTGGCATTCTCATCTGGTCGCTGTTTCCTTGCGAAGAACGTAGCAATGGGCATCGCTGCAGTACAGCCCTCACCAAATTCCTCAATTAGTTCTGCAATAGCTGCCTCTGCTGTCGTTTCTTCCCCGCGGCTCTCAAGATTCAAAACGACGTCTCGCGCCTTTCCTCTGGTGTGCCTCACCACTTCGTGAAACTGAACATGATTTGGTTGCGGTCCCTTGGCCTCAAGCAGGTATAACATGTCACGTGCCCAGTCTTCAACCATGAGGCTGTGCTTTTCAGAGGTTGACCCTGCGAAAACCGGAACATCTTTGACCTGATGAGTCGTGTACGTAAACGGTACATGTCGCTCGGCAGCTGAATGAAATGGGTCGAAACCGGCCAAATGTAGGGGACTAACTGCCTGCTGGTGATGGAGCTGTCTTCGGTGAGAGCGGGGTGGAGCGAATGTCGAAGAGTTCCTCACGTCTTGGGTATGACTCTGCTGCTGATGAGCTGACACTGGCTTACTTGTGTTTGATGAAAAAGGGAGTTCGTGGGGGGTCTCTGGCATCATCTGAGGAAGTTGCACCATTGTCGGTTGATCACCACTGACTTGGACCTGCTCATTGGATGTGACTTTCGGCAGCAACAGTTGGAAGAGCGGGCTTTGTTGCGGCATCATGGGTAGTGGGAGACGAGGGCTATCGTCAGGGCCGTAGTTTGGCAAGTTGTATTCGGATGGGCAGCATGGAGTTGATGCCATCATGCACCACAAGAGCTCACCAACTCAAGACACTGTGTTGGGCTGATTATTTTTGGCAAAAAAAAAAAATGACCTGACCGTAAAAACAAATGGCTAAATTCTCAAGAAAATCAATCTTCCCGGGTTCCGGCACCAAAAGAGAAAAAAATGTAACCTTGAAATTTGCCTCACTTAAATAATGAATAAAACTTTGGGAGAAAAACAAAGAAATCTAAAGACATCTGGTTCAGGAGGACTGGATCGCGATTTATTTCCCAGGTCAGGACACAAAAAAATGAAAATCGACAATTGGCTGATGACTATTTAAAAATGGATCTTTGTGTTCTACTAAAAAATTGAGGTTTGTGAATGAAAATTTAACAAGAAGAATTTAAATATAAAAATTGAACAAAAAAAACCCAACACAGTGCCAAAAGCGGATAACTCGAGTGAACAATCTGACAAAAACCCAGCTGTGACTGGTGAAAAGTGTAGAAGAATGCGAATGTAAAAGGCTGAAGAGAGCTGTGAGTGGTGATGTTAACTCTTCAGCAGCATGTTCCAGTCTGACAGGCTAACCATACAAAGGCTAATAAACAGTGCTAAAACTATGTGTGGATGCAGGGTACCAAACAAGTTACTGGCTAAACTAAGGAAGCTATGTAAAAGAAAAGGTGCCATGTTAAGAATATTAATCAAAAGACAAAACCCAATTAATTTTCCATCTCACACTTGCGCACAACGGTGGGCAGAAACCTGCTGTAACAGCAAGTTCTCACCTATATTCTTACCTGGAAAGAACAGGATTAGAGACCGGACAATTCCAGCTTTCAGTGAAATCCACCCTAAGGCGCTCCCTAGAAGATCTCCGCCGATCTCTTCTTTCGTTACAACGTCCAGCAGCGTGTAGACAATGGAGTGGCAGCAACCGTAAAAAAATGCATAAGCCACGATAGACCAGTAGGACGTCAGCAAAAGATCAATGAGAAAGCACACCGAACTTCCAACAATACCGACAGCCAGCAAAGCTTTGCTCGGGCAATCAAGGCAGTAGTCGGGGAAACTAGCAATTATGTTGCCGATGAGCTTCCCGACTCCGAACACCGCTACAAACTCTCCGATATCGGAGAGGGGAAACCCCTTTGAGTGGTAGGTGTGCGGTACGAAGTACACCACCCAGCTTGTGGCGGCTGCTGAGGTGCAAACGGCGATTGAAGTTATCAGCCAGTAGCAAGGAATTGCAAAAAGTTTCAGGTTGAGGCAACTGATAAAGTAGGCCAGTAAAGAACAGTTGCAGTCACGGCTACAGCTTTCAGACGCCTCCTCGTCAGTCAGAATCGTGTAGTTTTTATTGTCGTTTATCCTTTGGCGTCTAGGCTCTTTTCTAATGAAAGCACCACAAACAACAACGTTGGACATAAGCGCCCCCAAAAGCATTAGCGTTCCCCTCCAACCGTAAACCCCAACAAGAAACTGAGTCAACGGCGCAGACGTTATGAAAGCCACGCCAGCTCCAGATGCACCGATAGCGAAGGCTTTGGCGTGTGACTTGGGAAAGCAACGACCAATAAGTCCCCTTGAGACAATGTTGCAAGCGCCAACTGCTGGTGCTGTGGGAATAGAATATAAAACCAACATGTAGTGATATCTTTAAGACAGATTACATGATTGGGAATTTTTAAAAACAGCTTTACTGGAGAATAATGTAAGCATGACCTGGGAAATTTTATTGAGGGACCTGCATCAGTTTTGTCCAAGAGGACAAAAAACCTCAATTTCAGAATCTGCCATTTTCGACTTGGCATCCTAGTATGTCGGTACATCGCTGGAAACGGTGGCGGAAAGCACTTGCTGTAGCCACAAGCTTCTGAGGGAATGCAGGATTACCCCTATATATAACGCCATTGCATACTCCGTGACTGTTTTGCGCAACTCATCAAGAGGTGCAAAGGGACCTCTGACATAGACAATTTTCTTTGACACTGGATGACGCCAGTCGAAACTGGTAGATTTTGATTCGGTAGATTTGTTTGGGCTTTTAAATCTCACCCTATCGGACAAAGCTGATGCAAGTCGCTCAAAACAATTGTCCAGGCCTTGTTTACAGGATCTGACATTTTTGTTTAAATTCCCTGCCAAATTCCCGCATCGGGTCTGAAAGAGTAGCTGAGGCCTTATTTGTGATTTACTTAACTATAGGTATTCCACAAGAAGTTCTATGAGACGGGAACCCAATTCACATCAGACCTAATGCTATAATGGCAGTTGGTTGTTAATCATTAGACAACCTACAACACCGTACCATCCGACTTGTAATGGCCTGGTGGATAGCTTCAATGGCAAGCTCAAAAAGATGCTTCGTTGAATGTGTTCGGAATGCTGTAGTTCAGCCGCTAGTGCCGAGTCCATCATGTAGTCACAGCTGGCCTGTGTTAGTGCAGTTGCACATGCACGCTCTGTTGTTGCTGGTACTTACTGTTAATTGTCTACCGGTACGGTACGTTCGGAGCGTTAGCGCGGTAGGAGCGCCTGCACGAAAATGAAGAACTGGCATAAAAACTGACGATGTTGGGAGACTATGGAAACCACCGGAGCAACATTTTACATGAATTTTACGAAAGAATTTCTGAATGCACAGGTACTTCAAAATGTTCTTCACATCCTTATCGTTTGACATACATGTACTAATAAGTACTGTCCCGGTAATACAGAATATCGCGGTATATTTTCACGGCATACCGCGGTGTCCCAAAACCCAATACCGCACAAGCTTAATATGAGCTTGTCAACCTTGTGTATTACTCACCAGCAACTCCGGCAATAACCAACGTTAGCAGAGTAAAAGAAGACGCAAACGAAGCCACGACGAGAGAAGTAGAGATCAGCACACCGGATAGCATGACCACAAAACGCACACCAACTCTTTCCGCTAACGGAGGAGCGAAGGGCCCTGTTGAAGATAATAAAATAATTACCAAAATCACTGGACTACGGCGCTCTGTGAGTGCCGTCCCACTTGAATAGACACCAAGATAGTTTATCTCACCAGGTTGAGTTAACGTGGAATAAAGCCCCAATACATCATCTGTAGTTACCCAAAATTATTTTTACTTCACGAGTTGACAAGGTAAACATGATCTTGTTTTCTGCGTAAAATTGTTACCTTTGTGGGAGCATTGCCAACTGAAGGTGATTTTTAAAAAAAAGCTGTCTGCAGACAATGTTACCATTCATACACAAAAATCATCGCATGGATTTTTCAGGTTTTTTGAAATATTACTGCATCTATGTGGCAAAAATTTCTACAAGGCAGTTTATCAACAGTATTTGTTTTAGTTATGTAATGCTGTTGTTCCTATTTTTAACAGTTTTTCAATCATGTAATCTGTCTTTAAAGATGGTATACATGATTGGTAAACTGTTACAAATAGTTTTATCCCCCTGTGTGGTTGAAGATATACATGATTAAAACCAACCTGAGCAAAAACCAGCTCCGTACTTCGTCTAACTTTTGAGAAAACGGTCAAAAAAGGGTTTGCAGTCATTTCGCCCCAAAACTACTTCGCCCTGAACCATTTCGCCCTGAACCACGGCCTGTGCACGATGTGGTTTAGGGGCGAAGTGGCATTTGGGCGATGTAGTGTTTGGACGAAGTAATTTGGAGCGAAATGCATGATTAAAACCAGCCTGAGCAAAAACCAGCTCCGTACTTCGTCTAACTTTTGAGAAAACAGTCAAAAAAGGGTTTGGAGTCATTTCGCCCCAAAACCACTTCGCCCTGAACCATTTCGCCCTGAACCACTGCCTGTGCACGAAGTGGTTTTTGGGCGAAGTGGCATTTGGGCCATGTATTGTTTGGACGAAGTAATTTGGGGCGAAGTGGCACTCGGGCGAAGTACGGTTTGGGGGCAAAATGGCACTTGGGCGAAATGGTTTTGGGGCGAATTGAATTTTCGTCTCATCAGACGAAAACTAATTGTTTTACTCATTTCTCAAAGACTGAAGCACTTCAGACAAAACCATTTCAGGGGAAGATTTCTACGGTCATCATGTTTATATTGTGTAAGTTGAGCGTAAAATCTGTGAATATTTCTGATTTTCGAGATACCAATCATGTACACTCGGCAAAAGAAGTTCTTGGACACTTGTAAAAGTTCAAATAATTTTTAAAAATAATTCATAAAAAGCACATTATTGTATATCAATATGACCACACAATAGTTCTCTACCAGCATGATATGGAGTTAACGCGTGAGCAATCATACATGGCTGGTTACACGCATTAAACAATAGCAAGTACAGTAACAGAAAATTGCAAGAAATGGAGCATTCAGTTATTCAATTGTGAAACAGTTTATGTGGCATAATGATCCATTGAAAGAAAAAAGCAGTATGTTTCTTTGCTGGGGGTTCATTATTGAACAAATCCCGTGCACATTGTCAAGTCAAAATTAAATGCCATTTTGAAAAGAAGAGGAAATTATCCATCTTGGATGCATCATTATTCCACTGGAATTGTTAACAAAATTTAGGCCTGCAGGATGGACATGATTATTAGCATTTGAATGCTCCATTTCTTGCAATTTTCTGTTACTATACTTGCTATTGTTCAATGCGTGTAACCAGCCATGCATGATTGCTCACGCGTTAACTCCATATCATGCTGGTAGAGAACTATTGTGTGGTCATATTGATATACAATAATGTGCTTTTTATGAATTATTTTAAAAATTATTTGAACTTTTACCAGTGTCCAAGAACTTCTTTTGCCGAGTGTATATTGCCTTTAAGACGGTATTACTCGAAGTTAAAAATGTTATGGAGATTACTTTTATAAAATACAATGTAGTTGTATGGACCCACACAAACCTAACAAATGTAAAATTGTTAATTTTTTAGAAAAATCACCATTTGCGTATTTTGGCACAGTTTGCATTCCCAAATGGCCTATTGGGCATCAGACTGATGACTGGACTAATTTTCAATTTCTAAGCCATAGCCTCGAATGAATTGATTGACTGATTCCATTTTAGAAGCATACACTGAAACCAAACCGTGACATGGTAATGCTATTGATATGAATATGCGTGGGTGCTTCCGTCTGGTAAATAAATTTTCATTTATTAAGTACAGCTAGCGCGGCCACAATAGCGAGCAAAAAAAAAAAAAAGCAAAGCAAAACACAAATACGTCCTAGTTCGGTGCTTGCATGTATATAGGCCTACCTGTCACAAGTTCTGTACAGGTCCTGTTATTCCACGGAACTTTTTCCTAAACAAAATACTGCTTAATGAGGGAGATTGGACATACGACATTTGTGAAAAGATTGATGATCGCGGGAACACTCTGAGCCGCCTTTTCATATGCGCGTTTTTAGTCTGTTTTGCGTCCGCATCTCGCGCACTGCCGTGCTAAAGTAGTACAGGGAACGCACGCATTTAACGCACGCAAAACGAACTGAAAACGTACGTATGGAAAGGCGCCTTTATCCATTCTGAAACTAACAAAACCTCATTTTTTGTCAATTCAAAATCGTTCCAAATACATGGGTCTGTCCACAGTAATGGGGTACATTTGAAAAATAGGTCAATAATTCCTTTCAGATGTCTTTAGTTTATCTCAGAATTAAAAAAAATTCCTTGTTTTGTTCTCAGGAGATAACCTTTGCCCAAAAAGGTAAGAAATTGCTGCCACAACATACATTTCTGAAAAGCTTGTGTACAAATTTTCCTATTACGTAGGTAACGTGGACATCAGACAATGTTGTGACATTTTTTTCCGTCTTTGTTACATGCGTAATAGGAAAATTTGTGCACGCGAGGTTTTCACAAATGTATGTTGTAGGACTATTTTTCTTACTCCTTGGTGAAAAAGTTATTACCTCGGTTTAGCTCGATAATTTAAAGATAAAATTAAGACATTTGAAGTGAACTGGGACCTGAGATCTTGAAGGTTACAGAAATGTACCCCCATTACTGTGGACAGACCCACATGTACTACTTAGTTCGGTCCGACTTTAAAGGGCCTGTTTGAAAAAGAAACAAATGCGTTACCTGTCAAGTCTATGACCCCATCGATTATTGCCACCATCCACCCCGCTAACCACGTCGATGTGTCAAACTGATCCTGAAGAGTCGGCAGTAGCACCGCCATCCCTTTTACGAGTGCGATCCATGAAAACCAAGACGCGAACGTACTCAAAACTGCAAACCAACCGACTAAAGTGTCGTCGTCCATCGTTCGTGGGGCAAGGAGATAGCTCCGTCGAGGATTCAGGCACCAATATAATCTATCTGCTCCACTGCGCGCGACAGGCTTAAGTACGGTCCACACTAGAGCATTTTGCCGTTCCGCTGCCGTTGTATTTTGGGCGCGCGCCCAATTTTTGACGTTCACAGTGTGTACGTCCACAGAAACGATAACGGTAGCCGTTAACGACAGGCGCCCAAAGTTGAAAAGTTTCAACTTTCAGCGGTACCGCTGACGTTGACGTTCCGTCGCCGTTCCGTTGACGTTCCGTCGAAATTCAGTGTGGACGCACCTTATATACGATGACGCCACAGTTGACAAAACAAGCCTAGACCTAAATACGGTCTTAAATGTAGAACACATCATTTGCAGTGCATTTTTTTCATGAGTTGACAAAAAAACTTACTAAAAGTGCTAATAACAATGGTATCAAACACCACATAATTTTATTCCAGTCCAAAATGGTATTTTGTGTGAGAAATTAACAACTGCCAGTGGTTTTCTAAAAAAGTATTTTGCAAAAGACTTTTTTTACCATTCAGCTCAACACAAGACCATGCATGGATTGTTAAGGTTTTCAGAAGTATTACTGTATCTATTATGTGGTTGATATTTTTACAGGGCAGTCCCGGGCTTCTAATAACGAGTGGAAATAACGGCAATTTTAACGGTTTACCAATCATGTGTTCTACCTTTAACTCTTTCAGTGCCCATGTTTTTTTAAAAACATTTAAAGGAGCGTGACCAGGGTTTCTGGAAAATAGTTTTCGATGTAACTTACCAATATTATCAAGTAACTCCCATACACACCTCCCATGTCCAAAAAACCCGAAAACATTCGCGATTTCCAGTAAAAAATTGAACAAAACTATCGAGTCGGCTTTCAGCGGATAAACTTTGCATGAAGCCGCCCTCTACAGTCTGAATACGCTCATATCAGGCTGAAGTCTTGACTTATGCATATGTATGTTCACCTTCATAGTACTTTTAGTCTTGATATTTAATTTGTTTACATTAAATAATTTATTTAACAAAATGTGTAACGTATAAATTGTACTAAATATTGTTTAAAAAAATTTCTTGATCAGCTAAGCAACACAAAATGAAGAAATATTAATTATATGTACGCGTTTATGTAGATAACACACGCACGCGGATATCAAACATGGCGCCCACGACTGCGCGACGTTGTCTAGACTGGTTCCCGTCCACATATTCCACACAGGAGAATCCTATATTTTCGCATTAAGCGAACCAATCTATAGGGATCGGGAACCAATCTAGACGTTGTCATGGTTGTTGCGTTAGACTACGTGCTTAAAAATATTGATATTTTCTCACCCACAAAAGAAATGACACTTATAAATCTTACATTTATAAAAACGTTTATAGACAAAATAAATTGTTTATTTCAATAAAAGTGATAAACTGAACTGAAAATGTGTACCTTATTTTTATCAATAAGATAAATTCTTATTCAGATGATTGAGGGCGCTAGTCATGTAAATCGAAATCGCATTATGGACGAAACCGGGCCGTTGATACTGGAAAATTAGTTTACAAATAATCGGTGGATTTCCGACGATATCCTCGGAAATATGCGGCCTAGAAGCGCGGGAGTTTCAGTTTCGTAATCAGAAAAATATAACGGATGTTACGATATAAAAATCTCATGACCTATAAGGTAAGTCCCGGGGAGTTATGGGTAAAAAAAGGTGATATGGTCACACTCCTTTAACCCTATAAAAGTGCCCACGTTTTCGCGTTTTTCATAATTCTTTGAAATTCTTTGGAAATTGATACAATCAAGGTCGTACATGTACGATATTGGCGTTATCAGAGTACAAACGATAGATCGTACATGTACGACCTTGGCACTGAAAGAGTTAAGCACGCGGTTTTGTTGTTTGGGTTGAATGCACTTTATCATAAAATGCAATATCTAATAGACTGCCGAAGTGAATACGTCACCTTTTGTTGGTTGCCTAGGCAATTGGATCTAAACTAAAAATCACTCAACCTTGTCCCAGTGCTTTTCCAACGGTACTTTTCCCGACGGCCATGATAGTTTAGATCCAATTGCCATTGCAAAGCACGTCACACTTCGGCTGTCTATTATATAGACTATGTACTAAGTTGACCTCGCGAACGTGCGAGACCACTGTTATTTCCGGGCACAAGACTATGGCGTATGATACGTTGCAATATTATATTCGATAATGCACAAATATATGTGCGATGTTAAATATATATGTGCGATGTTTTTTCATATGTATGCGATGTTGAAAATATATATGCAATAATTTGACATATATATGTAATGTTTTTTCATATGTATGCGATGTTAAAAATATATGTGCAATAATTTGACATATATGCAATGTTAAAAATATATGTGCGATATTTCGACATAAATGTGGGATATTTTAATATGTGGGGTCGCGGTGTTCGTGATATGTGGGCATGATCTTTCATAGATTGGTTCCCGATCCCTATAGATTGGTTCGGTTATTGCGAAAGTGTGGAATATGTGGACGGGAACCAGTCTAGATCTTTCAATGTATGTGCGTAAACGGAATTGTGGGTAGCACCTAGACTGGTTCCCGCTCCACATATTCCACATACAACGACTGAATAACACACGTGCGCGATCGATGATAACCGTTTCTCCTTTGTTTATTCAGAGACGTAAAGAGAAATACACTTATCCTACGTCACTGAATAAACCATACCACACCATAGGCTACGCGACGAATGAAGGTCAGAAATAAAGGTTATGGGGCCTGCAAGGGTGACGCGCCGTTAAAGGAGCGTGTTCAGTAAAAAGTGGGTTTTGTTTGTCTGTTCTAACTTAGCAATGAAAATAGCTCCCAAAAATAATATCGACGAGGAAAAAAATTAAATGCAATCCCCAGTTTGGATGTGGAAGCTTTATGAAATTGCTCATGGTAGCCTGCACAGACCTTTGTGGATGTGGAAGCAAAAAGGTTAATTACTGCACTTTTCTAAAGAACCAGATAAATTATTGTGCAAACATCGGTCTTTTTCCGGCAATATATACGGATTGTGGGGGGGGGGGGGACCCATTTTTCCCATTTTTCCCATTTTTCCCATTTTTCCCATGGAAATTGAGATTTTGATATTTTATTGTCTGTCAAATTTAAATTTCACGTTCTCAATCTGTATATATTTTAAGGATATCGCCGGAAATAGACCGATGTTTTGCAAAATAATTTATCTGGTTCCATAGAACAGTGCAGTAATTCACCTTTTTGCTTCCACATCCAAACTGGGGATTGCATTAAAAAAAATTCCCCGTCGATATTATTTTTGGGAGGTATTGTATGATTGCTAAGTTAAAACAGACAAACAAAACCCATTTTTTACTGAAAACGTTCCTTTAACGGCGAGTCACCCTTGCGGGTGACCTTCATCCGGCACGTTGCCTATTAGACTGGTTCCCTTGTCCACATATTTACTTCCCCTCCGTCGTATATGAGGACAGGTACACGCCGCCATGTTTGGCATAAATATCCAGGAATTCCTGGATGTTTATGCAAATTAAAAGGACTGTGTCACGGTTTGCGCAAGCGCCAAGCAGGCGCCCAGAATAGGCCTACAGCGTGTTGCGCGCCTTCGTTCGATTTGGCATTGCGCGCGCTACGCAATCAATGTCTGGGAAAATTACAGCGGCGGCAGCAGCGGTATTTTTGCATCGACAGCAGAAGATATGCCTGTAAAATTGCTACCAGAACCAAATAAACATCCTGGTTTCGGTGGGAATCAAGGTTGAACAAATAGCTCTATATCCAACCATGTCATTCATATCATTCGATGGGTTTTCTGTCATGTTTTGTCGAGTTTTTTTTTATGCGATGACAAACTTTTTTTGAACAACGGCCGCACTGTGATATTGATGTTTGGCGGCTTAAAAATACGGCAAACAGCGCCATTTCAAGTAAAAAGTAATGTATCAGTACAAACCTGGGCGTTGACGAGTACACCACTGCCAAAATTACTAAATAAATATAAGGGATGGCAAAGATTGAATAGGAAATGCAAAACCCAGCGACAAAATTAACGATTGCGAAATTCACTCGTTGTTGAGCAAACTCTAAAAATAGATCATGCATATATTTAATACAACGACCAATCACGCGTGGTAATACAACAGCCAATCACCCGTGGTTATTGCTCGGCGTGTGCCTGTCCTTGTATAGCGAGAGCAGCGTAGTGCACATGGACAGGGGACCAGTCTAGTTGCCTATATGGTGTGGTATGGTTTATTCAATTATGTCACGCCTAAATAAACAAAGGAAAAACGGTTATCATCGCGCACGTGTTTGTCATCACGTGATTAATAGCTGGGTTTACGCACATATATTGAAAGATCATGCCCACCTATCACGTCTCCTGTGTGGAATATGTGGGCGGGAACCAGTCTAGAACACCACGCACATATTAAAGGCTAGACTGGTTCCCGTTCCCTACGAAGTATCCAGACGTAATATATTGGGACGGAAACCAGTCTAATTAAAGGCGACCCCAACTATGGCTGTACATATTGTTATTTTTACGGAAATGCTCGAAAGCTAGATGGAAAGTTAAGCACAATTTTACACACATATGCCGCGCTTTTTCAATGATTTTGTACCATCGTTCCTTTTAATCAGTGAGAACATCCTCAAGTTTATTTTATAAGCGCCCCGAAAGATTTGGTCAGGGGAAAACCTCAGCCCAATTACATTTTTGTAATGATAGATCGAAAGATAGGCACAAATTCTCCACGGTGTATGTCACACGATCGCCGACATTTTGTCTTTATTGGAAACCATGATATACCATTTTTGCACGGGTAATTGCGGGGTTGTCTTTTAACAGATTTTCTAAAACGCCAGATGAACAAACAAAAACGCAAAACGCAGAAATCACAACAACGAAGACAATTATCTCTATTTTTGATGGGTGATAATCTTTATTTAATTCCTTCTTGCTCTAAAACTCCCATTTTCTATTACAAAAAGTCAAATTCACACGTTTTTCTTCTTAAGACGACAAATGTTCTTAGATTGTAAGGAGATTATCTTAATTATCAGAAAATCATACCAGAAACAATGCATTCTTACAATATTTCTATGTTGTAAATTAGAAACTGGGTTTTAAAAATTACCCCTCGCGAATTTACCCCTGGCACCCCTCGCAAATCATATCCAACTGTACAATGAATAGCGAACTTGGTTTATAAAAACTACAAGTGTGTGCATGTGAGGGGCCCTGATTGGCACCCCTCGCGAATCATAGCCCACTGTACAATGAATAGCGAACTGGGTTTATAAAAACGGTGTGCAAGGGGCGCCGATTGGCACCCCTCGCGAATCATAAATTGAATTGGGTTGAGGTTTATCATGACCAAATCTTTCGGGGCGCTTATAACATAAACTTCAGGATATTCTTTACAGATTAGAAGAAAACAATTGTGCAATTTTTACGATGGTACAAAATCATTTGAAAAGCGCAGCATCTATGCCTAACTTTTCATCTAGCTTTCGATCATTTCCGGAAGCCGTGAAAATAGTAATTTGTACAAAATCCTGCCAGCCGAAATTCCCAACGGGGTCCGCCCGAATTTCGTGCTAGGTTCCGGCTGGTGAAATATCGCACATATATTTTCAACATCGCATACATATGTCAAAATTGCACATATATTTTCAACATCGCATACATATGAAAAACATTGCATATTATATATGTCAAATTATTGCACATATATTTTTAACATCGCATACATATGAAAAACATCGCACATATATATATGTCAAACATCGCACATATATGTCAAACATCGCACATATATTTGTGCATTATCGAATATTGCAACGTATCACACGCCATACTATGATCACTATTCTTTATCGCTAATTTAAGACTGCCCACGTGACGTGCTCTCAGCCAATAGGCCGTATTCCTGAACGCGTGAGGGCGCTCGAACACGGTGATTTGAGGGAAAATGTCCACAGACGACAGTAGAAAAGTGGGGGTACGTGCATACGTCACGGACGTATATATAATTTCTGGACTCGCAATGCACATGCTTTACCGTGGTCGTGCGTGAAGCCAAGCGGCCATTTTGCAGTGCCTATTGAAACGTACGTAAACACCGCGACATGTGTGAAAATGCACAAACTCGTCCTGCGTGCGCATTGTGTTTTTTAATATTTAAAAATTGGCCAAGTCCTTTGCTTTAGGCAATGTACTTTATTTACATAATTGGATATGTTCGACACGCACGGCCAAGTTACAAATGTCAATTCAAAATCTGCGCACTTACTAAAAATATAAAAATAATAATAACCACGTGACGGGCAGAATTCTGCCCGTCATGGCTGCCCTTTCTCGATCCCTATATTTTCGCAATAAGCGAACCAATCTCAGTATAGGGATCGGGAACCAATCTAAGACGACAGTAGAAAAGTGGGGGTAGGCCTACGTATATATAATTTAGGGGTTAAAAGTAGGTTTGGCCAATTTTAAACACACGTTTAAAGCCAGCTAGGGGTCCTGGGCACTGATAATGCCCGAGCCGCCAGGCGAGGGCATTATCATAAATACCTTTTTGTATAAATCAGTAAAATTCACCAAAATTAGCTCGTCGTTTTGCCATATTTTGCATTCACTTTCCTATGCCTACAGTCTAGTGTCAATACCGCGTTCGTACAACTGCGAGCTGTGCGTGATGTTGTTTTTGTTCGATCGCGCGTGTTACGAGTAACGCAGGCGCGTTGCTCGCGCACGCACACGACATGGATATTAGTGCACAATTTGCTTTCGGGCGCGTGCAGTTTCTTTGTGCATGTGCGTTTTCCATATACGCGCTGACTACGGCACAAACGCGGGATAGCCAGCCGGGCATTATCACTATTCTTTATCGCTAATTTAAGACTGCCCATGTGACGTGCTTTCTGTCTCGATGTTTGCGTTATGGTCACGTGATGCATACTTTCGATGAAAAAGTTGACAATATTGTAAAGTTGGCGATTCTTGATTCTTGATTTTAGCCAGGTCACTGGACTGTCTTCACTGTTATTAATGCCGACATTCAAGATGATGTTCTTTGGAGTGTGCTTCTTGGTCAAATCTGTTTGTTTGGCTGCGATGTCTTCAACCTTGGCACCGGGGTACAACAACCTTTTGGTTTTTACTCGGACGGTTTGCCTTTATTTTCTTTATCATCGAGTCACCAATGATAAGGGTGTTGACATGGGACTCGAATTGTTATTGTTGGCATCTTCTATATTCCTTAAGTTGGTCAGTTATGGTGGCGTTAGGAGGACTTGAATTATTCAGCGCCAGCTCATTGAAATATCGGTCAATGACCTCTTCGGCTGTTATGTGGGTTCTTCTTCGTCATTAAAAAGCTCAGTTGCTGGTAGACTTGAGGTCAAGTCTCTAGACAGTCGTATTTGGTCCGCCTGACGCCTATAATCCCCACACGCAACAGTCGTTGTTATGAATAGTGTAACTAGAGGTCGATTAGACTTGTTCCCAGTCCATTCACGACTACGCTGCTGCCGTTTACTTATTTTTTTAAAAATATTTATTTATATACCACATCCAACAGCGGGAACCGCCAATTACAGGAATGGGAGCAAGTGTGGTTGAGTGCCTTGCTCAAGGGCACAGGAATCGAACCTACATTCTAGTACTAGCACAGGAACTTAAAGGGCTGTGACATGCTAAACAACTTTGTGCCTAAGCTTTGCTTCATAATGACGGATTACTTGTTCAGCAAGACATTCTATTGTTCGTTTGGATGTAAAATCAATAAAAGGTGGCCTTTTTCAACTTTGAAGATTTCACTGCAATAAATCACAGACAGAGGGCGCTGTTTTGAGTGCATCACATAAGGAAGACAGAAGGTAAAAGTTAAGAAAAAACATAAGACTTCAAGTTGGACTTGTGGCAAATTGCAGCAGTTTCTACCCCCAGTTTTGTCATGGCTTACAGCAGGCAACATGTAAAACAAACTCAAACAGCCATGGATTACAAAAGTTTTAGGAAAATTGAGAAAAAGGTGGAATCTTTTGTGCACAGTTGGATGTGATTTTCCTGTGTTTTCCTCTTGTGACATAGTGACCTTGGTCATGAATATGCATATTTTCATTAGCATAAAAACTAAAAACCTTTGTTTTAACCCCCAAAGCAAGCTCCAAATAGGATTTTTATGACTTTAACTGAGTAGAGTGGTTTCAAAGCATAGATTTCATTGATAAAAATCCTAAATAAGGGCCCTTTAAGTTCGACGCACTAGACCGCTCGGACATATACACCGGTCTAGTTACAGACTTGACATCAAGTCTAAGTTGCTGGGGGCGAAAAGCGATTGTTAAGTGGAACACTTGGCTTTGCGGTTGACAGCTCTATTGTGGGCGAACTCCGTTGGACTCGCACAATGGTTGCTTTTTCTGGGTCACAGGTCTCCATTCATGTAACTCGGGAGAAAGATGCGCTTCATCCGTGCATCCTTTGTTGTTGACCAAGGCGAAGGTAGCCTACGAGGTAGGTCGGCGTTTGTGTTAGGTAAAGAGTCGGAAGTAGAGGCGAGTTACGGTCCGGCTGAGGAGAGCACTCTGGTCAGGAATAAGGATGTGGTTCGGTCCGATGTTCAGGGAGAGGAGGTGAAGACATCGTCTGGAGGGATCCGATCGTTGAAGGATCGTTTTGAGAAAGGAAAAGTCAGCAACATCGATGTCCGAGTCACCCCGGTGAAGCCGGTTATCGATATTCATCCGCTTGAGGAGTATGATTCAGGGAACTTTGATAAGGGAGGTTTCTGAAAGCACTCCGGTGGTACGGGATGACGTGTAAAGTCCTCAGAAAAAGTGGAGGATTCGTTTATATCCACGGGGGGAGCTCGGTCCCTGAAAGCCAGATTTGAGAAAGGAAATGTGTCGAACATTGAGGAGAAATCAAAGGAGAAGATGGAGATGACACCTAAAAAATTGGAGGATTAGGATGAAGGGGGCGATGGTGCGGATGGAGGAGTGTCTGAAAGCACTCCGATCCAACGAGACGACGTCGTGAAAGAAGGGAAGGGCGATGAAGATCCAGGTATCAAGACAGGCGCTGCTCGAAACCTCAAGAACTTATTTGAGAAAGGAGAGGTCCACAACATCGAGGAGATTTATGATAGTATCTCGTTTTAAATAGGTGTTTTAAATGGGTTTCCTCACGCTTGCGAGTGACAGTGCAATGAGCACTATTGAGGAATCCTTGGTATGAATACCAGAAATAAAATAATACTAATACCAGGAGCCAATTTCTTAAAGCTGTTTTGCAGAAAAATTTGTTTGCTTTATAAAAATGTGTTAATAGTACAAATTGTTTGTCAACTTGTGTTCTTAGCAAGAATAGATCGTATCGAATAACTGCCATCTTGTGGGGAAGCTTTTGATATTTAAATTGGTCAACAATGTAAGCACATGTGCAGCCATGCATGTCCTCAAGGAACAAAGAAACTGCCCTACAAGATGGCAGCTATTCGATACGGTCTATAGTCCATTGTAATACACATCACATAAGATTTTGACTATTATAACCCATTTTTATTATAAAGCAAACAGATTTTGCATGAAGCATTTTTCTGCTAAACAGTTTATGAGATTGACCCACAGGCCAAAAGCTGTATTAAATAGCCCAATAAAATGATTGGACCTTATTATAGATGTTTCTAAATGGCTTTTGTATAATAATTGTAGATCAAGCAGTGCTCAAATGATAACATTTTAATACCTTAAAGGAGTGTGACCAGATCACTTTTTTTTTCCATAACTCCCCGGGACTTACCTTATGGGTCATGAGATTTTTATATCATAACATCAGTTATACTTTTTCTGATTACGAAACTGAAACTCCCGCGCTTCTAGGCCGCATATTTCCGAGGATATCGTCGAAAATCCACCGATTATTTGTAAACTAATTTTCCAGTATCAACGTTTATCCGCTGAAAGCATACTCGATAGTTTTGTTCAATTTTTTACTGGATATTGCGAATGTTTTCGGGTTTTTTGGACATGGGAGGTGTGTATGGGAGTTACTTGATAATATTGGTAAGTTACATCGAAAACTATTTTCCAGAAACTCTGGTCACGCTCCTTTAATACATGTACATGTATTTATGAACGTCATTAATATTTATGCTAAAAGAATCAGTGTATTGTTAGAAAAACTATGCATGGCTAAAAAAAAAGCTAAAATAATAAATTGCTCACACGTACTTGACTGGTTTTCAATAAAAGTGATTTTTTGTTCTCCCCCAACCCCCCCTCACCCCCACCCCCCCCCCCCACCCCTCCCCCCACCCCTCCCCCTGTGAAGAGCAAGGGGATTCTCCGGTGTCTCTGGCCGTTTCTAATTCATCGTCTTCTCATGGGTTTCCTCACCCTTGCGAGCGACAGTGCAATGGGCACTTTTGAAGAATCATTGGTTTCCAAGAAGTAATAATAAAAGCAAGAACTAATTTTCTCCAAGCAAAAGCTTCCTAGATTAGCAATTGCTTAAAAACGTGTACATAAAAACAAGCTTTAGCTGTTAACACTTAATCCCGAGCTAGGGGTCGAACACCGTGACCGTTGGAAAAATTACCATTTCAAAAGCGTGTACAGGAACACGGTTCATTGATTTTTAGTGTAGAGCCATTGCCTAGGCAACTAACAAAAGATGACGTATTCACTTCGGTAGTCTATCAACCCCACTCTATATCCAGCTAGCACGATATGTGACAAACGGATCTCACCCTTCCCCCACCCCCTTCCCCCACCCCCTTCCCCCACCCCCTTCCCCCACCCCCTTCCCCCACCCCAAACCCCTCTCCAAGCTCCCCTTATATTAACACTCCCTTCCCTTCTGTTAACACTCCCCTAAAAACTGAAAGGAATTCCTTGGATGTTTGAGACACAATGGGGGAACAATGGTAGGGGGAGCATACCCTCTGCCACATCGTGCTGCATATACATTCCCTAGATTGGTTCCCGATCCCTATAGATTGGTTCGCTTATTGCGAAAATATAGGGATCGGTAAAGGGCAGCCATGACGGGCAGAATTCTGCCCGTCACGTGGTTATTATTATTTTTTGTTTTTTAGTAAGTGCGCAGATTTTGCATTGACATTTGTAACTTGGCCGTGCGTGTCGAACATATCCAATTATGTAAATAAAGTACATTGCCTAAAGCAAAGGGGCTTGGCCAATTTTTAAATATAAAAAACACAATGCGCACGCGCAAAGACGACCAATTACAGATCAAGATGGAGCGCCCTTTACCTGTCCTTATATTCTCCTGTGTGGAATATGTGGACGGGAACCAGTCTAATACATTCCTAAGATGTTTAAATAACAATAGGAACAGGTGTACTCTCAGATGCTATGTGGGCGTCTGCTTGGGCGATTCCACGCTGGAGTCGAGTAGAATCGATCCCACGCTGGAGTCGAGTAGAATCGATTCCACTTTAAGAATCTGAGTCACTATTCCAAATTTTCAGGAATCGATTCCTTTTATCTAGATTCGATCCCCAGTGATAGGTTGCCGAATGCCGATTAGTCTTTACTAAAGACGTTAACTGTCTGTGTTTGTCACACGTTCATGTGAGCACACTTGCATGCCCAATAGAGGGCGCACTTCAAGTACTTGTATTTGGACTGTCGTACGTGTGGATTTGGACCTAGTTCGTGAAGGTCCAGTATCGTATGCACCACTGGTATCGATACCAGTGCAACGAATACCTACTACCGCTACGAATACACCAAAGAATCGATTAAAATGTATGAAAAAACGCCCTCAATAGTTTTGCGCACTGTTCATCGCGCGCTGTGGGAATTCTGTACATAGCAACAACAAAAACTAACACGAAGGTCTTGGAGCCAAGACTAAATGCCGATTCTTAGAAATTCCGGAACCAAAATACACGGGTTTTGCCGTCTTCCTTTCGCAAGGGTCTTTGCTGCATGCTGCACACCGAGTTACCGAGTTTCCGGTGTGCAGCAAAGACTCTTGTGAAAGGAAGATGGGGTTTTGCAAGAGTACTCGGCTTGGTTCTGATATCATATCATGAATGTTCAGTACCGCTCAGTGCCACTTATGGGATCGATTCCGGGTAGCTAGAATTGCGATCGATTGGAATCGGAATCGATTCCAAAAATGCTGTCCAGAGTCGCCCAAGCCCGCTTTTCCATTCTTCGGTTACGTAACCGGAACCATGCACCGCATTCCGGACGCAATGAACCGTGGAAGCAGCAGGTAGATTTTGCAACAGACGAACTGCCGACGGCCGGTCAAGATGCTGGTGATGATACGGGACGTCCTCGACAATCTACGCTAGTGGGATTTTTAGGTACGTAAACTACGATTGTAACGGTTATCCTATTCCTATGTTTTCATGCTATGTGGGAATGGTAAAGATTAAAGTTTTCTGGGTCTTTTACCTAGGCCCCCTACTCGAAGAAGGGAAAAGTACTAGTTATGTGGGGTTCGGGATTTAAAATATGTGGGTTGGAGTTAGACCATATATAGTCAGCAAGGAACAGTTCCTTGCTCTATGGTTAGACCCTTCCTCCATGGTTAGACAAGCTTAGCTTAGGTTACCTCGGCTCGAATTTGTTCATGTGGTAATCTCTAAAAGATTAGGCTACCACATGAACAATTTCGAGCCGAGGTAACCTTGTCTAAAAGATTACCACATGACAAATTTCGAGCCGAGGTAACCTTGTCTAGGGTTGAGTGAAATGAACTTGTTATGATTCCTTGCTTATAATGGGGCTTAATCAAGTAACCATCCTTCTAATCTGATTGTTGTTTTCGCTTTCAGGATGGAGTCGTGTACTACCGTATATGACGACGGCTTCTTGGAAAAGGTAAATTGCGGATCTGTTAAAACTCTTAATTGGAAGAAATTCCTGAAAGATTTTACTTTAATACCTGCACTTTCAACTCTTTGTACAAGTCTTATGGACTTCATTAACAAAATTAAGGATTTTTTGTTATTTTATTCGTTTAGGTTGAACAAAGATGTTAAGGAAATTACCTCCTGGAATCAATAGATAATCCAATTTTAAGATATACTTCCCACTTGCACTTTTGTCGGAAATGTTGCATTTCTGAGATAAATAAATAATAAAACTACCGGTACTGCAGAGAGTAAGACAAAATCACAGCGAGTAAGCGCGACAATAGAGGCCGCTGCATGCAAGCGTACATGGTTCATCTTGTGCACCAACTAAATGCAATTTTTGAAGAAGAAAATGTCATTTTTCTTTAGAAAAGCAACATTTGCGACAAAATTGCATGTGGAAACTGGAAAGTATATCTTAGAATTGGATTATCTGTTGATTCCAAGAGGTAATTTTCTTAAAATCTTTGTTCAACCTAAACGAAAAAAATACCTTTTTTTTATTCAGGCTAAAATAATATTTTCACATCAAAATCTTTAGCGGAAGATAAGCTGTATGAATGAAATAATGCAGGTATTTAAGTAAAATAGGAAAGAATTATGTTTACTGGCTGCCACTAAACTTAATGACTTATTATGACTTAATAACCATCAAAATATTTGAAAGGGAAGTGAATTGTGCAGTAACAAACATTCAAAAGTTTTCTTGAAAATACTGCCCTGTTCCATAGATTTAACACACAGCGTCTCAGTGGCAACCAGTGAACGGAATTCATACCAAAACAAATTCTGATCATCTTCTCAACTTTTACCGAAACATGAATTTTATAGTGGATAGTGTAATTTTGGAAAGAATTTACAAGTCGGACATCACATAAGCTTTCCTGCACTAAACCCATCGGACAATTGGGAAAAATTCCTGGTATTTTTTCCCTTATACATTGAAAATACATTGCGTAAGCGCGACATAAGTTATTTTAAAGGAAAACAATTCTGATTAACTTCTCAACTCTTAACTAGAATTTTCTTATTTAAGGGTCTTTCTATAAATTAGGGGTCCAAAAGTGTGACATTTGGTGTCCCCCGTTACACCTGATATGTGTTATATTTCGTACAAAAATCATTAAAATGGCTTTTAAACCATTTTGTATGAATTGTACTTTATGTACACACTCTTTGAGATGGAAAGTATTTAAAGAATGTGTCCTGAATTTACAAAAACAAGATGTAAAATGTAACGGGGGACACCAAAGCTGGACCCCTGATTTATAGAAAGACCCATAATCCACATAGGAACAATTAAAATTACCACAAAACAATAATTCAACAAAATGAGGCCATTTTGAATGATCATGGTTAGGGTTTTGGGAACCTTTTATTTATTTTATTAACAGCAATACTTTGTCTTTTCTCCTCAGGTTTTTGATCACCAGCCAAGGGTCCAGTTTAAATGTAAGTATCATATAGTCTCTATTGTAACTTTAAAGATGCATTGTTTGAGCTTGGAGCCAATTTTACCATGAATATCTGGGCATGCAATTCTTAGGTTGATGTTAATGATAGAAATAGTACTGGAGTTTTATACATTCACCACCAAAGTAGGTACCTATATTGTTCTGTGTGGAGAGGCAATTTATGGTAAAATGCCTTGCCCAAAGGCACATCTACAACCTTTTGAATTAACCAAGGTATTGAGTACATGACACTTGACTGTTTGGATATCTAAATTTCATATTAAAATTGGCCCAGACATTTTTTTTGTGTTTTTACTTGGTTTATTGATCATAAAAAGGCAAATCCTGGGTGTCCGTGCATGGTAATGAACCCCACGTATATTTTGAAGGAAAGAACTAACCTCCAAATTTAAATCTTGTGGCAAAAAGTAAAACTAAAACAAAATTGGAATATGTGGCCCTGCAGTGACATGAAAGAAACTTGGCTTGAGAGATGATGAAAATCAATACCTGCATTTTCGGGAAACCATTAGTTTTTGATAATTTTAAAACTAATTAAGTTAAGAAAATAACTAAATTATTGGCCTTTTCGCAATTTCATTGCTTGAGAAATCAGTGGCAAAATCAGTGTACACAAATAAATTTACTGATAAATTTCTGGTGTCCTTTAATAGCGCATTTCATGTCTCTTGACATCTCAATGCGAACCACCTCAATATTGATACATAGATCGGCAAGTGGCGGCTAAGCCAGAGACATTGGGAAAATTCCCCTTCTCTTCCGAAAGAATGTTCTAGGATCTTTAAGATGCATTACACAATACTGGACCTAGGGCTTTACATCCCATCCACAGGATGGAGCAATTGGGGTAAAGTGCCTTGCTCAAGGGCACAAGTACCTAAAGTAGTCTGAAAACCACAACCTTCGGGTGTTTCCACCTGAAGTTTGTAAGTTAATGACCCAAACTGCCACGATACTTATAACTCATTCTGCAAATTACCTGCACTATGCTATTAAAGAAGAAAATATAGCAACGTATTTGTATCCGTATATCATCCTGAAACCTGTGCACATCAAATTGAATTTGCGAAAAGGCTACATGAATACATACATCGTACAAACTTCACCTACTCATCTGTGTCAAAAGTCGGAAGGTTCTATGTTGTGCATGGCCACAATTTTCATTCAGACATGCTGGTAAATGTACAGATTAAACAAACTTTACTTATTGCATATGTGCGAAGGGAATGAATTTACTTGCTGAAGTGGTTTAAAATTGGAGTACAAACTGCATGTTACAACATGAACTGTCTGCCATTATAATACATGTATTCCAGCAAACATATCAACATTCACTGTCCTTATAGGTACCCATTTACTCCTGGGTGGAGAGAACCCACGTTTAGAACTAATCATTAGGGAGGTTTTCGCACCGTCACGTATACCGATACGTCATGACTTTATGCGCGTCTCGTGACGCGTAACCGTATATAGTACACATGTTTTCATATGCGTGAACAACGGTTATCGACCTCCATACGCGTAGCATAAAAACGGATACCGGTTATGCAGATTTTTCGCTTTTTCCGTTATGGATTAATAAGTTTTATGCATTTTGTTTCTTTGTGATGTATCTTCCATGAATACCGATCGAATTTAATGAATCATTCCCACGTGAAAGTGAGGAAAATCTGCTGCAAACAAAGCCAAGCGCAGAGCATATTTAGCAGATGAATGTATGCACAGTGCGAAACCCAGTTCAGTGAGCGAAACCTCTCTATTGTCTCAAATGCAATCCACCCCACATGAATTGACCTTGTCTTTTTTGTAGAAAATGAAATGTGTAACATGCAGTTTGTGCTCAAAACACGAGAATGGCTAAAAAAAAATTCTAAGCAAATTCTTAAATTTAGTTTGTTTTTTTTTAATAGGGAAAAAACCCTTAATTCTTACCTATAAATTGATAATCATTGAAAAACCATAAACAAGTTTGTGTGCATTTTCAAATTTGAACTAAATTAACCTGGTTTTATGAGGAAAGAATTCAGTACTCAATCATCAGAAAACCGGAGGATTGGCCAAAAAATGTAATTTTGTTTTTGAAAAATGTGTCTGACAGCTTGGGCTGAGTTTTTGTGATCATGACTAGAAATTGGCAGTGGATCCAGGCACTAATTGGGTAGTGCTTGAAATGTCCATAAGCCTAGAACCGCCACTGATTTCCAGTTATACTTGCAAAAACTTGACTCGGGCTGTGCAACATCCAACTCATTTTAGAATAAGTCACATTTATTTGGGTAAATTTTGGGTTTTTCCTGATCAAATCTGCAAATTTTTTGCTGTAACACTTTACATTATAATAAAACTAAACATGTGGAAATGTTCCTGTCAACCCATTTAGTGATCACGTAAACTGGACATGTTCAAATAAACCTATGTGTGTGACATTTTGAAGCATTTCCGGAAAGTCAAGTTTGACTGTAATTTTCCTTGAATTTTATATAATTGGAAAGCCCTGTTATTCCTCTTTACGATGTGTCATTTGTTATGATTAAGCAATTGAGGGATGTGCAGTACAGCTGAATACGGGGCGGGTGTAATGTCACAAAATGCATTGCTATTGTCAAAAAGTGCATTGACACATTCCCATCCTCAAAGCAAAAGGGGAATGCACGACAATAGCAGTGAATTTTGTGACATTTCACTTTCCACCCACCCACTTGACACATCACTGTAAAGAGGAATAACGGGGCTTTCCAATGATACAAATTTCAAGGGAAATGATTTAGTAACAAGAGAAAAATCGTTAGTCAAACTTGACTTTCCGAACTTTTTTTGAGGAGTTTAGCATGGTAGTCATCTACAGGGGGCACCTTATAATAGTACAGCATTTGTTTCAAATTTATCTGAAAGTTCCTTTTTACAGGGGGAAAATGTATGTTACGTGTGTGACGTCAGAAATGTCACAGAAATGTTTTCCCTGTAAAAAGAAATTTTCAAGTAAATTTGAGACAAATGCTGTATTATTATATAAGGTGACCCCTGTACATGTAGATGACTTCCATGCTATATTAATGCAAAAGTATTCACCAACAGGAAATTTATTGAACATAATACAGTTCAAAAAGCTACACATGATTTCCAGCTAAAAGGTACTTTTTTTGTACGACTGGTAAATTGTTTTAGGCAAATGGAATAAGTTATGAGAAATTTAACTCAAAAATCATTTTGTTTTGGTATGAAATGCATTGTAAATTGTGTTGATCTGAAATTAATTTTTGTAATTTTCTTTTTCAGAAATGGGAGCTCATGAGGCTGCAAGCAGGGTTGTAGTCAAGTCCACCACAAGTCCCTGGGTCTTAATTCAAGTCACAGGCTACTCAAATGAACTCCAACAAAGGCATTCGTTTGTGCATGCTCATCCTTTGCTTCTGGACGTTTGACGGACTCGACTACAACCTCGGTTCCAGACGGAATAGTTTTTAAATCTTTTCGCGAGTGATGTCTTTGTGCCGTGGTACATCGTAATCTGGAACAAATTGCCGATGGTATTTTTAGTCAATTGGGTATGTAGACAGAAAACTTGAGAAAGTCAATTTTCAGTTTATCGTCATGTTGTTACTGACAATATGTAACTTAATTGTGATTTACCAAGTTACAAATGTTGTGTTTTACTGATTTGTTTCTTGAAATTGCAGTTATCGTTTGTAATTATATTTTCTTGTTTTACAGTGAATGTTTAATAAATCATTTTAATTGTATTTCTTTGTACACCATTTTTATTAATGTTTTCTTTAACAGGTAGAGGAGGGAAACCTCCACTTCAATACGTTAGAAAATCGGACAGGGGGCAACCCCTGTTCGATTTTCAAATTATAATTTTGGTCCACCGCGCCCTGGACTATCTGTAAAGACAATAGCAATTAGGACCTTGCATAAATTAAGTTAATGAACATTTTACTTGAATATATTACTTGGTTTACTTATTGGAGTACAGAATAAAATGAGACTTGTTTACAAATGAAACTTTTGTTGTCAGTGACTTTTATTTTGACTTTGGAAGTTACTTTAACTATATAACACTATTTAAATAAGATTGTTTACAAACATTACTATATTTGTTAAAGTACATTTAACAATGCTACAAGAGAAATAAATACAATTGGTTGTTGCTAAATGAAGACAAGAATATTAAGTACAAGTCAATGTTTACAAACTGATAGTCATTTTTTGAGAATAATTTGAGCAAGTTTTGGTTTGTTTACAAACTGATAGTCATTTTTTGAGAGAATAATTTGAGCAAGTTTTGGTTTGTTTACAAACTGATAGTCATTTTTGAGACACTGAAGAGTTGTGTGCTTAGGAATGGATAGAAGATTCAATGTTTACAAACTGTTAATCAATTTTTGGAGAAAGGCTTGAACAAATTTAGGACAGCTTGTTTGTTTACAAGCTGTTAGTAATTTTTTTGAGACATTGAAGAGTTGTGCTTAGGAACTGACTGTAGGATGGATAGAAGTTTTTTTCTTCTGTTGATTCAATGTTTACAAACTGATAGTCATTTTTGAGACACTGAAGAGTTGTGTGCTTAGGGACTGACTGATAGATGGAAGGTTCAGTTGAGTTGATTCAATGTTTACAAACTGTTTTTGGAGAGAGGCTTGGACAGCAGAGCTTCTTGTTGTTGGCAAGTTGCTTTGGGTTTTTTTTGGGAACTCTGTGGCAGAAGGTTCAATCATCCTGATTTCTTCAACTTGTGTCTGCGGGGGAAAAGTAAAAAGTTTTTAAACAGTATAGTAAATCTACAGATGGCACAAATGCAACATTTCCATATTTGTTGAATCAGATAATGTTTTTCTATGCTGTAAACTCGGGCATGCAACTGTGTTACAAGGGAAATGCAAACAAATCTCCGACTTTGTACAGTGTTTTTTTAATTTTCGATGGTGCAGATGAGGAAAAGTTGCATGCCTGTAAACTGCAACTCCTGAAGGCCCAATGGTCATTTTTCGAAAACTGGAGATACTTTATACAGTAAAGAGGGCATTTTGGCAATACAGACCATATTTTCGAGAAAATACCTTTGTCTGGTGTCAAAAGAAATAAGTTTTAGTTGTTCTGAAGAGATAACTTAGGCCCAAAAAGGGTTACAAATAGTGTGACAACATGCCTTTCTAAAAACCCTGTGATAAAATTTCCAATATACGCTCGTAACCGGGACGGACACTTGTGTTACATTTTAGGCCGTCCCAGTTACGAGTGTATATTGGAAATTGGTATACAGGGTTTTTAGAAAGGCATGTTGTCACACTATTAGTAACCCTTTTGGGGCCCAAGTTATCTCTTCAGAACAACTGAAACTTATTTCTTTTATTTTGAGACCAGACAAAGGTATTTTCTGGAAAATATGGTATGTGTTGCCAAAATTCCCCCCTTACCGTGGAAAATGCCAGTATATTGGGGCTCACCGTGGGTCAATCTTGGCCACTCTGAAGACGATGCAGTGAGGTCTGCCAAAACAGATCTTGAAAATATTCAGCTCCTGGTCGACATCGCTTGGCACACACGTCTTTGTCACCTGTCACAAATTAAGAAAACATAACGACTACGTTATAAAATGCTGCAAGTTTTGGCTGGAAAAATTAAGACACATTTGATTTGTTTAATATCATGGATTGCCTCACGCATGGTAGAGTTTACAAATAAACTGCAGGCTACATTCACAATCAGAGTTGATTGGGATGGTAGAGACGACCCTACCGGGTTACATCAGTATGGATTTTTAGCAAAGACAAAAAAGATTCAGAATTTAACTTTGAAACGTACCAAAACAGGTTGGAAACGGGCAAAAATTGTTTTCCTGATAATTTCTGAGACATTTTTTAAAAAGTCATATATTTTTATGCCGATTTGTGCAAATAACTGCTGGACTAACCCCTTGTGATTTAAAAAAAAAATTATTGTCATAAAATTGACCCACAATGGATTTGCAGTAAAGATGAACAGAACAATGGACTGTGACTTACCTATACTGTAGGTCAACACTGGCCAGATTTCTTCTCCCAGCAAATCTCAACATAATGGGTGGTGCATATGAACAGTAGCCACAGACTAAAAGGGAAAGAAAATATATAAGTTAACTAAGTTACGGTACTTACAAATCAGAGCTACATGTAAGACTTCAAACCAAATATCTAACACTAAAGTGGAAAATGTGTGGAGGTATGAATGAACTTAATGCATTTTATGAAAGCAGAATTGATCCAAACAAAAGATGGTTTATTTTAGCTAGTTCATCCACACTGCTACAACCGCAGAAATGCTATCATCTAACGGTGCCAAATCGGTGCCAAAACAGACAACAGGCCCGAAAATGTTATGGAGTTTGAGCGGAATTTGCTCAAAGATGTTTTAGTAATTAAAAAAGAAAATACAAAAATGTGCCTTACAAAAGTGCTTAAAAGATCTGCTTGGCTGTGGGTTCGAGTCCCACCCAAGCACTGGTTTTTAATGATTCAAACTAAAACCAACTGGCTCTTTGAGACCAGTACACTCAGTGGTCGAATGAGTGAGGCAACTGTTCTAGGTTCCAGTTTTTTTTTTCCAGCTTTATAAATGGGTCCTGTTAAAAGGAAATCAAATGAAATGCATGAGTATGTAAAGTTTACTTAATTACTCTGTTGTGAATGTGGGTGGGTCTTTAAAGCCTAGCGTACATCCACATTGCAACTGGAAGCAACTAGTGGCAACTGGTGTTTCCGGCAACTGGAAGCAACTGATCAGTTGCTCAAAAAGGTTGATGTGCTCGTACTTGCAACTACTGGCAACTGGAGTTGCCGCGAGTTGCTCATGTTCTACCTTCTGGCAACTGTAGTTGTACCCAGTTGCGGTCAGTTGCGTCAATGTACATGCACGCGTAGTTGCAACTAGTTGCTGTCAGTTGCACGCATGTGTCTGAATACGTGCGCGCACATCGACAGCAACAGTTGCTTCCAGTTGAAAGGTCAATGTACTGTAGTCTTTACCAATTTGCCGTGTCGATGTGTGCGCTTTGAAAACTGGATGTTCCCAGTTGCTGCACACATCGACAGCAACTGATGGTCAAGTTGCTTCCAGTTGCAATGTCGATGGACGCTAGGCTTAACAGTGTTCAACAGAAAAACCAACTTTCTAAGTAACAGAAATGAGGAAAACATACCGACAAATTTGTTTGATGGTGCTCATCCCACAAATTATGTTCATAACGAACGGGACAAACTGTTAGAGAAATGAACAGGCTTTCCAATGATATCATAGCACACAATGCTAAAAATACAGTAACTTTTTAGACCCTCCCTCCCCCCCTGTACGCATGGCGTACACAGTGGCTCCAACCTCTTTACCCCTGTACGCATACGCATTCCATATACCTCAGCATTAGTAAGCATTGGTAAATGGTTCAGTACTACATGTATAGTGCTATATACTACTAACGATTCGCATGTCGCCTTCAAAATCTAAAATAAATGAGATTGTTTTTGCATTTTTGTTTACACATAAAATGAAATCAAGCATCAGAAACTGCAGATTTAATGGGAAAAACCTAAATTGAGGAGTGAAAAAAATGTGAGATGAGTGACAAAAATGTGTGGCCTGTCTAATATGTTTGTCAACTTGTCCAATTCCTTTCTCGTTTTAGTAAAAGCAAATTTTCAGTTTGCGTACATACGCATTGGCTTGGACCCTCCCCCCTGCCACCCTGTACGCAATGTCAACAACCCCCTCCCCCCTCCTTTATGGACGGCCCCTAACAGAGACATGATGATCAACAAAACAAAGTTTGCAAAAATCTTTGAAAGGTGTATTCAACTCTTGTAGCTTTTTGGCTGGAAGTAAATGTTTTTGGACTCTTGAGCCACTGTGAGTAACATGCCGTAGTAGAAACAAACATATTTGGGAAATATGGTATGTAAATGAGCAAGGATAGTACACCTGATGTCAGTATTAACTCATTTCATTCAATGCATTGGGGCATTCTGGGTAGCATCATGATGAAACCATGGCCACCATGTGACTTCTAAAAAATAAAACTGGAACTCAGTTTCAGGGGTATACACCATGCATGAATAAACATGAGAAAATATTGGGGCATTCTGGGTAACATCATGATAAAACCATGGCCATGATGTGACTTCCAAAAAACAAAACTGGAACTTAGTTTCAGAGGGACACCATGCATTAATAAACATGAGAAAATATTGGGGCATTCTGGGTAGCATCATGATGAAACCATGGCCATGATGTGACTTCCAAAAAACAAAACTGGAACTCAGTTTCAGAGGGACACCATGCATGAATAAACATGAGAAAATATTGGGGCATTCTGGGTAGCATCATGATAAAACCATGGCCATGATGTGACTTCCAAAAAACAAAACTGGAACTCAGTTTCAGAGGGACACCATGCATGAATAAATATGAGAAAATATTGGGGCATTCTGGGTAACATCATGATGAAACCATGGCCATGATGTGACTTCTAAAAAACAAAACTGGAACTCCGCTTCAGGGGAACACCATACATGAGCAAGGGCAAAATAGTAAATTTAGCATGCTGCAGTGACATGTAAATAAGTAGCAGATTTGCATAAATTTGATTAAGGCAAGAACAGTACATCAATATGTCAGTATTAATTAATGGTGCAGTAATATGTAAATTAAGCATTTATTTGCATAAATTTGAATACGAACAATTGAATACTACACAAACTATTAAAGTTAAATGCCTGCTGCAAGATAGACTACTCTACCAGGGGCTGACCTCCGTAGAAATTCAAGGTGCCATTTTAGTAAGCAAACTACCGGTAGATGCGCCTCATGTCCGTTTGACATGACTCTCGCGGTTGCTGATTTTTTTCTCATCCCATAGTTTGGTTGTTTCATTTCAATGGTGATTAGGTACCATACCAAATATTGTTTGTTACTTTGCTCAGTTGCGGTCCCATGCAACAATAAGAGAACAATTGGGTTCTTGAGGCAAACCTGAGGGAGTATACCACTGTGCCTTATAGCTCAGATGGTAGAGTGTCTGCCCTGTAGCTCATCTGTCTGGTGAGTCAGAGGTCTTGGGGGAAAACCCGAGTGAGTATACCACTGTGCCTTATAGCTCAGATGGTAGACCGTCTGCCCTGTACATGTAGCTCATCTGTCTGGTGAGTCAGAGGTCTTGGGGAAAACCTGAGGGAGAATACCACTTTGCCTTATAGTTCAGCTGGTAGAGCATCTGCCTGGTGTGTCATAGCAGTGATCTCCACTACCGGTTTTGTCCGGGCGCGCCGCCCGGACAAAATCATCAGAGGTACCGTTAGCGCCTGGACAAAAATTTGCCGCCCGGACAAAAAAAATATAATTTCTCCTCCAAAACACTATGAAAGTACAGCCGAGTCATTCCAAAATGCGGTGTATATTCACCTAACGTGATTCGGTAGTCACTGGTGTCATTATCGGTCATTTACCACGCAAATCTATCGGATCGGCGACCCAAACTCGCATCGATAACGGCCATGACAGTATGCATTTGTTGAACAGCGCCCTCAAGAGCCGTTTTTTTATACTCTTGAGGGCGCTGCATGCCAACCACCGTGTCGCGACGTACGTCCGGGTGCGTTCGTGGTTGTGTGTTTGGGTGAGTACGTGCTGTAGTGCTACCGCCGCCATCGCTAACCCCCCCCCCCCACGGACAAAATTTGGACCAGTGGAGATCACTGCATAGGTCTTGGGAAAAATCCGAGGGTGTACATGTATGTATACTACTGTGCCTTATAGCTCAGCTGGTGGAGCGTCTGCCCGGTGTGTCAGAGGTCTTGGGGGAAAACCTGAGGGAGTATACCACTGTGCCTTATAGCTCAGCTGGTGGAGCGTCTGCCCGGTGTGTCAGAGGTCTTGGGGAAAATCTGAGGGAGTATACCACTTTGCCTTATAGCTCAGCTGGTAGAGCATCTGCCTGGTGTGTCAGAGGTCTTGGAGAAAACCTGAGGGAGTATACCACTGTGCCTTATAGCTCAGCTGGTAGAGCATCTGCCCGGTGTGTCAGAGGTCTTGGGGAAAACCTGAGGGAGTATACCACTGTGCCTTATAGCTCAGCTGGTGGAGCGTCTGCCCGGTGTGTCAGAGGTCTTAGGGAAAACCTGAGGGAGTATACCACTGTGCCTTATAGCTCAGCTGGTAGAGCATCTGCCCGGTGTGTCAGAGGTCTTGGGGAAAACCTGAGGGAATACACCACTGTGCCTTATAGCTCAGCTTGTAGAGCATCTGCCTGGTGTGTCATAGGTCTTGGGGAAAATCTGAGGGTGTATACATGTACTACTGTGCCTTATAGCTCAGCTGGTAGAGCGTCTGTCTGGTGAGTTAGAGGTCTTGGGGAAAATCTGAGGGAGTATACCACTTTGCCTTATAGCTCAGCTGGTAGAGCATCTGCCTGGTGAGTCAGAGGTCTTGGGGAAAACCTGACGGAGTATACCACTGTGCCTTATAGCTCAGCTGGTAGAGCATCTGCCTGGTGTGTCATAGGTCTTGGGGGAAACCTGAGGGAGTATACCACTGTGCCTTATAGCTCAGTTGGTAGAGCATCTGCCTGGTGTGTCATAGGTCTTGGGGGAAACCTGAGGGAGTATACTACTGTGCCTTATAGCTCAGCAGCTGGTGGAGTGTCTGTCTGGTGAGTCAGAGGTCTTGGGCAAAATCTGAGGGAGTATACCACTGTGCCTTATGGCTCAGCTGGTAGAGCATCTGCCTGGTGTTGCAGAGGTCTTGGGGAAAATCTGAGGGAGTATACCACTGTGCCTTATAGCTCAGATGGTAGAGCTTCTGCCCAGTGAGTCACAGGTGTCAGGTTGGAATCCCGAGGCGATAAAGCCCTTACGACTTTTCTCTCATCCCAAGTGTGGATGCCGCTGTAACTATTCGCCGCGACACAGATTACACTATGAGAGGCATGTCAAACAGACACAAGGCGCGTCTAGTTTGCTTATTACTAAAATGGTGCCTTTACATACTTCACTTTATTGAATTGATTTCGCATGGGTGGGCTATCTTGCACTTTTGCTGCTATATCATCTTTGAGGAAGCCCTACCCATGCATGCCTATAAGCGGAAGCTAGACAAGTTTTAATACAGTGGAAAGTCACCATAAATGGGCATCGTATCTGAACCATACAAGTGTTTGTTTTGGTGGCGTTTGACGCGAACAAATGATTGGGAGCCATGAGCGATGTTCACTGTAGCTGAATGTTCTTTTTGGTGTTCATTATAGCGAAATTCCACTGTAATAAAATTGGAATGATGGCCAAAAACTCACCTCTCCTGTGTTTTCAGTATCCATGGCAACACGTCCATTTTTGTAGTGTGTAATATGAAGCTCCACAGTCTGTGGGCTCCATCTCCAATCTGTGAATACATAATGAACAAAAATTAGCAACTGTGACAGAAATGCAACCAATCCAGGCTTTGACATTAACCAAAGTCACCAAGGCCAATGGCCTCATGCTCTGCTGAGTTGGCCCCGATGCCCCTTCAAGATACACTTTCTGAAGCCAACTTGGCCATCATGCCCTATTGAGCTCGTGCCAATGACGTCATTTTGGGAGTAAAACAATGCTGCGTCGTTGTGGAAGCAATGCGCGTGCGCGTTGTGTGTGTCCATAGCGCGCGTAACGCGCTATGATGAGGCTCCCATTGGTGAACTAAACCGCGTTACGCCCACCAGAGACACACACAACGCGCACGCACATTGCTTCCACAATGACTCAGCATTATTTGACTCCCAAAATGGCATATTCGCAGGTGTTCGAAAGGGTTCAATCCCAGGCTTTGACATTAACCAAGGCTACCAAAGCCAATGGCCTTATGCCCTGCTGAGTTGGCCTCATGCCCTGCTGAGTTGGCCTCGATGCCCTGCTGAGTTGGCCTCGATGCCCCTTCAAGATATACACTTTCTGAGGCCAACTTGGCCAGCATACCCTATCCCAGGCCTTGACATTAACCAAGGCTACCAAGGCCAATGGCCTCATGCCCTGCTGAGTTGGCCCCGATGCCCCTTCAAGGTACACACTTTCTGTAAAGCTATACTTTCTGATAAGCTAATAGCAAAAAAAGGACATGTCAAATTGACCTCTCGTGCTCCTTGATCCTGTTTTGCATCTTCCATTTTTATGCGCAAGTTAATTTTAGCTTTGTTTACAAAACTAGCCCCTGTTCGGCCAGGTGTGAAATTCCCAACATGATGACGACGTTAATGAAAACTCGAAACCTATGTCTACCGATATTTCAATATTTGTGAGCCAATTTTCTAAAAATACTACAATTTTCATTTTATCTACAATTTTATGAGTGTCTACTTTTTCTGATACACCCTGTATAACTTCAAATGTTGATAACTTTATATATCTTCAAGCAAACTTGAATCCGTCGTTTTAATTGGTGGATCCATGGCAACCAACAGTGTGATAATGTTTCATAATACTCTTCCGATTCTCATATTGCACTCTGCGTACCGGTAATGCACCATGGTATTCCAAGATAACTGTGTCCCTACGCATATATGCGCGGAGTACGTGTAGTACTTGCAGAGTGCGCGTGTTATTAGTGCGTCAATTTTGCTTGAAGATAATATTAGTTATCCCGCGAGCACGAGTGGAATACGGCATTATCATGATTATGTAGAAACGTGACAGTCAGACGTCACGTGACCACATTCGTGTGACTAACTATGTTCCTTTTTTTGTCTGTCGCCTGATGTGTATGATTTTTAAACATCTATATCTGGGAGGTTTTAATTTTGTCAAAAAATTAGTTAGTCGTACGTTATTACATAATGAAACTATTTATAGCCTGATACCCAAAATCTTGGAATCGTCCAGATTGTACCGTTACATTGTTTTAAATTGTTATAAATTTAAATAAAGAAATTTATATTGATAAAATTCTCACTTTGTCTGTTTTGTTAGTTTGCTTTATTTGTATTTCTTCTTTCAAACAAACAAATAAGAAAGAAACAACCTGCAGTAAAACCCCCGTTGATCATTTTAAATTTAATTTGCTTAAGGGCGGTCCGGTTGGCGTAGTGGTTCTTTCCTCGCCTTTCCTCTGGCGTACCCGTTTCGAATCCTGGGCATGTATGTGGATTGGGTTAGCAGTCCCTATAGTATGACGAGCATCTTTAAAGAATTGTAGAGTATATATTCACAAATACAAAAAAAAATTGTGCTCATCTTTAAAGAATTGAGAAGTTTATTATGGCTTCAGAACTCGTGTACAAACAGACTGGAAAATTTCTAAGTGTTTCCTCACAAAATCTTAAACTATTCTCACCCAAAATATTGGTTTTTCCCATCAAATCTGCACATGTTAACCCTTTTAACGATGCTTAATAAGTCAACAGGGTCAGCTTCTCAACTCTTACCGATAGGTATACAGTACTTCCAAATACTGAAAGCCACCCAGACCTCACTGGGTGGCTTTCAAGATCAGCACTTTTTTTGCAAATCGTTGCTCAAAATGGAAAGTCTTTTTACAGGAAATTACAATTTTTGTTAAAACACAAATCTCTACACGTTCTACATACATGTACATGTACTTCCATGGCCGTAATATCCTCAAGAGTGGCGTACATTCGTCCTTAAAACCCAAATATTCCAAGAAAAATCTCGGACCTCGTGTTGCACGATCTCTTAGATTTAAAATAGCAGACTGTGCGCATCACATAGAAAGAGGGCGCTATTCAATTGAGTCGGTATGGCAAGCCAAAAGTCATATAACGTATTGCGGCAACGCGTTGCGAAAATATCACAACGGGTTGTGCTATCATCCAATCATACATTACCCCCGTCAGACTGGACGCGTGACGGCGACCATCCGCGACCGTTACGGCGACCAGAAAATGTACAAGGTCGCCGGAAAACGTGAACACAATTCGAAAAAAACTTCCAAAAAATTACAAACTTGAAAAAAGCTGAGCTCTTACCGCGACCTGTGCGATCATACGTATGCATCTCACGACGCGGTCGACACGACCTCTCCGCGCTTATGCATGCGTTTCTATTGAGATCTATGGACTTGGCAAAGGCGATCACCGGCGATCCTGCGGCGCTCTCACCGCGCTCATAGGTTCCACGCGTCTACGGGACTCCGAACGCCTATAGTGGGGTCGTTGCAGACACGCGAGGGTCGTGGTGAGGACGCCACGAAGTCGCCATTGCAAATGTTACCATTTTCGAAGCGTCTTTGCACTTGCCACGCGTGTACTGCGCGTGTACTACGTTCATGTGGATGTTACGACGCTTGTCTCACGACCTTCGCGACCCGTACCCTGTACCCCACTGCGTTCTCAGGTCAGATCGCAGAACCTTGGCGTTTGTTTTGAACATGCTCAAAACAAACGCCGTGACTCAGCGACATCGGCGATCATTAGCGACCACAGCACAATGTGTGGCGTCACGTTTCCAACACGCTTATAAAATGTACCCGCTTATGGCGACCTTGACGCGCTCTGTGCCGATTTTTCGTCGCCGGGGGGGGGGGGGGGGGGGGGCGGGGGGGGGGGGGGTTTCAAAACTCCCCCCTGCTCCGACACCAAAAAATATAATGTAATGCATTTTGTGTGTGTCCACCTGTCCGAAACAAGCGGACATAAAAATCTGATGGGCAAAACCCCTCCCTGGTGGCAAAACCCCCTCCTGGAAAAATTCCTGGATCCGCCCCTGGTACAACTACAAGGTGCATAACATTACCTAACTATAGGCGTATAGCCACTCGGCGGCGAAGCTGCACAGCCACAGGCGCCGACCCACCATGCGCCGACGTTGTTCACAAAGATTCATGACGAAATTTATTAATGCAAGCAAAATCGATCGTGCCAACTGGCTTCGGCGCCCCTCAGCTCAGCTCAGTTTGGCGTGAACAGACGAGCAGGCGAACATCTCTTGTTCCAAAAAGCAGGCCACGGAATCCCCAAATTTGACACAAAACGTGTCTTTGTTGTTCATTGTTTTTGCTCGTAAGGCCATTTCGACATTTTCGCGGCCATTTTGAAGGAGGTGCAAAGAGCGCCCTCAAGCGACGCATGTGCGTGCACAAAACATATCTAAGGCGGCTTCGCGCACTGGATACAACTTCGCAATTAATTTGTTTGACTAATTAAATCGATGGCTTTGACTATAAAGCTGGTTGATTGTGATTCTATATGAGTTGTTCTTATGCTTCAGTTGAAAAATCTAAATTAAAAGTGCCTTCTTGTCTGAATAAATCGCATTTTAAGACCCCTTCTTATTTCCCAATTTCTCTAAGATTAAGGCGGCTTGATTCAGGTGTCGCGTGCTCGATCCACCGGCGTGTAAATTCTTCCGGATGGCGCAATAGGAATTTCCAGCACGTAGCGGCAAATGTATTTCATTCCGTGCGTGCTCACACTTCCGGATACTCAATACGAACGGCATGTATAGCCCTGTACAAAAACAAGACATGTTCACGTATGTACGTCTGCATAGGCTGTGTGAGCATTACTACCCTTTCGTGTACATGCGTGCAACCTTTTTTCACCCGTACCCTTTTTCACACGTACCTAGCCTATACCGTAGTCAGTGAGTATAAGTTTCGCGCTGAAAAGATTGAGATGCGCCACGTGCAAATATGTATGCGTGTACATACGTGCATGCTACCGTACGTAGTGTACACTATACATGCTGGGCCGGAAGATTCAGCACAGCACGAAGCGGTGCACTTTTGTTATGCAGTGCGCATGACGTTTATTACGTAGTGACCAAATTTGGTCATCCCGGATAAATTTACATGGCGGTTAAATTTACACGCGACACCTGCACTGGATACAACTTCGCAATTTATTTGTTTGACTAATTAAATCGATTGCTATGACGATAAAGCTGATTGATGATGATTCTACATGAATATTTCTTATATTACAGCTGAAAAATCGTAACAAAAAGTGCCTACTTAATTGTCTGAATAAATCGATTTTAAGACCCCTTCTTATTTCATAATTTCTCTAAGCTATAATTCGCGCACTATTATACAACTTCGCAATTAATTTTTGTGACTAATTACGTCAACTTGGTCAAATCCGTAACCGAAGTTTGCAAGCTTGATAGACTGCTGCGTGAAATTGCACTTTAGTTTCTGTCATTTAATCTGCCAGGCTGATTTATTTTTGGTACAGGCCTATTGGGGCTGGTTTTCTTTGTATTTGTGCCAAATATCACGCAAATCCACCTGTGCAGTGGTGAGATTTTCCGCCCCAAAATATCACCAAAATCACATCACAATTTTTAAAGTTGCTGTCTATTTATTTTTATTGACGATTCCGCACGTAAATTTGGCACAAGCATAAAACAGGAACTGCTTGATGAATTTTTGCAACAAAAGTGAGCAAAGACTGGTCCGTTAGTGCTGCTAGAGGGCGCACTATATGGCCAACGCGTACACAAACCAATATCGACTAGAGTAGTCTTGGGCCAAGACTAACCATGAATTATAGTCTGGTGCCATACTAGACTGGTTCCCGTCCACATATTCCACACAGGAGACGTGATGTATGTGGGCATGATCTTTCAATATACGTGCGTAAACGGAATTGTGGGTAGCACCCAGCTATTAATCACGTGATGTGTATCACGTGATGAGAAACACGTGCGCGATGATAACCGTTTCTCCTTTGTTTATTTAGGCGTGACATCATTGAATAAACAATACCACACTATAGGCTACGCGACGGATGAAGGTCAGAAATAAAGGAATTATGGGGCCCGCAATGGTGACTCGCCGTTAAAGGAAGTTTTCAGTAACAAATGGGTTTTGTTTGTCTGTTTTAACTTAGCAATCATACAATACCTCCCAAAAATAATATCGACGGGGAATTATTTTTTAATACAATCCCCATGCAGTTTGGATGTGGAAGCAAAAAGGTGAATTACTGCACTGTTTTATGGAACCAGATAAATTATTTTACAAAACATCGGTCTATTTCCGGCGATATCCTTAAAATATATACAGATTGAGAACGTGAAATTTCTTTATGGTAACAAGAAAAATTTGACAGACAATAAAATATCAAAATCTCAATTTTAGATCTGCATGGGAAGAGAAAAGAATTTGAAGAGAGCATGAAAAGAATATATTTACACTAAACATGCTAAAGGAGGGGTAAACCTGCAATACAAATTCCGTCCCGTTGCACAATTTCCTTTCCCGTCGCAAAAGATGTACGTACTGTAAGGAGACGCCAGGTGGGGCGATCCTTGGGGTTCCTTTTAAAGTGCTTTATCGCGCATTAATCTCAAAGCATCTTGTTCAGCACCGTCCGCTGCACGTTCCATACCATCATGAATCATCATGATCGCCCGACTGAATTCGGCCAACGTTTCGCCGTCGCGCCGAGTGCGAGCATATAAAGTGCTAGCGAGTGCAGCGACATTTTCAGTGGGTGGGTCAAAACATCTTCATGAGGAGATTACTAAGTTTGAGACATGTATATATCCCTCTCTTCAAGAGGACTACATAAAACCTTATCCTTCGCAACTCCTCCTAAATGGTCGATCGCGACACCCCGCGCAATTCGTACGTCCTGTGTATATGTAAGCTCTATAACTGTCGCGCGTAAAAGTCGAGCTCCTTCATCCACTCTGCTAAAGAGCACCCTCCATGTTAATTTGTCCGGCCGGCTGGCCATAGAGCTTTGATAATTTTACCTATGGGGCGCGTGCAAATTTTTAACTTTGAAAAGCATTTGCGAGCGTGGCCGCAAGTGCTTCGTTTGACTTGGCTATGGCCTCGGCAACATTCTCGGGAAGGGCCATGGTGCAATCAGTAAGGTGCGATTACAACGCATCGAGTCCCTAGATTAGAGTAATTATCACATGGGAACACTAAATTACTAAGTCAACATTCTGACATACACGTGCATTAGCCTTTTAGAAGTATGGCGGAACAAAAGGAGAGGGCGCAATTTCATTTGGGTATGAATTTTTTTATCAATTGTATTTATTTCCAAAAACTTGATTTACATGTTGTAATTATAATACATAGACAGAATTATAAATAAAATTAATAAGTGTAAAGTAAAAAACTGAGTTATTTTGCATTTTAGTCGATTTTATACCCACTGCAAAGTGCGCCCTTCTATTGTGTCCGCCATACTTCAAAAAGGCTAATGGGCATACGAAACAGTATTTTCAGCCTGAATTCATTACTGAATACACACTGGAAACCTGTTAACTTGTCAACTGCAAGACGATATCCCGCTTGCACTATATAGCACCACGCACGCACACGTATCGTTATACAGATATCATTTCACATGTAAGTACACTCCATACAGTACATGTAGCTGCTAGGTAAAAACAAACTTGTACTAATATAGCACAACTCAATACAGGGCACGTTTATAAAGGCTGTTGGGAACTACACAAATTATAGCCAGTACACCTTACAGAAAACAACTATAAATTTCCACGTGGCCAGAAATTTAAGTTAGGCTGGGGGTATTAAACACTGGTTTCACAACAAACAGTTATATGAATTCAAATATACAGTACTGGACGTGGAATGCCACGTATCCTGCCTACGACGCCAGAATTTGTAAGGGGACGTCAGGTGGGGCGATCCTTAGGGTTGGAAGGGCTTGCACGGACTCCCGGGCTGCGTTCGGGCGTGTACTCGTGTTAACACGAGTTATACTCCTGCGCGCGTGAACGGCAAGAATAACGACACTCGGGTCAGTGAGAGTATGCTCGTCTAGCTACTCCCCAGCAAATGGGGAGTGTGCTCGTACTCCTATCAAGTGTCATGTAATTTGTACGAAGATGGTGGAATATGGGTGGGATTTTTTTGTGAATTTGCCCAACGTGTCAACTCAATAGGCCTAACAAACAATAACTCACTAAGGTTTGTTTTAGACGGCATCAAAGGTTCTCACGACTTACGGCCTGTATTTCCTCAGTTTCTTGTGAGCAATGAAACGGCATTTTTTTGTGCAGTGATGGCAAGAGACGGCCATCTTCACTGATTGCCATTCGCGCACGCGGACTGCGGACTTGCCGTTCGCGTGATATGACCGAGTGCAATGCGCACGCATTACTCCCGAGTAACGAGAACTGCACGCCCGAACGCAGCCCCGGGGTCACGATCTCACAGATGTTCCGATGACGTCACGGAACATTTCAGCACGTTGCGTGCACGATCTCAGATGTTCCGCGTGCTCATATGTCCCGGTGTAAGAGGTAAAACTGTCCCCTTGTAAATGTGTCCGCGTGCTTACTGGCCTCATCGTACATGTTTGTCTCTTCTGACTCTCAGAAAGCCCTGCTACGTATTATTTTTTCGTTTATTTTCTCTAAATACGGCGAAACGGCATGAACGCTCCGGCATGTCCGCGGCCGCCATCTTGCAAAAATGTCACTACATCTGCGCGCAGCAAAGTACGTACATGTCGCGAATTCTGCTGATCAACTCAGCACTGCACCTAAACTAGTATAAATACATACGATGTGCGAATGACGTTCCGTGACGTAAGCTACCATATTAGGTCATCGGAACATCTGAGTACGCGGAACATCTGAGAGCGGGACACCTGTCTGAAGGTGTGGTTACACAAAATAAACAATACTTTCCCTAATCATTAAATACAAAATATTCTTTCATGACTTTGGGGTTGTTGTACGATTTCCAAATACACGTTTGAACAAATCTGCTCCAATTACATGGTCAAACCTAGGAAGAAACTATCGAATAAACTCACCCCAAACCAACAATGCGGACAATTCATGAACTGCATTCAAATTAAAGGGACTCGCTATATAAACTTAGCGTCCCCTACAGTACCGACATGAAAATTTCGAACTGATGTATTAAAAACATGAGGCGAGATATATTAAAACTTGTTAGTTAGTGGTCTTAGGAACATAACAAATTGATAGTTCACAAAGTTTTATTTGAATCCATTTACTGCATCATACATAAAATTAAACAAAAATCATGTCAAAACGCGACGGGACGGAATTAAGACAATTACAAATTGTTTTATCTTAATTCAGTGGGATTTCATAAAAACTTCATATTGATACAAGTACCTCACTACATGTCAAGTAGATTGCCCATAAAAGTTTAGATTTGACTTTTTAAATTTTTAGGTGAATTCACCTTTTTAAAATTCCGTCCCGTCGCGCTCAGCTCAGAGAGAGCCATTTAGTTTTGCAGAGTGCATATCTACGAAACGAGACGCAACTTGGCCAAAATAATTATGGTCTTGCAAACTTCAATCTGTACCCTACCCAATCATATCAAAGAATGGCCCACTAAATGTAGTTAATTTTGTTCAGTTTGGGCAGAGACCTAAATTATCTGCCGTTTCGCAAATTTTGAAAATTCTGTGCCGTAGATTTTGAATTTCTTTTCCTAGTGTTTTCAGAACACGTATTTCTGATAAGATTGGTTTGTACTAATTTTTCCCCAACAAGCAAATATATTATTGAAACGTCGATAATATAATTGACTTATTTACTTTAATAAATTCATATACAGACATTTGTCACAATATTATGTATCGGTTTTGTCAACCTGAAGAGAGTGATAATTGATAATATTGATCTCTACTGCTACAGTCATTCATCATACTTTCTTCCGGAAAAACATCTTCCAAACTGATCATCTGTGGCCCCTAAAGGGAGTTAAACACTTATTTGGAATGTCGACGACTATAACGAAAACAATAGCAGCTGTACGTATTGTCTGATGTAAGACATTTATAAAAAATTGGAATATAGGCCTTTCCCACCTTCTCCCACTAGACATCTCGGGGGCGGCCCCGGGGCGACGGCGGGTGAACATAAACCCCGATTCCCACTTTCAAGTCTCTTTCCCGGGGGCGAGAACGGTAGTGTGAAAAGGGGGCAGGGGTGAACTCATACTTGTTCAATGTGAGGTGCCTAGAAGTATGTGGCGAGTTTAGGAACAAATTGTCCTGGTGGGAAAGTCAGTAAGAGTGGAAAAATCGATCCTAGGCACGATCAATAATTAATCGATAATATGCAAAAAGGACAATCTATACTACTCGCAATCCATATTTCTTGATTAAGTTAAATTGATGCATCGTCAATATTCCCTCGAAAAGAATAACTTGAGGGGAAATTGATGGTATTTGGGGAGAGAAACCTTAACGGAGTTGGGGTGCATGACTGGCAGTTACACAGGGTATATAATCGCACGTTTTAAGGTGTTCTCGCATTTTGGTGTGACGCCGGCGACTTGCAAGATTGTGAACTGAAGAATTTTGCAGCAGCAAGACGGTTGCAGGTATTGTGCATGTATATTTGTCATTTGCCTCAGCTAGGTATACTAGGCCTATTGCCGGCGTTGGACTTGCCAGTACAATATAGTTCGAGGCATTTTACAGACAAAGACTCACATAAAACATATGAATGTGCAGTTTCTGTTGCGTTGCGCGCACAAATTTGCCACACGTCGCGTCGTTTTTAGAAAATGCGGCACAGAGGGCCTTCGGTGGAAACTGATGCTCTGCAAATCACAGAATAGGGAGGTTTAGATGTAGGCCTAGGCTACGTAAAACGGAAACGTAAACGCGAAATGGCTTGAGCACTGGTCGTATCTTTAGGAGGTCTCGGAACCCAGGTTCAAATGTTTCACGAAAGTCACATTTGTGGATTTTTGTTTTCGTCTGTTCTATAAGATGTTCTGAAGATAAAGTAACAACCGAGTGGTCAAGCATTTCACGTCCGCGTTTTGCGTGCATCTTAACCTCCCTAATGACAAAAAGGCTTGCCGCCCAAGTTAATTCTGTGATTTTCAGTGCGTCGTTTCACTCCAAAACCCCTCCGTGCAACGTTTTTAAAATGTGACGCGTGGCCAGTTTACGCGCGGAACGCGTAAACAATGTTGAGTGTGAATGGTATGACTATGAGTCCACCCTGAGGCTGGCACAACTCACCAACGAATCTCAATGTTTAGGTGGAACACACTTGTAAGCTTCTTGCAATTCAGCCTCCGGGCTGTGAATTGAAGTTTATTAAATCTATTAAAAATAATATAATGGCACGATTTTGTTTCATTTGGCCCAATGTGCGCGTCACGCAAATTTCAAAGTTGGTCATGACCAGTCGTGACTATCCATGTGATCCCTAACTTCACCCCTATATACATGCCCATATCTGGGCACGGCATTACTAAGAGTGGAATGTCAACCAGGGGGCTTTTCCAAATCTCGGCTTTGTCTCTGTCTCCGTCTCCATGTGGTTTACATGGAGCCGGAGCCTGAGCCTGAGCCCGAGTCGGGATTTGGAAAAAGGCACAGACTTGTCTGTCAAAGATTGAACACACAGACAAAAGATGCACATTCAGACAAAAGTCTGGACAGACAACAGCCAATCGGCGGACAGTTTGATAACATGTGACCTTTCAGTGGCCACATGATTGAACAAAATCTTTAAACGTCATCAGATTGTCTGATAGTGTGGACAAAGTCTTCAGACAATATTTTTAAAAAGTGTTGTCTGATAGACTAAGGCTGGATCCGAAATAGTGGCTTTGGCTGTGGCTATGGCTGTTGCTATGCTGTTACTATGGGCGAACAATGACAGTCCTTAGAAACAGCATAGCAACAGCCACAACCAAAGCCACTAATTCGGATCCAGCCTCAGATCAAATCTCCCGACTGTCTGATAGAGTCTCACTATGAGCAACTAACAATGGAAATTGGACACAAACTATTGTTATTAACAATGGTATGGTGTGTGCCAAAGTTCCATTGTTAGTTGTTCATAGTGTCTGACGTGCATTTCACACTGAGAGTTTGTCTGGCAGACATGACAGACAAAAGTCTTTCGATATCGTGTTTGTCAGAACGACAGTATGTATACACATGTATGTAATTTAGCACAATTTTGGCCAACTACATGTAGTAGAACGTACTAAAGAAAACCCCATGATTTCTTGTACTTGAATTAAGATGTTATGATTGACATTGTAGCTTGGATAATAATATAGAAAGATTTATAGTGCCATAATTGTAACACAGCAAATGACTTTTGTTAGCAGTATGTTGTTTTTGTTAAAGACTTTTAGTTAAATAGTTTATCAAAGTTAATTTCTTGTTATGTGTCAAGCCTTCATTAGACGGAGCGATTTTGGTATCGCATTCAAGAAAACGCATTTAGACCTTAGTGACTTATTGTAAGGGATCATTTTAGTTTATTTTCTGATTGCTTTTTTGCATATCTCTGTAAAACACAATAATACCTATTACATTGCTTTTTCCATAAAATAAGAAATTATCCAGATTGTACCGTTACATTGTTTTAAATTGTTACAAATTTAAAACAAGGCCCTTACGATTTTTCTCTGATCCCAAGTTTGGTTGTTTCATTTCAATGGTGATTAGGCACCATACCAGATGTTGTGTTCGTTACTTTTTCCAGTTGCTCCACCATGCAACACCGAGAGAAGAATTTGGTCTATATGAGAAACCTGAGGGAGAAATACCATCTGTGCCTTATATCTCAGCTGGTAGATCATCTGCCTAGTAAGTCAGAGGTCTCGGGTTCGAATCCCGATAAGGCCCTTACTATTCTTCTCTCATCCCAAGTTTGGTTTTTCAATTCAATGGTGATTAGGCACCATACCAGATGTTGTGTTCGTTTCTTTTTCCAGTTTCGCCACCATGCAACACCGAGAGAAGAATTTGATCTATATGGGAAACCTGAGGGAGTAATGCCTACGGTGCCTTATATATAGCTCAGCTGGTAGAGCAACTGCCTAGTGAGTCAGACGTCTCGGGTTCGAATCCCGATAAGGCCCTTACTATTCTTCTCTCATCCCAAGTTTGGTTGTTTCATTTCAATCGTGATTAGGCACCATACCAGATGTTGTGTTCGTTACTTTTTCCAGTTGCTCCACCATGCAACAACACCGAGAGAAGAATTTGGTCTATATGAGAAACCTGAGGGAGAAATACCAACTGTGCCTTATAGCTCAGCTGTTAGATCATCTGCCTAGTAAGTCAGACGTCTCCGGTTCGAATCCCAATAAGGCCCTTGCTATTTTTCTCTCTACCCAAGTTTGGTTGTTTCATTTCAATCGTGATTAGGCACCATACCAGATGTTGTGTTCGTTACTTTTTCCAGTTGCGCCACCATGCAACACCGAGAGAAGAATTTGGTCTATATGGGAAATCTGAGGGAGTAATACCTACAGTGCCTTATATATATCTCAGCTGGTAGAGCAACTGCCTAGTGAGTCAGAGATCTCGGGTTCGAATCCCGATAAGGCCTTTACGATTTTTTTCTCGTCCCAAGTTTGGTTTTTCATTTCAATGGTGATTAGGCACCACACTAGATGTTGTGTTCGTCACTTTGCCCATTTTATTTCAAAAAAGAAAGAAACAACCAGTGCACTGCAGTGGTTATCCATGACCAATTGAAACCCCCGTTGACCATTTTTTTATTTGCTAAAGGTTGTCATTCACCGTCAATAGAGGGCGCTCTTCACGTCACGAGAGGGCGCCCTTCACCGCCCCTCCAGCAATACAGTGAAGTATACAAAATACTGGTTCTAATATTCATAAAGTCCAAAATTCTTACTCTGGTGTGGTCATCGCGGTGGTCTAGTGGAGAGAGCAGAGGATTCGAGATCAGAGGACCCCGGTTCAACTCCCGCGGCGACCATGTACTAACCCCATGATTGATGTACTAACCCCATGATTGATGTACTAACCCCATGATTGATGTGTATAATGTGTACTAACCACTAATCCCATGAATAAAGACAGCAGAGGAGACGAACGTGCACCGGGAGGAGACGAAACCGGAGGAGACGACACCGGAGGAGACGACACCGGAGGAGACAGGGGAGGGGGAGGTGGAGGTGGGGGACAAATTTTGGGGTGCATAATTATTATTATTTTTCTTTTTGTGCACCATACTTTTTTTTGGCGCATGCGGTGGACCAACTTGACAGTCTTAACACCGTGTAATACACTCAGTTACTAGTACATATATATTAGGAAATACAAGTATGAAGCGCCAAAGAGACAACATTTCAAAATATCGGTTAAAGAGGCTAAAAAGAAAAATTACAACAAATTAGCATAAAATGGAGCGCCAAAATGAAAAAATTACAATAATGGCTAAAAATGACAAAATTAACAATAGATAAATTATGGAGCGCAAGGCAAAATTACAAAATTACATTAAATAGGCTAAAAAGGCTTAAAATGTCAAAATTACTATGTTAAAACACTGATGGCTCAAAATGGCTCAGAAGGTTTCAAAATGCCTCAAAATGGCACAAATTTACACAAATACAATAAAACAGGGCAAAAATGGTTAGAAATGTACAATAAAAAGAGCTAAAAAGTAAAACTTGACAAAATAAAAATTAAAGTATGATAAAATGGGCTATGAAAAAACTAAACAAATGGCGAAATTACAATAGAAATGAAATAAAACGGGGCCAAAATGGCCACAAATACAATAAAACGGGTTAAAAAAGAATGATAAAAGACACTATGAAAAATAAAATGGGATTAAAAGGTTCAAAATGACAAAATAAAAAAATTGCTATGCAACAACAAAATCCATTTTCTGGAAAAAATCTGAACACGCTCCTTTAAGGGGCTGTCCGGTTCTAGAGTACATATTTTTCAAAACCACCCCCCTTTGTGCTCATCTTTAGAGTCGCTCCAGCCAGCATTGATTTTGTCTGAACTTCAAAGGACTGAATTGAGGCAAACTGGAGAGGCATGCTGACCAATTTTCTTCCAAATTAATTTTAGTGTATATAGCTAGAATTAAGCCTCATGAAATTTAAGAGCATAGAAATTGGGATAGTATGCTGGCAGGTCTAAAATTACAGTGTATATTTTGAAGGGGCACCAGTGCCTTCTCTCGGCTCAGTACTCCTAGTCTTCATAATACGTTTTGTGGTGCAAAAAGGGCAAGATACATATTGATAAGGTGGGGATTGTCACTTTTTGCGTGACAAAATCCCAACCCCTGGAGCAAACTTTTTGTGACAAAAATACCCACTCATGGGAGCAAAACATGCACATATTGTATACAGATGCACAGAAATGTTTATTTCAATGGGTCAAAATCCCCACCCTGGGGGACGAAGGAAAGAATTGAGAAGTCTATCATGGCTTCAGAACTTGTGTACAAACAGGCTGGACAATTTCTAAGTGTTTCCTCACAAAATCTTAAACTTTTCTCACTCAAAAATTGTGTTTTTCCATCAAATCTGCACATGTTACCATGTTAACGATGGTTATAATAAGTCAACATGGTCAGCTTCTCAACTCTTACCGATAGGTAGCTAATGTTAGCCCTAACTTTATCATGTGTTTTTTTTTAAATAGGGCTAATGAGAACAGTCAACATGAACACGATATCTCAAATTCAGTCTGTGCACTGGTTGTCTGGTATTCGACCGCGCATTGCCATTCCTTTGTACACGGATAGACACATCGTACACAAGACTTGAATTTGTACACATCGGCTGTCATTCCAGACCTCCTTTTTTACTGCAATTGTAGTCTGAATCTTCATCGTGGCTTGTTTTTTCCCTGAAGTAAAGCACCTGCCTAGTTATTATGCCTGACAAGGTTTGGTTGAGTCCCAGGGGGAATTAGTGTGTCACAGGGGAAAAAATGACACATTTGTTTTGTGATATCGTGTTCATGTTGACTGTTCTCATTAGCCCTATATAAAATAACCACATGATAAAGTAATATGGCTCATACAGGTAACATTAGCTAGGATAGGTACAGTACGAGTCAGTACAAGGTGCATAACATTACCTAACTAGCCACTCGGCTGCGAAACTGCACAGGCACCGACTTTATCTTGGAGAAAATTGCGAGTATAGGTCACGCAACGTTGTTCACAAAGATCAAGCAAAATCAATTGTGCCAACTTGACTTCGGCGTGAGCAGACGAGCTAGTCAGGCAGCATGTGGTAGGAAATTAAGGCCCGTGGGCATCGGATGATTAGAAAATGCCACATAGCTAGATGTCTTAATTACACCCCAAGGACCAAGAAAAAACATGTTGGCAAAATCTGAGTGGTTGCAGACGGCGGCCATCTTGGATTTCAAAATGGCCGACATTTTATAACCATTTTCTGCTAGAAATTCGGGTATATTTCATGAAAAAAAATTCCCCAACCTCCAACAAAATTTAACAAAAGATTTTTCAGTGGTTATTGGTCCTACTGAATGTGGTGAATGACAGGAAAAGAGTCTACCAAAATCAAGTCGCCAGAAATGGGTGAAATCTAGGCCAATTTCAAAATGGCCGCCAATGACCTTGAAAATCGTTAAAATGGCTGTAACTACTGTAATATTTGGAGTAAAACGGTGACTTAAATGTCTACCCTGGGGTTTTCAGTGTCAGGGAATTCACTGCAGGTATTTATGATATTTAAATCCAACCTTCGACAAACACTAAAAGCCACAAATTCAAAATGGCGGTCATAATATATAGGCATGGAAGGGGGTAGAGAAAATGGCTTCTCTAACTGCTTATGTCAGATGTAGCTTCTTTTATTGGTCAGTAATGTGCTTAACAAGACCCCCCCCCCCCCTCCCACACCCCCCCCCCCCCTCCCACACCCCCTCCCCCCACCCACATCTAGTGGCAAGACTGGCTGCATCGGCCACCGTACGAGCCGCTAAGACAGGGTGCGCCACTCTGCCAGAATTGCCTCTCTGACAATCTGTATTTCTAGGACTGTTTTAGAGACACGTGGTTCAGGAGGTCAGTTCATCCCACACAGGTTTTATCAACAAATGACCATCCCAGCCCAGCCCAACCCTTAAGCCATCCCAGCCCATCCCGAAGCTCCGAAGTCTAGCCTAAGGCCGTCCCAGCCCAGCCCGATGCTACCCCAACCATGCAGCTCGAAGCCATATACAGTATGTCCTGCCTGAAGCCACACTAGCCCAACCCAAAACCACCCCGGCTCAGCCCGAATCCACCTCAGCCTAGCCCGAGGCCATCCCGGCCCAGCCCGAAGTAAATCCGCGAAGCCAGTCCAAAGCCACCCCAGACTGAAGCCATCCCAGCCGAGCCCAAAGCCACCCAATCCCAGCCCCAAGCTACCCGACCCCAGCTGGAAGTTCAGCCCAACTAGAGGTTTAGCCCAGCCGGAAGCCACCCCGGCCCAACCCAAAGCCAGCCCGAATCCACCCCGGCCCACCCCAAAGCCAACCCGGCCAACCCCAAACCACCCCAGCTCAGCCCGAATCCACCTCAGCCTAGCCCGAGGCCATCCCAGCCCAGCCCGAAATCACCCCGAAGCCAGCCCGAAGCCACGCCGGCCCAGCCCAAAGCCACCCCGGCCCAGCCCCAAGCCGCCCAGCCCCAAGCCACCCCGGCCCAGCCCCTAGCCACCCGACCCCAGCTGGAGGCTCAGCCCAGCCGGAAGCCATCCCGGCCCAACCCACAGCCAGCACGAATCCACCCCGTCCCAGCCTGAAGCCACCCAGGCCCAGCCCATAGCCAACCAACCAAACCATCCCCATCCCCAGCCCATTCCGCCCCAGCCCATTCCGCCCCAGCCCATTCCGCCCCAGCCCCAATCCCATCCCCATGCCCAGGCCAGCCCATCCCAGCCCCCACAGCCGCAGCACACCCAAGCACAGCTCAACCCCCACTAGCCCCAGCTCGGCTCGGCCCAGCCCAGCCCAGACCAGCCTAGACCAGCCCCAGCCCAGCCCCAGCCCAGCCCCAGCCCAAGCTCAGCCCAAGCCCAGCCCAAGCCCAGCCCAAGCCAGCCCAGCGCCAGCAGCCAACTCAGCCCCAGCCCAGCCCAGGCCCAAAGCCAGCCCAGCCCCAACCCCAATACGACCCAACCCACCCCAATACAGTACAACAAGGCACTGATCGACAACCACTCTGAAAATGTTTTCAAAACACTTCCGCTAGTCCAGTTGTACTTTCGATTCATACAGCAATGAATTATTTTCTACTTCTAGTGGAGAATTTTGCAGTTAAAGGTTCCAATTAAAGGGGGTTTATCCTGATTAAACCTGCGTGGGATAAGCTGACCTCCTAAATCGTACGTCTCAAAAGCAGCCCTAGAAGTGCATTCATGCAGAGTGGCGCACCTTGCCTTAGCGGCTCTTACTGACGCTGATGCAGCCAGCCTTGCTACAAGACGTAATCATCCATGTTACTGACCAATAATTATAAATATTACGTATCCAACACCAGCAGTTAAAGAGAATGATAACTAAGCACGGGCGTTGGAATTCTCTCTACCCCTATACCACTGGGGATTTATGACCGCCATCTTGAGATTGTGGCTTTTATCGTTTGTTGAAGGTTGTGTTGAAATTTCATTGATGTCAGTGAATTGCCTGACCATGAAAACCCTACATGTAGGGTAGACATTTAAATCATTGTTCTACACAAAATATTAAAGAAGTTACAGCCATTTCAGCGATTTAAGGTCAACGGCAGCCATCTTGGAATTGACCCAGATTTGAAATTGACCTCATCCTTATCACGTGACCCTGCCTCTCTCATAGTTTAAAACCTCAGTTTTAGCACCTCGGAAAACCATATAGTATCAACAGAACGATCTTTAAAATCGGCTGATAATGTACCTACACCTGACACTGCCTACAACTGGCACCTGTTAAATTTAATGGCGGCCATATTGGAAATGACCCAGATCCTTCTAATCATTAAGTTCCCACGGGACACCACATGCTGCCTGACTAAGCAGACGAACATCTCTTGTTCCAAAAAGCAGGCCACAGGATCCGCATTGTATTTTACGAAAAAAAATCTCCATTTTGAGCACGTGTCTTTGTTTACATGAAAGCTCGGTGAGCTTGGTAAAGCCCGGCGCAAACGGGAGGCACGAAACACGAAACAAATTCGTTTACCTTGCGTTATTTCAGTCAATCCAGCCAGAGACGTGGAGAGAAATGTGTATCCATCCCGCAAACAGAAAACAAAAATGCCACACAAAAAACGAAATAAAAATGACACCGAAACGGTAGACTGGTTCCCGCTCCACATATTCCACGTACAACGACTGAATATGAGGACCGGCTACCGTCGTGTTTAAAATAGCACTAAGCATTACGTCATGCATTTATTTTTAAGAGGTCATAACCGTAAATTTTCAATGTTCAAGCTTCCACATCGAAACCACATGTTGTAAATATTTTCCTGATTTATTTTCATCAGATATCTGTGATTTAAATTGTGGAAGACCAAGATTTTATTAGCGGGGGTGTAATTTCTAATGACCGTGGTGCACCAGGGATGCTGATAACGCTTTTAAGCGCGATCGTATGTACGCATGTGTGTGACCAACGCCTGGGAGCACCAGGGACGAGCGCTCGAAAGCAGCCCTATAGATTAGGGAGAGGCTAGCCAGGCACTTCGTGCATGACGTCACAGCACGAGACGTGGCCCGAATGCGGATCGCACAGTTCAAGGGCCCGAATGTGGACTGCATACTGTGTACGGGTCACAACATCAATTGGGACAATTTCCTTCCACAACCATGACGGGTTCGTACACGGGCTGTGATAGGAAAGCTTACGTCATGCACGAAGTGCCTGGCTTATAGCCTCTCCCCTAACCATAGTTAAGTCGGTCTTTGTCTACTTGGTACCCGACTTGGTACCCGACAAAAATCTAGACAAAGGAAACAATAGAAGGACAAAAGGAAGGAAGGAGGGTAACAAAAGAGGTACCCCAATAAGGTGTAAAAACAGGGTTAGTTGCTCCCAGGTGGGGTGTGGGGTGACGGGGTGGGTTTGCATATGCAGCACGATATGTGGCAAACGGACTGCAACTCCCCATACCATTGTTTCCCTATTGTGTCTCAAACATCCAAGAAATTTCCAAGGAATTCCTTTCATTTTTTAGGGGTTATTGGTGCGTTAACAATTGGAGAGTGTGTTGAGGTATAGGGGCGTTAGGTGGAGTCCCTTTGCCACCTATCGTGCTGGGTATATGGGTTTGCGAGGTAATGAGGTGCGGAGTGCGGGTTGATGTGCGGATAATGGGTGCGAGTATTAAATGAGGTAATGGGGTGATGTGGTTGGACGTTGTGGTAAAACAGCTGCTGTGACTCGGTATAGTTTTGGCCCAAGATGTAACAAAAGTCAATGTGTAACAAATTCATGTGATGAAGGGCGGTCGGGTTGGCGTACGGGTTCTTTCCTCGCCTTTCACCTCTGCCGTCCCGGGTTCGAATCTGGGGCGTGTATGTGGATTGGGTTTGCAGTCCCTACTTGACCGCGTGGGTTTTCCCCTGGGGCATTTCTCTGGGGGTTTTCCTCCCACTTCTAAAACTGCAACTCCTTCTTCGTCATCTCAAGTTGATAATATAGTATAGTTAAAGCTAAAACCGTATAGTTGATGGCATAAAGGGCCTTAGTTGCCGAAGATGCCATAAAATATACAACAACAACAACAACAACTTCATGTGATAATTTTGCAGCCAATCTGAACCATGCGCTCGTTCGAAGTGGCGCCCTGCCTGTTAGTAATTCTATGGACGTCACTGCAGCCGTTTCAAGTAGACGCCAAGAAAGCGCCCATAATATTGAATAGTGTCGGCTCAATAGGAGGACGGTATCTAGTCAGAGTTAAGGTAATTATGTGTATATAACAAAATCGAATCTGGTCAATTTGACAAGCAGTTCGTTCGACGTGTTATCAGTGCATAAAAGAAATTCCCTTCAGTTTTTAGGGGGTTGGTGCGTTAATAAAAGGGAAGTGTGTGTTGAGGTATATTTTATGGGGGAGGGGAGGGGGGAGGGGGGGGGGGGGAGCGGGCGGGGAGGGGGGGGGGGGGGGGGAGGGGAGGGGAGGGGAGGGGAGGGGAGGGGAGTGAGGTTTTCTTGTCAACTCATGAAGTAAAATGTTTGATCAATATAAATGATATATTGGACCTTTTACTGATCAGCAATGAAACAAATACGTTTCACCTGCTTATCAAGAAATATCGGAGGTGAATGTAAATATTATTATATTATATTTTATTTTGTTTTTGATTTATTTCCCCCACCCCCAACCCCCCAACCCCCTCATATATACAGCCTTCGCACACTCCTGCAGACGTAGCGTTGAAAATCACGAACCAAGTGAGAATTAACAATGATACCGGACATGCTGAGATGTTGGAAATTTTGGAAGGAGGAGTGGCTGTGGCTGTCATGAAACTTGGCTATGACTCGGTGACAGTGGTAAGAAGACAAAACAATCAATCACCATTTAAGGATTTTTTTCCCATATACATTGAACACAGATTTCGGTGAATTTATATATTGGAATAGATAGCTTATTCAATTCTAAAATATACTTCCCACTGACACTTCCGTCGCAAATGTTGCATTTCTGAGATAAATAAATGATAAAATTACTGCATGAAGTAATGCACAAAATGACGTGCGAGCGGTCTGTGCGTAAGCGCGACAACAGAGGGCGCTGCGCGCGCGCGTGAATGGTTATCTTGTGCACTAACTGAAGGCAATTTTTGAAGAAGAAAATGTGATTTTTCTACAGAAAGGCAACATTTGCGACACAAGTGCAAGTGGGAAGTACATCTTAAAATTAATTATCTGTTGATTCCAGGAGGTAATTTGCTTAAAATCTCTGTTCAATGTATACGAAAATAATACCCATTGCCATTTTGTCGAAATCTGCCATTTCCCTCGCAAGATTTCACTTTTTTGGATTGGAGGGGGGGAGCACTTTCTTACTGTCCTTATAAGGTGGATTCGCACTGAGGCTTTTCGCGCATAAATGCGACGCGCGTTCTTTGAAGGCCTATGTATCATTTGCAAGATAGAACATTTTACAGATTCGTGGAAGAAGAGTGTAACGTATCTACGGAAGAATGTTGGTAAACTAGCCTGAAGAAATGTTATCTACATAGATGCATCAATACTTCAGAAAACCTTGAAAATTTACATATGGATTTTGTGTACAAGTGAATGGTAGAAAAGTCCTGTGCACGGGACATTTTTAGAAAACCACCTTCCGTTGTCAATTTCCAACATGAAATACCGTTTTGGACGGAGATAAGTTCATGTGGTGTTTGTTACCATTGCTATCAACACTTTCAGTAAGGTTTTTTTTGTCAACTCATGAAAAAAACAAAATTGGGTCATTGCAAATGATGCAATTGGCCTTTAAGATAAAGCGGCATGTCCTGACGCAATGTCCTGACCCATGTTGCCAACCTCTTCCTCCTCTCCACTCCCCTCCTTGTCTCTGTCGTCCCCATCTTTCAACTGTCTTTAGGTCTTTCCCCATCCTCCACAGCCCATCACCCACTCTTATAATACATTATATAATAACCAACATATTGCTTGAGCTCCTATAAATCATATCCTAAACGGTTAATTGGTTTAAGTTTAGACACAATAACCATGGCAACACACAGAGGGGAAACGTTTTCACTTTAATATTCTATTGATATTTAATGATATCCTTTAATGACATGTCAGTGTCATTCTTTCCTTTTTCATTCGTTGGTCTTGTCTCAAGGCTCAATCGATAGAGGGGGTTGAGTACATTGAAGAAGACGGCATAGTGAAGGAGGAGGAGATTGAGTTTTATGAAGACGAGAGGAAGCCTAAAGAAGGGAAACCAGACGAAGACTATGGGCTGGACCGGATCAACCAAAGAAAGCTGCCATTAGACAAAAACAGCACCATAACAGGTAATGTATGCACCGAGTGTCTTCCAGTTGTGAAACCAGTATTTAACATGATCAGTATAAATCAGAAAAATGCTCTTTTTGTTTCGTAAATTTATATCTCCAAAAATCTAGTTTGTGGCACTCCTATAGTTACATCTTACAAAGTCAAGAAATGAATCTAAGGTACAAAAATACCAGAGAGATCATAAAGATCAAAGATCATACTCCCTCTTATTAAAATGAACCTCTAAAAAAATAATACCTTATATGAAAGTACTATACCTGTCAAAACAAAATCATTCTTTTTATCCTTAACAACTTTGTCATTTGCCAACGGATTTAAACCAAAATTTCAGATCACGTAAACAAGGTCTGACGAATTTTATTGAGCGATTTGCGTCAGCTTTGTTCGAGAGGGTGAGATTTAAAAGTCATATTAAAAAAAACCTCAATTTCAGAATTTGCCACTTTCGACTTGACATCCTCCAATGTCGATGCATCGCTGGAGACGACGGTGGCGAAAAGCGCATGCTGCAGCAGAAGCTTCTGAAATAATGCAGCAGCCGATTTCACGAAATTTGCGCCGTAAAAGCCCACTTGCTCAACATTTTATTGCGTAAATTGCGCAACATTCTTCCAAAGATAGCACGCAAGCTATGGGGCTTGCGCCATTTGTTAAAAGTTGCGCAAGCTGCGCAATGTTTCGTGAAATCGACTGCTGAATCTCCCCTAATGTCATTGCACATAGCACCTCCTTATAATCGTTTTGCACAATAGACTGCCGAAGTGAATATGTCACATTTTGTTAGTTGCCAATAGGCAATGGCTCTACACTAAAAACCACTGAACCGTGTCCCTGCAGTGCTTTTGCAATGGTACTTTCCCCGACATCCATGATGTTTATAGCCAATTACCATGGCAACGCACGTCACACTTCGGCTGTCTATTCATCAAGAGGTGCAAAGGGACCTCTGACATAGACAATAGACCAGTTGCGTGATAGATTTGCATAAATGCTACAGTGCCGTCTCCGCGCTATACGGCGCTCGCGTATACGAGTGAGTCAAGCACCATGCTATACCTGACCAATCTGGCTGTTTCCAGGTGGTGCACGCTGGTGCATGGTAACCGTGCGGTACCTGGAATACCTCGCACATTACTCTATGTATATTTAAGCTGGACCATGGTGATTGAACATGTTGATCCGCAACTTGAAACCAGTCACATAACCCAAAATCGTTTTTCCACTTTGTTAAATGCCTTGATCATTGCAGTTTGGAAACGTTCCAGCTTTGACATTGATTTCAAGTTTTAAAAAACACGATGATTACATGTTTTAACATATTCATTTCAACATGTATTTTCGGATGGTCCAGCTGAAAAATGAACAGAGTAGCCTATAATGTGCGAGGTATTCCAGGTACCGCACAGACTTTCACGCCGGTTACTATGTACCGTCTCCGTCTTCATGTGGTTTACATGGAGCCTAGAGCCTGAGCCCAAGTCGAGATTTGGAAAAAGGCCTAGCTTGCACCGTGACCTGGGCTGCGTTCCAAACACGCGAACGTTGGCAACGTTGGCCAACAATTTGAGTGGAACGTAATGTGCGCCACCAACGTTCGCCAACGTTGGCCAACAAACTTGTGAGTTGTTCGCCATGTTCGCTAGGCATTTCAAAATGGCACACGCGACATGAAAGACGACTGACGATGTTTTGCAAATTGGAAAATGACAAATAAATTGCACCTTTTGTAGATTTCTCCTTATCGCTGGTGATAAACAATCAATAGCAACGTGTCACATCTCTTCAAAAAATTGGAAAGCAGCGGAAAGCCACATTACAACGTCGGTACGATTGTTGTGACTGTGGGCGCCGCGCCGCCATCTTGACAATGTATTTTGGCAAACAATCCATTCCACATGAGCAAACGTTGCCGCCAACGTTAACGAACCGTTCGCGTGTTTGGAACGCAGCCCCGGAAATAGATTGGTTCCCGATCCCTATAGTTTGGTTCGCTTATTGCGAAAATATAGGGATCGGTAAAGGGCAGCCATGACGGGCAGAATTCTGCCCGTCACGTGGTTATTATTATTTATTTATTTTTAGTAAGTGCGCAGATTTTGCATTGACATTTGTAACTTGACCGTGCGTGTCGAAAATATCCAATTATGTAAATAAAGTACATTGCCTAAAGCAAAGGGCTTGGCCAATTTTTAAATATAAACAAACACAATGCGCACGCGCAAAGACGACCAATTACAGATCAAGATGAAGCGCCCTTTACCTGTCCTTATATTCTCCTGTGTGGAATATGTGGACGGGAACCAGTCTACCCCGGAAACGGCCCGATTTGCCAGATAGTCTGGTGCTTGACTTAATCGTACGCGAGCCCCATAGCTCGAGGGCGGGACTCTATAGGATTTATGCAAATCTTCACGCAACAGGGGCCAATTTCATAAAGCTGTTTAGCAGAAAAATTTGCTTAATCAAAAATGTGTTTACTTCATAAAAATGGGTTAATAGTCAAAGTTGCATGTAAATTTTTGTTTTTAAAAAAAATATCTGCTATTCTTGCTAAGAACACAAGTTGACATACAATTTTGACTGTTAACCCATTTTTATATAGCAAACAAATTTTTGATTAAGCAAATTTTTCTGCTAAACAGCTTTATGAAATTGGCCCCTGGTCTGTTTCCTTGACATTGGAGGACGCCAGTCGAAAGTGGCTGATTCTGAAACTGAGTTTTTTTTCCGTATGGTTTTTAAATCTCACCCTCTCGTGTTTACACGATCTAAAATCTTGGTTTAAATCCATTGGCAGATGACCAAGTTATTTAGGATCAAAGGTCGGACTTTTTGACACTTGGTATCTATATTTTCCCATCGATTAGGGACAGGCTTTGGTGTGAACGTGTACGTGCTTGACACGGGAATTCGTAGACTTCACCTAGACTTCGAGTGCCGGGCGAGGCATGCATATGACGCCCTCGGCGGAGACGTGAGTTTTATATGGAAAATTTTAGGGTGCAAAACAAGCCCCTTTGAAACCAATGCTAAAAGCCCAATATAATATATTTTTTTTAAATACATGTACTTATAGAACTGTCACAACGTCTCGAGACGAAAGGCAAAACACACGTTAAAGGCACAGGCTCGTCAGCAATGCGCGCACGCCAAATTCGTGCCACAAAATACGCAGCCTTTGCTACATAGAGCTGCGTATTTCGTGGCACGAATTTAGCGCGCGCAATGCTAACGAACCCGTGTTTTTAATTCTGGTAAATTTTATTAGGGGTTCCGATACCTTTATTCACTAACTTCAACCTAAAACAAAACCACCCCTGTATTAGAGTAAAAATTACCATTACCAAACGGACCGGCGTCCATTTTGAAGAAAATAAAATCACATACGCTACTGGACAAAATAAGGACGCTTTTATGAGCTAAATTGTGACAACGGGCAATTGCTAAACAAATTGAAATCGCATTCAGAGGACTCGTTACAAAATAAAATGGCTTTAATTTAGACACACGATTCCATGCACCATTTTCTCTACATCATAATATGATGGTTTTACTTAACATATAAACCCTTTGCGCCGCGGCCATGACAGGGGGCAGGTTTCATATTTAAATGATGTTACAATAGATCCACAAAGTGCCTATACTCGTGCATAACGCACGGTGACAATGTGGCTGGCCTCTAGTCATGGCCGCCCGTGGAAAGGGTCTATTGATATTGGCAGTTCATTTATTTTGTTGATGCGACTGACATGTTATTTGTAAACAGGGTTTAGATGGGTGTACGGGGCACGGTACGGCGGTTGCCGGTATAGTCGCCGGCAAGAAGTATGGCGTGGCCAAGAAAGCAAATATTCATTCCGTCAGAGTCATGGGATGTGAAGACGATTCCGCGAGGAAAGGTCCCCAGCATGCAGTTAGTTTGGTCCTGAAAGGTAAAGAAAATAAAAGACAAAAACCATAATAATGCATTACCTTTTTGAAGTGTGGCGCACACTCTTACCTTATAGTACGTATTACTACTGGGAGCCCAGACCGATTTGTTCATCATCACGAGTACAAAAGGTCTGAGGCGTGGAATCAATAGGTGGGGCAAGTGTGACCTCCAAATGGCATTTCTTAAGTTGCAGATCCTGTACCTAAGGGAGGGGGGAGGCCCCCTTTTGACCCCAAAATCACTTTTATAAACATTTTTATGAACATTCTTATGAATACACTCAAACTATAACTTGACAATAACTTTATAATTTAGGAACTAGTAACGTCCCATGAATGCAACGTGTCTATACAGAATCCGTGGCGGAAATTTGCTTTGACTGCTTGCGTTGGCCATAGTCTCACCTGGTAGGCCTACTTACATTTTCTCGATTGAATTCGCTACAGAAGTTGAACTAAGAACGTCTTTCTTTGGCCAGTTTACTCTACAGAATTATTTCAACCATCCCAGTGCCAGATAACTTCGCCTGAGTCCGCATAAAACGAGCGGAGATTAAACCGCGGATGAAACACAAAACAGTCGTTTGCTCATAGCGCTAGCCGTTCAAAACAAATGGGCCTTTTGCCGACGGCTGTTGTGTGTACTGCTAATGAATGACCTTTGACCTTTTCTTAAGGGGATTTGGTACAGGATTTGACACTTAAGAAAGGTCATTCATTACTCAGGAAACCCCAGAGAAATTATTACCGTTGGTTTGGTTGATGTACTCGATATGATAATTAAACCGCTAATTACGGCTAATTAAGGGCTTTCTTAAGCATACTAAGTACAGGATTTGCAACTTAAGAAATGCCGATCATTAATTAGGGTTCACCAGAGGATAGTTTGGTAAAGGTTTGATCGATGTACTCGAAAATGTTAATAAAAGTGATTTTGGGGTCAAAAGGGGGCCTCCCCCCTCCCTTAGGTACAGGATCTGCAACTTAAGAAATGCCATTTGGAGGTCACACTTGTTTCACCTATTGATTGTACGCCTTAGACCTTTTGTACTGGTGATGATGAACAAATCGGTCTGGGCTCCCAGACTATATCCCCCGTCGACAGAAGCGTGATTTAGCAATATGGCTGCGCATTAACTTCAACGGGGGGACATTAAAATATGGATAGCTAGCGCAAAAAGAAATTGCTGCCCAATCGCCACCAAACTCCATCTATTATTATTATTATTATTATTATATTATTATTATTATTATTATTTTATTTCACTCCACTAAGGTATTAATTCAAAATATATAATACATACATATAAGTTATACACAATAAACACTAATAGTGGAGAAGGCAAGGCTGAGGAGGAACATAAGTTCCTATGACCAAAAAGGTTCAGCCTGCCATATCAAGAATCATTCAACAATTACAAACTACAGGTAATAATAGTGACAAATAACACCATCAAAAATCAAATTAACCAAGAAATAAAACAGCTGCTCTTTTAAACTGTACCTTGCATGTGTCTATAGATATAAATGTTGACAGAATTGGTCCATATACGTGTAATTATCGAAACTTCATCCTACAAGTCAACGACAACAGTTTCTGGTTCAGTCATTGGTTGGGCGTTTTCGCGACCTCGGTTATGCTGTGTGACGTCATTGTTCTGACCAAACGAGAACCGAAGTTTGGAGCTGGTTTTGGTGCATGTTCATCGCGCGGTTCAAAATGGCGGAAGATCACAGATATATAATTGGAAAGTAGTTCTTGTTGTCCTTGAAATAAAGGCTTTGTGTTCCGCAATCTGTTATTGCATGCAACAAATTACAACGGACTACTCTATTCTACAATTACGATAAGAGCATGCGGCCGATTACAGGGGTGAAAAACATGATAAATAAACTGGGAAATGACGTTTGTCTGCTGAGTTAAGGGGAACACCGGCTTTGTTGGGCTATTTTGGGCTCGAAATAGACCCATACATTATTCTGAAGCGCTTTCCAGAGTAAATTAGATATATCCTGAAAAGACGCCGTCAAATTTGGCAGTTTTTGAGCATTTTTCAAAAACTCAAGGTCACGTGACTTTTCGGAACCAGATTCTGGTTCCGAAAAGTCACGTGATCTTGTGAGTTAGTTGTATCTCCAGCCGTATAGAGACCAGCGCGAAGTGCGAGTTGCTTTTGTCATTCGCGGCTGGTTTCTCTTCTTGTTGGAAATAATGTCCTACGAACACTATGTACATACCGTATTTTCCAATTTGTACACAAATCTGCCGCAACAGATTTCATAAGAAGGGTTTCTGGGTGTTGATATGGACGAGAGAATCTCTCAGATTTTTGGGTCTTCGCTTCGCGTTCACGGCGATAAATAATATCCGAAGAAAAAAACAGCATAGGCCTATTGAAGGCGCTAAAGACACCAAAACGTTGCGTTCGATATGCTTCCTCGAGTCAGCGCTAACCTGAGGGATCATGCAAGGTGTGATGAGTTGGGGGGAAAACGAGGAATCGATGTTAAACACGTGTCGACCCATATCGAACGCCACCTTTATTTACAAACACATAATACACAATACATCGCGACGGCTGGTAAAGCGTATAACCCAACATTTGTCTCTTTTGTTAATTTTAAACATGTATAGTTAATTACGTGACATTTTGATAATTTTTTTCACAACGACCATCGAAATATATGATTGTCAAGGATGCTAGATCGCTACATTATGTAAATAGTAAGCCGGTGTATCCTTTTAAAGGCCAGTGGATCATTTGCAATGACCCAAAAAATAATCGACGAGTTTACAGGGGAAAAGTTCTGAAAGTGAAGATTGTGCGCCACAGAGTGCATGACGCAAGCCACATAGTACCCGATCAACTGAGAACGAATATTTGAAACACCGCACCAAGACCAGGAAAATGCAAATGGATTTTCATGTTTTTTTTAAACATGGTACATTTTGACAAAGCTGAAATTTCTTCGGATGAGTTTGTTGATGTCTTTCTTTTGATTTATAATGGTTTTATTCGCAGAATCGCTCAAAAACAGATCATCTACAGGGCCTTTAATGTCTGCATGGTCTGCCTCCGCCATGCTTGTTTGACAGCTGCATCGAGTTGGGCGTTTTGGCGCCTGCTCGTAAACATTTTTTGGTTGTGTACGTGACGTCATAAACAAGTTTCTGGTAGGCTTTGCCAACACGCGCCCCTGCTTTTTCTGAAAGCGACGCGCGACGAATTTACGCGCGAAAGAGCTGAGTGTGAATCCACTCTTATAATGAAGTAGACATAATCTGCCAAATGTCGACAAATACACGCAAGGTAATTCTCAAGAACCATCTGACGAAGTTTAGTGGGAATTGGGCAACAGTTTATTGAGCTAGCCATGTTTTAAAGGCAGTATACATCATTGGTAATCTCGAAAATCAGAAATGTTCACATAATAAACATGATGACCATAGAAAACCTCCCCTGAAATGGATTTGTCCGAAGTGCTATAGTCTTTGAGAAATGAGTAAAACAATTAGTTTTCGTCTCATGAGACGAAAATTCAATTCGCCCCAAAACCATTTCGCCCCAAATTACTTCGTCCAAACACTACATCGCCCAAATGACACTTCGCCCCAAAAGTTCGACGAAGTACGGAGCTGGTTTTTGCTCAGGTTGATTTTAATCATGCATATATTCAATCACACAGGGGGATCAAACTATTTGTAACAGTTTACCAATCATGTATACTATCTTTAATGTTCCCATATTAAATAGTTGCTGCGCAGCCATATTGGTAAATCATGCTTCTACCTATGGGGAATACGTACATCCTCATAGTGCGTTGCCTCGTTATATACATGTACATGTATACTTCATCGTTTCTTTGAAGGTATTGATTGGGTTGTCCAAAATAAAGTGAAACCCTGCGTAGTGATCATGGCTCTGTCGTCCGGCGCCTCTCCGACCATGGACGACGCCGTGAAGATGATGCATGATGCTGGCTGCGTTGTGGTCGCTGCGGCTGGTACAAATACAGCAGCAGAACCCAATGGTTCGGGTAAGAGTAAGAGTACCAGGGAGTCCTCGTCTAAATACCCAAGTCTTGTTGCTGAAGCCTGCACCTTGTCTCCTGCCAGGTCGCCTTATGTAAGTCAGTTGACTTTTTCTTAAATACAGATCTTATAATTGGAAAACCTTTAACAGCAGGAACAGCATTACATAAAAGTAAGTTCCCCTCTAAATAATTGACTATATCTCCCAAATACACGAAACTTTGTGTGAATGATTAGTGCATTGCATGAAACGTGTATTTCAAGTGGTGGTTCCATACTTATGTTATGCATGAATGAGCAGCATTTAAAGGTGAAATTGACACTTTTCACAAATTGCAAAATGCAGTAAATTCCCCCAATTCTTTTCACACATGACAAGTACAGTTTTGGTCCTCAGTATCTCGTGGTGTTCGTGCACCGTGACTGCACTAAGCAGTTTTAACTTAAGAAAATGCCACGCATGTCCATTCAAGACAGGGCCATTGCCATAGGCCTGCTGGAGACCCTTACACATGTAAAACAAGTAGCCCGTAGGATGGGAGTACAAATGCAATAAGAAAATTGCATTCAAAATTCGAATTGATTGGAGCTGTCGCAGACTTGCCAAGAACTGGTCGACCAAACGTTAGTTACTACCCCTGCAGACGATCACTTTATGACAATGCATGTTCAAACAGGGCAAGAGAGGTCAATGAGCTTTAAGAGATTAAGAAATTGACCGGATGACATGGCCAGCAAACTCCCGAGATCTCAATCCCATAGAACATTTGTGGGATCAACTGAAGCGGACATTTGATAGGAGAGCTGATGATCAATTTGTTGACTGCATTTTGCAATTTTTGAAAAGTGTCATTTTCACCTTTAAATGCTGCTCATTCATGCATAACCTAAGCGATGGACCCACCACTTAAAATGCACGTTCCATGCATTGCACTAATCATTCACACCAAGTTTCGTGTAATTCCGACATTTAGTTTGGGAGATATATAAGCAATTATTTAGAGGGAACTTACTTTTGTTGAGGTGTTTAGATGCAGTATACTTCAGAAAACCTGAAAAATCCGTGCATGTTTTTTTTGGTAAAAATGTTGTCTGCAGACAATCTTTTTAAAAAGCACCTTTAGTTTGCAGTTTCTCCCACAAAGGTACAATTTTACACGAAAAAAAATCCCATGTTTTTTTCAACTCGTGAAGTAAACTTTTCGGTAACTGCAAAATGTTGTATTGGGGGTTTAATGCAGGTGATAACAGCCGCAGCGATAGACTATAAGGGCAACGTGCCAGAATGGTCCAACACCGGGCTATGCGTGGATCTGTTCGCACCAGGCAGTGGTATTACAACTGCCAATTTCAAAAAGGAAGATGCCTACTTCGCATCAGATGGCACATCCCTGTCTGCTGCTTACGTTGCAGGTACGTATGATGGCGTACATAGCATACCAAAGATATATTTGCGATGTCGCATTTTTTTCGCAAATACATTTGAAAATATTTGCGATGTTACACAAGTTGTCGCAAAAATCTTTGCAAATATTATCGATGTCGTACATTTCTTTCCAAATATGTTTGCAACTATTTGTGATATCGCTTAATTGCATAAATTGGCATGCGCAAGCGGGGCGTTTTTGGTAAGAAGCTACATGATCGAACTGGCTTTGAAACCATCTAGCTTAAAAAAAACTACGCCTAGGCATGCCAAGTAAGCCCACGAAATAAAGCATGCAAAAACATTGTGTGACATTGCAAATATTTGCAATGATATTTGCGATTTCTCTTGAAATTGTCATCTTTTTTCATCGTAGGCTATTGTCAAGATTACTGGGTATGCACTAAAACCAGTGTATGAACTTTGACCTGCACTTTACCAATGGACAACTCGGATTGCCAGCGAATGTTTAGACCATCGATATATATACACTGGATGAAGCAACGACGTCTAAGATTAAAGCCACCGTACGCCATTGTAAACCACCAAATACAATGCCTTGCCTAGACTGGTCATAATGTCCTCACTAATCTACATCATGGTCTACCTGTGTTAAGTGGAAGGCAAGCGATCGCATGGACCGGGGAGCAGTCTAGGCCAAGCATTGTTCTTGGGGTACAATGGCGGCCGGCGCATGGCTTCAATTCTCGTATAGCTAATTAACTGCTATTGCATACTTTACCAGTGTATATATCGATGGTTAAGACCAGCTACCCTGGTAGACTGGTTCCCGCTCCACATATTCCACATACAACGACTGAATATGAGGACCGATCGACCGGTAGCCGTATGTTTAAAATAGCATTAAGCATATTACGTCATGCGTTTATTTTTAGGAGCGAATAACCGTTAATTTTCAGTGTATATACAACAATTTAAAAGGGGCTATTCCATATTTGGCCAATACAAATTAACCTTAAAATTACACACGCCCACTTAACAAAAATCAAATTCAAACCTTGTCTGCATCATCATAACATAATAAACATTCAGCGGCACCTATTCAAATTCTCGAAACAATGATGAATCCTACCCGACGATTAACGATAACATCCGGACGTGCATTCGGGAAGCTACGGAAACTTTCGAAACAGGAGGAATTCCTCCTGTTTTGGTAGCAAATACTGGCGGCTGCCGGACCTTAAAATCAGTCTAAATCGTTTGGTCCTGGAACCAGACTACCCTGGCAACTGACGGTCACACTTTAGTAGTAGTTTATAACCTCGTTCTCTCCATTTTCTCATTTTAAGGCGTTGCAGCAATCCATCTGGCTAATGGCATAACGGAGGTCAATTCGCCTGTCCCGACAGACCTGATCAACAGCTTTACTAAGATGAAGATTTTGAAAGATTCAACGCCGTGTGCGATAGAAGAGTCTGGGGAGGGAACGCCCAACCGCGTGTTGTTCATTTAAACCTCGAGAACTGGAACTGGAAAATAAAGACCAAACCGTGCAACGGAATCAATGAAAATTTACTGATAACGTTGGTGTGAAATTTTACAATAAATTGATCAGGGTATCTCAGTTGACATAATATAATTATATATAGAAAACTATAGAGTGCGCACTCCCAATACATGATGTACCGATATGGACACCGCCATTTTGGCTGAACGCTAGTGGTGCACAATAGGCAAGGCAAAGGGGTGTAGCCCACTTTGCACTCATGGCGCCGCTCACTCACATCGGCACAGTCCACACACGTAACTTGAATACCAAGTTCACACTCTAGTTTCTATATCTATCCTATGGTTGACATCCGTATCCTTATGGCGGACACCGGGGGCGGACACAAGAGGATAGACTGGTTCCCATACACGACGAACACAAATATGCCCACATGAAAAAAGATTCAAATTCAAATCTAATTGTCTGCATCACGAATAAACATTAATGGCGGCTTGTCCGTGGCATTCTCGAAACACAAGACGAATAGCACCTGACGATCGACGATAACGTCAGGACGTGCATTCAGATATTTACAGAAGCTTTCGGAGATTACAGAAGGAATTCCTCTCCTTTTATATATATATAACTCTATGGCCGTACACCTTCGCCACTTATTTTCCCGAATGGCATGATAGTGCTTCATAACGTGTACATTTGTTCAGGAAACATGATTTTGGATGTGAAACAATATCAGAGTCTTCTTAGCAAACACTTTTCGTCATGCTCCATAGATTCAGTGCATGGAGGGAAAACTACCATACACCTTCGCCAGTTGAGACTCCATGCACTGAGTCCATGGAGGCAGCATAACATAAAAACCTAAGAGAAAACTTGAATTTTATTTTCAGAGCTAAAATCATGTTTCCTAAACAAATTTACTCTTTCTGAGGCATAATTTGTCATATTAGGGAAAATTAGTGCCGCCACATTGGACTTAAAATGAGAAAAGTACCCATTGTCTCATGCAACGATGATCTCAAAATGGTTGAAATCTTTTGGTCTGGGAACCAGACTAACAATAGGAGGGCGCATATTTATTTGGGTATAAATTCGAATTAAATTTTACTTTGCACTTATTTTTTATTTATAATTCTGTCTCTGTATATCATAATAATATTACAACATTTAAATTAAGTTTTTTGAGAGATAAATACAATTGCAATTGTTAAAAAATATTCCTTCCCAAATAAAGATTGCGCCCTCTCCTTTTGTTCTGCCATACTTCTAAAAGGCTAATTAATAAAAAAAAAGAGCATATTCTTTCTGAGGTGGTTTTCTCATATTAAACGCAAAAATTTCGGGCGGGTCAGATGTAGAACTATCGAAACCATGTTTTGAAGGTATTTTTTGTTAGCCATCATTGTACCCATTCTATTTTACCTAATTAAAACATAAGAGCACGTTTCTGACAATGATATTGTTTTTACCCCAACTTGATGGAATGGCCCATTTGAATGACCGAATGGAAAATGTTGTACTGTCCAAATAATATTTATACTTTCCGATAAGTAAATACTGCCCCGAATAAGTTTTTGACAATATCCACCATAATACTCTGCAACAAACGAAACTGTGCACACTAAAAATTGCTTTACTGTTTCTACCGTCTACCATTATAGCAGATCAAATGATAAACCAAAGTGAAATGTTTAAAATGTCTTCACAATGTCATGAGAAGTGGCTGAAAACAAGCTTGCCAATATCGAAGTCGCAATAAAGCAGTATCTGGTGTGTCCACCTCATGCATCAGTTACAGCGGCTGTGCATCTTCGTCTCATTGAAGTAATTCCATGCGCATAGAAGTCTTGTGGGATGTCGTTCCACACTCGGATGAGGTGTCTGCCAAGATCCTGCAGGTTTATTGGTTGCCGATGAAGATTACGCAATCGACGTTGCATCTCATCCTAGACTAGCCCTAAAATTAGGGCTGTAAATTGCTCGCTTTTCAAATCTGACTTATTACAGTCGCAATTGACGGCCCTAATTGAGGTATGTACGACAATACCAAGTCTGAACTGCTCAAATCTGACAAAGTTCCACTACAAATATCGTCCGAAGCACATCAGACCAGAGCACTTTCACATACACCATTGTAATCCTGATAGGAATGCAGGTCACAACGTTGTCCCAATTTTGTCCAATGTTTCCAGACATCGTAGATGGCCAAATTGACGATTCCGTTAACGTTACCGTTATTTATTTTATGAAACACTAGACTCTCAGGATTGCAGTGGTGTATGTGAAAGTGCTCTGGTCTGATGTGCTTCGGACGATATTTGTAGTGGAACTTTGTCAGATTTGAGCAGTTTCAGACTTGGTATTGTCGTACATACCTCAATTAGGGCTGTCAATTGCGACTGTAATAAGTCAGATTTGAAAAGCGAGCAATTTACAGCCCTAATTTTAGGGCTAATCCTAGACATGCTCAATTGAGATTGAGATCTGGTGAGATTGCTGGCCACGGGCAGTACATCAATGTAATTTTCGTTTAAAACCTGTAGGACAACTTGTGCTGTCTTACCCCTTTTGTGAAAACACGTACAGGTACTAGGTGTACCCACACCCTATATTATGTGGAAAGCAGGTGCCCTCCTTGTTTTAAAAAATACATACAGCAATTTGTATTGTGCAATACAGTTTATTTTCTTGCATAATATATTATGATATTAATTTTGTATCCAACAAACGTGGTTGATTTTCGAGAATAAAAATGTAAACTGCACAGTGTTGTGACTAAGATAGCAGAGCGCATACATATCCGCGTAAAAGCCAAATCTCATGTACATGTGCATTGCAACATTTAAAAAACAACCGGTTTTCTTTCGAGATTCCAAGGAAAGGTTTCAGAAACGACGATGTTATAATAAGCCAGTTAAAACTCATCTTACTTACTAATATTTTCATGAAACTGGGTCGTTTTCATCTAATCTCTTGAAATAAAATGCAAATACGAAAACTAAAAACAGTTGCCTAAAATCGTGTATTTTTCTTGGTTTTGTTTTGAGTTTGTTTGTTTTTGGCGAGGTGCGAAGCAAATGTACGTGTAATACACCGTATCGAATATTGCCGCCATTTCGTGGGGCAGTTTCCTTGTTCCCTGAGGACATGCATGGTTGCACATATTGTGGGGTTGGGGTGAAAGTGGCCGGTTGAGTGGACCGGGGTTGTGATTGGGGTGCATGCGGGTGATGGGGTGCAGTTGAGGATTTGGGGTTGGGTTGGGATAGGCCTATGGGGCCGATGGGGTGTGGCTGGGGCTCCACATGAACTACAAGTGGTTGGAAAGCGGCATCAATGTGCAGACGTACGTGTGTATTATGCCTTTGTTACACTATGCCCATCGTCGGTCCCGATTCCCGCCGATTGTCAGTTTTTGGCATCCTCTTGCAACAGTGCCCCTTTAACGCACTCCCTAACTCCTGCGTATTGTTACGTCGCTTTGCAGAGTGGAAATTCCCTGATATTTCAGGATGGTTTTTGGAAAATCACTTAGGATCGCACGACCCAGCTCCCTGAATGCTGTCGGGCCGAAAGCAGCTCGAAAGAACCCCTACATTAACGACACATATCATTCCCGATCGTTCAAGGACTCTCGAAGACTCTTGCAGTATTCTTGCACAATAACGGCACGCCGTGCATCCTCAGGTAATTTGGTACTATATAAGTACAGTTATTATTAAAACTATGAATTGTAGGATAGGGCGACAAATCGTGTTTAAAAAAGCTATATTTCTTAGGGCGACCTGCTCAATAGGGCGACATTTTGGTGTCGCCCTAATATTTTTGAGTTTAAAAATCATTTTTTTAGGTCAAAAATCTTTTTTTTAAGGTCGAGAACCATTTTTATTGGGACTGGAGCTGTTTCTCTTTGGTCTGGAAGCATCTCTGGAAGCTTCGGGTAAAAAAATAAGGTGTCATTTTGAGTCACTCTTGCCGAAATTTCGGTGGTCTCCGGGGAGAGTCTTCCCGAAATGTCGCCCCATTGCGGCATTCAGCGTTCTTATTATTATTATTATTATTATTACCAGGGGGCGTACGACACCCCCCTTTCCTTTAAAATAAAATTTAAAAATAAATTAAATATCGATCACTTTTGAAACTGTTGGGTATCTGCCTCACATAACATCACACTTTTGCCTGCTTAAAGTGGTTAGATATTGCCTGAAATCGCACCACAGAGCATCTAGAATCCAAACATTTTCGCGCTACGCGTTGCCATTTTAATCTTCACCATTTCAATCTTCACCATTTCATGCTTAAACATTTCACACCCCTACCTTTTGGAAAATCCTGGATCCTCCCCTGATTACTCCCGACACCCCTAGAATGAGTAGACCCTCCATGACACTACCGAGTACCGACACTACATACACGTATACGTATACAACGAGTTCACAAGAAAAACCTTACTAAAAGTGTTAATAACAACGGTACCAAACACCACATGATTTTATTTCAGCCCAAAATGATATCTTGTATGAGAAATTAACAACTGAAGGTGGTTTTCTAAATAAAGTAGTTTGCAAAAGACTTTTGTACCATTCAACTCAATACAATAAACCATGCATGGATTGTCAGAAGTACATGTACTGCACCCATGTAGCTGAAACTAATACACGGCAGTTTTATCAACATGGGCTTCTAATCACGAGTGGAAATAACGCTCCTTTTAACAGTTAACCAATCATGTGTTCTACCTAAGTTAAAAAGAAAAATACAGCGAAATGTAGCTTTAATCTTACCACCCTCGAAGTGTTATGCGGTTACGTATACGACATTGTCGGGAAATAAACTCAAGAAAACTCCTGTTTACTCAGAAATATGACTTATGTCGAATTTATTTATGTCGAATTTATTCAAAATATGACCCTATTTTGCAAGTGATCCCATAAACGGCGACTTAATTGTAGTCAAGGCACAGGCTCGTCAGCAATGCGCGCGCGCCAAATTCGTCCCACAAAATACGCAACTCCACAGCAAAGGCATAGAGCTGCGTATTTCGCGTTTTTTTCGTGGCACGCATTGCTGACGAGCCTGTGCCTTTAAAGCGGGCCTCCCACTATGCGATTTTTGCCGTGAATTACCAACGATTAGGTACGATTACCAGATACTGTCTATAGACTCTATACACAATCGTACCAAATCGTACCTAATCGTAGCTAAAAGTACCTATTTCGTAGCCAAAATCGCACAGTGGGCGGCCCGCTTTAGTCTATAGATTCCACTAAACATAAATGTTCATAAATGAACAACAAATTGACGATGTCATTTAAACAACTGACGTGACCATAATTACAATCACAAATTGCTACCTCTAGGCTGTCGTGAAGGGAATTTAAATACCACTGCGTACGCCAACAAAAACTGGGTGGTGTGCATAAACATAATTATGTGCCCGGTGATAAATTTGGCGCCGACAGTCCAGCGATTGACAGACGACACTGCTTTCACGTACACTCATGCACACGAACCGTCCCCGATCCTCACCATGATGCACGACACTCTCGAATGCAAGCTGATTCACAGCGACCAACATGCAGCTATAGCCTACAAAAGTGAAAACGTCGCCCATATTGTGTGTTGCCACGGTTTCTGAGTCTACACTAAAACCAGTGAACCTTGCTTTAGCAATGGACGTTTAAGATTACCAGCGAATGTTTAGACCCAATTACCATGGCAACTGTACGTGACACTTTTGGGCTGCGTTCGGGCGTGTACTCGTGTTAACACGAGTTATACTCCTGCGCGCGTGAACGGCAAGAATAACGACACTCGGGTCAGTGAGAGTATGCTCTCACTACTCCGTCCCCAACAAATGGGGAGCGTGCTCGTACTCCTGTCAAGTGTCATGTGATTTGTACGAAGATGGTGGAATATGGGTGGGATTTTTTGTGAATTTGCTCAACGTGTCAACTTAATAACTGAAACAATAACTCACTAAGGTTTGTTTTAGACGGCATCAAAGGTTCTCACGACTTACGGCCTGTATTTCCTCAGTTTCTTGTGAGCAATTAAACGGCATTTTTTGTGCAGTGACGGCAAGAGACGTCCATCTTCACTGATTGCCATTCGCGCACGCGGACTGCGGATTTGCTGTTCGCGTTATGTGACCCGAGTGCAATGCGCACGCATTACTCCCGAGTAACGAGAACTGCACGCCCGAACGCAGCCTAGTAGTCTATAGACGGCCGAAGTGTGACGTGCTTGCCATGGTACCGGTAGTTGACTCTAAACATCATATCTAGGGTTTTCTATTGGCTGAAATTTCTACAAGGTAGTTTATCAACACTATTATTTAGTTATGTAATGCTGCTATTTCTATAATTCGTCAAAAAGTTTCATCTGCAAATGATTAAAATGGGCCTAAATTCCAGGATGATTTTCGGGCACAATTCGAACACGGCCTGCCTGAGATACTCGAACGCAGCTGATGAGCTGAGCTTTTCTCCCCGTACCGACTTCTCCACACCACTTTCGTGAAACAGCGCCCTCAATAATCAGAGCCCAGCATATGGCAACAGTCGACGCGACCGTACACTTGTACTTACAGCATGCATGCACCGTACACCAACAACCAGTGCACCCGGCCGCGCGGACTAGACTAGATAGACTGCACTCATCCTCGGCCTCGATCGACTGTCATGACTGTGCTGACTGCTGAGTCGAATAGAAACCCGCAAAGATTTCCCTTTTCGGTAATACTTGAGAATTTGATCAGAATCCTTTTGGGTATAAATACCTACCCCGGCCCTAGAACTATGGGGATATGGTAAGCGCGGGTATAATTAATAATGATAATTAAAGGGTGCACCGGCTTCGATTCGTTGGGCTATTTTTTGGGCTCGAAATTGACCCATACCAGATTCTGAATGCCCTTTCCGAAATAAACTGAACATATCCTGAAAAGAAACAACGGAATTTTGCCGTTTTTTAGCAATTTTTAAAAAACGGAGGTCACGTGACTTTTCGGAACTAGATTCTGGTTCCGAAAAGTCACATGGTCTTGCAAGTTAGTTTTGTGTCCAGTCGCATGAAAGTTTTTTACTAAGTTACTGCAGAACTGCACCAAATTCAACTCTGATTTTTCCACAATATTTATAAGTAATTGACAAAAGAGAGACTATTTATACAGGTATGAAACAAAGTTGAACATAACCCAGTATGAAAATTCGAACAGAAATGTTTGTTTCGAGAGTCCGGAGAATGGGACTCAGCGAGCGCGTGCTAGTATGGCACACTACAGTGTATCGCCCTGCGCAGCACGGCAAATATCCCGAGTGAACACACGGCGGGTTGGTTGGTGTACATCATGTACGTTCGTGAAGAAAAAACATGATGCTAACTTCTCCAGAGAAAACGGAAATTCATAATCGGTCGTCCGGGCTGTCCATTGAATTCGTGATCAGAAAATTGGAGATATCCCGAGTAGGCAAAGAGCGAATCGTTTGTGACAAAGTCGTGAAGCTCGCGTGTAGTTGCAACGGCTGGTAAAGCGTATAACCCGTCTTTTGACCGTTTGTGTTAATTTTGCACTTTTTTAGTAAATTACGGGATATTTTGATGATTTAAAAACGATTTAAACGACCATTAAAAAAGTATTGTCAATGCTGCTACATCACTAAATCATGTAAATAGTAGGCCGGTGTGTACCTTTAATATCGACATTCTCAAAGCTCCATGTATGATGTAGCAAAGGCACGGAGCTGCGTATTCTGTGGAACGAATTTGGCGCGCACGCATTGCTGACGAGCCTGTGTCTTTAATGTCTAACTTAAAAAAATTAAATTCTACCTCCTGGTTGTACCTCCGACCTCCAGCTACCTCCGGGTTTCAACAACACCCGGTCTAACGTAATGTCGGCATAGTCGTCAGGTCCGTGAGGTCGCCACCCTAGCCCTATTCATCAGCCATTGATAATGAATACTAGAGTATCGAAGTCATGGACCTGGGCCCAATTTCATAGAGCTGCTTAAAGGCCCTGTAGATGATCTGTTTTTGAGCGATTCTGCGAATAAAACCATTATAAATCAAAAGAAAGACATCAACAAACTCATCCGAGAAATTTCAGCTTTGTCAAATGTACCATGTTTAAAAAAAACATGAAAATCCATATGCGTTTTCCTGGTCTCGGCGGGGTGTTTCAAATATTCGTTCTCAGTTGATCGGGTACTATGTGGCTTGCGTCATGCACTCTGTGGCGCACATCATATACTGCGTGTGTGGCGATCCATAAAAATGCATCGCGTTGGAACACGCACATGCAGTACACAGCGCCCATGCATTTTGGATCGCGTAGATGCGAACCAAAAATAAGTAAATCGTTTGCAAACGATCTAAAAAAATTTATATAATTTTGAGTGGAAACCTTTCATTGGGTAGTTGCTATTAATTTAATCTTTACTTTCAGAACTTTCCCCTGTAAACTCGTCGATTACTTATTGGGGTCATTGCAAATGATACACTGGGCCTTTAAGCGCTAGCTGAAAACGTCTGCTTACTGTAGCAAAAAAAGTTGTGCTAACGTTAAGGCTATTTCAAGGCCGCGGCGTGCTTAAGCATGCTCGCACTAGGTGCTTGCACTAGGGAAAAAAACTGCAGACCCGAGCAGTAGTCGGCTCTATCGCCGGGTTAAATGCAGGCTCAAAAGCCAAGGAGTCGGGAGATGAGCGCCCGCAGCAAAGCGTGGATACCGCGCATGCCTCTTCCTTTCTTTCCTTTCCTTTTGATAATGAATTTCGAGGCCTGTCTATGTGAGACTGATTCTGAGACGAGTTCTGACTGATTCAAAGACCAAGACCCTGAAAAAGTCTTAATCGCGAGAATGGTTTTGCAACTTGCATCCTTTAAAACGCTTTAATCTTCATGCACTTGTAATTTTTGTACAGGCCTATCTATATATAAAAAAATTCCTTTTCTACTTTTCGTCTACAGTCTCGTGAAAAACTATTAAGATGGCTAACAAAGTCGGTGAGCGGCCTCTGCACGAAATACTGGACAGATTGTGTTCAGACCAGAAGGATGACATTGATCTTTTGACCCGCGGTCATCTGAACCACAATCGGTTATGGAAGCCGCTGGATAAAACAAGCCACATTCCGTGGTCGAGCGCGGGAAAAGAGGTCCCTTTAATGCACGAGCAATCTCCTCTACTCTCTCCGCGAAGATGCTCGAATGATCGCCGTGACCAGATGATAGATGCCATGTACAATTTCGGTGCTGGTGCATCTGGAAGCGTCAAAGTGCCTCCATTGAGTCAAAGTAATAAGAAGTTAATCGGTAAAGAGAGTAGAAAGACTCATAGGACAAGAACTCCACCTTTTGGCAAAGCGAAGAATAAAGATCTCCCATCGCACGAGCAGCAGAGACCAAATACTGCCACCTCTTACCTAAGTGATGAGGTTTACGTTGAGGAATTAAGACTTCCCGAACTTATGCTTCCCGTGGGTTCATCAGAAACGGGCGTTAAATTAATGCACCCCCTCCGAACGGGATCACCCAAGTCACTTGCTCCTCTGGGATTGGACGACAGGAGTGGTGAGATCAGAGTCCCCAGAAAACACCAGTTTGTTGAAAGCCACCTTGGCGGAGTAACGAAAAAGGAGCAGTTCGGTCGCTTCATGGTATTTCAGAATGAAGTGATGAGGAGACCCGACATGCTCGAAAAGAACGTGCTTTCGGGACGGAAGGCGGTGGAGCACCTGGAGATGAAGCTCCATGAGGTTGGTAGACGTTTGGTAGTATTTACTTTCAGGATCCTGATCTTGGGCCATGTTTTTGCAACCGTACCAGTAACTTAGTCTTTCCACGGTAAAGGGGGTATTTTGGCAACACAGACCATATTTTCCAGAAAATATCTTTGTCTGGTCTCAAAATAAAAGAAATAAGTTTGTTGTTCTGAAGAGATAACTTAGGCCCAAAAAGGGTTCCAAATATAGTGTGACAACATGCCTTTCTAAAAACCCTGTGTAAAAAATTCCAATATTCATTTATGCTCGTAACCGGGACGGCCTAAAATGTAACACAAGTGTCCTCGAAAATATGGTCTGTGTTGCCAAAATGCCCTCTTTACCAGTTTACTATGGAAAGACCCAACTCTAAATCAGCAGTGGATCTAGGCTCATTAGAAATATATGAATAGGTAATTATTTCAGTGATAAATACCCAGGGATCGCCGGGGTGAATTAATTCGATACAAATGTGGACAAATGTCCATGGGAAATCTGGATGCAGTGAAAAACAAGTTGGCTCTACTGCATGTACTGGGGCTGGCCCAGGGTGAGTTTACCCCAGGGATGGTTGTTTTAGTGGGAAAATGCCTTTATTTCCAATGTGCCTAAAAGGACTTGTGTCCCTGAACTGTTATACATTTGTACATTACACTACTCACAAACGGTTAGGGATATTGTGAGGTGTACACATATTTTATTGAGGGTATGCATTCTGCTTGAATGATTTTGTATTTGATTAGACAATTGATTGCTTTCGATGACGTAGAACATCCGGGAATGTGTGGTGGGCAACAGTCACGTGCGTACACGCGCTCGCCAATAGACGCACATGAACACGCGTAAAAAATACTCACCAGCGTATTTTCATTCGAAGATGCCGCACACGGGCGTTGTGATACGTTCAAATTATTGAGCATGCACTCAGCTTGTAAAAACGAAAGTGCTTTTAGTTGATCGCGATTTTTAGCCTGAAGAAATGCGTTTTTATCTTTCTCGATACAACAGCCATGGCGCAACAACATAAAGCAAGGTCAAGCAACAGAGGTAAGTGCAACCAATGCGCCTTTCTTGCTCTTTTTGCCGGTTAATACTTGAGCCACGTGGGTCATGAAAAATGCCCACCAAAATGGTGGATGGAAGGGGTGACGTCACCAGAAAGCAATCAATTGTATCTGGGTCTTTCCACAGTAAAGGGGGCATTTTGGCAACACAGACCATACAGAGGAAATACCTTTGTCTGGTCTCAAAATAAAATAAATAAGTTTCAGTTGTTCTGAAGAGATAACTTAGGCCCAAAAAGGGTTACAAATAGTATGACAACATGCCTTTCTAAAAACCCTGTGTACAAATTTCCAATATAAGCTCGTAACCGGGACGGCCTAAAATGTAACACAAGTAAATGTAACACTGTAGAAAGACCCACCTCCATGACAGACACACCTTGTCCCAGGAATAGGTAAAAACAGTCATTTGAAAAAAGTGGGAAATTTATTAATTTCTTTCAGTCAAGCGGCATTTTTCACCTACATGTATTTTTCATCGGCAATTTTTCCAGTTCAGGCTGATGACTATGAATCTCTTGTGTACAGGATCTGATGAAACTCGATGAATCAGTTCGCCTGTCAGGCCCAAACTTCCAACGTCTTCAGATAATCGGTAGTATCTGGGACGAACTTATCGCGATGACACCAACATACGGGGGCGTCCTTGCAAGGATTAAGGTGGGTAATTATTTATTTTCACTGAATTACCTAGTGAATGTTGGCGATGATTATTGGCGGTCACTGAAAATCTAGTATACAGATATTGACTGCTCATGAAGGTTATGGTGCAAACTAATGTCCCGGGGTGATCTTGGTACGGTATGCTTAATTAGCAGGCATACCGTCCCAAGATCATCAAGGGCAGTACATGTAGTTTGCATTATATACCTCATGCGTAGATTCCTGTCATCTGATTGGTTAAAAGTGGGGCATTGAATTAGCTAGACCCCCCTTTTTAGAATTCTGACTATGCCCGCTGGCATAGTCTTTGCCATGCCCGCGGGCATAGTCATTAGAGGGTTCCGGATGCGTGTATAGCGTGTGTAGCATAGCTGTGCACCAACCGTGCAGCTATGCACTTCACGTAAACATTCGACGAAGTCGTTTTGTCGTAATGTTGTAGATGATGAAGTCCTTAAGAAAATAATAGAAGTGGCCTACAGTAAAAAGAGTGTCAGTTGAAATGTGCTTCCAAAGGTGATGATCCTAAGCAGAATGAAAAACACCAAAGAACAATGCAACTTGTGATTTGTGAAAAGTATTGTTTTTCATTAATTAGTCCTTATTTTTATAGCTTCTTGTAGGGTTGTAGCCAATACATATTATTGAGCCATACACACACGCGCCAATTGACACGTAAAAAATACCAATCGGCGAGTTTAAGTTTGAAAATGCTGCACGCACGCATTGCATATGTTTAACTTATTGTACATGTACACAACTAAACAAAACGGAAGTGTTTTTTACTTTATCACAATGTCGCCTGAAGAAAGACATTTTTATCTTGCTTGGTGCAACAACCTAAAGCAAGCTTTAAATACAGCCCTACATGTAATATACTGTACATCGTTTGCAGTTACACAGAATTTTACTTGACAAGAGAAAACCAACTAAGTGTTGATAGCAACTGTAGCAAACTATAGAGGATTTTTTTGTGTATAGTAAAATAGTACGTTTGTGGGAGAAATTGCCAACTGAAGGTGGGTTTTTAAAAAAAAGTTATCTGCAGACAACTTTTTTTTACCATTTATTCACACACACACAAAAAGCATGCATGGATTTTTTTTAGGTTTTCTGAAGTACCGTACCGGTATCTCTGAGACTGAAATCTCTCCAAGGCAGTTTTCTCGACATACATGTACAATAGGCTTTTAATTACATGTGGAATTGCGGAAATAATGCCATTTTAAAAGGTTTACCAATCACGTCTTTAAGTAACGGAGGTGCAAGCAATACGCTTTTTAAAAACTCTTTTTGGTGGTTATCACTCGGGGGCCACGTGGGTCATGATTGTCAAATGACACCCAAAATGGTGGAAGACAAATACGTCACTGTAAAGCAGTACCGGGTATTTGACAAATTTTCAGTGGTTTTATTCATAGCAACTGTCACTACACAAAATAATTGTATCGCAATGCTGGTTTGCGGCATTTTTGTATTACAATATAAATTCATCATGAATCATACATGTACATCATTTTTGTCTTTTAATCACTGAAAAAAATGCTCTAAAACAAGATCGAAATCACTAAAGCTCGGTACAAGAAACAATTTATAATTTTAGCCCAGCTATTCCTAATTTTAGCCCAGCTGTCCCACAAGACCAAGTCAAGACTGTTTTGTACATTAACTGATGAGTTGTCGTCTTAATGCACATACATGCACTCGGGATGCGGCAAAACTTGTTAGGAGTCACTGGTTGTGAGGTACCGTACATACACATAATACTGCACTATGCTCATTTCCTATACAGCAAATTAAGGCCATGCAATGCTCCGAGGCCTTTTTTCAGCATGTGATTTTTACTGCTGCATAAAACTTGGAAGTTGTCTTCTTGTTGGATACAAAGCCGCTGTATTATTGTTTTAAGGAATAGCACAGTACAGAACAGTCACAATGTTCACTCTTTGAAGCAGGTAAAGTACATTTGTGTTTTTCAAATAAAGTATGAATAATTGATTATTTTTAGGGATTATAACCCAGTGTTTTTGTTTTGGAGGATGGTGGTAGTGATTTGGAAGGAGATTTTTTATGCAATGTAAAATTTTGTTTCAGTACATTTTTGTAATATTTAATTTGTCATTTGGATGTGCTGGTGTGATTTGAGTTTTTAAAAAAATACATTAATAATGAAGATCCAGCTGTCATTAAATACATTGTGCCTGTTATAGCCAAGTGGCTAAAAATTAAATAGGGCCTAATGGCCTATTGCTACAACAAAAATGCGGGAAAGAAAATGAATTTGGCTGAAAATATGAATTTTGACACAGGGAACTTGCATATTGCTTTTTATACTACAGATGTACATGTAGGTGTAAAAAATGTATTTGAAACAAAAAATTACTTCCAAACTACCGGTACCCTTTCAAACATATTGCGCCTTGGTTAACAACACTATTTGAACAATTCATATTTTTAGCTAAGTCTATTTTTTTATAATCTTGATCTAACAGTACGGTATTTTTAACGTTATTTCTTAATGAATTAAAAATAACACAGCATGTGCTATCATCATGTTTTTCCCTTCAATAATTATATAATATTGGATGGCTTTGAGGGTGATATGAGAATATATCGCACAAGTCATGAAAATACGGAACGAGCCGAAGGCGAGTTCGGTATTTTCATGACGAGTGCGGTATATTCTCATATCACCCGAAAAGACATCCAATATTATTATTGTTATATAAAATGAAGCTTTGTTTTGAAAGATTTCTGCGAGATTTTTGTCTGTTTGGTGTTGAAAACGTCAGTTTACAAATGCATGCGCTTTTGTTACTGTTGTACAGTAGTTTTTGTTACTGTACTCTGGTGCGCGTTGCACACGCATGCAATCCATTCCCTTGATCCATGACGCGCGCGTACGCGGTGCACCCAACGTGCACGCACATCAAATCTGGGCTCTGTGCTGCACAGGTGTCCGCAAAAAAGCTTCATTTTATATAATAATACCGAATATTGTGAAATTATTAAAATTAAATTTTTTTGTTAAATCAATTTTATTTAATTTTTACAAATTTTATTTCAATGTTAGTAAATTGTATATAAACCATCACACGCTTTCACACATATTCTATACAATGATTAGGCACAGATCAGATGAGTCTGTCAATGTTATCTTGAAGAATAGCTGTCCATTCATCAACAATGGCTGTCTTGAGGTCACCGACTGTCCTTGAAGTTTGGTTATGGGCTTGTACAGGTCTCCCAACTCCCAAGAATAGAAATTCTATTGCCAACAATAGAAATTCTGGTTGACGGATATCTCATGTTATTTTGAAACTTCCCAATTTGGCAGCTACATGTATAGTGCCCTTTCAGTTGCAAAATTTGAGGAATGCTGCATTCTTGCACTCCAAAATAGAATGTCCACTCACCATGAGTAGTAATCAAGCTTTTTAGACCTTCCTCATTTTCATACTGCATGCCTTGAGAGAGTACAAATAGCCCTTCCACACTACCCATTGGATGCCATGACCACTACCAACAGATGTTGCACTGTGATAATACTTGCCATTAAGATGTGCTGTCAGGCAACAGTGAAACCACCATGCGCCATGAAATCCCCCACAGACGCAGCCGTCGGTACCCTGAACTTCACTATCCAGGGTGACGAATTTCAATCCATTGTGGTTACGCAAAGAGTCACCAGCAGGACTCTGGCGGTCGTACGAATCAACATGGAGCATGTACTTCTCTTTGGAGATTGCAAACTCGCCATATTTGGCCCAGGCTGTCTTTCCTTCCCAGTCCTCCAAGTCCACTCTAAGCTGCCATTTGCCAGATCCAGTCAGGATCTGTAGAGCTTCATTCCCTAGCCAGAACTCGCCGTACAGATCACCAAAACCACGCTTGTATTCATCCCATATGCGGTAGAAGTCGACCGAACCATCTTGACGCCTCTGGAAGACGATCCATCCTCCCCCATCAGTCTTCATATCACAGTAGACATTCAAACCCTTGATTACTCCAGCAGGGTAGATCATGTAGACACCATTGTCATTGAAACCAACTTTCATCAACTCTTGGCAATCTTCATGTCGCTCAGGTACAAAGATAGATGGTGTGTCTTTATTCTTGTCGAAGTAGGAATACCCTCCTAGCCGAATAAAATAGTTAGGATGCTCAACTCTAGTGGCATTGTTCAACTCGCAGATGTGGCCTACATGTATGTGGCCATAGTTGAACGATACACACTGCTCATCCATTGCGCAGTCACTTCCACAGCTTACAGCAGAGGTCGCAGTCTTGCTATGGTAAGTGTGGCTCCTCAATGCTTTGTCCTTTGCCGAGTAAAACATTGAGTTTTGTCCACACATGCCTTGGCAGACCTGGGCCAAATTTGCCAAAGTGAATATTATGGCCACTGCGTGGAGAAAGGAAACGAATGCCATGGTGAATGTCATCAGCGACTAATATGAGAAAAGAAAGTTTGCGTCTTTGTCGGAGTGAGTGGGCACATACACTGGCAGACAGGAACAATCCACGGAATCTGCCAAGCCTTGGCTAGATGTATTTGTTTAAAGCACCAATATTTAGACAAAGCCAGGTATTAGGTAAACACTTTCAGCCATCTATTATACATTGATCTTTGATCGTTGATACATTTACTCTGTTCTACAGGTTATGACAACATGTACTGGTATATGGTGTAGACGTTTGAGTAAATTTGTATCGACTTTTTTTGCTGCACAGGCTTTTAATTGCTTTTCTCTGTCAACATGCATTGACTTTTAAAAACCCTATTAGAGCTGGGATTTTAAAAATACTTAACCACATTATGTGTTCGTGATGTATCTAAAGCTGCACTTTTGCCTATTAAGCTAAAAGGATTGTGTTGTGCCACCAATTGAAACGGGTTGCTACTTATGGATAAGAATTGTGGCTTTAGTGATAAACCCATTTGGATGTTTCCTGGCAACCATTTGCATCAAAAGAAAAGCAATGGATCATTTTTCCCTGCTGAGGTTATTGCGATTGGTCTTTTTTGACAGTTGGGGTTTTTGTGGCAAAATCTCTAACCACATATATGGTCACTGCCTTTTTAATATCAAAATAATTGACACAGGAAATTGCTTTAAAATGTAGTTTGTGCACGCACATGCTAGCTCATACTAAACCAGAGATGCCAATATTTACGATTTAGGCGTAGTTTGTACAATTGTTTCAGCAAATAACGACTAGTATTGTGACATAATTCTAGAATGCATTATGTAGCGCTTCAAATGTGGGGTTTAAATATGGCTTGGGTGTAATTTATAAAAATTCCTGTCCAAAGCGGGTGCCCTGTGGCAAATTACTCTTTTTGAAATTGCAATGTTGGTATCTCTGCTAAACAGTAAACAGCACTGTATCAAATAGAACTTTATGCCAGGACGCGTCTGGTCTGGTGGGTATGTAGCAGGACTCACAGTCGGAAGGTTGTGGGTTCAAGTCCCACTATGGCCAAAGTGTTTGTGACTCTGGGCAAAACAGTCAATCCCGATTGCCTTGTTGACCCATGTGACAATTAAGTACATGTACATGTAGAGCTCTGTTTTACAATCTCAGTGATGATAGAATGTGCGCTATGGCCGGGCAGCCCGCCTAGCCCTAGACAAAGTGGGATGATTCTGATGTAATAATGGCAACAGCATTTTCATCCTCTGGTTATAAGCACTAGGCCTACTACATGACATGTACATGTATGTACATGTATTATTATTATTATTGCTGATACGTTTTTGTAGAAAAGGCATTTTGTTAATGTCTTAATTATTAAATGAAAGGAAAATTGTTGCCTCTATCATCCAAATACTATTCAAAATCAGTAGCGAAATTGTTTTTTTCATTTGGGTGTACAGTACAAAGGAACACATGAATGTACATTATCGTATTACAATTTATTTTATTTTGTCAAATGTACACGTACCGGTACATGTACTTAGTCTAGGCGACATTTCAAAAAAATGGCTTCGTTTAAGGCAAGAGACATTTTTTGAGTAGTTGGTAAAATGTTGATTTTCACCTAATTTTTAGGGTGCTCAATCCAAAATTGATGGTTACCAAGATGTATTTTGAGGTTAAAGAGGTGTTTTTAGCCAAAAAATAAAAATTTGTTTGAAAACCACTAGTTTTTGGTAAAGAAAATGTTGCCCAAAGAGAACGGTAACATGCCCCCTCTTTCTTAATTTGGTGTGCATAAGAGAAATTGCTAACTAGCTGAAAGTGCTTTTTAAAAATTGTCTGCAAACAATTTTTTTAAACACAAAAACCACAAAAACCATGCATAATTTTTAAGGTTTTCTGAAGTATTAATGCCTCTATGCTATGTTCAGACGGAGGGCTACTTTTTAGTTAGCCCCAAACCAATTATTAAGTTCACTGGCACTTAGTGCTGTAGTCCAAAATGTCCTCCCCTTTACACAGTGATGATAACCCCGGAGCCACAGTTACAAAGGAGCTAAGATGTGTTCAAATGGATAACATAAATAACATTGGCCAGAATATTAAGCCACAGAGCGAGGTCAGTTGCGTTCAGTCAGTAAATAACTGTGAAGCTCTCACCGTCTTTACACTGGAACCCGCAAAGGTGGATACAGACCCAGCATTTTTATTGTAATTACAGAACTGAACTTTTGCAGCGTTTACACTACACCTTGATCCGGCTTCAACTCGCCTTTAGAAACCGCAAAAGTCACCACTAGTAAACAGGCCTTAAGTCATAAGAGAAACCCCGCTGTGCTAAAAGTGGAGCTAGCCCCACAAATTTTCGGGGCTAAATAAGGGGAGGGCTAGCCCCGGAGTTAGCTCCAGAGGTGGAGCTAAGCTGCGTTTAGACGACAGAAGTTTAGGGTGGAGCTAGCTAGCTCCGGAGCTAGCCCCTCTGAACAAACTATATGTGGCTGAAATTTCGACTTAATGCAACATTATTCTTTGCTGCTGTTCCTGGAATTTGTAAAAAAAATCCATCTGCAAATAATTGTTCATAAAAGTCAAAGGTTGACATGAACAAAAAAATAAATACTATTTGTTTTTTCTTCACTCAGGATGGATATGAGGACTACATGGGCTCTCTACTCGACACTCAGTCCCAGAAACAAAGCCAGACCTTGATGCATCAAGTGGAGAGACTCGAGAGTGGCACACCGGTCGCTCCGGGAGACGTATGCAAGGCGCAAGAGGAGGTAGAACAGTTGGAGGAAGAGGCAAAGGAATTACTGCTGGAGAACGACAGGTAATGTATATATATGTTTGTAGAAAAGGTAAGGTGTGGATTGCGATTAAAAAAGTTAGGACTTTTCGAGGGCCCTGTAAAACTCCCGCGGTTGAGTGGAAAGTTTCCGCGGCCTCTCTCGCCCTGTACGTTTTACATCGTGGTTGCGGTAACTTTACAGGGACGCTAATTCTCCGTGCGTCCCCATTGGACTAAATTTTGTTACTCTCCCGCACAACCACGAGAGTTTAACCAAAAATAGTCCAATGGGAACACCACTTAAGACGTCCTAACTTTTGGATATTATTATTACAAGACTTTTTTAATGTGTCATACGTACATGTAAGATGTCATAAATTCATTGTGAGGACATCTATTGTAGGATGGTTATAAATATTGCAATGCACCTCTGAATACCTGATTATAATATTTTGTGCTTGGGAAAAATGTTGGTCTTTCCACATGTGTCAAACTGTCAACTAGCTAAAAGTGTCAACTAACCACCGAGACCAGCAGGGGTCGATTTCACTAAACTCTTTGTAAGTTAAGGTCTATAATAAGGCTTGCGATGGATCGTGGCTACGATGGGTGCTGCGATGGATTTCACCGAACCTTTCGTAAGCATGATGCGATCGATTATCAATTAGGGATATTTGCATATTTACTCTAAGGCTGAACATTTGCTGTGCTGAATTATGTTTTTAATAAAACGGTTGTCGGCTACACGAGTTCAAAAAGTGCATGGGCGGTTTGTGTTTTTCGCGTTTTTAAGTCGCGCGTAGGACGCGTGTAGAAAACGGTAGCATCATTCAAACTTGTATTCCACATGTACTTGTACACGCACACGACGTTGTGGCCGACGTAGATAATGGCAGTAACCGCAGCATAGCTTCCGTGTTTTTGCATGCAGCAAAAACATCGACACTGAACAGTTTTAAAGCGACACTGATACGTATGTATCAAATTTTAAAATGTTATCTTCTTTATTATCGCTTAGCATATAATCTATCAAGTGGCAATCAGTTTTTTGGGGAGCCAGAGTTCGTTTCGTCTTCTAAAAACGGCAAAAACCCTGTGCAAAAACCACGACCATCGTTGGTAAAAAAGTATGCTACGATGACCGATTGCCTCATCGTACGGTAGCTTACGGTGTGTTGCCATGGCATATATGCGTCGGTACACTCATCGCAAGTTTTTTAAAATTGATCTTAGGACGCAACACGAGTTGCGGAGCGGTAACCCATCGCATGTCGAGTTACGAAGGATCGTAAACGTTAGTGAAATCGACCCCTGGTCAAACAGGTTTCGCGAGTTAGTACAAAAGTGTCAACTAGCCACTGATCGAGACCTGGTCAAACAGGTTTCACAAGTTAGTCCAAAAGTGTCAACCAGCCACTGAAACCAATGAAAGAGATTGATTTTCCCAAACCTACTGCACATGTGTAACACCTACAGGTACTAACTTGTACATTGACTGTATGTTCATGGTTGATCATTGATCATTCCTCATTGATTACAAATTTAATTATACTTGGTATATCATTTGTATGCTCTGGCATACAGTGCGTTTGTATGTCAACATGTACGTACACGAATCACTCAATAAAATGTTGAACATTAACCAGTGGTATCTGGGAAACTTGGTAATGCGCTGTGCTGCTATTGATCACGTTCACAGACGCCATCTTCGTAGGAAAAAATGCTACTGCGTATTAAACGCCATAGAGTATACGCGCATGCACACGCTGGAACATGTTCCAAACACGCGTGCGTGTTGCTCGAAATTTGTTCGAAATACGCTCAAAATCATGATGGCAATTTGTAGGAAGTGACATCATTTGAACGTGATCGATTGTTTACAATTGAGGGAATTATTTTGTCGGTCCATAAGATGTTACAAAATGTAATTTTCCCATACACGATGCGGCATATGCATGGTACTAAATGCATTTCCCGAAATTACGATAAAAACTGTGCTCCGGGTGTTCCGGGGTTGAAATTAACACTGGGTCTGTGGTCCGAGACCAGTAAAAAATCAGACCACTACCCCCGGTAGATCTGTCAAAGACGCTGGTCCGATGGACTAAAACCCACCTAAAACATTTACTGACTCGATCTTGAAAACATTCTCTGATGGAATCCATGATCCACAGTAAACATTTCTTACTCAATGTGAAGAATTCCTGGTTAGCACAAACAATTCCTGATCGCTTAACACCCGCGGCAAACTAAATTATCCCATAAATTTGAATTACATGTAAGTTCGACGTATGAAACAATTTGGAGCGACTTGGTTCGCCAGTAGTCAAAAGATCGACTGTTCCAGTCGGTCAGAACGACTGAAGAGCGATTTGGTTTCAGACGTCGATCTTTAGTGTGCGCACGGCTCGCATTAAGAATGCCTGTCTGAAACCAAATTTTAATCGGAGCTACCCAATACAATTAGTTCGGCGTGACGCTAGTGCACCTGTATGAAATGGGTGTTAGACATTAATTAATTAAGGTTCTACATTTCTTTCTCTAATCTCTCCAGACATGCCCCAGTGTTGGATCAAAAACCAATCCCATCCATCCTGCACTCAATGACCTTAAACCAGAAAGTGTTGCAGTATCTCGGTGCACTTTGCGGTATCTCTAGCACTTTGGACTACTAAAATTTTCAGCAGGACCATTAGAGTTCTCTATAATCTACGGATCCTTCTGACCAGCATGAAATTTAGGTTAATTTCGACCCCTGGGTCGAATAACATGAAATAGCTGTTGATCAGAGTTTACAAATTTAATGTGACCTGTAATAATTTTTGAGCCAGTGTACGTAACACACATTTTGAAAAGTGGCAATGTTATAAAGTACTTTTCAGCAGGGCCATTAACCCTAACACTCCTCAATCCTCCAATATCAATATGATTTTACATACACCCTCGGGTTAATTGTTTCACCAAATATCAAAGTGACAAATCAGCAAAATTCAGCACATGCTGAATCTGAATGCAAATTGCAATGCGCGCATGCGGCATCTTCAAACAAAAACACATGGACGGGTTTTCGTGACACCACAAAAAGCAGTCTGTATATAGTTGACATGTACCGGTATATTATCCCGGCCTGGACTCCGGTACTTGATCTCATCTCATTGAGACACGGTTTAATTAATTTTCCCGGAATTTCCAAATTGCATTTTGTGATGGATGTTGGGTTATTAATGACTGTATTATGTAGAGCTGTGCTCAGAGCCTGCATTGTCAACATACAGTGCCACCAGATGTTGGCATTTCCACAGTGTTATAGGCCTATAATTCATGTACAAGAAGAAGAAAGCAATTTATAGGCTGCAAATTACTCGGGCCACTGTTTCATCTAGCCACCTGTCTTTTGGACAGGCAATGTGTGATTTTAGACAGGCACTTTACGAAATGGACAATAAAACATGACAGGTAGAATTTTGTCAAATGGACATTAAAAATTACAGGTAGATTTTTGGTTTGAAATGTATATCGTACATACTATTGAGCGACTAAATTGCATTTTTTTTTGTTAGAATAAAAACAAAAGGCCTTGTAATCTGTACGTGCTTCAGGCCACTGCAACCGGCCGGCCGTGATACGAGTTGCGAGTCTTGTACATGTTGCCTTGTATCTGTAACCACTTTATGAAACTCCCCCCGTACATACTTTTGGGACGGCTCCCAATCTAAAACTCCCTATCTGATTGGTAAGTGCTATGTCTGACACACGTGCACACGCACACATGTGTAAAGACCACCAATCGTGGACATCCCAATGTTCCTCTTTTGTCTGGACTTGGAGTGAATCTTGGACCTATTGTCCCTCTTTTGTTCTCTCCCTCATCTCGTCCACGATTTGAATACATGTATGTATACAAACGCACCTACACAACCGTGTTTTTACACACTTATGGGGTACCAGTACCTCTTTTGTTCCCCTTTCTTCCTTCCCTTTGTCCCTCTTTTGTTTGCTTTGTCTAAACGTTCGTGGGGTGTTATGGCCGAGCGGTCTAGTGCGCCGAACTTAAGTTCCTGTGCTAGTACTAGAATGTAGGTTCGATTCCTGGCCGTGATGGGTTGTGGCACCTGTGCCCTTGAGCAAGGCACTCAACCACACTTGCTCCCATTCCTGAAATTGGCGGTCCCTCCGCTGTTGGATGTGGTATATAAATAAATAAATAAATAAATAAATAAATAAGTAACTCCATAGACTTAACATACGTTTTACTCTGTCTGGTACTAAGGAGACAAAGACCGACTTATGGGGTACCTTTGTTCCTTTTGTTATAACCCTTTCTGGGTACCCTACAAGTGTGTGAAACTTTGCAACCGGATTGTACGTGAACATTTATGCATTAATAATTCTAGGGCTCTACCGTAAATTGCTCAGTGTCAGTCTGTTTTTCTCCCATGTTTACAATCTTACAGGCTTCGGAATACATTGAGAGAGGAAGAAAACAAACTTTCTAATCTGCCGGTCCCAGAGCCCGAGACTGAGACACAACAGGCATTACGTGCCAGCCAGAAACATCACGATGACAAACCACAAGGTACATACATACATTATATTGCAACAGATTCAGTAAAATTATGAATATCGTATAAACTTAAAACAAGCATCATTTTAAAGCTAATTAGGGGCTGTCCAAACATTAGGGGCTGTCCAACATTTTCACAGTTCTACATATAATAGTATTTTTCAAGACCACAACCCCCCCTCCCCCCCTTCCCCCGAAATACTTCTTATCACTATTTTGTGTTATTACCAATACCACAAAAGTCCTACGCGCCCCTTGAACCCCCTCACCCCACCTTCCTAACTTTTAAAAAAATAACAATTTTATTTGGGGCCGACATTACAGCCTGGTTGTGGTGAATGGTCACAATTTTGGTGACAAAATGTTTGTAAAAATCTGTATACAGGTTTTAAAGTGGCAGTTCATCGTACATTACTGAGGTTTAAGTACGTGATTAGCCAAACCTCAAAATCTTTACCTTTCGCTATCAGTTTTTCACAAAGGTGTAGAGACTTACTGAAGCCTTGTTTCATTCACCAACACGCAAATTTCTCTGACTCTGTAATGCCTTGCCATCTCACGTTAAAGATGCTACGGTTTATACAAGTTCTCTAACGCACTTTCTAAGGGAGTTAAAATGTTCATTTTTTTCCGATCAGTAGAAGAGAACCCCTCATGCTGTTCATATCACTGCGGCCCTGACATAATTTGTTATTGTTGTTACTTGTTTGTTTTTTTTTCTTCAGTATGTGCGGAGTTGCATACCTGCGGGTAATAATAATTAAGTTTACTTTTGCACCTTCTGACCCACGTATTGTCTTCGTGATTGTTGTAAATGTATTACTGCTATGTTCATTCCATGTTCTTTTTCGTTGTTTATATATGTCCCTTTTAGGTGTTTATTGTTTGAATTTTATGTACTGTTGTATGTTGTTTGGGTCAAATTAATAATAATAATAATTTAGTGTCTCGGACAACAAAACTACACTTGCGATATTTGTGTAAATGCCACTAGTACGTACATACTGATGACGCAAAAGTCGTCATTTTCCCTAACCGTGTGCGACTGAAACCCCAGTATATTGTTTTTCTCCTCACTGTTTGAAGGGATTGCAGAGCAGATCTTGGAGCTTCACGCAGGCATCCTGATGCAGTGGGATGAGATACAATCGCTACGCCAGGATCTCAACGAGAACTACGTCCCCGTGTCAATCTGTCAGAACCTAGAGCAATGTGTGAGGGACACCGAGGCAGATGTCTTGAAGGTACTCAGTACCAACGAGTACCTGGAGAAGACTATTCAGGTCAGTCACTCATTAAAGACAGAGGCTCATGAATGCATGACGAGCTAATTCGTGTCACGAAATTCACCATGCTCCATACCTTGCCCAAGCTCTTACGATCCCGGAAGGTGCAGGCGCGCTCGACAGCAAACGGTATAAAGTCGAATCACGCACGCGCGTACGTGTGTTTGTATGTATGTACGTAAACCAATGAGCCTGCATCTTCCAGGATCATAACAGCCGACTGCCCAACTAGTATGGAGTGTGGTGAATTTCGTGGCAAAAATTTGTTCCTCGCGCATTGATGAGCCTGCGTCTTTAAAGTAAATATTGTCCGTGGTTCTCAGCAAATACATGTTTTTTTCTCCGAACGAATTTTTAAAGCATTTACTTTATTTTAACGAAAAAAACATACTTTGTAATTCAGACATCGGCAATCGTGTGAAAAACGCCATTTTTTTATACGGCCGTTTTTTGCGCCTTGCCTAGACTTTCCCAAGTCTGACCTCCCATGTTTGATCTGTAATGTGCAGAGTACAGCACTGAGTCTGGATTATATGTCAAATCTCTTTTCTTCTGTCTTGGAGGACCTTCTGAGACGGAACAAACAGAAGAGATTAGATAGGCCACCAGTTCAGAGGGCACGCTGTATGCTGCACATTACAGACCAACACGGGAAGTCAGATTTGGGCAAGTCTAAGATCTTGAGTTCGAAATATTGACAGTAATTGTCAAAAAGTTTTCTGCGGACAACTTTTTTATTAAAGGCCTATCATTTGCAAGATAAAACTTTTTACAGATTCTTGGAATAAGAGTGTAACATTTCTAAGGAAGAATGTTGGTAAATAAGCATGAAGAAATTTTAGCTACTTAGATGCATCAATGCTTCAGAAAACCTTGAAAATCTATATATAGATTTTGTGTACAAGTAATATGGTAAAAATCCCGTGCACAGGACTTTTTTTGTGAAAATCACCTTCGGTTGTCAATTTCCAGCATGAAATACCATTTTGGACGGAAATAAATTAATGTGGTGTTTACCATTGCTATCAACACTTTGAGTAAGGTTTTTCTTGTCAACTCATGAAAAACAAAATTGGGTCATTGCAAATGATACAATGGGCCTTTAAACATTCATTCATTCATTTTTCATACACAAAACCCCTGCATGGAATTTCAGGTTTTCTGAAGTATTGATGCATCTATATATGTAGCTAAAATTTGTGTCTGAAATTTCTTCAAGGCAGTTTATTATTAACATTATTCTTATGCTGTTGTTCCTGTCATTCAATCTGTTTTTAAAGGAGTCCCACACCATTTGCCCCAGTGAAAAATCTCTATTTGAGCAATCTATTGAGAACGTGTACAAATTAAATTACGTGCATAAGAAAGTGCATGCAACCCCAGTATTAAATACAGAGTGCTTTATCTACGCACATTGCCTTCGGTGAATTTTCATTTGAAATCCTCCCTTACCATCGTGTGTTGTGGGAATAATACGGCTGAATCTCATGGGAAATTACCATCCAGAAAAGTGAAAGGTTATTTCTATTTACTAAGGTTTAATCACTGCAAAAGTGCAACCAGAGTTTATAGCAAGTTTACAGACGTAAAATTATTATTTTAGATTAATTTTAACTTGAATTGAAAATTATCTTCATTGTGGTTCTCGGATTCATTTTGAGATGAGCATGATTTTATCCCCACTATTACGCAAGCATTTGATTTTGCGGCAGCCCCAACAGGATTCTCATATAAACTCCTCAAAAAAAGTTCTGAAAGTCAAGTTTGACTGATGATTTCTCATTTCTCTCTTGTTACTAAATCATTTCCCTTGAATTTGGTATAATTGGAAAGCCCTGTTATTCCTCTTTACAGTGATGTGTCACTTGTTATGATTAATCAATTGGCGGATGTGCAGTGTAGCGGAATATAGGGGTGGGTGTAAAGTGAAATGTCACAAAATTCACTGCTATAATTGTATTCCCTTTTCTTGGGGGATGGGAATGTGTCAATGCACTTTTTGACAAAAGCAATGTATTTTGTGACATTCCACTTTACACCCGCCCCCGTATTCAGCTGTGCTGCACATCCCCCAATTGCTTAATCATAACAAATGACACATCATCGTAAAGAGGAATAACAGGGCTTTCCAATGATATATAATTCAAGGAAAATTATTTTGCAACAAGAGAGAAATCGTCAGTCAAACTTGACTTTCCGAACTTTTTTTGAGGAGTTTAGTTACAGCACTATTGCGTGTCTTATTAAACAACGTAAAATAGTGTTGTCATTCATAAGTACATACATGATCAGTAATTCATAAATACCTTAGACAGTTTACGCATCCCTATTGGCTGAGAGCACGTCACGTGGCCAGTCTTAAACGGGCGATAAAGACCGGCCAGTCTTAAACACTTTTTAGCCTGGCCTGCACCCGTGCCCTAGTCTGCGCTTATGAAACATGCACACGCACACAGAAACTGCACGAAAGCAAAATGTGCACTGTGACAAGTACCGGGTGGTGTGCATGCGAAACGCACGCATCGAACAAAAACGACTCGACGCACAGCAGTTTGAAGGAACACGATGTCATGCATGTAACTGAAACATGGCAAAACGACAAGATTATTAAAGAATTTTGGTGAGTTTTACCAATTTAAACAAAAAAGGTATTTATGAGTCTGCGGCTCGGGCCATTATCACTCGTCCAGGCCCCTATCTGGTTTTAAACGTATATTTAAGACTGGCCAAACCCACTTTTATTCCCTAATTAATAATCATACATTCTTATGATTCCTCACCTCCCCTAAAAAAAATAAAACATTTACAGTAAATATTTTAATATAATTTTTATTTTCCACAAAACAGCAATTAGAAGCTGATCTTGATCACCTAATGGCCAAATCTAACATTGATCCGGATGAATCCAGGTATGTTCATTTTCTACAGGTATTTGGGGTTCTTAGGGAACTGTTTTGGTGATTTCAAATTGATATAAATTGCAAATTTGAACCTTACGATATGAACAAGTATATTCACCATTTGCACAATTCATTTTTTTCTTCGTCTGGAGCCACTTAATACAGCATTGCAAAAGTGTGACGAAATGACAACAAAATTAATGTTTCTTTTGTATCCTTTTCTTCAGAAAAATCTGGAAGAGTATTAATATGCTAGCAGTGCCACAACCCTCTTGCGACGATTGACATTTTACGGTTTTTAATCAAGTAATGAGGGGTGATAGACAAATCATAAGAACTCTTTTCACATGTGTAGGCCAACAATTAGCCCGCATGCCTCTGGCCGTCAAACATGATGGCCAGTTAACCGTCCCCAGCGGCTGGACTTTTTTGTAGCAAATTTGCTACATACTTTGAGCGAGATTTTCCTCTCACACAGGACAGAGATTTTCAAAGTTAAGGTACCTACACATAGAGGAACTCATACCTTTTCTAAAACACGTTCCCTTATTCAGAAATCTTCATCTATCTGACGAAGAGGCGACGATCATTCTGCAAATTCATGGGTGAAAACTTGGGATTGCGGGTTCGAATCCGGCTGTGGTACCTGTGCCCTTGGGCAAGGCACTCAACCACACTTGCTCCATCCTTCGGAAGGGATGTAAAGCCGTTGGTCCAGTGTGTTAGGTAATGGTAACGCACTCTAAAGATCCCAGAGCATTCTTTCGTGAAGAGCAAGGGGATTGCCATTTCTAATTCTAATTCTAATTCACGAGTGACAGTGCAATGAGCACTATTGAGGAATCCTTGGTATGAATACCAGAAAGAAATAATAATAATAATAATAAAAAATTCCATAAATATCATTCATCCATTGCCGTTTCAAAAAACATGGCGTAGGCCTCTGAGCATGTTGTAATGCATTGGGCGCATAGCGCGCCCAATCTACATGCCCAAAAAAGTCCGGTTAACCGCTCTGGCTGTCATGTGTGACGGCCAGAGGCATTCAGGCTAGCCAACAATGTAAATTGAACATGGGTTGATACAACCAAGAACTGTTTGCGATGCATTTTGCAAAAATGAGTCTATTCTTGCGCAGCCTTGGCCAAGTTTTTGTGGCCATTACTAGAAATCAGTGATGGTTCCATGCTCATTAAAATACGAACACGCAATGGAAATTCCTGGCGGTACTCGAATACTGCCTGGAATTTCCATACACATATTTTTGTTTTTCTAATGAGCCTGGATCCGCCACTGATGTTTTACCAGTGTGGTCGCCAGACGTCTGCCTAAGCTGTAGAGTAAAGGCCTGTCCGCATTGGACGTTTTTTTGGGGGGAAAACTTACCGAGACAATGGGTACTTTTTCCATTTTTAATCCAGTGCAGACAACCTAGGAAGTTTTCCTCTCAGTAACTTTTTCTGAGTCTAGCGGTTAATTTTCCTGGCCTACTGCAGAACTGCTGCCTAGGAAAATTGACCAGGTGACTTTTCCCGAGATAATAAGTCCAATGCGGACACATCGAGTCGGTAAAAGCACTCTGGAAGCGTACGTCCGGGCCGTAAAGGGGACACTGCACATACTCTCCCACGGTTTCGGTAAATTTTCCCGTGTCAAAAAAATCCAAATACGGACAGTATTAAAATTAAGCCATTTTTCATTTTCATTTGGTAAAACAAATGCGGACACGGCTTAAGTGACGCATTTTTGCAGAGCATGTCAAATGTTTATTAAAATAATTATACAAAAGTTTGGTCTAGTAAAATGTTTCATAGAATGAAAGGGCTATCTACATTAAAGAAGCGTGTCCAGATCACATTTTCCCCATGGGTGTTGAGATTTTGATACCATATCATTTGTCATATTTTTCTCATAACCATTCTGAAATTTGGCGTTCTCAATCCGTATATTTTCAAGAATATCGTAAAAAAACCACCGATGTTTTGTAAACTAATCTATCAATTTCCATAAAGCAGTGCAGTTATTGCACCAACATCCAAACTGGAGATTGCATATATATTTCCCGTTTTCTTTTTCCCCCATGATTGTTTGGTAAAAACGAAATTCATTTTTTTGGAAAAATCTTACTGCATAGAGTTGTTTTATACGTGTACCATTAATCCCTGAGATTGTGTGGGTGGGGACACTGAAACATAAACCACGATTCGCCCCTCAGAAATTTAAAAACGCATTAAGAACCATATCAGACATGGCATATAAAATAACGGAAAGTGAAGTCTGTCAAATATTTATGGGTGATTTTGCATGGTCACGACTCAACAAGGCCTGTCACTAACAATGATTAACTGCCTGTGCTGATGGCATAGGTAAATGTACCTTTCTGGCCAGACATTTTAAAAGTTTTGTTTGTAAGGCTGTGTCTGTGGCTATAAAATGACCACGGTACGACAGTAACAAAAGCGCATGCAGTTGTAAATGTTGCACATGAACTAAATTTGTCAACACCAAACAGACAAAAATCTTGCGGAAATCTTACAAAACAAAAGCTTCATTTTATATAACAATAATAATATTGGGTGTCTTTTCGGCTCGTTCAGTATTTTCATGACTCGTGCAGTATATTCTCATATCACCCTCAAAGCCATCCAAGTACATGTAATTACCAAAAAGCTCTGGGGAGTAATAAGACACACTACCTGTTACCAGTGAGTGCTAGACAATAAGAGCATTTCTTTTTTTTCTGATTAACCCTGTATAATAGAAAGTATATGTACTTTACAACTTGTATACGTACATGGGTCATTCCATGAAGTTGAGGAACACGGTTTCCGTGTTACATCCACAACCATTTTTATTTTTTTCTTTGCCCCTGATAACTCCATGAATCGATACTATTCAGAAATTCAAGCAATTTAAAACATTCATTACTTGTAACAAAATCCTCATGGATTTAAATGTCAACTAAATAGAATTTTGTTCAAATGTAGGTGTGACATTTGGTGCTTTTTAGCAGATTTTCTTGAATCACACAGAAATATAATCTAAAATCCTCCAAATTCAAATTAAAAAGGATTGTTTAGTTTGAGAACTGTGTTTATTTCAAATTCAACATGAAAAAATTTGTAGTTGGAGTGAAAGCAGTTGAACTGTATTGGTTTCCAAGTTACATCCACAACCACCACTTTGTCAACACTGAAGACTCCCAAACAGTGTAAACCACCACATCATGCAACATCGTTATATAAATGGTGATTCATTGCTCCCTTATTGACCATTTTTGTAAATTGTGGAAATGAAGAAATGTCACACTTTGTTCTTCAACTTCATGGAATGACCCACATGTATGTTGAAAATGTTTTACTTGCTCTGTGTAAATATGTTCATGACAAAATTTTTTCCGAAATAAAACATTAAAAGTCTTGCAATGAAGGTAAGGAATTTTTTTATTCAGTTTTGATTGATAAAAACAAATAGATTAATTTTTACCCATCACCCGAGTCTCTACTGCAGCAGCTGCAGTTGTTTAGCTTCAAGCAGAAATGGTATCTCATCGGGATTTGAACCCAAGACCTCTGCCACACTGGACAGATGCTCTACCATCTGAGCTATGGACGAGGCACAGTGACCCTACTCCCTCGGGTCACTAATTGCACTGTGAGCATACGCTCACTGACCCGAGTGTCGTTATTCTTGCCGTTCGTGTGCGTACATGTACACGCCAAACGCAGCCATCGTGAACTCCAAGGTTCAGTAATTGGCTTCATCAAAAGCCTTCCTTGCTTTCTTAAGTTCCTCGTTCATCATAAGCAGTTCTTTGACCCGAGCGTACTTGCGAGAATCCTTGCGAATGAGGAAAATGATGTCTTCCACTTGGACTCTGCCTGGTCGTCCTACTTCCATGGCTTTCAGAGTCTGGAGGGAAAAAGCAAGAAAACACTATTCAGTTACTTCACACAAATAAACCAACAGTAAATGTGACCTGTCACGACGAAAGGTTCAAAGTCAAAAATTGAAGGGAGGTCAATTTTAGGGTTTTGTAATATTTGGAAAGAGTAACTCTTAATTCAATTTGATTCAAAATTGTTAGCATCATCCAACAATAAACCCTATCGACGTTCTCAATGCATTATGGGATTGGATGACAAAATTGCTCGCCTAAGTGTGCGTAAACCTATGAGGCGAACGCCAACTTGGCAACTTATTTTCACGAAAACCAAAAACAGTTCAAGAATCAACCTCCTACCACTTTTTCTTTGATACATATCAAACATACTGACAAACATGTTCCGAAACAGAAATGTTGCAAATGCGAGAAATCACCGGGAATTCCCTTCGTGGCGGGGGGAGTCCGGGCACACGGACTTGCAACACACTCAATCCAACCTCAGAGAATACTCACCATATCCGTAATGAAGTCCAACACCAGATCTTCTAGTAAATCTACGCTCTCTGTGTATGGATTCTGGTCGTCACCAAAGCCATACATCATACACCTCACTAAAGAGAAAAAACCGAAAGGGGTGCGAGTTTGTGCAGTAAACACTTGCGATTGTACAGTCAGAAAATGACATGCTTGTGGAATGCCAGAACTGATGAGGAATCAGGCCTGGCAATTCTGTCGGTCGGTGCTATGTCACATCCGGTAGGGCTGGAGTGAAAACAACGGTGTGCCCTTGGTGACATGCGAAGGAACAAAGCTCGAAAGAATTTGTTTTCACTCCAGTCATGGTGCTATGCCCGTATACAAAGGCATTATGACAACGGGTAAAAAAGTACCAGGATGTGCGACCGACAGAATTATGCGTTTAGGCTGTTTTAGTCATGATTTATTAGGTGTAAATTTATAAATTAGCCTATACCATAGTGGAAATTTTAATGATCAAAGTAACTAAATTTTATCAATCTAGAAATGCACCGAGTCTATTGCATATAAACTTTGGAAACCCAAGTTTGACTGACAATTTATCTCTTGTTACCAAGTCATTTTCCTTGAATTTGATATCATTGGAAAGCCCTGTTATTCCTCTTTACAATGATGTGTCATTTGTTATGATTTTAAAAGCAATTAGGGGATGTGCAGTACAGCTGAATACGGGGTGGGTGTAAAGTGAAATGTCACAAAATGCATTGCTATTGTCAAGCAGTGCATTCCCCTTTTGCTTGGAGGATGGGAATGTGTCAATACACTTTTTGACAATAGCATTGCATTTTGTGACATTTCACTTTACACCCGCCCCCGTATTCAGCTGTGCAGCACATCGCCCCCAATCATAACAAATGACACATCATTGTAAAGAGGAATAACAGGGCTTTCCCAATGATACCAAATTCAAGGAAAATGAGGAGTTTACATGTGCCATTATTGTAGCAACTTAAAGACAATACACCTCTCTTGTAAAAATGTCTTTTCCCTCCAGTTTTACCGAGCAACAATCACTCATGAACTTTTCAAATACTAAACTTTTTATTCCAATATTTAGTTATCGATCAAATATTGGAATAAATTGGACAATTATGCACACAGTTTTGGTATCTTGGCTTACACTCTTTTGAAAACATTCTCTTCTTTTTGCCAGTTCCATCCACGCCTTGCTCGGTCTCACTTGCTGATGCATGGTCACCACTTTCCTGCAGTTAATGACACACGAATGAACATATTAAAAGCAACACTGTAACTTTAAGAATTTACAAGTCGGACAAAATCTAAGATAAGGACTCGAATACAAAACATATGGTATACGGTTGAAAAATTTCTGGAAAACAATTGAGTAGTTGATGATCAGACAGGGCTTTAGACCTTGTGTGCAAAACATAAGGCAGGCTGAAATTTGTTCTGTGTTTCGTCACAAAATCTTAAAATGTTCTCTCTTCTAAACTTGGATTTTCTATCAAATCTGGACTTATCGATGCTTGGTGAGTCATTTAAAAAAAAAACAATTCTGATTGACTTTTAAACTCTTAAGCCGCCTTAGGTCCGTTTTTCATCTGTTAATTGTTATGCATTTTTTATCCGTCATGCGTTTTTTCATCCATTTGCATTTGAATCTCTCCATAGACCGATACAGAAGGACGAAAGACGGATGAAAAACAGACCTAAGGAAAGGCGGCTTTAGTTTAGACAAAAAATGTGTCCTGTGTCGGGGGAACATTCTCATTTGACTGGGGGTGGGCGGGGGGAGGGAGGAGGTGGGGGAAGACAGATTTTGTCTAATTAATTCCGCGAGTTCACGGATATGCCGGCCCCGAGTTAGGATGTGCGCCTTTTATCAGTTGCAAATCCCCACAAGTTTATCAAAAATGGATCTGTGGGCTACTGTTACTCTTTTAAAATGTATTTTTTTTTCTCTTTGACTTTGTTTTTTTAGTTGTGGGTTCGAATTCCCTCCGTAACTAGACCTGAACAGCGCCCCTACTTGTCAAAAAACATTTGCATGTTTTGTGTTGACATAAAAAGGGGGAGAAACAGATCACTTATTTCTGAAATAAAAGCAAACTTGAGTTTGCTCCTTTGTCTCTACCAGTTGGATCTATTGTGTGTGTATAAAACCAGCTTGTTGTTAATTTTTATTTGACAAATCCTTTAAAACAGACGAAATAAGTCGGTTTCCGTACCTCTCCGCCCGTGTCTGCCATTTTCATCCGTCTACAGCATGCACACCACGAGAGGGCGCTAGATAGACAGACCACATCATATCCGGGGATCGTGGATCTAAAACTTTATCTCATGATTTCCGTACAAATTTAAAATTCAATATTGTCAAGATGCCAGAGCCAGTTGAAGCTTCCACAGAGACCGTGTCTTCCCCAGCAGCAGCGGAGAAACCAAAGTTGAGACCGTGTTGTGCATGTCCAGAGACGAAAAAACCAAGGGATGCCTGGTGAGATTGCAAATGGTCCTCCGTCCTCATCATATGCCATAATATGCAGTGTACATTTGGTTTGTTTTCTTACAAAAAGTTACATTATCTTTTCGGTATTTTTTTCGTATACATTGAACAAAGATTTTAAGGAAATTACCTCCTGGAATCAACACATAGTGTAATTTTAAGATATACTTCCCACTTGCACTTTTGTCGCAAATGTTGCTTTTCTGTAGAAAAATCACGTTTTCTTCTTCAAAAATTGCCTTCCGTTAGTGCACAAGATAACCATTCACGCGCGCGCGCAGCGCCCTCTGTTGTCGCGCTTACGCACAGACCACTCGTCGCGTCATTTTGTGCATTACTTTATGCAGTAATTTTATCATTTATTTATCTCAGAAATGCAACATTTGCGACGGAAGTGTCAGTGGGAAGTATATCTTAATTGAATAAGCTATCGATTCCAATATATAAAATTACCCAAATCCGTGTTCAATGTATATGAAAAAAATACCATCTTTTCTTGTTGTGATTCTTATGATTATTCGTATTTTCTGGTACAGTATCTAACTGGTAGATTTATTATACCTTTTTCCTTTGTGACTGTACATGATCATACATGTATGTAGGTAGCCCCGCGATCGAGCAGTGCTGTGCTTCGGGAAAACCCTCGGCCCTGTTGCCTAATCTACTCCAAATCTGTGGCAAACTCACGCAAATGAAATTTGCCCCATGGCTCTGATATTTGCTCAATAGGTGCACTCGCCCCAGTTTGCAAATATTCCGAAGAGTACGCATCGATCCGATGTCTAGTTTCGGTGGGGAATCGTGGGGAAAGTTTGAGACCCTCCGTGCGATGAAATACCGTCGTAAGATATGAAGGGAAGTAAATATGAGGACAGCGAACCAGTCTAGATTGTGTTGACCTCTCCGCTCTCGCGCATGCGCATATTTGATTTTTGGTCAAAGAGACGGTATTTCATCGCACGGAGGGTCTCAAACTTTCCCCACGATTTCACTGAAACTAGACATCGGATCGATGCGTACTCTTCGGAATATTTGCAAACTGGGGTGAGTGCACCTATTGAGCAAATATCATTTGCGTGAGTTTGCCACAGATTTGGAGTAGATTAGGCAACAGGGCTGAGGGTTTCCCGAAGCACTGCTCGCGGGGCTTGTATGTAGGTTGCTTTAAAATGAGCTTGAGAACTTTTTACGGTAGGCCTACCTGGAATGTTTAATTACATGTACTTGGATGTATTAAAGAAATGTGAATTTATTTAACTTCATTGAATTTGATTTTTTGACCCCCTTTTTGGCATTTTGTATGCAGTATTGTTGAGAGGGGAGAGGCCGAATGTGGAGATCTCATTGAGGCTCATAAAGAATGCATGCGGAAGATGGGATTCAACATTTGACACTTGTAGTTGGATCAGACGTTAAGGTACAGTTCATACATGTGCATTAACACCAGTGTCATAATATACAAATAATGAATGTTTATGAGTGCAGTAGTACAAATAATGGTATTTTTTCCGTATACATTGAACAAAGATTTGAATGAAATTACCTCCTGGAATCAACAGATCATCCAATTTTAAGGTATATACTTCCCACTTGCACTTCTGTCAGAAATGTTGCATTTCTGAGATAAATAAATAATACAATGACTGCATAAAGTAATGCACAAAATTACGGCACGAGCGGTCCGTGTGTAAGCGCGACATTATTAACAGAGAGCGCTGTGTGCGTGCGTGAATGAATGGTTATCTTGTGCACTAACTGAATGCAATTTTTGAAGGAGAAAATGTTATTTGTCTACAGAAAAGCAATAATGCATAGTTCCGAGATTGCCCAGTTAACCCCGCCCCTTAGATATTGTTGCTATGTGCTCACAAGCCATCGCAAAAAAATGGCGAAACAACGTACAAAGCAACGGGACTCGGCATGGAAAGCACAGATTCATTGGAGAAAACTCGAAGGTATTTATATTTTAGGGTCGACAGTTACCGTAGCACACACTGAGCGAAGGGCTAGTAATGCAGAGATGCCATATATTCATAAAAATGCGCTTTCCTACCTTTGAACAGCGAATCGCCCGACATTGAAAACAAAATTCACTGGTCACTGGCGCATACAACATACAAACTGTATGGGCAGAAAATCGCGTGATTGTTGTGATGATTGCATCACTTTGACCTATGTGGGCGCCGTCTGCTAGCTCTGTTGTGGTTGGTCGGTGGGTTCGGCTTGATTGACAGGTCGGAACTATGCATTGTGACAAAAGTGCAAGTGGGAAGTAAATCTTAAAATTAGATTATCTGTTGATTCCAGGAGGTAATTTTCTTCAAAACTTTGTTTAATGTATACGGAAAAAATACACAAATAATTTCATGAAATGACAACATTAAATATGTTACCGAATGAAATTATTTCTCGTTCATGAATTTTAAACATTCCGGTCATCTGAACTTACAAGCTAGTATTGTATCACCCACCATTGCATCGGGTAAGTAGCTCGCGATGACTGTGTCCGCTTTAACATGCAATGTGTATTTTTTCAAGAGAATTACACATGGCAGCCAACCATCGTCAGTGCAGCTGTGTAGGTCTACATTTTGTGCGTACGGTATTGGTAGTTTGGGTGGATAACCCTCAGCGTGTCGGTGCATAACCCACGGCGTGGGGTATGTGCAACCCAGACAGTGGGTTATACCGAATAAGTCAACGAGTATTAGGAAGTCGGGTTAACAACGTTTATTTTTGTTTCAACAGGACACAAGATAAGACGAGGGCTTATGGCTATGTAAGGTGCAACTTCAGGAAGACATAGGGTCTTGGAAGTCCAACACTGTGCAGCCAAATTGTTGCACAATGCCAGTGCAATGAAGTCTGATTAAAGGAGCGTGTTAATATTTTTTCACAAAATGGATTTTGTTCTAACCTAACAATCATATAAAATACTATCCATGGGAAGAAAACAGAAAAATTTGATATCCCCAAATTGGATGTGGAAGCAAAAAGGTTGGTGTGAATACTGCACTGCTTTATGTAACCGGATAAATTAGTTTACTAAACTTTGGTAGTTTTTTGACGATATCGACGGAGATATACTGATTGAGAACGGGAAATTTCAGGATATAGATTATATATTCCATATATAGATTTTCAAGGTTTTCTGAAGCATTGATGCATCTATGTAGCTAAAATTTCTTCAGGCTAGTTTACCAACATTCTTCCTTAGATATATAACACTCTTATTCCATGAATCTTTAAAAAGTTTTTTATTTTGCAAGTGATACATATAGAGCCTTTAAAGGGTCCCTTATTTGGGATTTTTATCAATGGAATCTATGCTATAAAACCACTCTACTCGGTTACATTCATAAAAATACTATTTGGAGCTTGTTTTGGGGGTTAAAACAAAGGTTTTTAGTTTTTATGCTAATGAGAATATGCATATTTATGACCAAGGTCATGATGTCACAAGAGGCAAACATAGGAAAATCACATTCAACTGTGCACAAAAGATTCCACCTTTTTTTCCCAAACTTTTGTAATCCATGACTGTTTGAGTTTGTTCTACATGTTTCCTGTTGTAAGCCATGACGAAACTGGGGGAGAAAACTGCAGCAATTTGCCACAAGTCCAACTTGAAGATCTTATGTTTTTTCTGTCTTCCTTACGTGATGCACTCCAAACAGCGCCCTCTGTCTGTGGTTTATTGCAATGAAATCTTCAAAGTTGAAAAAGGCTACCTTTTTATTGATTTTACATCCAAACAAACAATAGCATGTCTTGCTGAACAAGTAATCCGTCATATGAAGCAAAGATTAGGCAAAAAGTTGTTTAGCATTTCATAGCCCTTTAAGTGATAACCGAGTGCGGTAATCCGAAGTACAAGAACTACATGTAATGATTATGAGTCACTCTGCACTTTTTTAAAATGGGTTTAATGAACTTCAATTTGCAGCCCGTAGGCCTAAGTGTCTTCCACCTAAACATCGAGATACATAGGTGGGTGGTGCCATTGGCAACCGATCCGGTCAGAGACACCGGGGAATCCCCTAACTCTTTTAAGTGCGTTAGACAACACACTGGACCAACGGCTTTACATCCCTTCCGAAGGATGGAGTAAATGACTAAATGTGTTTAAGTGCCTTGCTCAAGGGCACAGCATGGAGGTACCCCAGCCGGGTATCGAGCCCGCAACCCCAAGTTTTCACCCGAGTATTGCGAGTCAGTGACCTAAACAAATCGGCCACGGTACCCCACTTCTCAGCACATTGTCAAAGTCTTTTTTAAACATTTCACTTTTGGTTTGTCATTTGATTGTGCCTTTAAGTTTCAATAAAAGTTTATTCCCATAACCTTTCTGCTACAGCAGAACAAGTGTGCACATATTCTTTTGTAATGAGTGATTTGGGAGTGCATAAAATGATCTATTGGTTTCGAATCTCTTGGTATCGGTTCTTTTGGTATCGATTCTCTCTGTATCGATTATCCCGGTGTCGATTCTTTTGCTATCGACATTTTTGGTATCTCAGTATTGATTATTATTATTATTATTTATTCGGCCAATACATCAACAAAAAAACAAGAGCACACAATTACATGCTGTGAACAATAAACAAAAGTTACATAAGAAAGCGCAATTTACGATGTAATACTGAAAAATGCAGAGAAAAATAGACAGGAGTGAACTAGGACAAAAGAGTCCAAGCCGGCCAGGGTAAGCAAAAGTGAACCTAAACACTGTAGCCCTAAAGCCTGCTTGTATGGATATCAAATTTTCTGTATCGATACTCAGTATCTGGATATCGTTTCTCTCTATAACGATTCTATCGGTATTGACTATCTGGGTATCGGTTCTTTCGGTATCTATATTTTCGATATCGACTCTCTAGATATCGATTATCTGGGTATAGACTTTGTATGTGGAATATGTGGACTGGGACCCAGTCTAACAAAAACGCGATAATGTAGCCATGGTAGCACACAGTAACAATCAGTCATGTCAATGACTCTTTGTGGTAAAATTGAAATTGAAACACTAAAACTTAAAATGAATCGAAATCCCGACGGTAATTTTGTTCTACATGGTCGCCAGACGCCTATTAAGTAAGTAGATAATCTCTTACAGTCCGATGTCGGTCGTCTTTACGGATTATACGGTCTTCGCCGCGCTCCCTGCCTGGACCACTGCTGGACAGGTCAACTCGTTCGCGTGCCAACAACTCATGTCATACGCCGACCAACTCGTACGCCGGCCAACCCGTACGCCGTCCGACAAGCGCATGTAACTAATTATAATCACCATTGTACAAATATCGCAATCATTAATCGTGGCCCCAAACATATTTTAGGTAGGCCTAAGTGGTTTAATAAAAATGACACTTTTAATCTCTTATAATGGAACGGGGTAAAAGTAAGGAATGCCCATATTTTTGTAGACAGTTTTGTATGACAGTTTTTAGCAACTCATTTTCAAAAAAAATGTTGGCATTTACAGAAATTGTACTTTCAATTTGGAGTATTGTGTGGCCGTGCTGTTTTGTTTTTTGGGGAGAAAAGAAGTTGAATGAACTGTTTAATGTATTAATTTTATTATTATTATTTTTAAATTGTTTTTTTTGTGGCTTTGATTTTGATAAACAATTATTTTTGCAAATTGTGTTGCCCTGGAGGGTCGTTTTGTTTCTGGAAAAAGAAAAGTTGACAATTAAGAACCGATTAGTAGGCCCATGGAGCTATGGTAGGCCTATTTGGTTTTAATTTGGGTATTCATAGAAATCTCTTTTTAGATACTGTGTGGTGTAGCAGTGGAAGGGCCGTTTGTTAGCAGGCCTATACGGAAACTATGTAGGCCTATTTTTATATCGCTATTTTTTTTATAATTAAAGAAGAAAAAAAACGTGTTGCTGCCAACTTGAAATTTTTTTTTAATCTCGTTTAAACGACTTAGCTATCTCGTTTAAATGACATGGCTGTCTCGTTTAAAGGTCTTAATTATCAGTGGCTAACTCGAGGTCGAGGTTGGTGGGCTTCTGCGTCCGCTGCCCTTGTCTCATTCGGTTGGCGCAACGGACAAGGTTTTGGTTTCGGGAAACTTATGGTTGGTCATCATTTCTTCGACGATAGCACCAGCAGACTTGATGAATATCTTTTTTTGGAAATGGCCTTTACACGTACGAGTCGATGTGTGTACGAGTTGGCTCGCGAACAAGTAGGCCTGTTTCGGTTAGATTCACAAGCTGCAATATTGACGGCGCACTCTGTGATATACAAATTTGTGCATGCAAATTGTGACCAGTTTTTAAACCTATTTCTTTGGGAGACAAGAACAGTATCAAGAAATGCTTCATGTCGAACAATCCATCAATAAAGGGACACTTCATATTTAATCTGACCAATTAACTGAATTACATCAGTGTGAGTAAATGTCAAGTGTTGTTTTAAAGGCCCTCAAAAGTTGAAGATTTTTGATATGGCCACAATTTGTGTAGGCCTAGCCTATATTATTTTGTAATGTAGGGCCTTTATAATATCAAAACGAGTCAAATTTTACTTAAGATAATCCACGATAACTTTAGTTCCAAGAACCCTCTGGCAATAAGACTCCTCATTTTATAGCTTTTAACACGAAATACAAAATTTATTTCATTGGAAAACTTTGTCATCCCAAAATCCTTTGTGAAAGCTGGATTGTTAAGGTTTTACTCATCACTTACTCCCGTCGTGCCCAGGTGGACGCTTGGGGCCACTCAGCATCTTCCTCCATCCAAGTTTGTAATTTGCTGCTGTTGTCGCACTCACCCAATATTTCATCCCCAGCTCGTTCCCCTATTTTTCTCTTTTTGTTAAGGTTTATTTGCCGCTTTACACTTTTTAAAATAATCAGATATGTGCACTCTTATATTTAATATTTAATATTTTTTATTTATTTAAATTTTGTTTGTTTGCCCGTGACAGATTTGACAACCCCAGGGAGTATTTGACCAATTCCCAGCGCACAATCAGTACACACAACCTCTCCCAGAATACGCATTATTGGCCAGACAGTCGCAGTTCAAGCAGACACACAGAACCCGGTAGTATTACGGAAAGTGCAAACAACTACGGAACATCCTCATCAAAGTTGAGTAGGACTCTGGAAAATTCTACCTCGGAGAATGTATTTGATGCCGAGTCTCTCTTCGGCTCGATGAACGGAGGAACAGTTGCAAGACAACAACGCAAACAACAAAGTCAGAGACTGCGCAATACGGAATTCAGTTTGGATTTCACTGGACTCGGAAATAGCCTCAACAAGAGCCTGAATAAGAGCGTTAGCTTCAGCGAGCAGCTAGAACGGCACAAAAATGGCTCAAGGGTCGACGATGACCACGATGACTTTGAAGATAGCTTTGAGGAAGAACTGCAAAAGCTTATCGACTCCGAGATCAGAGAGAATGATCGATACGAACGAGATCTTGCCGGGAAGCCAAAAAACAGAACCGAATCACAATGGTTCGTTGAACCCGTTCATTTGACCAACCTGGACGATTACCCCGTGTTTCAGAGCCTTGGTGTTGACACTACGCACACCTTGCCAGTTAACCGAACTGCAGGAATGCTGGGTACGGAGCTTGCCCAACAGAAGATTGCCAACCAGATGATGTTGGACGACATTGCTCATGAACACTTCCCAGTAACGCTCGAACAGATGCCCTCGATTATGAGAACAGTAACTCCACCACCCCCAAACTCCCTAGGGAAAAAATATGCACGATTAGTTAATGGTTCTTCATCAAGAAATGGATTGAGAAGCACTAAACGCCTGTTAGATCGTCAGAAATCAGAATCACGACTATCAGATGAAACTAAAATAGATCCCAAAGTATCTGCAGTGTATGATTACAACTACCTCCGGGCTACTCAGCCTTTTATCAACCAGACTGTAACTGCCTCGCCTTACCAGTATGAGCTGGCCCAGCTGAAGATGGAGCGATTGAGGCTCGAGGAGCAGAGGCTTCTAGAGTCTAAGCGTCAAGAGGAGTTAGAACGCATCCGAGGCCCAACACCAAAATGGTATGTCATTAGGCAATGAAATAATGCAGTTTGGCTTGCGTCGGGGAGACTGAATATTAATTATGGTTTGTTTTTGCCCCACATCCTCAGTAAACCCTAATTAATATTCATTAGGCCTCTGGAGTAGGCTTTTTTGAGGACTCATTTTGGGAGTTGACTCTGATTCCAAAACAACTATTGTGATTCCATTCCTGTTTTCAATTAAATTATTTTAGTAATAGGCTAAATCTTAAGCCTAGCGTACATCGACATTGCAACTGGAAGCAACCCAACTGATCAGTTGCTGTCGATGTGTGCGTAGCGCGCTTATCGACAGCAACTGATCAGTTGCGCAACTAGCGGCAACTGGGAGTATCCAGCCATGTCTACATTTCTAGAGCGCGCATATCGACATGGCAACTCAGTAAAGCTATAGAGTACATTGACCTTGTAACTTGAAGCAACTGTTGCTTGCAGTTGCTGTCGATGTGCACGCACGTGATCAGATGCACGACTACAACTGACAGCAATTAGTTGCAAGTACGCGTACATCGACGCAACTGACCGTACCGCAGCTGGGTACATCTAATTGCCAGAAAGTAGAACATGAGCAACTCGCGGCAACTGGGATTTTTCCAGTTGCCAGTAGTTGCAAGTTACCTGCAGTTGCCGGAAACACCAGTTGCCACTACCGGTAGTTGCTTCCAGTTGCAGTGTTGACGTACGCTAGGCTTTAAGCCACATAATTCAAAGGCGATTTGACCTGCGAACCATTGTACATGCTGGGGCCAATTTCACAAAGCACTAAGACACATCTTGGAAAGGGTCACTCTTATCTCCGTACGTTGGTGTGGGAATTGGAATGCCTTGAACTTGTCTTAACTTTTGTGAAATTGACCCCTGGTCTGCACAGTATCCATCCTGTGAGATACTCGTGGTCATTGGGCACAACTCCCTGGGGAGTGTATGCAGCCCCGACAGCCTGACACAAGCACGCAGTGGCTTCAGTTCTTGCAGGTACCCATTTACTCCTGGGTGGAGAGAGGCAACTTATGGCAAAGTGCTTTTTCAAAGGGCACATGCACGACGGACATGGCCGGGAATCGAACCTCTGACCATTAGATTTAAACACTTTTTTTAGCTCAGTGCGCCAACCACGTCAAGGTACTCCGAATTTGGTAATTTATGCAAATGTGATGCATCTACCTTAGGACAAGCTTGTTTGGGTTTTGGATCTGGTTTGTATTATTTAAAATTTCTACTGCTTGTTGAATAATGTTATATATTTTCTTTTCAAAGGTACGAGCTGAAGACGCCCCAGTTCACTTACGAGCTTCACAAGAACAACAAACTGCTGCAGAGTAAGAAAGATTGGCAGAGCCTGATGGATTACCGGGAACAACTCACAAAGTCGTCCCAAGATTTTGGCCAAACAGAACTTGGAGGCTACCTCTACTGACTGAGTGCCATGCTGAAGCCTAGCGATGTAAAAGATACGCAAGTTTGCTTAGTGCAGGTTGGTTGTCAACTAAATGCCACATTTAGATGTTCATTGGGACGATGTCACTTGTATTTATACTCAACTCAGCTTTGCTGAATCGGACCTGGGTCTGATCCAGCATTTTTCAAAAAAGTGAGTTGAAACTGAGCAGGTGCTAAAGGACTTTCCCACTAGGCCAAGTCTCACGGGTGGCCCTGGGGCGACGCGGGGTAAACATTAGCCTCAATTCCAACTTGAAATCGAAATCGAGGCTGTTCTAGTGGGAAAAGGCCATATGTCTAACGCAAAAGTTGAATTGAAAAAGACATCTGGTACACCTTCTGGGAAGGGTTGAAACTGCTGGGTTTAACCCCGCAACTGTTGGACTACAGTAGTCTGTGCTATAATGACCTACTAAACGTGAGTGATGACGGACAGTCATAATGCAAATTTGGCCTCGCATTGTCACTACCATAGTAACGCGTTGAATCCAATCAGCTGTACATCGTAGTGCGTGCTCGCTGTACGTACATTAATAATAAGATTTAATAATAATAAGATTTGTAAGAACTCTGGATGCCGCAATAGGGTTTCGGGAAGCCTTTCCCCGGAGACCACCGAAATTTCGGCAAGAACCACTCAAAATGACACCTTATTTTTTTACCCAAAGCTTCCAAAAATGCTTCCAGACCTAAGAGAATTGGTTCTAGACCTAATAAAAATAGTTCTCGATTTAAAATAAATGGCTTTCGACCTTAAAAAAATTCATAGTTTTTGTAATGCGCACATATCCACCCTGCTGGGTGTTCAAGGCGCAGAACATTGTACATTCGTACGTGTGCGCTGTTGGTTTAAAATCGTAATGAATAAACCACGAGCGCATCTGATCTTGATCACTGATTGGCTTCCCCGACTTTTTGGGGAATATTGGCTGAAAACATAGAAAAAGTTAAGCCGCCACAGAGCAAATGTCCAAGACCTTTGTCGAAGTCTGGTCAAAGCATAAGGATCGATATCAATGTCGAAACAATCACACAGCAGAATCGAATACCGCACAGACGGAAATACATTCAGATTCAAGCAAATTCTCCCCAAAAATCTTGCACCTTACCGAGGTAGTTAGTTACTACCGGTATGACCCAAACACGTGTTGCAACTTGAGCGCGTGTGGTCTCGTGGGTATGAAGCGGGACTCCCAATCAGAGGTTGCGGGTTCGAGCCCCACTTCGACCAACTTGTCTGTGTCCCTGGGCAAGGCACTTAATCCCAGTTGCCTCGTCAACCCAAGCGATATTTGGGAGGCTGTTAATAGGGGAATGCCACAATCTAACTGCTGATAGGGTTGAGCGCCTGGTCAGCAGCCACCTAGTTAAAAGCAACATGGTTCTGGTGATTCCCTGACGGCAGCGGTAATAATGGCAACAGCGCTAGGAGCACCCCGCAGGGTGGACATGTGGGCTATAAAAACATAATCCAATCCACATATATCGAGCTGTTGTCGCGGAACTTGCGATGGGGCAAACCCATCGCAAGTTTTATGAAATGGAGTTTGTGACGCAATATGTTACACGTCACAACTTGAGTCACTACATCACAGCACTTTGGGAAATCAGGTGCTGTTCACTTTACCTGAAGCATCGAAGCATTCATTTATTGCAACTTTATATTTTTTTTAAATATTCATGCCACATAAGAATAGTTTGTACTTGCTTATAGTCGATCTTGGCATTGGATATTAAAAGCAAAAAGTATTTCAAGAGAGTAAAATCTGGTACAGATTTTTAGAAAAGATCACTAGTAATCCTGTTGTTTAAAACCACAAAACAGTGTATTTTAAAACAAATACTCCTTTTAAAGGGGAATCAGAGTTTATTTCTCTGCTTTTTACGAGAATAAAAAGGTATTGTATTGATAGCCACGCCCTGGTTACTGCTATTTGCATATAAATTGCCCGCCGACCCGTTACATTTCATTCGGAAAATACTCCAAAATCATAAAGTGGATGGATCGAAAAAGGTAGGAGGATTGTATTTTTTTCATAGACTATCGACTGGTTCTAATAAATCGTGACTTTTGGCGAGGCCTAGTCTTCGGAGAGTACAAACTCTGATTCCCCCCCTTTAAATAGTTTTATCCCCCTGTGTGATTGAAGATATGCATGATTAAAACCAACCTGAGCAAAAACCAGCCCGGTACTTCGTCTAACTTTTGAGAAAAAAGGGTTTCCAGTCATTTCGCCCCAAAACCACTTCGCCCTGAATCATTTCGCCCTGAACCACGGCCTGTGCACGAAGTGGCATTTGGGCGATGTAGTGTTTGGACGAAGTGATTTGGGGAGAAATGGCACTCGGGTGAAGTGGTTTGGATGCGAAATGGAACTTGGGCGAAATGATTTTGGGGCGAATTAAATTTTCGTCTCACGAGACGAAAACTAATTGTTTTACTCATTTCTCAAAGACTATAGCACTTCAGACAAAACCATTTCAGGGGAAGTTTTCTACGGTCATCATGTTTATATTGTGTAAGTTGGGCGTAAATCTGGGAAAATTTCTGATTTTTGAGATACCAAAATTTAATCATGTATACTGCCTTTAAGCATGATCTGCACTCTAATGTTGGTGTTGTTCTGTGAGTTTGACCTACTACTTCAAATTGACAAATAGACTCGGGCGGGGCATCCTGAGAGCTCAGGGTATTTCCTTTTGAGTGAGGTGGTAGAGGTAGATATGTGTCCAACCAATATATTGGTTAAAATAACCAATCATTTTGGTTAAAATAACCAATATGATTGGTTATTTTAACCAATATATTGGTTGGACACATATCTACCAACCACATTGGTTGAATTCAACCAATCTGTTTTTAGAGTGTATGAGTGAAAATGTCACCCTTTGCATGTTGCCAAGGTTACTGGGTCTACACTAAAATCAGCAAACTGTTTACCTGTGATTAATCATTGGACGTTTCAAATTACCAGAGAAAGATTAGACCCATTTACATGTACCGGGGTACTTATAACTGACGTTACATGTACATTAGGGGTCCAATTTGGTGTCCCCCGTTACATTTTACATCTTGTTTTTGTAAATTTAGGACACATTCTTTAAATACTTTCCATCTCAAAGAGTGAGTACATAAAGTACAGTTCATACAAAATGGTTTAAAGGCCATTTTAATGATTTTTGTACGAAAAATAACATATCAGGTGTAACGGGAGACACTAAATGTCACACTAATTTATAGAAAGACCCTTTTAATAGTCTACATGTATTACAGAAAAGGCAAATTGTCAAACAAACAGACGATGTTTACGTTCAAGATCTTTAACTGTGTAAGGACATTAATAATATTATTAGATAATATCCACAGTTGTCAGTATTATTTCTTTGTCGAATCAGTATTGGAACCTGCTTCAATGTACAGCAGTCTGTTGGGTGAGCCAAGTCCCTCCCGCTCTACTTTGCAGAGTGTGGCGTCTTCAAGAATCCGTTCCTTCACTTGAGCTGCAGGGACGTTATTTCCAAGGTGGATGGCCGCCACACCTGGAAATGAATGTATGAAGCAAATGCATCACAAACAAATTACAGCCACATAGATGCAGAAATACTTCAGAAAACCTTAATCAGAAAACCTTAATGGAAACAAGTTTTTTGGCCATTTCTCCCACAAAGGTACCATTGTGGTGTTTGTTACTATTGCTATCAATACTGTAATGCACCTATCAATTGTTTCCCCGCGCTGCCCACTCCTTATTGACCCCTTTCGAACACGTGCGAATATGCCATTTTGGGAGTCAAATAATGCTGAGTCATTGTGGAAGCAATGTGCGTGCGCGTTGTGTGTGTCTCTGGTGGGCGTAACGCAGTTTAGTTCACCAATCGGAGCGCGCTATGGACACACACAACGCGCACGCACATTGCTTCCACAACGACGCAGCATTGTTTTACTTCCAAAATGACGTCATTGGCATGAGCTCAATAGGTGGGGGTTTTGTCACGTTTTTCGTGCCCCAGGGTGGGGATTTTAACCCATTGAAATACAAATTTCTGTGCATAAAAAGCAAGGCGCGCATGTTTTGCACCCGAGGGTTGGGATTTTTGTCACCTAAATTTTGCCCAAGGGGTGGGGATTTTGTCACGCGAAAAGTGACAATCCCCTCTTAGGTGGGGCAGCCTGGGGAGGGGGAGGGGGAAACAATTGATAGGTGCATAACTTTAAGTCGGGTTTTTCTTGTCAACTCCTGCTGTAAAATTTTGGTTAACTGTAGTAAGAAATGAATATGAAATTTATGAACGATTCTTGCTAAGGGTTTGTTAGATGGATGGATGGAACACTCTCTTGAAACCGCACAACAAAGCGGCAAGCGCAGTGCAAGAGCATGGTTTCCCACAATCATGTGAGCATCGATCACATGAAATTTTTGGATTTTAAATTTTTTTAAATTTATTTTGTTTACAACCATCATAAATAATATTCTTACATATACATTTTAAATGTCACAATTCACTTACTTCAAATAGAAATAATATCGTATTCCTTAAATCATAAATACAAAAATTGACGTTGTAGAGAAACTCATTAAAAGCAAAGCTTGTAATTATGAGCCTCTTATTACACTCTCATATGACCCAGTAATTAAGAACATTTCCAGAAATACTGGGTCATGTGGAGTGTTCAAAAGAAAACATAAAGATTGCAAGATATTGGACTCTTCAAATATTGGAACTTACCTGCGACAAAAGCAGAAGGCAGATCGGGACCATTTGTAAGCTGGTAGCTATCGTCGTCTGCGTTGTCGGCAGAGACTATCGCCAGCCCGGGAGCGAAGATGTCCACGCATGTGCCGTAGTTGGACCACGGAAGCCTACTGTCTAGAACATTGGTCGCTGATACAGTGATGACCTGGTGCACAGGTGGGACGGAAAAGCATGATTAAAGCCAAATACAACTTTTGCAGTTTACCTAAAATTTTACTTCATGAGTTGACAAGAAAAATCCAACTAAAAGTATTGATAGCAATGGTAACAAACACCACATGATTGTTTCCTGTGTACAATTGTACCTTTGTGGGAGAAATTGCCAACTGCAGATGCTTTTTTAATTGTCTGCAGACAATTATATTTGTTCAACACAAAAATGCATAGATTTTTAAGGTTTTCTGTCGTACTGCAGCAATGTGTGTGGAGACGTTGTGGTCTAGTGGATAGCGCGATGGACTTTTGGTCGAAAAGTCCATGGTTCGAAGCCTGGTCATTGCACCGTGTTGTGTCCTTGGACAAGACACTTCACTCCACGTTGTCTCTCTCCACCCAGGTGAGTAATTAGGTACCAGCAAATACGGTTGGGGAAACCCAACCAATTGCTGGGGGGTAGACCTGCGATGGACTGGCATCCCATCCAGGAGGAGCAGCAATGCTGCTAGTCACTCAATGCCACGGAAATCGGGGATGAGTACCGGTCGTATGAGCCAGCCTGGGTTCGTAAACGACTTACCTACCCACCACTGCATCGAGGTGGCTGAAATTTCTACAAGGCAGTTTATCAACATTACTCTTTAGTTATGCAATGATGTTGTTCCTGTTTTTAAATGTTAACCAATCATGTTCTATGGGGTTATCAGGCCGGGACTGTTCACTGGCAACTGCATTCTGTTGACCCTGGCTTGCTGGAGGAAGGCGTTCACTGTTCTGGAGCGATGGGGTCTGGAAGGCAGTGCCCCAAGTCTTTCTTTGCAACCTCGTCTGCTCCATGCGACAACGCTGAGTTGAATGAACGAAACAACGCATCGGAAGCCACACGCGCTACTAACACCGTTTGTCAGAGACACTGTTGTTGTGTAACAGCCTCTATAGCTTGATTTTCACTGCATCATTTGACATGGAATTTTCTGTAAACACTTCTCAGTTTTTGATGAAATAATGGAATTTTTAATCAACCGACTGACTGGAAAACCTTACTCAAATGGAAGATAGAAGTGGTTTCAAATACCCAAAGCAATGCATTCTGGCCGAGATATTTTTATAAGAACACTACATTTAGCCTCTTGTGTGTTTCGCATGATTAATTGGTGTCTGGTGTACTGATGTACTTCCTTTCACGTGCACACTTAGTATACACATGACCAGACTAAATGTTTGTTGCTATGTGGTGCACGTGGCAGGTGTGAAGTACAGAATCAATACCGTGTTCATCGTATGAGCGAATGGCATAAAGCAGGTGTGAAGTGATACAGAATCAATACCGTGTTCACTGTAGGAGAGAATGGCATAAAGCAACCAGACTATTGATTGCTAGGCTTTGGCGTGCACCACGTAGCAACAACAGCATAGTATGTGACTTTCTAAACTGCACCTAAATATAAATGTGAATAAATTGGAGCACCAGCCAATAGTGCAAAAAGTACATGTTATTTTGTTTATTCCATCATGATACTAATTCTACCAGAACAAGTTTCACGGCAGCTTACTTACCTTAGGTGATCTGGCCGGCGAATATAAGCATGCCTTCTGCCCGTAATAGTTGCCGGAATTAGCAACGACCACGCATCCAGCATCCACCAAGGATTCTGCAGCATCGTCAATGTACTGCTTGCCCGTCGCGATCAGTGTCAAGAGAACAACACACGGTGGTTTGAAATTGTCAGCCACCCATTGCATGCCTGAGAAAAGATCGCGAACACTACTAAAGCCTCAATACATCATTTGCAGTGACCCAACATTTTACTTCACGAGTTGACAAGAAAAACCCGACAAAGTGTTAATAGCAATGATGGTAACACACACAACATGATTTTTCCCGTGAAAAAAAAAAGGACAAAACAGGCATGATAAACATTCACTTGTATTTTCCATTCAATACTGCACAGGCCGTTCTGTATGTTTCTCAGGATGACGTCAAACCCCTGTTGATAAACAAACCAAGTGACCTCGAGCCCTTCAGAATTTCGGGTGAAGAGGGTCGGAACTGCTTTGCGTTTTAAGCAAAAGCCTGTCGATTTTTTTATATTGAAAACAAGTTGTGATGGTGTTGTAGACCCGTACATCTCCATGATAAACAGGAAAACTTAAAAAATGTGGACGGGGGATAATAGCTGTTTAACAAAATATTTAAAATAAAATCACCTTTGACGTAGTTCGTCGATGGTATTGATAGTTCGCAGTTATGCACTTTCACTGAATGCAACTGAGCGTTCTTTGCCACGCCCGTAATTTTCCCTCCGGCGAGGCTGGCAACTGAAGTACCGTGACCTTTACTGCAGTCCTCTCCCTGAATTGACGGCAAAAATATAACGGGGCAATTCTATGAATTAGTGGACAAGATCCTAAAATGTTAAAATTGTCACTTTCTATCTTTTCATGTAACCTGTACCCGGCGCAAGTGTTTTGTTAAATGCAACTGGTAAATTTATGAAGGGTACGGCGAGATTGCGATGGATTTAAGCAATAAGACGCATCGCAAGTCTTTACACACTGCATTTCAGCACAATTAGAGTGTTAATATATATCTTGCTTGAAAATGTATAGGAGATGGTATACCCTATCCTAAATTGGACAATACAGAGCCCAATAGACCTGAAACGTAATGACGTCACGCAATGTTTACCGCGGTGCATTATGGGTGAAAAGTGGGACGAAATCTCTGCACCTCTATTTGCGTGCGTTGTATGCATAGCGTATTATAGTCTAGTCAATTTGCGATTTGACCTAGAACTAATTGCAATAAAAATCATTCAAAAATGAATCTATGCCGCAACATTCAAATAAACAACATATTAAAATCTAATTGTTTCTTTTGAGTGGAAAGGTGTTTTTTAAGCAGTTTTTGAAGACAAACATTAAGAATTAAAATTTAGTATGGTAACGTTCCTTAGTCTGTATGTTTCGTCATATGCGTAGTAATACGACCACTTGCGAGCAGACGACGACGTCTCAGAAACTAGTCTGGTAACGTACTCCAACCTCCATGTTTCGCGATGGTAGGTGCATGGTAATCACGACCACTTAAGCGAGCACCTGATTTGGACACTGCCGTCTGCTCGCAAGTCTGCTCGCAGAAAGGTTTCCAAATAAATTGATACGGATTCAAACATTATCGCAGTTCTCATTTGACTTACGTTCGTTTCCAGTAAGTCATATGCATGATTTGCACGACAGTCAAATTCTCTGTGAAGTCTTCGGATTCCAGAGCTGATGACGTAAACATTGACACCAAAGCCGTCCCCTGGAAATATCACATTTCAAAACAGACTTGTGGAAGCGACCATTATATGTGCTTGTTTGGGAACCTTTTTAATTTGGGGTGTTTATGGTATAGGCCTAACAAGGAAATGTTGGGTCTCGGTCCTTTGTTCTTCAAAGGTTTCTGTGATAAGGTAATCTGCAAAAACCCGAAATGTTACTTCATGAGTTGACAAAAAAAACTGACTAAAAGTGTTGACATTACTGGGAACAAACTACCTCCGAGATAAATTGCTAACTGAAGGTGCTTTAACGGCCTTATGAATCATTTGCAAGATAACACTTTTGGAAATTCGTGGAATAAGAGTGTAACATATCTAAGGAAGAATGTTGGTAAACTAGCCTGAAGACATTTTAGCTATACATAGATGCATCAGTGCTTCAGAAAACCTTGAAAATATATATATATATATTTTGTGTACAAGTGAATGGTAAAAAAGTCCCGCGCACGGACTTTAAAAAAAAAAACTACTTTCGGTTGTCAATTTAACATGAAATACCATTTTGGACGGAAATAAATTCATGTGGTGTTTGTTACTATTGCTATCAACACTTTGAGTAAGGTTTTTCTTGTCAACTCATAAAAAACATATTGGGTCATTCAAATGATACAATGGGCCTTTTAAATAACAGCTATACAGACAATTTAACTGAATATTCAACACAAAAACCCTGTGTGGTTTTCTGATATGGCTAAAATTTCTACAAGGCAGTTTATCAACATTATTCTTTAGTTATGTAATGTTGTTTCTGCATGATTTTCAGTTTTCCAATCATGTAGGCATAATCTGCAGTCTTTAAGCGAAATAAAAAAAAATAAAAAACGTACCTTTAAACGATAGATTCTCATCTGGTGTGTTGTTTCTCTGGTTGATCCTGTCGAGGCCATAACTTCCAGGTCGATGTAGATCCAGCTCCGCGTAAGGAAATCGCTTCATGACCAACTGCTCGATTCTTTCGGTATCGATTGTCTCAGGGTCGGTATTCATGATATCCGATTTGTCGGTATCGTCAGGACCAACATCACGGCGAAAGACAGAAGAATCCTCGGGCGGTATCATTACATTTTCTTCCTCTTCTACGTATTCGACACTGGGATTTTGGCGTATCTGCAGGCAAATCAAATCCAGTCCCATCGGTTCTAGAAAACAATTCTTTTCAGTGAAATGTTAAAAGTGGAGTACATGATTGGTAAACTGTTACAAAGGGCATTATTTCCACTCGTGATTAAAAGCCCATGTTGATAAAACTGCCGTGTAGAATTTTCAGCCACATATAGAGGCAGTAATACTTCAGAAAACTTGAAAAATCCATTCATGGCTTTTGAGTTGAGTTGAATGGTAAAAATGTGTTTTGCAAAAGAGTTCACCCTTTTTTTTTTTGTATTTATTTATTTATTTGTATTTATTTATTTATTATTATTTTTTTTAAAATAGAAAACCACCTTTAAGGCGGATACACACTATCGCGGAAAAATCACACTTTCGCGCTGCGCTCACCGCATTGCATGCATGAGCTCCCAATCGCCGATTATTCCAAAATAGAAAATTCCACTCTGGTAACTTGGGGCTTCTCTGATACCTCATTGGCTGCGCGTTGGAAAGGTCAGCGCACCGCGGTCAAAGTTCAACAAATTTGAACTTTGACCCAGCTCAAAACGTTTTGCGCGTCGCGATAGGCCGCGCACAAGCGGCAAACCAGTTTGTGTATAAACCAATGGAACAGTGTGATTTTTCCGCGATGTGAACTCCCCTTAAAGGAGCATGACCAGAGTTTCTGGAAAATAGTTTTCGATGTAACTTACCAATATTATCAAGTAACTCCCATACACACCTCCCATGTCCCAAAAACCCGAAAACATTCGCGATTTCCAGTAAAAAATTGAACAAAACTATCGTCGGCCTTCAGTGATAAACGTTGATACTGGAAAATTAGTTTACAAATAATCGGTGGATTGTCGACGATATCCTCGGAAATATGCGGCCTAGAAGCGCGGGAGTTTCAGTTTCGTAATCAGAAAAATATAACGGATGTTATGATATAAAAATCTCATGACCCATAAGAAAAGTCCCGGGGAGTTATGGGTAAAAAAAAGTGATCTGGTCACACTCCTTTAAGTTGTTAATTTTTCACACAAAATACCATTTTTGGATTGAAATAAAATCAAGTGGTTTTTTAGTAAGGTTTTTCTTGTCAACTCATGAACAATTGGGGGTCACTGCAAATGATGTACTCTATACCTTTAAAGGTAGAACGCATGATTGGTATCTCGAAAATCAGAAAATATTCACAGATTTGCACATAACTTACAGAATATAACAGTGTTGTAGTCGAGTCACCAATATCGAGTCCGAGTCTCGAGTCACTAGCCTCGAGTCCGAGTCTCGAGTCATTAGCCTCGAGTCCGAGTTCGAGTCACGAGTCACTTGTTCGCCAAATTAATGAAACTGAATCTGATATATCTTTTTTAATTTTTTGAAATATGTGACTCGTGAGTCACGAGTCATCATGGTCGAGTCCGAGTCATTTTCCAACGTGACTCGTGTCGAGTCCGAGTCACGAATTTTGTTTTTTTTACAAGGCAGTTTGTCAAAATTGTAAAAGTTAAATTATGCTGTTGCTCCTGTTTTTAAACGTTTTCCAATCATCTGTAACAAAGAAGTCTGATTTTGTAATCGACGTAGCCACAGCTATACAGACCGACCAATCAACCAATAAAAATATTATTTACTACATTTTATTTTGGCAAACTTTTACAAAGTACATTTCACTCTCTTCACTATCTGTTATACAAAATGTTCTCACCATATCGAGAGATTTGTAGTCGAGCTCCAGTGCGATGAGCTGCAAGTATTTGCTGTCCATGACGTCGATGTAACCGACGTGACCGAAGCCATTTCCCTCCTTGGCAAGTTGGTTACTTTGGTTCACTAGCTCGCTTATGAAATCCCCTGTGGTTTGTTTCGCCGTTGGCTGCGAACAAATGAAATTGTATGCATGCATGTATGAGATTCTGGCCTACAATAATGGTCCAGGACCATTATTCGTCGTTATTACGGACCATATGAGAATTTAATTAGACGTCTTGAGAAGAGACTAGGGTAGGGGGTAAATGATTAGGGGTTAGGGTAAGGGTTACGGTTGAATTCATTAAAAAGTGATGAGCTTGCAGCGAGTTCGTTTCGTGTAGTGGTTATAGATCGATAGACTTCTGTTATGAATGTCCCTGGTTCGATTCCCATACGGTGACAGATTTTGTGCAATACTCGTATAGTTAGAAGCTTGAAAGAGCCAGAAAAATCGGTAGTCTTTGTTCCGAGTGTTAAATGTGTTAAAGAAAAATGAGAAAATTGGGCTTATGGTACAGGACCATTATTGTAGGCCCAAAACCCACGCGTGCTTGCATGCACATCATAATTGTCATAACCGGTTAAAGTTAGATTGTCCGTGCACTGGTTCTCAGCAACTTTTTAATTTTTTTCTCTGAACGAAAGTTTAAAGCGTTAACTTTGTTTTAACGAAAAAAATCATGATACTCTGTATTTTATGCATCGGCAACCCTGTGAAAAACGCCGTTTTTATACGGCCGTTTTTGCGCCTTACCTGGACTTGCCCAAGTCTGACTTCCCGTGTTTGGTCTGTAATGTGCAGCGTACAGCGCGCCCTCTGGACTATTGGCCTGTCTAACAATATAAACAGGCCACAAGCCAGAGGACACGCTGTACGCTGCGCATAACATACCAAACACGGGAAGTCAGATTTGTACAAGTCTACGCCTTACCGTGGGTTGAATTATTGAAAGTAATTAAATCGACCAACGTTTAGTTATTGAACAATATTCAAGGTTTGCCCAAGTCTGACCTCCCGTGCGCCTTCCGGACCGGTGGCCTGTCCAATATGTTTTCTTCTGTTTCCTTGTCTGGGAAAGTCTTTCGGGACAGAAGAAAAGAGATTTGACAGGCCACCAGTCCAGAGGGCGCGCTGCATGCACCGCACCACAGACCAAACACAAGAAGGCAGACATGGGCAAGTCTATAGACAAGGCGCAAAAACAGTCGTATAAAACGGCGTTTTCACAGGGTTGCCGATGTCTGAAATACAAAGTTGTTTTACAATGTTTTTTCGTTAAAATAAAGTATGCTTTAAAAATGCGTTTAAGGGAGAAAAAAAAATCAAATTTGCTGAGAACCACGGACTGTATATCTTTAAACAGTGTAGGCATGGTCTGCCCGGCAGCAAATCAGGACCGTCCAATAGTTGGCCCAGTTTTAACTTATTGTGGAACATAACAATTTTTATTTGGAAGGTATATACTTACCCTGAGCTTAACCATGTAGCGATTGGGCAAGGGGTCCTCGCTTCGATAGAGCGGGGCCAGGCCTGAAGTCGTGGACGCTACCGCAAAAAGTACCAGGAAGCCGGTGACGTGCATGGTGCCGATCGGTTAAGTTTTACAGAACAAGTACGCCTTAAAAAGGATAATGATATCACTGGGTTATTTTGCAAGCTAGCAGTGGCTTATTGTGTGTTTAAGGATCAGAGCGCGTCCAAGTCACATTTTTGAGCCCCCGCCCATTTTCCCATGGGTGTTGAGATTTTGATACCATATCATTTGTCATATTTTTCTCATTAATTTTTTGACATTTCGCGCTCTCAATCCGTATATTTTCAAGGATATTGTAAAAAAAACAACAGATGTTTTGTAAACTAATTTATCCGGTTAGGCCTACATTTAAAAAAAAAAACAGTGCAGTGATTACACATTGGAGATGGCAGATTTCCCGTTTTCTTCCCATAGATAGTAATTTGGGGAGGTATTTTATATGATTGTTTCTGAAAAAATCTGGATAAGCTTCTTTTAATTAATACTTAAAAGGGAACTTGACACAGCAATTCAAAGCCCAAAGATATTATTAAACTCATCGAAACACGAAAAATACGGGAAAATTGGAACGTATAAATCTTGTCTGCGATATACTTCATCAGCTCATCAAAAGCAAAAACCGTACCAAACGTCCGGAGACAGTAACTTGAATCCCAGACCCTTGTCCTTCGGGTTTTATAGTCGCCACCGTCGTCCTCGTATTGGCTGTGGCAGTGGAAACGTTCTGTACCAAGATTCGTCGTGTTAATTGACTGAAAAGATCGTTAATACCGCGGTATAGTTTATAAATCGATACAGAGAAATCAATAGCAAATATGAGTAATGACTCGAGGGCCAAAGATTAATAACCGTACGATTTTTGAAAATGATAAATTACCAAACATTAACGAGAATTGATTTTAAACACAGGTTTTATTTTTTCCTACATCGATTGGTTAAACTATCATTATACGAATCTTACAGAAAAGTGACTGTGACAAGTTATTATTTTGAACAAGGCCTACCAACAAACAAACAATCAACCAATCAACCAACATAATATACGGTTAAAAAAGAAGCGCAAGTTATATCCTGACAAAAACATCGAGCAGGCTGAAAGATTCAACACGTTTTTAAAATGCGTTTGAACACATCTTGTGGCAAGACTGACTGCAGCAACCTACGTAAGAGTCGCTGAGTCAGGGTACGCCACGCTGACTGAAGTTCCTTATGCTTTATCTTCCTGATTTTTAGGGCTGTTCGTGAAACGCGCGGCTTCAGAGGTCAGCTCATCTCATCCCACGCAAGTTTAAAGGCAGTATACATCATTGGTAATCTCGAAAATCAGAAATGTTCACAGATTTACGCCTAACTTACACAATATAAACATGATGACCGTAGAAAACTTCCCCTGAAATGGTTTTGTCTGAAGTGCTATAGTCTTTGAGAAATGAGTAAAACAATTAGTTTTCGTCTCATGAGACGAAAATTCAATTCGCCCCAAAACCATTTCGCCCAAGTGCCATTTCGCCCCAAACCACTTCGCCCGAGTGCCATTTCGCCCTAAATTACTTCGTCCAAACACTACATCGCCCAAATACCACTTCGTCCCAAAACCACTTCGTGCACAGACCGTGGTTCAGGGCGAAATGGTTCAGGGCGAAGTGGTTTTGGGGCGAAATGACTGCAAACCTTTTTTGACTGTTTTCTCAAAAGTTAGACGAAGTACGGAGCTGGTTCTTGCTCAGGTTGGTTTTAATCATGCATATCTTCAATCACACGGGGATAAAACTGTAACAGTTTACCAATCATGCTGTATACTATCTTTAATCGGGTTAAAAATCCAACATAATGGGTTTTCTGGAAGCCCTTAACTGTATAAGGATTCTCCCGGAAACAGAAAATGTCACATTTGATTGCTGTGGGAAATGGGAATCACTTTGTTGAAACAGTTCTGCTTGAACGTGGAAGAAATCACTAAAGCGGAATCATCTTGAAAGCGACTCGAAAGTGCCTATAGTACTATAAGAGCACATCGTCTGTAGAGAATACTATACACAGTTATTATAAAGCATACGGTTACAACTGTATTTTTAAATGCCCAATGTATCATTTGCAAGATAAAACGTTTTGCGGATTCATAAAATAATGTAAACTAGCCTGCAAAAATGTCATGCTCACATTAGTGCTTCAGAAACCTTTAAAATCTATGCATAGTTTGTGTTGAATGAATGGTAAAAAAAGTGCTCGTGCACACATTAACAAATTCTAGTTGTTAACAGAAAGTACAATGATCGTGGACTGAGTAACTGAGTAACTGAGTACAGAAAGTATCACGATCGTAGACTGAGTATACTGAGTAACTGAGTACAGAAAGTACCACGATCGTAGACTGAGTATACTGAGTACGAGTACAGAAAGTACCATGATCGTAGACTGAGTAACTGAGTAACTGAGTACAGAAAGTACCACGATCGTAGACTGAGTAACTGAGTAACTGAGTACAGAAAGTACCACGATCGTAGACTGAGTATACTGAGTAACTGAGTACAGAAAGTACCATGATCGTAGACTGAGTATACTGAGTAACTGAGTACAGAAAGTACCACGATCGTAGACTGAGTATACTGAGTAACTGAGTACAGAAAGTACCACGATCGTAGACTGAGTAACTGAGTAACTGAGTACAGAAAGTACCACGATCGTAGACTGAGTATACTGAGTAACTGAGTACAGAAAGTACCACGATCGTAGACTGAGTATACTGAGTAACTGAGTACAGAAAGTACCATGATCGTAGACTGAGTAACTTTGTTTTAGTAAAATGTTGGGTCATTGCAAATGATGTATGTGGGCTTTTACAAAGAATAAAGATTGCACATTGTTCAATGTTAACTATATACATTAGATTTGATTAAATTGGAATTTTGATAGGAAATTTCTAAAGTTTGCATGTAATAAATGTTTATTTAAATTCCCGATTATTTCAATTAAAAACCAGCTCATCTGAAGCCGGCCGTACATGTGCGTTTCGTCCGTGATCCGATCACGTGCAGTCGCATCACAAGGTGTACGGGTTTTGCGATGCCTGGCCTTCCGATGGCAATGTGGTCACGATTTTGTGTACGTATCCGTCGCATGCTCGAAATTTTGCGTGTCTGTGCAATCGCAACAGAGTCGGAACGCAAGGTGTACGACCGGCTTAAGAATTAACCCAGACGTTATTGTTAACACATGTAGTTAAAGGCAGTATACATCATTAATTGGTAATCTCGAAAATCAGAAATGTTCACAGATTTACGCCTTACTTACATAATATAAACATGATGACCGTAGAAAACTTCACCTGAAATGGTTTGGTCTGAAGTATAGTCTTTGAGAAATTAGTAAAACAATTAGTTTTCGTCTCATGAGACGAAAATTCAATTCGCCCCAAAACCATTTCGCCCCAAACCACTTCGTCCGAGTGCCATTTCGCCCCAAATTACTTCGTCCAAACACTACATCGCCCAAATGCCACTTCGCCCCAAAACCACTTCGTGCACAGGCCGTGGTTCAGGGCGAAATGGTTCAGGGCGAAATGGTTCAGGGCGAAGTGGTTTTGGGGCGAAATGACTGCAAACCCTGTTTTGACTGTTTTCTCAAAAGTTAGACGAAGTACGGAGCTGGTTTTTGCTCAGGTTGGTTTTAATCATGCATATATTCAATCACACAGGGGGATAAAACTATTTGTAACAGTTTACCAATCATGTTCCTATACTATCTACAATTATAGCATATACTTATTAGAGGTAGCATTTCATGTCATAATATTTCCCGGTAATATTTGCATGTAACTGGTATTTTTAAATTTATAGCTGATTTTGCCAACAATGTATTGGAAAGTAACATATTTCAGACGTGAAAAAAATGACAAATTATTCTTCTTTTTTAGATCAAAGGGAACAATGATTGATATAGTTGTTTAATCTCAAATAAAAAAAGACAACGGTTTCTTTCAAATCCGACTTGTTAAAACTGTCTCTTAAAATAATGATTGAATTAAAGGAACATCATTAATTTGCACAAATGCCGTAGATCAACTGCAGTACTGTATGTAATCTAAAGGGAAGAATGTTGATAAACAAGTCTGTAGACATTTCAGATACATAGGCCTAGATGCATTAAAAAAGGGCAATGCATGGTTTTTGTGTCAAGCATTATACCGCGTCTAGACAAATTACATGTTTCTGGTTCCACGTTTTCCTCCATGTGGCTAAGCCTATTATGTTCGTCTTTAAAAAATAAACGCAACTTTCTTAAAATATTCCTGAACAGGACATTTTTATTTTAATTCCTGCTGAATTGAACAGGACAGACGTGCTAAATCGCCCTCTGTTTAATATTGGTTGTCGTTATGCGCGCGCATCCTGTTTTGCATAAAATTGGTTTGGCAACTGATGCCAAAGGTCACAAAATTCAAAGAACTTTAAAGTTGCATTGCCCGTGTTTCGGTGAAAGGATTAACAAAAATTAATTTACACAAGCGAACGAATTTAGAAAGCTTACGTGTCTCTGTAACGAAAAATATAAAAAACTTAAATTTCTGACGTCGGGAATTGGAGATACAAGCCTTTTTCTTGAAACGTGCTGTACATGTGCGCGTACGCTCATATGTACATAGTATGTGTACAATGTACACATGTACGCGCACACGTACATTTACGTCATAACCCTGTCGATTAAATGACCTGCCAGCCATTTAATCATTTCTTGTTTTTAATCGACTGGCATTAATCCTTGACGGATTTTAACGTTCTTGGTACCAAATGAAAGCTGATAACTTTTTCTATTCTAGAAAAATACATATTTAACTTTAAAAAACAAATTTGACGCCCAAATCGGCCCAAACACGGGCAGTGCAACTTTAATGTTTTGGCACGCGACCTCATTCCTAAACCAAAATTCTGTAAAAGATGATGCGTGCGCATCGCCGGGCATGTTTTTGGTTTGTTGCACATCGTCTATATAGCATGTTCAAGTCGGTAAAACAGTTCAAACGTTTTGTCCACTCCTTGACCACGAAGACCACTGTATCACGTACCCATGTTCATCGTTGGTCAGTGATGCCATACTAGTACAGCACTCCAGATACCGAGGGTCAGTGTTCGGATCGAAGGGTGTGGTGCAAAAACCAACGGGTATAGACCCTCTGCACAGGCGGCTATGACAGGCGGCAGCCACATTGTCACCGTGCGTCATGCACGAGTGGGCACTTTGTGGATCAGTAAACTGTTGTCACGTCATTTAAATATGAAAACCTGCCCCCTGTCATGGCCGCCGGTGTAAAGAATCTATTTAGGCGCCTACTAGTACTGGGTCTTCATAGAGATGTGAATCTGCGTCACTCTGAATTCGCGTGTTCATGTACGAAACGCTCTGAGTGTCACCCTGTTCACCCGTTTCTCTCTGCTGCTGGATCATTGCGGTCTCATTGCGGTGAGGCAGCGGTCTTAGGTAGCCGTCTGCTGTGACTGCACGCTGTGCAACTTGCTCGGGGTCTACTTCAATCATGTAACCGGTCGTGTTGATGCGCGGATCTACTGGCGCTGGCTGGTTCTTGGTACCATTACGCCAACGTTGGGCGACGACAAAGCATACGATGAGTGTAACGAGAAAGATGGCACTTACGACCCAGCCCAGTATTGCAATGAAAGTCGGAATGTCGGTAGTGCACGGTTTTACAACGGTAAGAATTGCATGGGGAGTCCTCTGACATGGAGGACTGGGTGTTTTAAAAATGACACAGATGTATCTTCCTTCATCATCTGGTTGAACATTACGTATGCGTAGACTCCATACAAAGCCGTCATTCGTAACACCGTACTTGTCTTCTCGCCTCGCAGTCATGCAGTCTGCAATCACGATGTCCGACAAGTCAGTAGTGTTGACACGCGCCCAATGAACGGTTGAGTTTTCATATTCGTCGTTAGGCCCGTCGCAATCACTGTAGCAGCGGCATGCGCTGATGTTGAGTGTACAGCTCAATGTTACGTTGTCACCGATCATCGCTAAAGTGTCCTCCGGTGGTTTCGAATATAACTGGAGCATACTGCAACTCCCTCCACACACCAACAGAAGCAGCGCAAAAAGCGACGGCATGAACATGATGGCACGGTTTTGCGTGGCAGACCAAAAACGAACACTTCTCTCAAATACGAACGCTTTACCGGCTCTGGGCAAAGGTAGACAACGTGGGCTTTACACTTCTCGCGACGTTTTTTAACAATTTTTATTAGTCTTGGGCCTAATCAGTGACGATTTCGGTTCACATATAGCAGCTTTGGTGTCTGATAAAGATCAGAATGAAAAGGTATTTTATACGGATTTGAAATACATAATGTACGTGCACGTATATTACACGTGTTATTCAGAATCACGTGTTTTAATTTGGGCGTGTATTTTTCGCTGTTTTCTTTCTAATTTGGCAACATCACACAGAGTAAATATGATATGCACGCCATTTCGGTGGTAAATGAGCAATCCATATTAATACGTACACTAGATTGGTTCCCGGTCCCTATAGATTGATTCGCTTATTGCGAAAATATAGGGATCGGTAAAGGGCAGCCATGACGGGCAGAATTCTGCCCGTCACGTGGTTATTATTATTTTTATTTTTTTTAGTAAGTGCGCAGATTGTGCATTGACATTTGTAACTTGGCCGTGCGTGTCGAACATATCCAATTATGTAAATAAAGTACATTGCCTAAAGCAAAGGGTTTGGTAGACTTGGTTCCAAGTCCGAGATCCTGTTTTGTTTTCCGTTTCCGATTTTTGAAATGTATGGACAGGGAACTAGTCTATTTCGGTTCAGGATCTCGAACCGAAATAGACTAGTTCCCTGTCCATACATTTCAAAAATCGGAAACGGAAAACAAAACAGGATCTCGGACTTGGAACCAAGTCTAAGGGTTTGGCCAATTTTTAAATATAAAAAACACAATGCGCACGCGCAAAGACGACCAATTACAGATCAAGATGAAGCGCCTTTACCTGTCCTTATATTCTCCTGTATGGAATATGTGGACGGGAACCAGTCTATACGTACACACGGAATGGCGATTTTAGTTTGAGATACGCCCCGCCCCACCACTGATCCCACCCCCTCTGCATGTACGCGCAGTCATTCCATTTCCTAAAGTAAAACATGCATGGATTTTGCAGGTTTTCCCAAGTATTACTGCATCTGGCTATATAAACGAGGCAGTTAGTTTATTTTGTGTTTTATGCGTGCACACTACAGCGCGTAGTACAGGTACTAGACACATTTACGCTAATTTCGCGCCAAATTTCAAAATTATTTGAACACGTTCAAATTCTATTTAGACACTGACAAACAAACATGTCTTATTACTGGGTCTTCAAAACTGCTTTGTCGGGTAAACGTACGCGCGCTTTCCCAGTCTTAAACCAACTTTTCAGAAATCTCTAAACCAATGTTATTACTTGTATTCCTCCAACGCATGGTGACAGTTTTCCCAGAATAGTTTTTACAATTTCTTGGTGAATGGGGCCTATGTGCTCAATTAACTTTCGTGACTCCAAACATGACCGACAATTTGTATTTAACAGAAAAATAAAGACCAACAAATACAAAGCTCATTTGCCCAATGTTTTTGTGTAACAGTAAATAAGGCGCCATTTCGTCTCAAACCACAAATTCCCACATTAGTCGACATAATGCAGTCTAAAAGTTCCTATTTTTAATTGAAGTCGTCAATTTCTCTTTAAAATCGAAAGAGTCACACTTCTGTGAATAATACACGTTGTACATGTATATCTCCATTTATGGTAATGTTTTTTAACTACATTGTGTACTCATTAAATTAACTGCTCGTTTATTTCTATCTATGAACTTCCCTTCCAAAAATATCGGATATCCCCTTCGATCACAATGTGTACATTAAATGAAAGGGACTTGTTTTTCTGTCCAAATTCCTGTGACTCGGGGATACTGACCAATAACTGGCTATAAACCGTATCAAATAGCCGCCATTTCGTGGGGCAGTGTCTTTGTTCCTTGAGGACATGCATGGTTGCACATATTGTGTTTCTATTGTTGAACGGTCTAAGTAACGTAAGGTGCCCCACGAAATGGCGGCTATTCGATACGGTTTATACACTAAAAACTAGTGAACTCTTTCCCTGCGCTTTGGCATCGGACTATTTTCGCTCGTACATACAAAGCGCCCGCCCGAATAGGGCGAGTGGTACCATCGATATATAATCACTGGATGAAGTATGCAATAGCAGTTGGCTATGCGAGAATTGAAGCCATGAGCCGGCCGCCATTGCATCCCACGAACAATGCTCCCCGGTCCATGCGATCGCGTGCATTTCATTTTTAGACGTCGTTGTTCATCCAGTGATTATTTATCGATGGCTGGTACAGGCTAATTTGTTTGCGCCCTCATTGGCCAAAATTGTATACGCCACGTGACCACGAGGTGACGTCTTTTTCTTGTTAACGCATGCACGTAAAAACCATTTTTCCAACAGACAATGCGGTCTCGCACACAGTAGGCCTACACTAATTTTTTTTAGTAAATTTGATTTTTTGCATTGGATATGAGCGTTAACAGACTTCATAAGTTTTTCGTCTGGCAGTATGCAACCTTTTTGACACGTGTTTTCGTCACAGAAATCTGTGAAGGCATATCAGCCCGTACCATGTACCAGCGCCCAGTATGGGCGGCTGGGATTGAGCGAACGGACGATTCTGATTACCAGCGAATGTTTGTAGAACCAATTACCATGGCAATTTGGTTTTGCTTGTTGCGCATCCTATTACGCATATTTCAACTCGCGGGAATAACAAGTGACTTCTTGCATAATGAATTTAGGGCATTATAAATTATTATTGGAATTTTAAATATTTCGTTTTTAGTTGTTGCTTTCCACTCCATCTTTTCGTGATTGTTTGCTAAACACAGCGATATGCGTAATCGTTATGAACAATGTTGCACTTGTTTTACTGGAGGTTTTAGTGTAGTAGAGCCATGAAGTCAGTTACCTTAAAAAAGGTATTTTACACGAATTTGAGATACATGTATAGGCCTAACGTCACCGTGTTATTCAGAATCGCGTGTTTTGATTTTGATGTGTATTTTTGCTGTTTCCTTCCAAATTTGGCCACACAAAGTAAACATGATAGGCAGGCCTTTTCAGTGGTACATTGTAAATGGGCAATCCATAAGGTATACGTACACACGGAACATTTATTGGCGATTTTAGTTCATGCGGTCACACGCCCCACCCCACCACTGACCCCACCCCCTCTGCTGTTTGCAGTCATTCCATTTCTTAAAGAAAAAACATGCATGGATTTTGCAGGTTTTCCGTCTGGCTGTATAAACAAGGCAGTTAGTTTATTTATGTGTAACGCTATTGTTCATGGTTTTTAAAAATGTGATAGGTGCATGTATTTAATATACGTTTCATATCAATATGTATTTTGCCCTGTTTGCACCACAAAACGTACGATTATGAAGACAAGAAGTACTGAGCCGAGAGTTGGCCCTGGTGCCCCTTTAAGATATACATGTACACTGTAATTTTAGACCTGCCAGCTAGCATATCCTAATTATACGCTCTAATTAAATTCATGAGGCTTAATTCTAGCTATATACATGTACATTAATAATACCCAGTAGACATTTTGAACAAAATTGGTCAGCATGCCCCTCCAGTTTGCCTCAATTCGGTCCTTTGAAGTTCAGACAAAATCAAGGCTGACTGGAGCGACTCTATAAAGATGAGTACAAATTAATACCTGTGAAAAGTTTAACCTTGTTTAACCCCTACACATCCTGGGTCAGCTTGTTTCAACTAAGTTGGTTTTTGGAAACAAAGTGATTGTGAAAAACAGCAATAAAATTACAAATTTGTTTGTTCCATAACAATAACAGTTATCTGTTTCTTTTTTTGACAGGTCAAATGTACATCCAGGATTTGTGCCATGCATGACTAATACGAAGAAGGGACAGAATATAATGGGGGGAGGTATGAGCAACAGTTTTATTTTTGTAGACCAATGTTTTAGCCAGAAGGGTGTCTGGGTGTTTTGTGTTTTGATACATATTAACTAAGAAGGCATTCAATATAACTCAAGTGGTGTTCAAATAGACCAAGGGGTGTTTAAAGTAGCCAAAGGGGTGTTTAAAGTAGCCCAAGGGGTGTTTAAAGTAGCCAAATGGGTGTTCAAAGTAACGCAGTGGGTGTTTAAAGTAGAGGATTGTTCAAAGTAGCCCAAGGATTGTTCAAAGTAGCCCAGGGAGGGTCTAAAGTAACTTCAGGGTGTTGTAAAGTAGCTAAAGCGGTGCTCCAAGTACCATAATTGAAGAAGAACTCAATGTGATGTGCAAATTAGCCCCAAAGGGTTTTTAAAGTAGCTCAGGGGCGTTTATAATATTCAAATACTCCGACTAAAACCATTGGTTGTACTTGTCATGTTAGGCCATACAAAGCCTAGGAAGGGGAGGGGGAGTGGGGTCAAGGGCCGCGTAGGACTTTACATGCACTGTAAATTGTTGACATTTCATGGTAGTGTAAAAACAATTTAATAAGTAATATTTCAGGGGAAGGAGGGGGGGGGGGGGTGTAAGGGGGCAGGGGGGAGGTGGTTTTTAAAAAAATAAGTACTCTAGAACTGTGAAAATGTTGACAACTTTGGACAGCTCCTTAATGGAGCGTGTTCAGATTTTTCCAGAAAATTGATTTTGTTGCAGCATAGCAATCACATAAAATACCTACCCAAGATACTATCAGTGTAAAGAAAAAAAAATTGCTATCTCCAATTTGGACGTGGAGGAAAAAAGATTGGTGTGATCACTGCACTGCTTGATGGAACAAGATAGATTACTTACATTGGTGATTTTTTTATGATACATGTACATGTATATTTTAAAATACGCGTTTTGAGAGTGCAAAATTTCAGAATGGTAATGAGAAAAATATGACAAATGATATGGTATCAAATTCTCAACACCCATGGGAAAAATGGGGGGTCACAAATGTTGTCTGATCACGCTCTTTTAAAGTTAAATTACACCAACATCAAAGACGCCTGACTGATCATTAATGTCTTATTAGTTTTGTATGTTACATCAGTCACTGGTCTTCTTTAAGAAGGTAGAACACATGATTGGTGAACTGTTAAATTGGGTGTTACTCCACTCGTGAGTAGAAGCTCATGTTGATAAAACTGCCCTGTACAAATTTCAGCCACATAGGTGCAGTAATACTTCTGAAAACTTGAAAGATCCATGCAGGATTTTTGTGTTGAGTTGAATGGTAAAAAAGTCTTTTGCAAAAGACTTTTAGAAAACCACCTTCAGTTGTTAATCTCTCACACAAAATGCCATTTTGGACTGTAATAAATACATGTGGTGATTAGTACCATTGTTATTAACACTTTTAGTAAGGTTTTTCTTGTCAACTTGTGAAAACAAATGGGGTCACTGCAAATGATGTGTTCTACATTTAAGAAGTTAACGGCATTCCAGTGGAAAGTTGCAATAATGAACATGCGTGGGATCCATAACAAGTGTTTGTGGTCGTCATTTGTTACAAAAAAACAAAAAGGGATACATAATTGTTAAGAGCCATAAGTAATATTCACTAGAAAGTTTGCTTGTGTAAAGTTTGCTGTAGTGGTGTTCATTATCGAGACTTTCCACTGTAATGTCTTTAGATAAAAGTGTTAATTGTAGAGTAAATCTTCACTTAAAGATGCATTCTGCCCCAACATCCATTTGCGTATCTTTGTCGTAAATTTACCGAAATTTTGAAGGAATAAGCTACTTTTGTGAATCCTGCTTAAATTTGAACCATCATTTTTACATCTTGAATAAATTTTGAGTTTTTTTATGGCCTAACCTGTGGTAGAATGCACCTTTATTGTTTTTATTTTGTCTTTTATTTCTCATAGTGTCTTTTATCATTCCCTTTTTATCCCGTTTTATTGTATTAGTGGCCGTTTTATTGCATTTCTATTATAATCTCGTCATTTTATTTAGTTTTTTTCTTAGCCCATTTTGTCGTACTTTAATTGTAATTTTGTCAAGTTTTACTTTTTAGCCCTTTTTATTGTATAATTTCTAACCCCTTTGGCCCTGTTTTATTGTACATGTATTTCTGTATTTGTTTTTCCATTTTGAGCCGTTTTACAGTGTTTTAACAAAGTAATTTTCCATTTTCAGCCTTTTTTAGCCCATTTAATGTAATTTTGAAATTTTGACTTTTGGCGCTCCATAATTTATCTATTGTTAATTTCGTAATTTTTAGCCATTAATTGTAATTTTGTCATTTTGGCGGTCCATCATATGCTAATTTATTGTAATTTTTAGCCTTTTTAACCGATATTTTGAAATTGTGTCTTTGGCGCTCCATACCTGTATTTCCCGATGTACATGTAGCTGAGTGTATTACACGGTGCATGTGAGACTATTATTAAAGGGCCTGAAATGCTCAATAACTTTATGCATAGTTTTTGCTGCATATGCAGGATTACTTGTGTAGAAAGACAATACTACTGTTCATTTTGATGCCCCATGAATAAAAAGTGGAATTTTTCAACTTTGAAAATTTCTTCAAATAAACTCACAGAAAGAGGGCGCTGTTTGGGGCATCTCACTTTAGGAACACACAGCAGAAAAGCAAAGAAAAAACATAAGACTTCAAACTGGAATTTTGGAAAAATGATGCAGTTTCTAGCCTTACTTTTTTATGGTTTGCAACAGGCAACATGTAAAACAAACCTAATCCAGCATGTTGGAGACAATTTTGGAAACTTTTGTGCACAGTTGAATGAGATTTTCCTGTGTTTTTCTAAAGTGACATCACCACTTTGCTCATGCATATGTAAAAATTCACATTGATTTTAACCCCCAAACAACTTCCAAGTAGGGTTTTTATGATTGTAAATTAATGGACTAGTTTCATAGCACAGATTTCATTGATAAAAACACCATTTCAGGCGCCCTTTAAGTTCGTCCTCCACATTCACCTTCTTCTCTCCGTGTCGTCTCCACTGCGTTGTTTCCTCAGCTGTTTTTATTCATGGGGTTAGCTGTTAGTACACATTATACACATCAATCATGGTCGCCGCGGGAGTTGAACCGGGGTCCTCTGATCTCGAGTCCCCCGCTCTCTCCACTAGACCCCCGCGGTGACCACATCAGGGTAAGAATTTTGGACCTGATGAATATTACTACACAGTATACAGGAGGAGCGATGAAGAGCGCCCTCTTGTGACTTGAAGGGCGCCCTCTATTTACTTTTAATAAATTAAAATGGTCAACGGGAGTTTCAATTTTTATTAGTCATGAACAACCACTGTATGTTTCCAATTTTTTAAAAAGAAATATATAAATAAAACCAGACCCAACAGAACTAAAAAAAGGAAGAAAAGATAAATAAAAAGTATCAAGAAAAAAGCAATAAAAAAAGCACAAACTAACAGGAAAAAAAGACAAGAGAAAATGACATTTTATCAATACATGTATATATTTCTTTATTTAAATTGGTAACAATTTAAAACAATGTAAACAGTACAATCTGGATAATTTCTTATTTTAAAGAAAAGAAAATGTATTAGGCAGTATTGTGTTTTACAGAGATATGCAAATAAGCAATCGGAAAATAAACTAAAAATCACTTGAAAGTTAAGTCAATGTTTCAAAGTAATTAAGTTTCAACATTTTCTTGAATGTGATACCAAAACCACACATGTAGATCATGACGTAACTAGAGAAGACAGTATGACCAGTCTAGGCAATGCATTGTATTAGGTGGTGTACAATGGCGGACGGTGGCTTCAATTTTAGACGTCGTTGCTTCATCCAGTGTAAACATTGGATGATTACAATGCATTTCGCTTCAATAGACAGCCGAAGTGTGACGTGCGTTGCCATGGCAATTGGATCTAAACTATCATGGCTGTCGGGAAAAGTACCATTGGAAAATTAAGCACTGGGACACAGTTGAGTGATTTTTAATTTAGATCCAATTGCCCAGGCAACCAACAAAAGGTGACGTATTCACCGGGGAACCGGGGACCGCATCGATCAGCATAATACGTTTATTCGCTGTGCGGGACGTACGATCGGGTTTATATTCGTGTTTTGGAATATATGGACTGGAAACCAGTCTAGCCATGCGTTTTCGTTTAAAGTAAACTGGTTTCCGGAGACCTCAGTGGTCCATGCATTCACGTTCACAGACGCCATCTTTGTAGGAAAAAAGGCTACTGCGTATTAAACGCCATAAAGTACGCGCACGCACACGCTGGAACATGTTCCAAACACGCGCGTGTGTTGTTCCAAATACGGCGCAATCGATGCGCGTCACCAAAAAATACGCTCAAAATCATGATGCACGTGGCAATTTGTACACGTGTTGTAGGAAGTGACGTCATTTGAACGTGATCAATAAGCCAGTTGCGTGATAGATTTGCATAAATCCTAGAGTCCTGCCTCTGCGCTATGGCGCTCGCATAATAAGAGAGTACTGCACCAGACTACCAGGCCGTTGGCAACGGTTGCCAAGTGGCAAGGGGGTGCACGCTAGAACATGTTAGCCGGCGCGAAAGTCTGTACGGTACCTGGAATACCTCGCACAGTACTCTATGCATTTTGAAGCTGGACCATCTGAAATTACATGTTGAAATTGCATGTTAAAACATGTACTCGCCATGAAGTTTCGTCAAAATAACGAGTTAGAACGTCTTGTTTGACTCGAAATGAACGTTAACTTTGAAAGCTGGATTGTTCCCAATCTGTGCATGATCAATTCAAGAAAAGAGTAACGATTTCGGGTTATGAGACCGGTTCAAAGTTGCCGATTGAACGTCGAACCCGAACGAAGGGAGACGTATACACTTTACAGCAAACTTGACTTGAAATAGGGGAAATAAGATGACATGCAGCTAGTAAATCTTGCCACAATATGATACAAAATTAATATCGCCGTTGATTGTTTAATATCCATTCGACGGAACTTCGTCAGAAATTGGCGAGTTTTGCTGTTTCAGATCGCCGTTCAACGCGACAGCGAGCGACTCTCGTTTTGCGTACATGACCGGCATATTCCGAAGCCCAAGTAAAATCGCGAGAAATACATCAACGTACGCGACTTAATTAAGTGGAGATATAAATACCGTACACCCTCGCCACTAATTCTTTCTAATATTACATGATATTATGCCCCCATAAAGTTTAAATTTGGTTAGGAAACGTGATTTGGTTTATAGGAAACATGAATTTTGCGTGTGTGGACCGGGAAAAATGGAAATGCGAAAATTATGCGATGCCTACTAAATATACCAAAATAAAAAGGTCGATCGTATCCCGGTTCGTGTTTGCTAGACAGATTTGTGAAACTGAGGACTGTTAGGAGATATAATTGTTTGTCTTTGTTTAAAATTTTATTCTAATCGAAGTGTGTTACGGGTGCTGTTTGTCGCCCACAAATTAGAGCCTGCCCTTTTTTCCCATCTCAATTTTTAGTGGTGAATTCCGTATTCCGCACGGATATAGACAAACTCAACAACGTATAACACAACAACCGCTCGGTCAAGTTTTTGCAGCCAAAGTATTTCTAAAATCTGTTGTAACTTGTATGTAGCTAGATAATCATTTTAATTCATAATTGAATTACTTTTGATTTTACCCAAGTTGCTGCGAGACGTCGATCATTTGCGGAAACAAACAGGCATGACCTTTTCTTTTCAAAAAATTCGGAAGGTGTATTTGAAATCGTATGCCGGTCTTGTACGCAAAACGAGAGTCGCTCGCTGTTATGTTGAACGCGCGTTTTGGAACAGTAAAACTCGCCAATTTCTGACGATGTTCCGTCAAATGGATAAACAATCAACGGCGCTATTAATTTTATCATTTTGGCAAGATTTACAATCTGCATGTCATCTTATTTCCCCTATTTCAAGTCAAGTTTGGTGTCTAGTGTATACGTCTCCCTTCGTTCGGGTTCGTGACGTTAAATCGGCAGCTTCAAACCAGTCTTATAACCCGAAATCGTTACTCTTTTTTTTGAATTTATCATGCACAGATTGGGAACGATCCAGCTTTCAAAGTTAACGTCTATTTCGAGTCAAACAAGACGTTCTAACTCGTTATTTTGACGAAATTTCATGGCGAGTACATGTTTTAACATGCAATTTCAACATGTAATTTCGGATGGTCCAGCTTCAAAATGCATAGAGTACTGTGCGAGGTATTCCAGGTACCGTACAGACTTTCGCGCCGGCTAACATGTTCTAGCGTGCACCCCCTTGCCACTTGGCAACCGTTGCCAACGGCCTGGTAGTCTGGTGCAGTACTCTCTTATTATGCGAGCGCCATAGCGCAGAGGCAGGACTCTAGGATTTATGCAAATCTATCACGCAACTGGCTGTGTGTTCGTATATGGGATATGTGGACCGGACACTAGTCTATAGTCGTCGCTTAAACCTGTTAGACTGGTTTCCGGATCACATATTCCACCTACAGACACATTTTCTACATATAACTAGATGTACAAACACGTGCGTGGAATATGAGGTTCGGAAACCAGTCTACAGACTTGGGGGCGCCATCAAAATCGACTACAAAAGCAGAGGAAATCTGCTGTTTAGTTCATTTCACTTTTCACCAAGCTAGCTCGTGAAGCTTTGTAAACAAACACACGTGCTCAAAATGGAGACTGTTTTCGTAAAATACTATATGCCGAATAACAAGGATGAAAAGCATTAACAACAAAGACACGTTTTGTGTCAAATTTTCAGATCATGTGGCCTGCTTTTTGGAGTTTTGATTGACCATGTTGACAAGAACATGAAGCTGCGCTCAGTGACACACGCACACCATACAAAGTCAAAGCTAGACAACAATTTCAATTTGAACAATTAAGTTGGCACGATCGTTTTTGCTTCCATTCGTTCGTCACATGTTAGTTCGTCAACGACGTGGCGTTCCTACTCCCAACTTTCTTCAATCCAGGATAATGTTGACGCCTGTGCAGTTTCGCAGCTGAGAGCTAGCCTAGTCATCATGCAGATAGGACTATGTATGTTGATGTTAATTTTTGTTAGACCAATGAAATTAGATTACTAGTTTCTCGTCAACCATTTATCCAATTTTGGTGAGGGATTTTTTTCATTATTCATTATTTAATCAAGTAAAAATACAACCTTTACACATACACGAATTGCCATTTAATTTAGAAACCTGAATATTAAGGCTCTAAACTCGCCCAGAAATGGTTTGGTGCCAGAATCAATCCCATTGATTTAAACCAGGTAGCTTGTGTTAGAAGGAACAAGTTGAGATGACAAAATCATGGGAAATGACATGGGTTATAAAAGCAATATATTTGAATTTAAACACAAAAGCTGCAAAACACAGATCGCAACTGCACAACTCAAATGGAAACTTTTCACTTGGGAGTAGTTTGCATCTGATTTTTTCCCTTTTTATGCAAAATAATAAAATTTTGGCATAATGAATTTTTTTGGTGCAGTGTCAAAATCACATGCGGGCGCGTCGAGAAACTAGTAATCTAATTTCATTGGCCTTAGGCCTGCCCTAGGTCAGGGGTCGTAAATAAGTTGTCAACATTTTCACGGTTCTACATGTTCTACAAAGCATTTTCAAGACTCCCCACCACAGTGTTGTAGACGAGTCACCAATACCGAGTCTGAGTCTCGAGTCATTTATAGCCTTGAGTCCGAGTCTGAGTCACGAGGCACTTTCCTCGAGTCCAAATCCGAGTCACAAGTCACTTGTTCGCCAAATTAATGAAACTGAATGTGACCCAAGTCAAGTCCGAGTCACAAAAATTGTGACTCGTGTTGGACATGAGTCACCTCCCCTCCCCCCTCACCCTGCCCCCTCACCCTCCCTCTTCCTACGCTCCGTAGACCCGTAAAAATGTTGACAACTCTGGACGGCCCTTTAATATATACTAGTTATATTACATATAGCCTACATTATGATTTTGCACTTGTTGCACCACAAAACATATGATTATGAAGATAAATGGTTGGCTAAGCTGAGAGTTGGCCCCGATGCAGTGCCCGTTCAAGATACACTTTACGAAACTATTCTTACCATGCGTACTGTCGTTACTACATATAGTCTTAAGCCAACTTAAGGGGCTTGTTTTGACTAATAATCAGTACACATTCATGACATTTGGAACAAAATTGGTCAACGTGCCCCTCCAGTTTGTCTTAATTCAGTCCTTTGAAGTTTAAAAAAATCAGGCTCGAGTGACTCAAAAATACAAGCATGAATAAATTCCTGTAGAAAGTTTAACCTTGTTTAACCCCTACATGTGTAGGTTTGAGTCGGTTTGTTTCAACTCAGTTGGTTCAAGTGGAAACAAAGTGATTGTGAAAAACAACAATAAAATTACAAATTGTTCCATAACAATATTAAACAATTATCTGTTTCTTTATTTGACAGGTCATCAAATGCACCTCCAGGATTTGTGCCGTGCATGACCAAGATGAAGAAGGGACTGACTATATGGGAGGGAGGTATGAGCAACAGTGTTTTAATTTTTTAGACCAATGTTTTAGCCAGAAGCGTGTCTCTGTGTTTTGTGTTTTTACACATATTATCTAAGAAGGCATTCAAAGTAACTCAAGTGGTGTTTAAAGTAGCCCAGAGCTAGAGGAGTGTTGAAAGTAGCTAAAGGGCTGTTTAAATTAGCCCAAGGAGTGTTTAAAGTAGCACAGGGAGTGTCGAAAAGTAGCTAAAGGGGTCTTCCAAGCACCCCAGTTGATGAAGGCATTTTTTTGGGCAATATGCAAGAAAACCCATTCATAATATCCCAATACTCAACTGGCTAAAACCATTGGTAGTACTTGTAATGTTAGAGCCGTCCAAAGTTGTCAACATTTTCACAGTTCTACAAAGTATAAAAAGGGGGAAGGGGGGGTCGGGGGCCGCGTACGACTTTACACTTTCAAAATTTGACATTTCATGGTAGTGACAAAAAATGTTAATAAGTAGTGAAAGGAGGGGGGGCGGGGTGTGTGTCTTGAAAAATAAGTGCTCTCTGGAACTGTAAAAATGTTGACAACTTTGGACGGCCCCTTGAAGGAGCGTGTTCAGATTTTACCTGTAAATGGGTTTCATTGCAACATAACAGTCATATAAAATATCTTCCCAAAATACTATCAATGGAAAGATTTAAGAAACCCCCGAAAAAATTGCAATTTCCAATTTTGATGTGGAAGCAAAAAGGTTGGTGTAATCACTGGACTGCTTTATGGAACCAGATAAATGACTTACATTGGAATTTTTTTGTATGATATCCTTGAAAATATACGGATTGGGAATGCAAAATGGTAATGAGAAAAATATGACAAATGATATGGTATCAAATTCTCAACACTTTTGGAAAAAAATGGGGGAGTCGCAAATGTGATCTGGACATGCTCTTTTAAAGTTAAATTACACCATTATCAAAAAACCCTGACTGATCATTAATGTCTTATTTATTTTGAATGTTACATCAGTCACTGGTCTTCTTTAAGAAGGTGGAACACATGATTGGTGAACTGTTAAATTGGGTGTTACTCCACTCGTGAGTACAAGCTCATGTTGATAAAACTGCCCTGTACAAATTTCAGCCACATAGGTGCAGTAATACTTCTGAAAACTTGAAAGATCCATGCAGGATTTTTGTGTTGAGTTGAATGGTAAAAAGGTCTTTTGCAAAAGACTTTTAGAAAACCACCTTCAGTTGTTAATCTCTCACACAAAATGCCATTTTGGACTGTAATAAATACATGTGGTGTTTAGTACCATTGTTATTAACACTTTTAGTAAGGTTTTTCTTGTCAACTTGTGAACAAAAATGGGGTCACTGCAAATGATGTGTTCTACATTTAAGAAGTTAACGGCATTCCAGTGGAAAGTTGCAATAATGAACATGCGTGGGATCCATAACAAGTGTTTGTGGTCGTCATTTGTTACAAAAAAACAAAAAGGGATACATAATTGTTAAGAGCCATAAGTGATATTCACTAGAAAGTTTGCTTTTGTGAAGTTTGCTGTAGTGGTGTTCATTATCGAGACTTTCCACTGTAATGTCTTTAGATAAAAGTGTTAATTGTAGAGTAAATCTTCACTTAAAGATGCATTCTGCCCCAACATCCATGGAAAGTGTACCATAAATGAACTCATAAATGGGTGTTCGACATACAAAAATATTTGCCGCAAAGATTTTGCATATCTTTGTCGTAAATTTACCGACATTTTGAAGGAATAAGCTACTTTTGTGAATCCTGCTCAAATGTGAACCATCATTTTTACATCTTGAATCAATTTTGAGGTTTTTTTATGGCCTAACCTGTGGTAGAATGCACTTTTTTTTTATTTTGTCATTTTGAACCTTTTAATCCCATTTTTTTCTCATAGTGTCTTTTATTATTCCCTTTTATCTCGTTTTATTGTATTTTTGGCCCCGTTTTATTGCATTTCTATCGTAATTTTGTAATTTATTTAGTTTTTTCCTAGCCTATTCTACCGTACTTAATTGTAATTTTGTCAAGTTTTACTTTTTAGCACGTTTTATTGTATAATTTCTAACCCCTTTGGCCCTGTTTTATTGTATTTCTGTAATTTGTTGCCAGTTTGAGCCATTTTACAGAGTTTTAACATAGTAATTTGCCCATTTAATGTAATTTTGTAATTTTGACTTTTGGCGCTCCATAACGTATCTATTGTTAATTTCGTCATTTTAGCCATTAATTGTAATTTTGTCATTTTGGCGCTCCATCATATGCTAATCTATTGTAATTTTTCATTTTTAGCCTTTTTAACCGATATTTTGAAATTTTGTCTCTTTGGCGCTCCATACCTTATTTCCCCGATGTACATGTAGTTGAGTGTATTACACGGTGCATGTGAGACCATTAAGTTCGTCCACCACATGCACAATAAAAAAATGTATGGTGCACAAAAAAACAAAAAAAAGAGTTTTGCACCACAAAATGTGTCCTCCCCGTGTCGTCTCCTCCCTGTGTCGTCTCCTCCCTGTGTCGTCTCCTCCCTGTGTCGTCTCCTCTGCGTTGTTTCCTCAGCTGTCTTTATTCATGGGGTTAGTGGTTAGTACACATTATACATATCAATCAAGGGGTTAGTATATCAATCATGGGGTTAGTATATCAATCATGGGTTAGTATATCAATCATGGGTTAGTATATCAATCATGGGGTTAGTACATGCTCGCCGCGGGATTTGAACCGGGGTCCTCTGATCTCGAGTCCTCTGTCCTCTCCACTAGACCACCGCGGTGACCACACCAGGATAAGAATTTTGGACCTGATGAATATTAGAACCAGTATTCAGTACACTGTATACAGTACACTGTATACAAGAGGAGCGATGAAGAGCGCCCTCTCGTGACTTGAAGGGCGCCCTCTATTTACTTTTAATGATACACTTAAGCAAATTAAAATGGTCAACGGGAGTTTCAATTTTAATTGGTCATGGACAACCACTGGATGTTTAAGAAAATATATAAATAAAATATATAAATAAAACCGGACCCAACAGAACTAAAAAAAGGAAGTAAGGATAAATAAAAACGTACCAAGAAAAAAGCAATAAAAAAGCACAAACTAACAGGAAAAAAAGACAAGAGAAAATGACATTTTATCAATATATATTTCTTTATTTAAACTGGTGACAATTTAAAACAATGTAAACAGTACATCTGGATAATTTATTATTTTAAAGAAAGGGGAATGTATTAGGCAGTATTGTGTTTTACAGAGATATGCAAATACAACAATGTATTTAAACTAAATAAACTAAAAACCGCTCCACAAATGAAGGCTTGAAAACATAAGAAATTGCATTTCCGTGTAAACTAATAAAGTCTGTTAACAATACACTGCTAATAAAAATATTTTGCTGTTACATTCATGGCACTGAAATTCCTTCCATAATAGTGAGTTACAATATCACTCAATTTGTACAAAAATAATAATAGGGTTTTCATTTAAAGTTACAGTACTTTTTTTTAAAGCAAAAGTTACAGATTGTTCCAAGTTACATTTACTGTAAGAATTTACAAATCGGCCATACTGTCGTTCCATTTATAATAAATGACTTGTCAGTCACGAGTAAGTGCAGATCTGATAGAAAAGCCAAACTTTGGTAGGAAAAACTTAGTGATTTTTCAACTACTGCCATTATAGTTTTGTACGCGAGGTCTTAGGTGATGGCGGACTTACATATTCTTCCCAAATAAGCATAATGTTGCTATCTTTTTAAGTGGATTCTATATACATATACCCAGCACGATATGTGGCAAAGGGACGCCCCTATACCTCAACTTTTGTTAACGCACCAACGCCCCCTAAAACTGACTAAAAGGAATTCCTTTGAATTGAGACACAACGGGGAAACAGTGGAAGGGCGTACCCTTTGCCATCGTGCTGCATATACGATTCTAGGTACATGTACAGCATAAAAAAATGGAGTTGCATTGCAGGTTGCATTGCAGGTTGCATTGCAGGTTGCATTGCAGGTTGCATTGCAGGTTGCATTGCAGGTTGCATTGCAGGTTGCATTGCAGGTTGCATTGCAGGTTGCATTGCAGGTTGCATTGCAGGTTGCATTGCAGGTTGCATTGCAGGTTGCATTGCAGGTTGCATTGCAGGTTGCATTGCAGGTTGCATTGCAGGTTGCATTGCAGGTTGCATTGCAGGTTGCATTGCAGCGGTTCAGTTCAGTTCTACTCTTTGCGACATCACCATAGGCTACTGTCGCTTCGTCCGTTTCGCAGCTAGAGATAACAAGAACACTCATAAGCGTGAAACAGGCGGTCTCTCCTCTAGAATATATCTCAGATTCAACCTAGGACCCGAAAGCCGCTTCTAGGGATTTAGAAACTTACTCCAGAAGAACACTTCCAAAATTTCTCGCGGCCCGTATAGGGCCAAATCTAATCAACGTAACAGCGATGGTTAGCATGCAGTTGGACTTTTTGCAACACATACGGCATGCGTAATGTAGTTCCGACCTGTCAATCAAGCCGAACCCGACGACCAATCACAACCGAGCTAGCAGACAGCGCCCACATAGGTCAATTTTTTTGCGATGGCTTGTATCTAAGGGGCGGGGTTAACTGGGCAATCTCGGAACTATGCATTATGCAGAGTTCTTCCTGCACTTTTGCGGCCTAGACTGGTTCGCGGACCCCATATTCTACAGAACACGAATATTCATATTATGTGGTCCGCGAACCAGTCTATTCTGCTGCCTGGCGACGCTGTTCGAGTAGGCACCCCTGCATGTTACACAAGTACAATAAGTAGGCTATATATGTTACCAAGTCGCCTTCTCATATAATCTACTAAAATGACTTGGCAAATGCAAGTAGGTGGAATTGGGGCAGATTAATCATTTCCCTCCTGAATGTTGAGACCATGTGGCTGGATTGTGCGCAGTCGTTTAATCCAAAGTTTCTCTCTGCTGAGGCGAACAGAGTCTGGATGGTGGCCAAGGGCCTCAATACCCTGTATGGACATGGAGTGATTGGTACAGTTGAAGTGTTCACCAACGGGGGTGAAAGTTCTGCTGGTGTTGACTGTGGATCTGTGGCCGTAGAAACGTTTATGTGGTTTTTGCCTCGCCCACATACTGAATACCACAGACTCTGCAGGAGATAAAGTACATGTTTATAATATTAGTAGACGTGCGAGTGATGTGACTATTTGTCTTAAAGACAGCTCCAGTGGAATGGCTTCTGAAAGAGTCAGTTTCGATGATGTGCTCCCGACATGTTATGCACCTATATAGTTACATTTAAAGGTACATGGGGAATGGGAGGGTTAATGGAATTATCAGGTGGGACTGCGGCTCTGACTAGATCTGTCTCGCAGATTGGGAGGGTGTTTGTAAACTACCAATGGCACTTTCGGAACGGACCGCTGAAGACGATCTGAGGTATGAAGTATATGGATATTAGAACTGGCAATCTGGCGGATGGGGGTAAAGGAAGGATGATAAGTGACAACGAGTGGAATTCTTTTAAGGCTATGATGAGCTTTATACTTGGGGTTTAGGTTTCTCAGCAAGCGCAAGGTCCCTGGCCTGAAAAGGGACTTGGCTTTCTGAATCGAACTGTGTTAGTACCGCACGTGAGCTATGTCCTCGTGAAACAAGGTGTTTCACGAATAGATGCGCCGAAGGCGTAGAGCTTGGCTAATTATGCAATACCGGTTTTGCAATGTCTGGGATGGCAGCTGTAGAGTGCAAGTACTGGTGTTTTTCTGTGGGTTTAACAAATAGATCTGTGGTTAGACCATTGTTTTCCTTGCGTACAATGACATCAAGGAAATGAGTTTCAGTGGTGGAATACTTGATTGTCCTGTGGAAAGAGTTGATGTAGTCAATGAAAGTACTGAGGCTGTCTTCATCACTTGTAATTGTCCAGACAAAGAAAATGTCGTCAATGTACCGCCACCAAATCCAAGAGCGGCACACTGCAAAAAATGGGGTGTTAAAATCTACACCACTGGTGTAAAATTTGATTCTTCGTTGGTATCCATTTTGGGCAAGGATTTGGATGTTAAAAAACACCGATTTGGGAATCAATATTTTTTAACACCAAGAAGAGTGTTTAACACCCCCATCCGGTGTCAACGTATTCTTCTTGGTGTTTATTTTGGGCAAGAATTTTGGTGTTAATTGACACCCGAATGTGGAATTACATTGTAACCACCTACAGTTGATTTCTTCTTACAGAATTAGAAGCCGACACCAATTGGTGTAAAATGCATGGGAGAACCACTTTAAAATAAAACACGCACTGCAAAACCTCTGGTGTTAAATTTAACACCCATGGTGTAAATTAACACCAGCATTTGGTGTTAAAATATTTTAACACTGATCTGTTCGTGGTGGAACAGTACTGAAATTGGCGAAATACCATTATTTTCATCATGTTGGTTTCTAAATTTTTTTATTCGTCCGAATAAAACACGCACTGGTTTGGTCTAAGTCCAGTCATACTAACGGCCACAAATCGTTACCAGTCCAGGTCAAGCAATCTTCAAGACCACAGACACGGATCCAATCGTGTTTCAAAATTCTCCAACGCCATTCCCAGAGACGTACTGGCCACTCAAATGAGCAGCGTTTACATCAACAGGAATCAGCGAAGGATTTACCACTGGTTTCTAAAATGTTTTATTCGTCCGAATAAAACACGCACTGGTCCGAGTCCAGTTATACCAAGCACAATCGTTACCAGTCCAGGTCAAGCAATCCTCAAGACCACAGACACGGATGCAATCGTGTTACAAAATTATACGACGCCATTCCCAGAGACGTACGTACTGGCCACTCAAGTGAGCAACGCTTATACATCAACGGGAATCAGCGAATCAACGTGGTGGTTACGGGTTTGTATGCTCAAACGCGGTAAAATGATCAAAAACGCCTGTAGCCAATCAAATATAGCTGGATTTCCGCGCATGCTCTCTTAGCATTATTTGTTAATACCAAAACATTTTTTTGGCAGTGAACACGTGACCGACATCCCATAATTTTCTCGAGATCAACTAATGGATTAGAATACTAAGCGCCATGCATTGTGATCAGCGGCGTAGCTACGGGGGAAGGGGGGGGGGGGGGGGGGGGGGGTGGGTGGGGGCATGGGGGGGTGGGGGGGGGTGGGAGGGAGGGGCGCCCCACCAAGAAAAGTCGATCTTGAAATTGGGATTACCATGGCAGTGCCCGTTACTGTTGCTGCAATCGCCGACATCACGACAATGCCCAACAAAATGATGTGCATTCTTCAGGCGTTTCTAACACAACTCTTTAGCTACGCTGCAATTCTATCACTCCTTTGTCTAACGGTAGATCGCTTGCAGCTTTGCTGTTGCAGCTTTGCTGGCAGTACAGCTTTGCATAGCAGCTGAGCAGGAAGTGAAATTTAAGCACTTTCTTTGCTATTTCTTTCAAAAAGATGACCGAGTATTGATAAACTACCGGGAAGTTCTCACCTCGATCAGCGGCCTTTGTCTACTCACTATGTTGGTAACATACACCAAACTGTTTCTGATAACCCGACAGCAGGCAAAACGTATAGCGGATGCCAATCAGCACAACGACCCAGCTGGACGCGAGCATAGACCCAACACGAGAAGACTCGACACGAGAAGACTCAACACGGTACTCATCATTGTACTCATGAGTTTTGTTTCAATCCTTGTCCCCCTTTTGTACCTACTCGTCGTGAGGCCCCGCACAAAATCCGACTCTGTCTTCGTAGTGATGTTTATGCTACCCGTTTTGACAAAGAGCCTGCTTTAACATGAACTTCTACTTTTGGAGGATCAGGAATAAGGAATTTCGTGAAGTTGCCAAGCGTCTCGTGGTTTTCTACTATAGGCTAAATGGATTCCAGATAGACTGTAGGTTCGAAAATATTGTTGTTGCTGTTTAATACTTGACGGGAAAACACATACTAGTAGACCCTATCCGAAAAATGTCTTGAAGCTTCATTCAGCGAGTGCATCTCCTTCTCACGGAATCTGCTTGATGGATGGTTGTGACCAAAGATGATGTGGAACAGTGACCGTATAGGCGCAAGATAGAGCACCCATGCGAAATCGGTTCAATAAAGTGAAGTACGAAAATGCGTCGAATCACTCGAGTAAGAAAACTAGACGCGTCTCGTGTATATTTGACATGCCTGCGGTAACTTTCGTCATAACACAAATTACAACATAACACGAGAAGCATGTCAAACAGACACGAGACGCGTCTATAGTTTGCTTACTCAAATGGCACCTTTTCGTGGTATATAGGGCGTACTATATGGCATGAGTGTCACTGGTGTACATATTGCCTTGCGTGGATTTCACGGCATTTATTTAAAATGGAATTTGATTGTAGATTGTCAGCTATACACACACCTCGTGGCTGCGTTCGAGCTGGTCCGTCTCGCTTTTTTTCGTCCAAGATTTCTTTGCGCTTAATTCTGCTTCTGTACACTTTAGACCTATCGACCGTCTCTAAAGGTAGATTACGGTTGATAAGGGTTGATAACGGTGAATCTTGTGTAATATCACACACAATTAATTCCTCATTTTCGTTTGAAATATGGGTATAAACAGCGAAAAATGTTCTGAAATAGAATAAACGCTTGACAAAACTGCTTATTATCTGTCTTAATTTATTCCTGGTAATAAAATATTCCATTTCAATTTTCTCGAACAAATACAACTTGAAAAAAATAAATGTTTAAAGGCAGAGGCTCGTTAACAATGCGCGCGCGCGCCCATTTCGTGCCACGAAATACGCAGCTCAATGCCTTTGCTATGGAGCTGCATATTTCGTGGCACGGATTTGGCGCGCGCGCATTGCTGACGAGCCCGTGCCTTTCAAACTAAGATGCTTTAAAACAAAACAAAACTGATGGATTTTAAAAAGTGTTGTACGTGTAATTTGTTAAAATAGAAAATGAGCTCAGAAGTAAGTCACTGGGCCTGTAAAAACTACAATTAAAGGCACAGGCTCGTCAGCAATGCGCGCGCGCCAAATTTGTGCTACGAAATACGCCGCTCCACAGCAAAGGCATGTAGCTGCGTATTTCGTGGCAAGAATTTGGCGAGCGCGCATTGCTGAAGATCTGTGCCTTTAATCAAAACTTTCATGAGATTTACTTCTCATTCAAGACAAGACAAATCTGAAAAAAAAATGAAGCCAGTAACGGCATGGGGTCCGGGGCCCGCCAAGTTGCACTGACATCTTGACGAATTAATGTCCCAGTTGGTACATTTTATGGCTTTGAGAATGGAATTTTGTACTGAATGCTGGCTTGCACATGGCGTGCGCTAGCAAGTGGCAAGTGCATGTACCGTACTGTAGAAAAAGACGGAAAATAAAATCAACGCTTACGCATGAGGGGGAAAGCGGAAATATGTTTGGAGAAAAAAAAGCTGAAATTTAATTTTGGCACATTAAAAAAAAGAAGTCGAAATCAGCAAAAAATCTGTACACCACTGCAAGAATTACTATAAAGAATATTAATGCAAATTAGGATTCAAAATGACATTTGAACGAAACATGTACATGTTTTGTGTATTATTATCAAAACAGTACTTTAATAGAAGCCTATAACAAAGAACAGCTTCAAATTTGTGTTGCTGTAAACAGACTACTAAAGTGTGATGTCAGCTGCAAGACCTAAACAACTATCCATAACTAATGACTCCGACTAGAGTCCCGATTTTCACTGACTTGACTTGAGACTCGAACCTCAAATGACTTAACTCAACTTGAGACTCGAACCTCAAATGACTTGACACTATGAGCAACTAACAATGGAAATTGGGCACAAACCATTAATATTAACAATGGTGTGTGCCCAATTTCCATTGTTAGTTGTTCGTAGTGTGACTCGAACTTGTACATTTTTTTTCGACTCGAGTCTGACAAAAAATAAAATTAAAAAGCACCAAGACTTATTACATGGAGCATTCTTTACTGTTGTGATTATATGACTTGAAGCGACTTGACATGACTTGGGACTCGAAGGCAGCTTGACTTGACTTGAGACTCGAGCAGAGAGAGACTCGTTACAACCCTGAAACAATCGCAGGTAATTTGAAACGTCCATTGCTCACATGAAGGGAAACAGATCACTAGTTTTAGTGTATATCCTACTGATACCTTGAAAACACACAAAGGGTGACGTTTTCAAATACTTGTACATAAATATTTCAAGTTACAAAGATGCTGGCAATGCTCCAGAAAATCTTTCAGTAATGTTTACTTGCCAACTCATTGAGGTAAACGAGTCCTTCCACAGTAAAGGGGGCATTTTGGCAACACAGACCGTATTTTCCAGAAAATACCTTTGTCTGGTCTCAAAATAAAAGAAATAAGTTTCAGTTGTTCTGAAGAGTTAACTTAGGCCCAAAAAGGGTTACAAATAGTGTGACAACAGCCTTTCTAAAAACCCCGTGTACAAATTGTCAATATACGTTCGTAACCAGGACGGCCTAAAATGTAACAAGTGTCCGTCCCAGTTACGAGCGTGTATTGGAAATTTGTATACAGGGTTTTTAGAAGGGCATGTTGTCACACTGTTTGTAACCCTTTTTGGGCCCAAGTTATCTCTTCAGAACAACTTAAACTTATTTCTTTTATTTTGAGACCAGACAAAGGTATTTCCTCGGAAAATATGGTCCGTGTTGCCAAATTGCCCCCTTTACTGTGGAAAAACCCATATGATATTATTGGCCTTTAAAAGAGCGCGACCAGTTTTAAAAAATGGATTTCGTACTAACCTAATCATATCAAAATACCTCCCAAAAGTACTATCCAAGGAAAGAAAAGATGAAATTTGGATGTGGAAGCAAAAAGGATATCCACAGCTTTATGTAACCAGATAAATTAGTTTACTAAACTTTGGTGGTTTTTGATGATATCCCTGGAAATATACGGATTGAGAGCGCGAAATTTTGCAATGGTGATGAGAAAAATATGACACGTGATATGGTATCAAAATCGCAACACCCATGAGAAAAATGGGGTTTCAAAAATGTGATCGGGTCACGCTCCTTTAAGTCTACACAGATCTTGGATCTATCTACTTGCAATTACATACTTTTGTACATATATATAGGCCCTTTCACACTATCCTGCCATATGTACAATGCCGAGATTAGAGATAGCTTGAAAAGCCCTTCTGTTTATGCAGATTGTAACAGGCCTTGACATTAACTGAGGCTACTGAGGCCAATGGCCTCATGCCTTGTTAAGTTGGCCTCGATATCCTTTCAATATACACTTTAAGACCAACTTGGCCAGCATGCCCTATCCTCTAAAATTTAATGAGGCTTGTATACACTTAAGCAGGCCGTACACCTTGCGTTCCGACTCTGTTGTAATTGCACACACACGCCAAATTTCAAGCATGTTCGAAATTCTGCGATTGCATTGCGACGGACACGTACACAAAAATCGTGTCCACATCGCCATAGAAACGCAACACAAAACCCGTACACCTTGTGATGCAACTGCACAACATGCGATATCATGATCGAATCACGGACGAAATGCAAGGTGTATGGCCGGCTTAATAGACAGCCGAAGTGTGACGTGGGTTGCCATGGTAACTGGCTCTAAACATCATGGCCGTCGGAAAGAGTACCATTGCAAAAGCACAGGGACACAGTGACTTTTAGTGTAGAGCCATTGCCTAGGCAAATAACAAAACATGACGTATTCACTTCGGCAGTCTATAACCAGTACACATGTCATTTGAAACAAAAGGCATGTTTCTATTGAGACCCATTTACCAAATAATGCAAGAAAATACAGAAAATGTGCTCAGAAGAAACGGGTCTTATCCGCTATTTTCTGGTGAATGACGGGGAGAATTCCTTTTCAAGGAAAGAAAATGCCATGGAAAGAAAATGCCGGAAAATTTATCCAGTATTGGCGCCAATAAAAACACGCACCGTTCTGGCCAAGTGCGCATACAGGGAAGAAAATGTAAACATGTGACTGCACAATGACCGATCCAATGCACGCGCTTGACCTCTGAATGTGACCTTTATCCGGCAAACTCACGAAGCGTGACAAAGGCCAGCAGGCTCGGCTATTTTCCGGATAGAGTGGCTCAGTAGAAACTTCGCGTTATTCGCTATTTATCGGTAAATGGGGTTTACCGGAAAAATTCCGGATCTTCAATAGAAACACGCTAATAGTTGACCATAGTGTCCCTCCAGTTGGCCTTAGTGCTTTTTGAAATTCTGATAAGAGTGACCTGCCCTTTATATTCATAAGGTCGCGGCCTGAACTGCGTGGCAATCTGTAAACTTCAGAGACTGCCTGATTGGAATTTGTATTCATAGGTGATGTAGAGTCTCCTTCCTAGTAGAAATAGCATGACGAGGGTAATTATCACCATGAGAACCAGCGCATACATCCCCCCAGAATTATCCGGTGGTTGGTTCAGGCGAGGTGTTGTTCCAGGTTGTGTCGCGGTCTGGTTTGTTTGTGGTGGTGATGTCGCTGGAGCTGTCCGCCGTCTAAGATTGGACGCATCCTCGGTGACGTTCGGAGGTTGTGCGGCGCCCTCTTGTGGCTGCTGGGTGCCATGCGACTGGTTGGTGGGAGGCGGGGACTGGCTGGGATTCTGAGAGGTCTGATTGGTGGATTGGTCACCACTAGTCGGGTTAGCTGCGTTCTGATTGGCTGGGGGATTAGTAGGGGGAAACATGAAGTTGGGTGGGTAACCGGGGAACATGCCCGGTTGGAACTGCATGCCCATGGCTGCTGGGTTGAACTGGGCGTACGGGTTAGGGGGCAGTGCTGGGGCGGTAGTGCTTGTAGGTTGGGTGCTGGGTTGCATTGGGATCGATGGGGGATTGTTGGCGGCTTGTTCGTTGGGTTTCTTCTCATCTTCCTTCTGCAGTAACAAGTATTAAAAATTAAGAGAAAAATAAATGTCATATCATTGTGACAACAGAAATAAAACACTGTACAAACGACTTAAGAATCAATAGTACACAAATGATGTGTACGAGTTAAATGGTACAAATGTTCTTGAGTTGAAAGATGGAATGTTCTATTCAATGAGGCAAAGCCTGCGACCAACATAATAGTGACCTACTTAAAACGTAATTAGTGTAAACCTTTCCACTATGACTGGTGCAGGGGTCGAAATTAGCACTAGTCCTATGGTCCGAGACCAGTAAAAAATCAGAAGGACCAGTAGATCTGTCAAAGACGCTGGTCCAATGGACCAGTGAAAACATTTTCTGACTCATGGAAACATTCCCTGATACCTAATCAACAGTAAACTTTTCTTACTCAATGCGAACAATTCCTGGTTACCACAAACAATTACTGATCGCTTTAGACTTTTTCAGATAACTACATTTCTTTTTTCGTTCTCTCCAGACATGCCCCAGTGTTGGATCAAAAAGCAATCCCATCCATCCTGCACTCAATGACCTTAAACTAGAAAGTGTTTCAGTATATCTCGGTGCCATTTTGAAAAGCACCAGTGGACCACCAAATTTTCAGCAGGACCAGTAGAGTTCTCTAATCTACTGGTCCTTCTGTCCAGCATGAAATTCAGGTTAATTTCGACCCCTGTGGTGCCCAAAATTCTTCACCTTTAAATGGAGGTGCAGTTTAGAATATCTACTTACTATGCTGTTGTTGCTATGTGGTGCACACCAATGCCTAGTAACATGCAGTTTAGTTGCTTTATGCCATTCCCTCCTACTGTAGACATCGTATTAATTCTGTACTTCACACCTGTCAGGTGCACCCACTTGCATTACATAGCAACAAAAATATGGTCTGTTCATCTGCATACTTTAGGCCTGTCCGCATTAGACTTTTTTTAGGAAAAACTTACCGAGACGATGGGTACTTTTCCCATTTTTAATGTAGTGCAAACAGCCTAGGAAGTTTTCCTCTCAGTAACTTTTCCCGAGTCCAGCGGTTACTTTTCCTAGGAAAATTGACCAGGTAACTTTTCCCGAGACGATAAGTCCAATGCGGACACATCGAGTCGGTAAAAGCGCTCTGGAAGCGTACGCTCGGGCTGTGACGGTCAACCCGCTAAGGGACACTGCGCATGCTCTCCCACGGTCTTGGTAAATGTTCCCAAGTCAAAAAAGTCAAAATGTGGACAGCAGTAAAATGTAGCCATTTTTCATTTTACCATTGTCTCGGTAAAACCTGCCACAAAAACAAGTCCAATGTGTGTACGGCTTAAAGGCCCAGTGTATCATTTGCAATGACCCCAAAAAGTAATCGACGAGTTTACACGGGAAAAGTTATGAAAGTGAAGATTGAATTAATAGCAACTACCCAATGAAAGGTTTCCGCTCAAAATGATATAATTTTACCAGAAAATAATCCGTAAAGATGAAATTATTTAGATCGTTTGCAAACGATTTACTTATTTTTGGTTCGCATCTACGCGGTCCAAAATGCATGGGCGCTGTGTACTCCGCGTGCGTGTTCCAACGCGATCAATTTTATAGATCGCACGCACACGCAGTATATGATGTGCGCCACAGAGTGCATGACGCAAGCCACATAGTACCTGATAAACTGGGAACGAATATTTGAAACACCCCGCCAAGACCAGGAAAACGCATATGGATTTTCATGTTTTTCTTAAACGTGGTACATTTGACAAAGCTGAAATTTCTTCGGATGAGTTTGTTGATGTCTTTCTTTTGATTTATAATGGTTTCTTTCGCAGAATCGCTCAAAAACAGGGCCTTTAAAGGTCATGTGAAAAAAGTATGTCAATACAACAGACGTTATTCCTGTGAAAAACGGGTCTGATACAACACAGGCTAAGTCATGTTTTCCTGACCATAACCAGAACCCTAGCGTTGATGTTTTATGAATTTGACAAATGATAAGTGATGAACCTGACCAAAGCTTAAGCTAGTGATTATGTCAGAAACATATTTCTGGTCATAACTGCAAAACGCAGCCCAGGCTTTGCGACCGACTTATTTTTACCGTGCAAACTCATAAATACTATTGAGAGTTCTGACCTTAAAGCTGATTTGTGACGCAAGTTTAGCCGCCTCCCTCTGCGTCTCCTTGGATTTCTCAGATGAAGTCTCTTTGGGTAGAATAGATTTGTTGGGTTTCTTGCAGGAGGGGCAAGTCCACTCTTGGGATCTGAAGGAGTTAAAGAATGTTTTTGTAAATGATTTAGAAAATTAGAAATAGAGAAGAACCGGGACGGCCTACAAAGTATAACAAGTGTCCGTCCCGGTTACGAGCGTATATTGACAATTTGTACACAGGGTTTTTAGAAAGGCATGTTGTCACACTATTTGTAATTTGGCACAGTTATCTCTTCAGAACAACTGAAACTTATTTCTTTTATTTTGAGACCAGACAAAGGTATTTCCTCAAAAATATGGTCTGTGTTGCCAAAATACCCCTTTTACTGTGGAAAGACCCAGCTACATTATGTGTAATAAAAGGGAGGGATATAAATCTTACTTTTTGGCTAACAATTTGCGTTCCTCTGGAGTGTAATCCAACGATCCTATAGCACCCTCACCCTTTGTCGGCATAAAACCGATGATGGCAAGCATGACAGTACGAACTGGAAATACAAAAAAACAAAGGCAAAGATCATTTGGAGTCTATATATCATCCTCCAAAATCTTTCCCCAGGCAAATTTCTCGCAGATCAATCTAATACGTTACTGGGGACTCCTTCCTTGTACACCTATTAGTCACTGGGGGCTTGCAGTATATTTTTATAATGTTGGTGCTCAACCCAGGTCGACTACTGCATTTTGTTGTCACTTCAAATTTTGAACAAGTTGTGGGATTGTGTATGCCAAGGGATATAAACTCCTCAAAAACAGTTCGGAAAGTCAAGTTTGACTGACGATTTCTCTCTTGTTACTAAATAATTTCCCTTGAATTTAGTATCATTGAAAAGCCCGGTTATTCCTCTTTACAGTGATGTGTCATTTGTTATGATTAAGCAATTGGGGGATGTGCAGTATAGCGGAATACAGGGGTGGGTGGAAAGTGAAATGTCACAAAATTCACTGCTATTGTCATGCAGTGCATTCCCTTTTTGCTTGGAGGATGGGAATGTGTCAATGCACGTTTTTTCCATTGCAATGCGCCTGTACATTATTGTATGTGATGTGCGTGTCGAATGTATGACGCGAGCGCGACCAGTGAACGCGATCGGCCCCTGACACAAAAACGTTTTTACTCAGTACAACTCACAAGCGACATGGCGGGTTTTGTACACTGGTGTGCCGGTATGACTCATTTCTCCATACCTTCACCGTTGAAAGTATGCCACAATGCCACTTGCACTGTGTTATTGAACCAATTTCAGGTCTTTTTGAGCACTAACTGATTTTAATCAGTTAAAAGCAGAGGCTCGTCAATGCGCGCGTGAGGCCAAAATCGTGCCGCGAAATATGCAACTTCATGCCTTTGCTATTGAGCTGCGTATTTCGTGGCACGAATTTGGCCTCACTCACGCATTGACGAGCCCCTGCCTTTAAATAAACTAAAATTACAAGGGAAGAAAAACTAAGTCTTACTGCTCCATGATGGCTGCCAGGTTTCAGGATGATGACCAGATATGGAGAGACAGATCTTGGTTCCAACCTCAAACCTTCCAGTTGGCTACAAAATTAAAAAGCAATGAGCATATTTGTTAAAACGATATTGACTCCAGTCCAGAGAGTTGTTTATTTACATGTAGTCAAACTTGTGTATAGTGGCCATCCAAAGGACCGACAGAAAGTGGCCAGAATAAAAAGGTGGCCTCTATATTAAGGTTATATGTCTACTGAAGACCACGCACACATGCGTTGGTCTGTGTTGTTTTTAGGAGTAAAAAAAGACCACGTCACAAAGAACTACGTAAGTGCATGTTGCGCCTTTTTAAAATGTTGACGCACAGCGAAACGCCAATGATAATGAGATGCCTTAATTTTAACTCCCGAAATGATAGTCTGCACGTGTGCAGTGGTCTGCGTAAGGCCAATTGATGAAAAGGGCTAAAAGTGAAGTGTATAAAGAGTCAGGCCCCTATCCGGTTTTAACAGATTGTTTAAGACCGGACAAACCCACTTTTAATTCCATTCATAATGCAGATGTGTTGTGTACGCGCACGCAGACGACCCGGTAGACGTCACATGCACAATGCAAATTTTGCTATCGGAAGCGTGCAGTTTCTGCGTGCGTGTGCGAGTTCCATACGCTTACTAGGGCGCAGGCAGAAACGCGAGCCAGCTAGTTTTAAACGCTGGTTAGTATCATTCGTTTAAAACCGGCCACGTGATGTGTTCTCAGCCAATGAGTATGCGTAAACTGTCTAAGGTATTTATAAATAACTGTTAAGCTCCTCATAACATTTCTGACAGTAGCTTCGTTCAATGATGTCATTTACTGTATGTGGCTGAATCTTTCATTTAGCCCTAGTGTTCGTAATAATAATAGTAGCAGGTTTTTATATAGCGCCATTCCATACAGATTCATAGCGCTGTTGCCATTATTACTGCTGCCATCAGGAAATCACCAGAACCATTTCGCTTCAACTAGGCCGGCAGCCTGGCCAAGGCACACAGCCTTATCAGCAGTTAGATTGTGGCATTCTCCCTAACAGCTCCCCAAATATAGCTTGGGTTGACGAGGCAATTGAGATCAAGTGTCTTGCCCACAGACAAGTCTAGTTTTGAAATTGTTAATCTTGTTGTTGTACTTACTGTAAGAAGCATGATGCTTGGTGGTTTCATCGGATAGTCTGGTGGCAAGGTAATCCGGCCATGATATACACCGCCTTGGAAGTCGGAGTCAGGGGGCCCTCGTACAGTGAAATGCCACTCAAAAAGATTGTCCTGAAAAATGGTGGAGTTAAAAATTATGCTTACTGATCTTGTGTGCGCATCAGTCAGAAAGCGAAAATAAAAGGCTTATATGTAATATAAGACAGATTACATGATTGGAAAACATTCAAAAATAGGAACAGCAGCATTTATACATAACTAAAGAATAATGTTGCTAAATTGCCGTGTAGAAATTTCAGCCACATGCATGGTTTTTGTTGGTAAAAACAAAAGTTTGCAAACGATTCTTCTTTTAAAAAAAAGCACCTTCAGTTGGCAATTTTTCCCACAAAGGTACATTTTGCAGGGAAAAAATCATGTGGTATTTGTTACCATTGCTATTAACACTTTAAGTCAGGTTTTTCTTGTCAAACCAAGAAGTAATATTTTGGGTCACTGCAAATGATGTAATGGGGCTTTCACTCCATTTTAGTACCCGAGTTTTTCCACGGTAAAGGGGGCATTTTGGCCTAAAATGTAACACAAGTGTCCGTCCCGGTTACGAGCGTATATCATGTATATTTTGGAAATTTGTACACAGGGTTTTTAGAAAGGCATGTTGTCACACTATTTGTAACCCGTTTTGGGCCTAAGTTATCTCTTCAGAACAACTTAAACTTGTTTCTTTTATTTTGAAGCCAGACAAAGGTATTTTCTGGAAAATATGGTCTGTGTTGCCAAAATGTCCCCTTTACTGTGGAAAGACCCACCTACCTCTAAAGGTTGGGCATGGCATTGTTCTGTTGGTTCGCTCAGTTCCTGAGCTTCTTTCATTAACCGCTTGACAGCTGGAGAAACAAACGAAGAAAAATTTGAAATTAAACGCCGAGTTTTAGACTACTTTAGCTATCTAAAAGTACCCAATTCCCACAAAATTTTATCCGACAGTTCTTGAGAACCTTACCTTGCACGCGTCTAGGGATTTTTGGCAGAATCTGTCCATAAAATTCTCAAAAATCCGTTTTAGAAGTCAACAGTAATAGTTGCAACATGCATTTTTATGACAGTGTTAATTGTCATCGACTTCTAAAGGTGGATTTTCGAGAATTATAATTGTACGAAAAAATTCTGCCAAAATTTGACAGACACGCGCAAGGTAGGGTTTTCAAGAACTATCAAACGAAGCTTGGTGCGGATTGGGCAGCAGGTTATTGCGCCAGTCATGTTTTTGTCCGCCTCTTAAAGTTGCTGCATTGCCATATTGCTAAATCTCTCTTCTATCTACCTATGGGGGATATATCCCCATAGCTCTAGGGCTTTACAGTTTGCTTCATACCACTTCGCCCCGTCGCCACTTGAAAATGGCTTCCAACTTTTTCATTGGCTACAGTTTCACACAGACAAAAAGAAAAAAAAAAAAAAATGATGCCAATTTTGCAATAGTCGCCAGGTCCGTGAGGTCATTAGCCATTGTTTATCAATAGGGTGGCGAGGTCACGGACCTGGAGACTATGCCGACATTTACATTAATGTCTAAACAGCAAAATGTAAGCAAAACAATGGAGAAAGAAACGGACACATTGCGCTGTCTTTATCAGTTGCGGTCAGACTCATTACGGTGAGAGTTGGGAAGTTGTTCAGAATATTTTTCTTTTTAAATGACTCATCTAGCATTGAATGTGCAGATTTGATGGAAAAACCAAAAATATCGAGTGGGAAAAATTTAAGATTTTGTGAGGAAACACTTGGCTGCTTAGAATTTTTCAGCCCATCTAATACATTTTTATGATTTTTTGCACACAAGGTCTGAAGTCATGATTAACTTCTTAACTCTTTCTAATACAGTCGGAAAATCGGGCGAAGTAGTAAATAAAGTGCAAGTGGTAAATAATGGTGCGACGGGGCAAAGTGAAAGTCATGAAGTGGCGAGTGGAAAATAAATGTGAAAGACTTCAGCTTCCATGCCACAACCATTCTCACTCTGAGAAGGTCGCTTAGAAAGTGACCAATACTGCTAGTGAACGGAATAAATGCCGGAATTATACCTACCAGGACTTCTCTTGGAATACTGGCTTTCCATCCCTGTTTAAAAAAACAAAGCCGACGAAATCAGAACAACGTTGGCCGCGCCGTGAACTAGACTCAGAACTGTCACTGCGATTTTTGTGTGATCCTTGCAGTCTGACACCTTGCAAACAACTACCCAATAATGTAAAGTTGAATAGGGTACCAGACGTATGTCACCCAAAACGTGACGTGTCCCATTCATCACAATCAACATCGTTCGCATTCTGAACGATCTCACCACTGATTTACTGCTTGCACTAGTTACTCCCAGGGTCGAAAATAGTTATACTGAGAAAGAGGTTAATTTTTGGGACACATATTAGGCGTTGATTGGTTGATCGACAACCCGGAAGTACTTTTGCATGTTTCAAAACAAACTAGGGAGCACGTGCACGTGGCTGTAGGCTTTAATCGTTGTTTATTTTCGAGTTGAAAATAAAATCACTATGTCATTTTGGCGTTGTTTTGCATCACGGACTCGGAAGATTCTGTGTGCGAGGGAAAAGATAAACATTACTGTTGTGCATGTGCCGCGAAGATGGAAAAAGGTCAAGAAAAACTGGCAAGCAGTAAGTATTTTCATTCGAAAATCGCGGAAAGCTGTGAAAGCTAGTCAAAATCAAGTACAACTACAAGGATGTCAGACAAGTCGACCGTTGAGACAACTCGACTCGAGACAAGTCGACCGTTGGGACAACTCGACCGTTGAGACAACTCGACCGTTGAGACAACTCGACTCGAGACAAGTCGACCGTTGAGACAACGTCAATAATACCTATTATTTATTGCCTACCGCAATAATAGAATACCCATAAAACTGTTGTTGAGGATATTTTAATGGGTTTTTAAATACTCGCAGACCAAAGCAAACTTTCTACGTTTCTCCCGACAAAAAACATGCGAGTCGACTTGTCTCAACGGTCGAGTTGTCTCACCGTCGACTTGTCTTTCCATATATCGCACATACGATCGAGTTGTCTCAACGGTCGAGTTGCCTCAACGGTCGACTTGTCTCGAGTCGAGTTGTCTCAACGGTCGACTTGTCTGACTCCCCAACTACAAGTGCCGATGCGGTGCCCACGCGCGGGCTGCAGCTGGGATACACGTACATTGTACATGAAACGTGTTTACCTTTTTACTTAGCCTAATAACCACATCATAGAAAGTGGTAATATTTTAGAGAAGTGAGAAATATTCAATATTTTTCTTGATCAATGTACAAAATTCTATCTTTTTTTTTATTGAAAAAAGCAGTCAGTTGAATTGAGAGTGGGAATTTTCAGCACACTAAACTCTGAAGCTTTTATATGCAGTCGTGCATAATGAAGCTGTTATGTGAATATTTCGATGTCAACTTAAAGGAACACGTTGCCTTCGGGTTGCGCTTTATTGGGCGTTTTTGGGCTATTACAAGCGTTTGAAGTATAATGAGCACGATCTGAAAGATGTTTAAAAAGTAGAATATAATGATCCACACAAACGTGCCTTAGAAATGCTTCAATTTTGCGTAATTTCTCGAAGCAGCACGCTCCGCCATTTATGGGAGTCAAAATCTTGACTCCCATAAATGGCGGAGAAATTATATTAGTCTTATTTCCAGCCTGGAGAAAGAAATTATTTTTCCTTCCTCCGTTGCGTGTGATGTGCCTGTTTTTTTAAATTTGTGTCTACAATAAAAACCATTGGGTATAAATCATCCAAGTCCTTTCTATCGGTTTGTCCCATGACAATATTCTTACCCTGATTGGCGAGGTTTTCGTTTTTTTTTTTTTGACGCGTCTGCTGTGTTCTCTTGACGATCCATTTTTTGATAGCCAGTCGGTGTGTGTGTGTATGTGTTTACATTTCACACATGTCTCGGGAGGCGGAGAATGGTATGGTACCTTGCTTTCATCTGATAGGTTTACCTGACCACTGGCTACGGCGCCAGCCTAACTCCTGTTCGTCGCTGCATTTTGCCCACTACCCGGACGATCGTATTGACGGCTTGAAATACGTATACATTTCGCGGGACATGTAGTGGGGGTCAGAGGTCAGTGTTTGTTTTTTTAAATTACCATTCACTAATTATAACACATTAAATGTGTTTTATTGCAAGAACAACTCTTAATAAGTATAAGGAACACCCTCAAACGTGAGATTTCGTGAAATCTGAAGGCAACGTGTTCCTTTAATTACAAAATATATTTTCAAATTTTAATTAAATTGAAAATTTGTGGGTTTTTGTTGCTTGATGTACAATGTAGTTGCGTCAACGTCTGAACATGTCAACATCGTGGCAACACCCTAAGCTGCATGTACATGCAGGCTTAACATGCTAAAGGAAAACAATTCCTTCTGCTTAAAAACATGTTAGAGTCTTGAATTTAAAGTTTAAACTGTTCACAATATTGAACAGTGCAAAATGAGTTTCTTTCATAACAAACACAGTCACATTGTTAAATTGGATTTTTGCATTTGTACGTACACATATTAATTATATAAACCTTTTGATTTTTAAAATTAAAAGCCACAAACGCAAAGGAAAAAGGAACCCTCATTTCATGCACTTCGGTTCTTTGATGATAGCTACGGCGCTCAGTTTGGCAATGAATGGCCCTCCATCCGCCTGGGTCTTCTGTCCTCACCGCGGTACGGTGCCCTCGTCAACAACTATGGCGTCTCTGAGGAAACGGAGGACGCTTTACGCAGGATGGGAGCAAATGACTTTGTGCAACCGGCTGCCGTCGAACTAGTAAAAATGGCAGATGAGAAGTTCTTAGAAGACGTATCGAGTGAACAACTTGATGATGTTGCCAGCTCAGATTCAGATGAAGAAATCACAGAAAAGACTAGTTCATATTTTTCCAGTTTATCAGATGAGCAGGAGATTAATGAGTCTTCACAACTTCCTTTAGGCAATTTGACACCGTTTGAGACTTCCGAAAGCAAACTAGAGTTGCCTGGAGTAGCCGCTGAAAACCTTGATAACAAATCTTGGGAAGAGAAATACATTGTGGCTCCTGGATATGAGGCTAAGATGGAGGTTTTAATGAGCTCTGATGTAATCAAACGCCACAGATTAGACTCCCACCAAGCCGTCCCAGATATCGATATTAGGTCGGTCCAAAAGCCACTGACGATCAGTACTCAGCTAAAGTGTTATGTCTTTGATGCTGGTATTAACTCGGAACGATTTCCATCGTCCAAGATGGACTCTGCAGGGTTGTTTCTGCAGTATTACACCATGGATGCAGCGTCAATATTGCCCGTTGTTGCCCTGAATATTATGCCAAAGGATTTGGTGCTTGATATGTGTGCAGCACCGGGAGGGAAATCACTGGCTATTCTCCAGACCATGCTGCCAGGTCAGTGGAAGGATTAAATTTTAAAGCCCTAATAATACATCATTTGCAGAAACCCAAAATATTACTTCACGAGTTGACAAGAAAAATCCGACTAACTGTTGATAGCAATGGTAGCAAACACGGTGAAACACCGCATTATTTTTTTTCACGTGTAAAATGGTACCTTTGTGAGAGAAATTGCCAACTGAAGGTGCTTAAAAAAATTGTCTGCAGACAATTTTTTACCATTTATTCAACACAAAAATCATGCATGGTTTATTAGGTTTTCTGAAGTATTACTGCATTTATGTGGCTGAAATTTCTCCAAGGCAGTTTATCAACATTATTCTTTAGTTATGTTGTTGTTCCTGTTTTAAAAGTTTTCCAGTAATGTAATGTCTTTAATCCTGGTCAATGTAAGCTTCATACTTTAGCTTATATATTATGAATAATGAACAGTAAATATCCAAATATATTTTATCGTTTGTGCTATGTTAGGAGGATTGGTTGTTAATGAGCCAGCAACACCACGGAGAAACAGACTTCAAAGTGTCTTAAGGTCATATGTTGGCTTTGACAGACGGAATGCCGAGGAGGGATTGAGGATCACTGCGGAGGATGGCCGAAGATGGGGAGAAATGGAACCAGACACGTATGATAAGGTGCACATGATAAACAGACTCGTTACACCAAAGGCCTTTACACACTACAGTCTCTCAACCCAAGGCAAACGCCCAAGTCCGCCCCGGGTTGAATCGTGAATTTCTCAACCCTGCATTGTTTCACACAAACCATGTTTATCTCGCCCCGGGGCGAGTTCAACCCCGATTTGAACGGAGAGGATTCACACTTGTGCATCACCGACCCGGGGACGAGTGCTGTACCCTGTCAAAAATAGTACCAGTGCGCAAAATTTGGCACGGCAGTACAGACAGAAAATACATTAATTTCACCATTTGTGATGGTAGAGATCCAGACGAAGCGAGCTACTCCAGTCAAAATGGCATCTGTGGCTTCTCAGAGTTAAACAAAATGGAGAATTTATTGGAAGTGGCAAGAATCTCAACCCGGAGCAAACTCAACCCTGCTTGTGTCACACTACTGTTTCGCTCTAAATTCCGTTCACATTGCTTTTTCTAAAAGCGATGTGCGTCGCAATTACTTGTGAAAAAGCTCGGTGTGGTTCCACCCAAGTACAAAAGAGACAATTCAAAGAATATTGTCACAATGCTTAATCCCCATAGTCCTTTCCTGAGTGGTCTCCGAAAATCCGATTTGCAGCAAGACTTACAGTCTTTTGTTGGATGTACCGTAGTTATCTGTTGTAAAATTCGTATTTCTTTGGTAATTAGCAGTTCAGTAATTTTTTAAACCAGGTGTTGGTCGACGTCCCTTGCACAACGGACCGGCTGTCGTCAAAAAGCAATGAAAACAGCATCTTTGCTGTAAACAGAACAAAAGAACGTTGGGACCTGCCTAATCTGCAACGAGATCTGCTCTGGTAAAAAAATAAAAAATAAAAATTAGAAACAAATAAATATCTGTTTTCAACTTGCAGCCTTTTCAAAAAAGGGAATTTTCTGAGAAATATGAAATTTATCTCTTCGATTCATTATTTCCACAGTAGACTATCATTATAATGCCTCCTGTAAAGCTACGTTTAGTTGGCACGGAGTATGCGAATTACGGCAGTAGAATGCAGTAAATAGAATGCGATAAAAACTTGCGTGGGATATTTATATGCAAGCATTAAACACTGCAGTACATGTATTTTAAACCTTTAGCCTATGTGCAAATCTTGTTTTATTTTGAGAGAAGACAAAAGCATTTGGGTCATTCCATGAGGTTGGGTATATTTTTAAAAAGCGGTGTCCATGTTGCGTTGGTACAAGTTCTTTTATTTAAAGACTGGAGAATTATTTATCTGGTGAAATATTTGTTGTACTGATATGGCTAGGTTTCCCAATACAATCATGTTGTTTTCACTGACCAATCTCTCACAGATAATGAAATGTTTGTCTTACCTACGCAACATGGACACCACATACATGTATGTTTAACACTACAAGTACATTTTGACGGTCTGTAGTTTTGTTACAATGTGATGTAATACATTGTACTTCTATTGTAGTGTAACATGTGTTTCTTTATGAAATGAATATACTTACTCAAATAGCTGGGCTGGAATGTTACTCATATTTAAGATCTGGTATCACACTTTTTATACTCAACCTCGTGGAATAACCCACTTGTAGAAATTAATGCACCCTTTGACCCAAAAATGTAACATGAAGACCCAATGCATTCACACGCGTCGCTTTGAGATAAAGCTGGTTTTATAGAGTTAAAAAAAACCAAAATCACAGAATCACAAAAACCTTCCGCCCAGTTGATCTGTGATTTTCAGTGCATCCTTTCACTCCCACTTTTTCTCAAAGTGACGCGCATCAAAATTATGCGCAAAAAGGCTCGGCGTTGAAAGGAGCAATTTAATGGTCAAAATATTTTGCTCTTTTTTATCAATGTCCAGTGCCGGATTACGAGCAGTGAAGCCCGGTGGCGACGTGGTCTACTCTACATGCACGCTGTCTCACCAACAAAACGACGCCATTGTAGAAAGCGCTATCTATCAGTGCCAGACAGAGAAGGACATGGAGGTCGTCGTGGTTGACCTTTCACCTCTGACCCAGTGCTTAGACAACATTTTCAAGTTTTGTGACCGGACGCGACACGGGCAGCTGGTGTTGCCCAATGTTCGGAGAAATTTTGGACCAACGTACTTTTGTAGACTGCATCGAGTCAAGTAGGAATACACAAAGGGCTAATTCAGATTCAATCTACCTTGGTGCAAAAGTCACCGCTGAACTGAACATATGACCCCTGCAGGTCACTAGGCTATCGCGATTCCACTACGCCGGAGTTTAGAATCAATTCGAAATTTCATCCATGACATTTATCGTAAATAAACAAGTAGCCTCAATTTCTCTGTATTGCGCATAGGCGTACCGGTAGCAAGCTCTTCAAAAGTGAGGGGGGCGGGGGGTTGCTGCTTGGTGAGCGGGTGAGCACCCTCACGCAACAGCCTGTATGGACATACATGTAATATAATGTAATAGTAATGCCACTGCAGTGGCGTTTTATCAGTGGTGTTATGTTAGTTTCATTAACTTTTTTATTTTTTTAGACAGTACCATGATTTTGCCGACAAAATACAGTATGAATTACATAACATATGGGAGGTGGTGGGAGAAAAATTGACATCTTTGCACCCCCACTTTTAAAAGTGGGGGAGCACCAGCCCCCCTTGCCTCCCGTCTCCTACGCCTATGTCGTGTGTTGTCACCAAGAATGTAAACAACAATATTTACTCACCTGATGAAAATCTTCCCAAAGTTTACGTGGCAATTTTGGATCTCCCACTGATTACGGATCTGCGCGAAGTGCCAGTTCATCTTATACCTGCGCAGATCTTTATCTGGATCTGTCTGAAACAAACACACCCTTGGTCGTTTTGGTATTGGACCTTTGGGGTCACGCAGAATAAACTTCAGTTAAAAATACAAAAAATGTTTAGGAAAGTGCATTTATGAAAATTAAATGAAAATAGACAATCGGAAATGAAGTTTCTAAAAATGTATTGGCACCCTCTATTTGTTTTGTACATATTTGCATGTAACATGTAAAAGATAACCTGTTATCCAGAGTCGAAGTGTGCGCAAATAAAGCGGTGCACAGAAAACAATAAAAACTCCGAACTTGTTTATTGCCAGCTTGCAGACAAACTAACAAAAGATAAGACGGTCGCCAATTTTGTGAAATTATTGCCATAAAATATGCATAATTTATTTCATTAATGACTATTTACATCACATGGAATGGAAATTCCGTTGCAAAAGTACACCTTTGTTCTTGAAAGCAATATTTCAAAACAGTTATTTTTACAACTACATGTATGTGTAAGTTGTTGTAGGACCAAAATGCAGATTATCGACAGATTATTGACAGAGTTGATGGCTATTCAGCAGATCTGCATTTTAGAAAATCTGCTGCATGTTACAATTAAATATTAACTCGGGGAAATGCGAGTGGGAATTCCCATCCATATGTTCTGTTTTCCCAGATTTGTATGAAAATTCTGAAACCAACCAAAAAATGAAATTAAATTCACACTTTATGAAAAGTTGTTCCTCAGAACAAAAAATGCTCAACTTTCAAAACACCCTAAATATAGTCCTCGGGGTGAAAAAGGGTAAATTAAAATGTCTCAAAGTGTTTTTAGCCGTGGTCCGCATTAGACGTGTTTTTTGAAAATTTTTACCGAGACTGCTGTCCGTATTTGGACTTTTTGACACAGTAAAATTTTACCGAGAGCATGCGCAGTGTCCCTTCGCAGTTTGATCTTTACGCCCCGGACGTACGCTTCCAAAGCGCTTTTACCGACTCGGTGTGTCCGCATTGGACTTTTCCTGGGCAGAAGTTGGTTAGGAAAAGTTACTGAGGGAAAAAAGTCCTAGGCTGTCCACATCGGACTTTAAATGGAAAAAGTACCCATCGTCTCGGTAAGTTAAAAAAAAAGTCCAAGGTGGACAGGCCTTTATTACTTAAACGGAAAGCAACACCGGAATGTAAACTGGTGCATGATAGCAGGTAACCACAGACAATTCATAATTTAAAAATTTCCGAACTTCTTAAAAAAAACAAAAAAAACAAATGTGCAACAATCCTTTTTTATAATAAGTGATACTGCCAGGGCCCAATTTCATGATACTTTCTATGCTTTTCAGCCAAATTGAAACATTAAAATTTATATCTAATCAGTTTCCCATAATTAATTTGAATATGGTGCATTAGAAGAAAAAAAAGAATTGAAACACAAAACATTGCCTTGTTATTATTAAAATGAATTTATTCAAGAGAATTTGTTTACCGATTAAAGGCACAGGCTCGTCAGCATTGCGCGCGGGTGCCAAATTCATGTCACGAGATACGCAGCTCTGCTCCATGCCTTTGCTATGGAGCTGCGTATTTTGCAGCACAAATATGGCGCGCGCATTGCTGACAACCCTGTGCCTTTAATATTTACACGGCCTAATCACATGCTGACTTAAAGGTAGAACACATTTGCAATGACCCCAATTTTGTTCACGAATAGAAGAAAACTTGTGCTGATGGGTTTTATAAAAATTGGCCCTGCTAATTATTGTACATGTACATAATTAAAAAAAAATAAAAAATTGCTGCTGCTGCACCTTCATGAATATTAGACCCTGACCGAGGTAAAACAAATAAACAGTGAGCACTGAAAAATACCAGAAAATCCAATTTCAAAAAGAAACCATTTAAAATACAAACGAAACTTTGAGATCCAGTCCAAAAAGTGAACTTGAATCCCTTCTACCATGTCTACTGCACAAAACCATTCTAGCTGTGTTTAAACCTCCATTTTCATCAAGTGAAATCAGCAGAACTGCAATGAACACTTCAACAGTATTGCTAAATGAACACTTCAACAGCTATTCCTTTCCACTGGAATTTAAAGACGGAGGCTTGTCAATGCACGACAGACAAATTTGTGCCTTGAATTTCACCGGGCAAGACCATGCTCCATGTACATGTACGTGTACCTTGCCGTGGCAGCCGCTCTTACGGTCCCAGAGAGAGTAGGGCCAATAGCCTCGTCCATTCATCAAATATTTATCACAGAAAACACACCCTTTGTAAATTCATGACATTTAGTTTCAGTCATATTCACACTATCTTCAAGAAGGTGTCATATTGATTGCTTTCCGTTACGTAAAACATCCGGGAATGTTTGGTGGTCAACAGTCACGCGCGCGCCACTAGACGCGCATGCGTAAAATATACACATCAGCGTACTTTCATTCGAAGATGCCGCACGTGCGCGTTGCGATACGTTCAAATTATTGAGCATGCACTCAGCTTGTAAAAACAAAAGTGTTTTTACTTTATCACGATTTTTAGCCTAAAGAAAGAAATTTTTATCTTTATCGATACAACAGCCATGGCGCAACAACATAAAGCAAGGTTAAGTAACGGAGGTAAGTGCAAACCAATGCACTTTTCTTGCTTTTTTGGCCGGTAATAACTCGATCTACGTGCGTCATGAAAAATGGAAACCAAAATGGTGGATGGAAGGCATTACGTCACCAGAAAGCAATCAATAGATGGTTGAATTGACCGTATATGGGAGCTCTTTGGTACAAACGACATACAACAACACACAACTAAGTGCGCGTGCGTGATTCGATTAGCCTAGCAACGCATAACCACACTGGTGAGCTCGCATAAATAACAGGCCTCCACCCTCTGGGATTGTAAGAGCAGCTGCCCTACTCAAGCAAGGTATGGAGCGCGGTAAAACTCGAGGCACAAAGTTGTTCATGGTGTATTGACGAGTCTGCGTCTTTAACTGCAATTTAGCAAAGTTACATTTAAAAAAAAAAAAGTTAAGATTTCAAGAAATGTTTACTTGTGAAGTACATGTATTTGGCATAATGTATGCTGTAGTACAGTCCAGTGCTGCAGCGCTGTAGAACTTGAGTCCAGATTTTCAGGGAATCGAACTTGGACTCAGACTCGGGCGGTAAGGATTCGGAGATTAGGGGCAAGTCCAACCTAGCCCAGTGAAAAACAAAATACATGTACATGATAAGATATTTTTTACAAAAGTTATAGGGGCCTATTCTTACAAGTGCCGGAAATTATTTTAAGTGTCTATTTAACAACCTGCCTTTCCCGTATTAGGGCGACCGGTTATGGGTAAAAAAGGCGTATTAGGACGACCGACCGCATTAGGGCGACCGATAGCCGGTCGTCCTAACGCCAAGTGCTTCAAAAACCATCTTTATTAGGTCAAAAACCATTTTTATTAGGTTTCTCACCATTTTTATTAGGTTTGTAACCATTTTTGTCTAGGTTGAAAAACATTTTTATGAGAACTTTAAGTCGAAAAAATGGGTGTCAACGGCAGAGTTTCTTGCCGACAAATTTGCCGTTTTAGTGGTTCCCCAGAGCACTCTTTCCAAAACGGTCGTCCTAATACGGGAAAAGTAGTTATTCAACATGTGAAATAAATGATTTTGAGCACTTGAAATGTATTTCACCTCCAAAGAAATATTTTTTTCCGCCTGAAGCAAACTTAGGACATTCCAGATCATAGGCACGATTGAAACAAAGGGAAGAATTGGTAAGTTGGTCATGGCTATAGACCTTGTGCGCAAAACATATAAGATAGGCTGAAAAAGTGTTTCCTCACAAAATCTTAAATTTTTCCCACTCGAAATGTTTGTTTTTTTCAATCAAATCTGCACATTCCAATGCTAGATTAGTCATTTTAAAGAAAAACATTTCTGATCAACTTCCCAACTCTTACCGAAACAAGGACTCTGGTCAGATTTGCCTTTTTCAATTAATTCACCTTTTGCATTTACACTTAGCGCCTACCTGACTTTTTGAATTGAGTTCGATTCAACAAAGGCGAATCAAGTGTACATGTAAACAGGCCTTTAGAGTTACCAGTCAGTATCTTGAAGGGTTGACTGTATAGATCGTATCGAATAGCCGCCATTTCGTGGGGCACCTTTTGTTACTTAAACCGTTCAACAATGGAAGCACAATTTGTGCAACCATGCATGTCCTCACGACACAAAGAAACTACCCACGAAATGGCGGCTATTCGATAGGGTCTTGGGGTAAACATACATGTATCCCAAACACCCAGGGAAATACATGTACAATGTAGGCAAGGATGAGCTTACTGTAAGCAGGAACTTACCTGACCTTTTGGACTGGTGTACGCAAACTCTCATTGATCGTGGGGATAGATTGTTTTAAGCCATGGCCGGGCAAGGTACCGCGTGCCGTCAAACATTTCAAAATATTCGTCTATTTCTGGATGCATAATCTGTTGGGGGATTAAAAGATCAAATTCAACTATGAAACTATCCTACAGTTTTTACCCAAAAAAATACTAACAACTTGATCTGAAAAATTGAACTGTAAGGAGTAAATGTACATTTAAAAACAAAAAATATTTTGCTATCTCTCTTTCCAAGAAAAAAAAAAAGAAAAAAAAAAAAGAGTACTTTCTCAAGATTGCAGGCTTCGACATTAACCATGTTAACCAAGGCGCCACCAAGGCCAATGGTCTCACGCCCTGCTGAGTTGGCCCGATGCCCCTTCAAGATATACACTTTCGCTGTTTACACTGGTCCCATGGCCCGAGCTCGGGATCAAAATTGATCCCCTGATAAGAATGCGTCAGTGTTAACCACAATGATTCGAAGTGCTGCGTTTACATTCTGTAGTTGAGTCAAAGGTCACGCTCTATATATACCGGTATGTGCATACGTGTACAGAACAATGTGGTCATGTACAGTGTGCAAGTCTGCTTGAAATCACGGGCTTTTCCCCCGCAAACGGCTGTGGAGCGGATGCGGTAAAGATGAATTGCTTATCTAACCGCAAACTGGGCCCAATTTCATAGAACCCGTTAGCACAAAAATTTGTTTAGGATAAAATTTCTTTGCTCTGTAAAATGGATTACCAGCCAAAATTGTATGTCAAATTGTATTTTTAGGAACAGGAGCAAAATATCAGTAAATACACATCACATACGATTTTGGCTGGCAACCCAGTTTTGTAAAATAAAGCAAAATCTTGAGGTCTGATCCAGGGCAAATTTTGGTCCTGAGAGCGTTTACACTTAGTTAGTTTGTGATCCAGGGCTGATCCCGAGCTCGATGTTCAAACCCGAGCTTGGGTTTAAGTGTAAACAGGCTGTTTCTGAGGCCAACTTGGCCAGCATGCCCTATCCTCTTAAATTTAGTGAGGCTTGTGTGCATAATCTCTTGTTAAAGGTTTAAAGGCCCTATGTATCATTTGCAAGATAAAACTTTTTACAGATTCGTGGAATAAAAGTGTAACATATCTTATGCTACGTTTACACCATGTCCCCGGCAGTCCCGGCGCCCCGGTAGAGGATCACCGTGGAGGCACCGGGATGGACGTCGGGGAGCGTAGGGGACCGGGGTGGCGAAACGTGAATGACCGTAGCTCACCCTTGCCACCGGCCGGTGAGCAGCTCTGTCAAAAATTTTGCCCCGGCAGTCCCGGCACTAATGAGAATCGTCCTGGGCCGCAGTGGGACGGGGCTTCCGTCACAGGGCGTGACGGACCGCAGTGTGCCTTGAGTCACCGGGGTGTGGCACCGTGGGGTGCCGGGGACCTCTGATCGCCTCACGCTCCGCCACGTTTGGAAGCCCGGCACCCCACGGTCTACCAGGGCCCGTCACGGTAGTGGCCACAGCATGGTGTGAATGCGGCCCGGTGAGCTGCGGTGCGCCAAGGTGTGCGACGGTTGTTGCTCAGGGCCAGTTACGCCTCACTGCGTCGCGCTCCAGGACGAAGTGAAAATGAAGGTGTGGAGCGCACTATTTATACCCACCGGGGCTCACCGGGAGACCACCGGGTGACAACCGGGGCGTGAAACGTGACAGCTGCCACGTTCAGTCGCAGGGCGCCGCAGCAGACCCTCGCACACCGTTGGGAACGTATTGGGCCGGGACAAAAAACGTGACACGAACGGGACGGACGTGAGGCACCGCATCAGAACTTAGCAGGCCGGCCTGGGACGTGGATCCATCCGTAGAGGAACGGCGCTTGAAACGTAGCGCGCCGTCCCGGTTCCGGGGCGCGCCGTCCGCCTCGCGTTCCGGAACCGGAACGCTTTCCGTACTGGGACGTAACGCACCGTGGTAGAACGCAACACACCGGCTCAACTAGGGCCGAGTCGAGCCAAAGTAATAAAAAGACAATAAAAGTTCCACGGCACGCCACGTTTTGGCCAAACCGGGGGGGGGCCGTGACTGCCGGGGACATGGTGTAAACGTAGCATAAGGAAGAATGTTAGTAAACTAGCCTGAAGACATTTTAGCTACTTAGATGCACCAAAGCTTCAGAAAACCTTGAAAGTCTATGTGAGTGGTAAATGTTTTTTTTTTTAAACCACCTTCGGTTGTCAATTTTTAGCATGAAATACCATTTTGGACGCAAATAAATTCATGTGGTGTTTGTTACCATTGCTATCAACACTTTGAGTCAGGTTTTTCTTGTCAACTTGGGTCATTGCAAATGATACAATGGGCCTTTAAAGTCGTACATGTACATAAACACGCAACAAAAAAAAAAAAAAATCTCCTTTTCTGTCTTGGAACAATAAGATTTGAAAAATAAGTTTTGAAATGAAATAGAGGGATGAAAGAAGAAATTGAATGACAGAGAAAACAATGTGTTGAGTCAAGTCAGGTCTCGAGAAGAAATTACCAAAGAGTTGTCATAACCAACAGATTACATTGTAAATGTATTGGAAATATAAAAAATATGGTACCACACCGCTACATGTATGTTCAGACAAAGAAACAAAAAGTGCAGAGACAGTGAAACCTGCTATTAAGGCCACCTTGATAAACAGGCCACCTTGCTTATAGTGGCCACTCATCTTTGGTCCCAAATGCTATGTGTGTAATGCTTAAAGATAGTATACGGTACATGATTGGTAAACTGTTACAAACAGTTTTATCCCCCTGTGTGATTGAAGATATGCATCAACCTGAGCAAAAACCAGCTCCGTACTTCGTCTAACTTTTGAGAAAACAGTCAAAAAAAGGTTTGCAGTCATTTCGCCCCAAAACCACCTCGCCCTGAACCATTTCGCCTTGAACCACGGCCTGTGCACGAAGTGATTTTGGCGCGAAGTGGCATTTGGGCGATGTTGTGTTTTGACGACGTAATTTGGGCCGAAGTGGTTTTGGGGCGAATTGAATTTTCGTCTCATGAGACGAAAACTAATTGTTTGACTAATTTCTCAAAGACTGTAGCACTTCAGACAAAACCATTTCAGGGGAAGTTTTCTACGGTCATCATGTTTATATTGTGTAAGTTAGGCGTAAATCTGTGAACATTTCTGATTTTCGAGATTACCAATGATGTATACTGCCTTTAAACAACCTCCATAAAGGGGCCACTTGTTTATAGTGGCCATTTTTTTACAGTCCCGAGGGTGGCCACTATATTTTATACAAGTTTCACTGTATACTGATTTCTCAGTCATCGTGAGATAGTTTTTTCCTATGAGCTCTCTGACGGAGCCGATGTCACAGCATAAACGACACATTTTCATATTAACTCATCCCCACAAAGTCTTACAGATAAACAGAGCTATATTACACAAATATTGACTGCAATGAGGGGCATGGCTAAGATTATAGGCCCAAGGTGATCTCGAAGCCATGACTATGCCCTGAGGCGGAAGCCAAGGTGCAAAAGTCATGGCTTTAACCAATCACATCACAGAAACCTATAATGAGGTATATAGTCCATGGGCCAGACCAGATATTGGTACCACCCAAGGTGGCAAAACATTAAGGGTGCCAAATGCTTTGTAGGATCGACCTAAGTACAAAACCATGTGATAGCATCTCCAAATGAGCAGCTTAGTCTCTGTTTTTCTTAGTTTTGTGTTTTGCCATTAAGTTACATGATAATTCCATTATATCTACATCCTTTGGCATATGGGTTGGCATAATATTAATTACGCTGTTACTGCAGGTGGTTATGTCAATAAAATACAGACAGGCAGTTGGTGAACAATGAATCCTATGCCAGTATGTTGATTGTTACTATAAATTTGTAAGGGGGAGGCGGGGGGGGGGGGGGGGGGGGGGGGGGGGTGTGGGGGCTGGGTGAAGGCTCTTACCAATTCAGTGACACAGGCGTTCTGATTGACTTGTTTTGATTATTTGAAATAAAATGTGATATTATTTTATTCCAAATTTGTATTTTGTCCAATTGTACCGTTTTTACTGGGTTAATTCTATATTACTGGTATGGGAGAGTTTCCCCGGTTTTTAGTTGTGCGAGTAAATGAACGTTTTTCAGTTCCTTTAGGTTTAGCAAGAGCTAGCTTTCTGGGCTTCCGTCTGCCCTTCATCAGTTGCGGGTTGATTCAAAATGAATCGGATTACCTCGCATTTGGGTAAACCTTGAGAGCGATAGAACCAGCTTTTGTTATTTTGTTTAGGGCCCGTCGCGGTAGTGGCCACAGCATGGTGTGAATGCGGCCCGGTGAGCTGCGGTGCGCCAACGATGATGATGATGTTGCTGCGGCAGCGCTCCAGGACGAAGTGAAAATGAAGGTGTGGAGCGCACTATTTATACACACCGGGGCTCACCGGGAGACCTCCGGGTGACCACCGGGGCGTGAAACGTGACAGCTGCCACGTTCAGTCGCAGGGCGCCGCAGCAGACCCTCGCACACCGTCGGGAACGTATTGGGCCGGGACAACAAACGTAACACGAACGGGACGGACGTGAGGCACCGCATCAGAACTTAGCAGCCCGGCCTGGGACGTGGACCCATCCGTAGTGGAACGGCGCTTGAAACGTAGCGCGCCGTCCCGGTTCCGGGGCGCGCCGTCTGCCTCGCGGCCAGGAACCGGCACAGCGGGCCACGCTTTCCGTACCGGGACGTAACGCACCGTGGTAGAACGCAACACACCGGCCCAACTAGGGCCGAGTCGAGCCAAAGTAATAAAAAGACAATAAACGTTCCACGGCACGCCACGTTTTGGACAAACCGGGGCGCCGGGACTGCCGGGGACATGGTCACTCCATGCCATGGTCCACGTCTCAGGCCGGCCTGCTAAGTTCTGATGCGGTGCCTCAAGTCCGTCCCGTTCGTGTCACGTTTGTTGTCCCGGCCAAATACGTTCCCGACAGTGTGCGAGGGTCTGCTGCGGTGCCCTGCGACTGAACCTGGCAGCTGTCACGTTTCACGCCCCGGTGGTCTCCCGGTGGTCTCCCGGTGAGCCCTGGTGGGTATAAATAGTGCGCTCCACACCTTCATTTTCACTGCGCTGCCGCAGCAACATCATCCTCATTGCATCATCGTTGTCATCTTCATATTCGTCGTCATCGTGCACAGTGCCCACACAAGTAGATATGGTGCTTGCATGTATCCTTGCTGCACTCATACTATCTCTTGTGAGCCACATCCGTCACACACCTTGGCGCACCGCAGCTCACCGGGCCGCATTCACACCATGCTGTGGCCACTACCGTGACGGGCCCTGGCAGACCGTGGGGTGCCGGGCTCCCAAACGTGGCGGAGCGTGAGGCACAGGCCGCGATCAGAGGTCCCGACACCCCACGGTGCCACACCCCAGTGAGTCAAGGCACACTACGGTCCGTCATGCCCTGTGACGGAAGCTCCGTCCCACTGCGGCCCAGGACGATTCTCATTAGTGCCGGGACTGCCAGGCCAAAATTTGACAGAGCTGCTCACTGGCCGGTGGAAAGGGTGAGCTACGGTCATTCACGCTCCCCGACGTCCATCCCGGTGCCTCCACGGTGCTCCTCTACCGGGGCGCCGGGACTGCCAGGGACATGGTGTAAACGTAGCATTAGTTTCTTTGAGTTTTGTTTAGCCTTGACATTTTTTAGGCGTTTCGGTATGAATATAACGATATGCTGCTGTTTATGTTATATTGTTAGGGTAATTTTTGTCAAGGCGTTTATCTCTTGTTTTGAGTTTAGAGATCTATTTTTTGCGCTTTTTTTGCGCAATTTCTGCTTTTAGTTGGTCTAGGTTATGGTCAAAGTTTGGCGATGTGTCTGTTGTATATAAGGTTAAGGTGAGACACATTGCTGGCTTGACAGGCCTGGTGTGTTTCGACCACGTCATTGTTGCAGTTAGTTGGTTTGGTGTGGGTTTCCCCAGCTCTTTATGCGGCGTGGATGTATCATGCTCTGCGTGACCTCCCATTGTTTGGTTCCGTTGTCCAATGAGCGTTCCTGTTCAGTAGAGGAAAATCCTGATATCTGCGTGTGATCCGTAGGTGGAAATTTATCATCGGATTGTGTTTCTATTTTGTGGAAAAGGACCTTTTTCGGGTATTTGCAATCAAAATCGAGTTAATTGCAATGTGTTGTAGTCCTTTATAGTTGGAGTTTTACCGATGTGTTGTGTTATTTTGTTTATTTTTTATTTCCACGGTTTATATTTTTGGGATTTGGTGTCATTCGTACACGTTAAATTTAAGAATCCGTTGGGTGGGATAGCTATTTTTGAGGTATAGTTTTTTTTTGGTAATTTCAATAGTTACCCTTGAGTGTGGGTTTTTGGTAAATTACCTGATTTTTGTTGTATGGGCTATCCCGATTAATTGTATGTTTTGATTTATTTTTGATAACGAATTGGTCTTTTTTCTTTCCGAGTTTATAGGATCAGTGACGTGTTCCACCAAAGTTAAATGGAAATTTCCGTTATTCAAGTGTATTTGGTGGAGATGGATTTTCCAAATATTTTGTTGGGTTAGGGAGTTGGTTACTCCGTGTGTAAAGGACAAGAATGGTCAAGTCGGTTTTGAGATACCGGAGGTATCTCGGATCTGAGAACGGTGTAACCTGAAGATTCTGGTATTTCCCAGGATAGGCACTCGGAATTCTCGGGCAGATTGAGGTTGCCATCGACTCACGCTGTTCCCTAACACAATGAAGTTAACCCTGCAGCTAAATGAATTGGCTGTTGCCAACTTTCTATCTGTTTTTAATAGTAACCCTACATTGTAGCTGTGACTTTTCATATACAATTTGCCTTAGAGTGCAGCTGGCAAGATGCACCACTGAAGAGCAGGTTATTTATGTGCACAGGATATTGTATGGTCATACAAGTTGCTCTTATTTAGCGCCCTCTATATAGCGCCCTCTATAGATAGTTGCCATGGCAATAAATTTGTCATGTGAATTTCATCATCACGTGGAGTATGGTTACTTAATTTGTGATGTCTTCGGAAGCACATTTGAGACATAGGTGATAACATACATGAACACATGACGCTAATATAAATACTACAGTGTACATGTATGATGTATAGACAATACTGTTACTCAGACGAGTGCTATACTGGCAATTTTTTTAATGTTACCGTCTAAATAGTTAAAACATACCTAAACCAACACTTTTAAACCATTAATTAAGTTTGGTTTGTTTCACAGGGGACACGAACAAAAGATTAATGTTTAAAATACTGTTTAGCATCTAAACAAAATTGTGTAATAAATGAACACATTATATATGTCTATGAACAGCGCCCTCTAGAGATATATTTTTTTTTACGTGACGTCATTTTTAAAAGCTATAGCTAAACAACAATTTGACCAAGTTTCATCATCAGACAACAAAGCATAATGGTGTAATTGCGAATTGTTCAACCATATCCTAACCCAAGTGCTAAGGATTTATGAAGAAGCTTCATTCTGACTAGGCTTAAAAAGTGGGCATTTTCTACCACTAAGCTGCCACCCTGGGATTGCTATCACATCAATTTATCATCCCTAGACATAGACCTTTCAAAAAAATGCATTTAGATTTTGCCACCTCAGGTGGTACCAATAAGTGAAATTTTGGCCTCTGGCCCATGGACTAATATAATTCCAAGTATTTCGGCCTCTAAATCTTTGTCCTTTCCACATAAAAAAGTAATAATCCCCAGGGAGTCATGTATGACTTAATGGCTTAACAGAACCAGCAAGCTCATAGACACCGTGTTTACACTGGTCCCGAGCTCGGGATCAAGATTGACCCCCTGATAAGAAAGTGTTGAGGTTAACCGCAGTGGCCTCGAGTGCCGCGTTTATATCTGTTGTTGATCCTGAGCGAGGTCAAGCTCTTAGTGTCATTGAATGCAGCAGAAATCCGAGATATTCCGTCCAGTTTAGCCATTATTTCTGCGCTGGCCCAAATGTCCAAAAACTACGCCAGTTCGTCGTTGCTCCACGAGCGCCTGCGAACTTCGTTTGCCATCTTTTTAGACGAAGACAACTCGACTCGGCTACTTTGTCTTCGTCAACCTCTCTTCACGACGAAATAATGTCGGAAATCGTTGAATGACACTTCGAAATCCTTGATATAACAACTAAAAACTAAGCTGTATGATAATGACAAAGTGTCGCTAGATAGTTGCAGAAAGTAGAGAAGTTGCAGAAAGTAGAGGAAATACAGAAACACTTTTTCTCAACGTCTGAAGTTTGTATCGGACACGCAAAAGAGATTGCTGAATGCAGGATACCAATTAGGTTTGTAGTACGTTGTGTTTTCGTAACGGACACCAACGAGATTCTCAGCGTTGCATCACATGAGTCGCGTCGGGGTATCATGCATTTTGTCATGGCATATATGCCTGCACACAATGCATGGAACCAGTGGTACATGTGTGTGTGTATACTACGTGTACATAATACTTGTGTGCGCTCGAGCGCGGGCTCCCCTGGAATTTTCGCGCGCTTTAGCCCACAACAGGATGTGGGGAAGATTTATTGCCCAGCTAACCACAAACTGATCCCGAGCTCGGGATCGAACCCTCCGCCAACGCGAGACCAAAATCTCGGGGTCTGATCCGGGGCCAGTTTGGTTCCGAGAGCGTTTACACTCATTTGTGATCCGGGGCTGATCCCGAGTTCGGTGTTTGATTCCGAGCTCGGGATCAAGTGTAAACAGGGTGAGAGAGAAAATATCAGGATGGGTAGAAGGGAAAGGGAGTCAAAGTGTCTTTGAGAGATTTTTACCTTTGTATTTTTGATAATCTCTATGTTTTCCTCTGGGATGTAAGTTGATTGGGCTTCTAACCTGTCTCGTGTGTCCACAAGAATGGAGTAATTGGGCATTGTCCCCCAATGCTGCGTGATATGACACAGACAAAGAAAAACAAAATGGAGACACGTCAAACATTGACAAGATGTGGTAACATGCAGATGGTGAATCATTGCATGTGATTATGGTGGAGACGGGGTGCGGCAGGGGGCACCGGTAAGAAAATTTGCATACATCCACTACAGGGGGGACCGGTACGTCCTGTCGGTTTTAGACTTATTTCAAGTCTGACTTCATATTATATAATGTACCAGTTATGCATAGGGTACTTCCCATAATTGGTTATGTATTTATACGCGATATCTCAGACTTGAAACCCCCCTGCAAATTTTCTTACTGGTACCCCCTGGGTGGCGTAAGAGAAAAAACCATCACCTTAATGGGATTAACATTGCAAGAAAGAACTGAGAAAAGGGCAAAAATGTGTCCAAATACAACCTTGAAATTCTCACCCCCGCGCCACCCCTGAGATGACTCTTTCTTCGGGGAGAGTTCAACCCTGCTCTGGACCAGGGTTGAAAATCCGAGCATGGTTGAAAACTGTGGCCCCAGGGTGAGCCACCCTCCACAGGGCGAGAACAGTAGTGGGAAAAGGGATTTTGGCTTCGTAACAATAAATAAGCAAGTATTTGTCATGTGTGGTGATTACAGGATGTTTCATGCTCCAAAATGCTTTAAGAAAAAATGTAAAAAAAACGCTGGTTTCAACTGATGAAATGATAAAAAGAGGCAGAAAAAGTTGACAAATATAGATTTTTTTAGATGTGTATACCTTCGTGGGTAAGATGACAGATTCACAATCACTTTGAGGAACGTAAGCTAACGCAGCCATAAAATCTCTATCGTCAGTAAGTATGGCATAGTATGGCTGTAACTGAAGGGTTTAAGGTTAACCTTACGGGTTAAAGGTCACATGGGATGATTGAGAGGGGGAAGGGGGGGGGGGGGGGGGGGGGGGGGGAGATGGGTTGAAGTGAAGTTATAATGGTATTGGAAATATAGTGATAATAAGCTCTTGCAGTTATATTGGGACTCAAATGAAACTGTGTCACAATGCAGTTAGCGCACGTTGCGCCTTTTCAAATGCGGACATACATGTACAGCAAACCACCAATGAGATGCCTCATTGCTGGCATGTCACATGCGTGGTGTCTGCACAAGCCCAATTTCACTAGCTACATGTAATCTCGAGTAGTGCATGCACATTGCAATTGACTAAATAAGAGAGATGACGTCAATAATGTAGACAAAACCATGTTGCGCACGGGTTCATGAGACTGTTTGGAGTACTCTAATAAAATTAATGGCATATGGGTAATTACAAAAATTGACCAGTTGATGCCAAGATTATTTTTGGGAAAAAATACAAATTTAAAAAAATAACGCAAAATCTGGCCAAAAGTTAAGACCAGGGGCCAATTTTATGGCGCTGCTAAGCACAAAAATTTGCTTAGCACAGGATTTGTTTGCTTTATAAAATGGATTACAATCCAAAACTATACGCCAACTTGTGTTCTTCGCAAGAGTAGGAGAATACCTTTCAATACACATGACTTACGATTTTGGCTGGCAATCCATTTTTGCAAAATAAAGCAAACAAATCCTGTGCAAAGCAAATTTTTGTGCTGAGCAGCGCCATGAAATTGGCCCCTGGTCAAGCACCACAAATACTGACTCTTGAGTCATTTCTACATTAATTGTATAAATCTTCTCACAAGACTTTGCAACACGGTGTGAACAAATTAATGGTGGTTTACACGTCAAACGTGTAAGACAGCGGCAAAGCCGACGTTTTAACTCGTCAACCCCCCTGTGGATCGTATTTACACGTCCTCCGGTGTCAAGTGGTTAAGGAGTTCTCGCCGCGCTCCTAAGGAGTGCAAGATTATTTGACCTCTAATCAAACTTTTCTTGAAAATTACATACACAATAGAAGCTATCTCATGAAACTTATACAGTTGAACTATTGTCCTTTATTCAGGTTGGTGATTAGGCACCATACCATACCATATGTTGTGTTCATTACTTTGCCCAGTTGCGCCACCATGCAACACCGAGAGAAGAATTGGGTCTATAGGGAAGCCTGAGGGAGTAATACCAACTGTGCCTTATAGCTCAGCTGGTAGAGCATCTGCCTAGTGAGTCAGAGGTCTCCGGTTCAAATCCTGATAAGGCCCTTACGATTTTTCTCTCATCCTAAGTTTGTTTGTTTCGTTTCAATGGTGATTAGGCACCATACCATACCATATGTTGTGTTCAGGTTGGCAGTGCACGTATCAAACAAATTAGCATGGAAAGATGACTACTTACTTTATTACCGCCGTGCATTTGTTTAAACCATTCTTCTGAAGCCTGCAAAGATAAGATTTGGAACATCTATTCAACAATTCTGGTATAATTGTTACTTATTTCTGGTAGTGAAACCAATGATTCTTCAAAAGTGCCCATTGCACTGTCACTCGCAAGCGTAAGGAAACCCATGAGGAGAAGACGATGAATTAGAAATGGCCAGAGACACCGGGGAATTCCCTTGCTCTTCACGAAAGAATGCGCTGGGATCTATAGAATGCGTTACCTAACACACTGGACCAACAGCTTTACATCCCTTCAGAAGGATGGAGCAAGTGTGTTTAAGTGCCTTGCTCAAGGGCACGGGTATCGAACCCGCAACCCCAAGTTTTCACCCGAGTATTGCCAATCAGTGACCAAAACATCTTGGTCACGGTATATGGGTCTTTCTATAAATTAGGGATCCAATGTTGGTGTCCCCGTTACATTTTACATCTCGTTTTTGTAAATTCAGGACACATTCTTTAAATACTTTCCATCTCAAAGAGTGAGTACATAAAGTAAAATTCATACAAAATGGTTTAAAAGCCATTTTAATGATTTTTAGTACGAAAAATAACACATTTCAGGTGTAACGGGGAACATTAAATGTCACACTTTTGGACCCCTAATTTACAGAAAGACCGATATATGCTTTTCAGTGGGTTATATTTTTTGTCCATAGTATAATAATAAACGAGCTTTATAATATGATGTATTTCGCTGCTTGGGCATACTTCCCCTTAAAAAAAAACACCAAAAAAACGCAGCAAATTACCCTAAGTCTTCTCTTACCTTTGCCGTTTCATCCCAGCCGATAATCACACCTCTGTATCCCCAGATCTTGTGCCGAATCACCTGACCCACACGAAACTTGATCTCTGTTGGCCTCGGGGTTCGTGGCTCAGTTGACGCTGTGTTATTAATACATAGATTCTCGATCAGTGATTGGTTCAGTGTCACCTGTATTGCACAATCTTTTGGATGAAGCTAACGGTGACAATAACTTATTTGTGAGTCATCTACAACATATATTGACTGCCCTTTCTTCAAGAGTTAATGCAGACTCCTCAATGATATTGAGATGGTTGGCCTGTTATATCTCCTATTGGTTTCCACCTCAGGCGCACCCCTCCCCCTTTTGTCCTTAAAAAAACAACAATAACAAAAAAAATAATATCAATTTTGTTTTAAATTATCAATAACTTTTGAGCTGTTGGGGTATCTGCCTCATATGACATTACATTTTTGCCTTAAATATTGCCCAAGATCGCACTACGCACTCGCCATTTGATGGTCTTAAGCAAGGAGTGTGACCAGATTTCCAAAAAATGGATTTCGCTCTAACATACCAATCATATAAAATACCTCTCTAAGATACCATCCATGGGAAGAAAACAGGAAATTTGCAATCTCCAATTTGGATGTGGAGGCAAATAGGTTGGTGTAATCACTGCACTGGTTTATCATGAACCAGATAAATTAGTTTACAAAACATCAACGTTTTTTTGACGAAATTCATGAAAATATGCGGATGGAGCACGCACAATTTTAGAATGGTAATGAGAAAAATATGACACATGATATATATCACAATTTCAACACCCATGGGGGAAAAATGGGGGGTCAAAATGTGATCTGGTCACGCTCCTTGAAACATTTCAATGCCACCCCGTTTGGAAAAACTTGGATCCGCCCCTGCAGTGATTACACCTTTTTGCTTATATCTGAATTGGAGATTTCAAATGTCTTGTTTTCTACCAATTTGGTGAGGCATTTTATATGATTGTTGGGTTAGAACGCCTTTAAATACCTACGTGTATGTAACTTATTACCTGCAAAATGTCCCGTCTTATCTTTGTACATGAGAACCTCCACAGCGGGTGATTCACCCATATCCGCATCATCTTCCGGAGTGCTTGGGTAGGCGTACTTCTCAAAGTTTCCTGTCATGTACTTGATGGCTGTATCATAGCAATGTTTCCATGTCTTCATTGATAGTACCTTGTTCTTCCATGTTGTTATTTTCAGTATCAGTCTTTTGGGAAAAGAAAGTTAAAGATGATCAGTCTTTAAAGGGCCTGTGACATGCTAAACAACTTTGTGCCTAAGCTTTGCTTCATAATGACGGATTACTTGTTCAGCAAGACATACTATTGTTCGTTTGGATGTAAAATCAATAAAAGGTGGCCTTTTTCAACTTTGAAGATTTCATTGCAATAAATCACAGACAGAGGGCGCTGTTTTGAGTGCATCACATAAGGAAGACAGAAGGGAAAAGTTAAGAAAAAACATAAGACTTCAAGTTGGACTTGTGGCAAATTGCTGCAGTTTCTACCCCCAGTTTTGTCATGGCTTACAGCAGGCAACATGTAAAACAAACTCAAACAGCCCTTTAAGGCCCTATCATTTGCAAGATAAAACTTTTTACAGATTAGTGGAATAAAGGCGGATACACACTATTGCGGAAAAATCACACTTTCGCGCTGCGTTCACCGCATTGCATGAGCTCCCAATCGCCGATTATTCCAAAATAGAAAATTCCACTCTGGTAACTTGGGGCTTCTTTGATACCTCATTGGCTGCGCGTTGGAAAGGTCAGCGCACCGCGGTCAAAGTTCAACAAATTTGAACTTTGACCCAGCTCAAAACGTTTTGCGCGTCGCGATAGGCCGTGCACAGGCGGCAAACCAGTTTGTGTACAAACCAATGGAACAGTGTGATTTTTCCGCGATAGTGTGAACTCCCCTTAAGAGTGTAACATATCTAAGGAAGAATGTTGGTAAACTAGCCTGAAGACATTTTAGCTACTTACATGTAGATGCATCAATGCTTCAGAAAACCTTGAAAATCTACATATGGATTTTGTGTACAAGTGAATGGTAAAAAAGTCCTGTGCACTTTTTTTTAGAAAACCACCTTCGGTTGTCAATTTCCAGCATGAAATACCATTTTGGACGGAAATAAATTGACATGGTGTTTGTTACCATTGCTATCAACACTTTGAGTAAGGTTTTTCTTGTCAACTCGTGAAATACAAAATTGCGTCATTGCAAATGATACAATGGGCCTTTAACACTCCATACATGTTACTGTACTCTTCAAAAAAGAAATAAAATTTTCTTAAAGGGGAATTCCTTGACTTTTAATAAGCAACAGCATTACATACATGTAACTAAACATTTATCTTGATAAACTGCCTTGTAGAAATTTCATTAATTTGGCAAATATTTCTCCCACAAAGGTATACCATTTTACATGGGAAAAAATAATATGGTATTTGTTTGTTACCCTAGCTATCAACACTTTTAGTCAGGTTTTTCTTGTCAACTCGTGTAATAAAATTTTGGGTAACTGCAAATGATAGACTGGGCTTTAAAATTGTTTTGCCACAACAGAGAATGCCATACTTATTCCAGTTACAAGTTGTACTAGTTATGTCATAATAAGTCTGTGCCTAACGAATCGAATATTCAAATATTTGATAATCTATCAAATATTCGAATAGCATTTCACCAAATCGAACATTCGGTACGTGCTTTTCCACTCCAAACCAAACATATCATTCAATTAGGAGGTGAAAATCCCTTTTTGTCGCCGAAACGGCTGCTTTGATGTCACATTTGCGTCCAACTACGAGTCCAGTGTACAAGATACAACACATTGAACACAAGGTCTATGAATAGAGCAGACGATAATTTTTGCAAAAACTCTTTGGGCGAGAGACCATTATGCAAGTTACAACATAAAGTCTATACATGTAGTTTGAACCGAGATAGGATTTTACAAAAACTAAATGGGCGAGATAATTTCACGCTTCGCAAAATTGAATATTTGATCGAATATAAAACCAAATTTTGTAATAGTAAATTGTTCGAAAATGCAGAGGCCTAATGTCGTATATGAAGCAAATGGCATCCCCTTATTTCATTACTACCCTACTATAAATTTGTTTAATCCATCTTTTTTAATCCACCTAAAAGATGTAATTTTACTGTGAGAATTCCTACTTCTGCAAGTTTTGTGTCCTTTCGGAGTTTGTAACTGGCTTCCACTGCGTAATGATGTACTGAGCTGGTACAATCAGCAGTAATAAGCCCAGCTGGAATACTACAGCTCGATTCACAGGCATGGTCGCCGCAGAAATCTCTGGAAAAGAAACAAATCAAACAAAATGTCAATTACAAAGATATTTGTACACTTTACCAGTTTTATGTGTACAGAATCTGTTTCATTTACCGGTGTGAAGTTGGTTACTTATTCAACGTTCGACGTTCAATATTCAATAAGGACCTGTTACTTATTCAACATTCAATAAGGAGCTGTTACTTATGCACCTATCAATTGTTTTCCACCACCGCACCCCACCCACCCCCTCCCCCGCGCTGCCCCACCCCCTAGGTGGGGGTTTGGTCACGTTTTTCATGCCCCAGGGTGGGGCATTTGACCCTTTGAAATAAAATTGTCTGTGCATTTGTATGTCGAATAAGTAACGGCTCCTTATTGAATGTTGAATAAGTAACAGCTCCTTATTGAATATTGATCGTCGAACGTCAAATAAATAACCAACTTCACACCGGTGTTTCACCGAGTAAAACAAGTAAATAAGCCAACTTTAATTTTGACTATTGTCAAATGAGTATATAAATTAATCATTTATCAGGCAATTAATAAATTTATAATTTATTCGAGAAATCAATAAAAAGATGATTAGAACAACCCTATTAAACACTAACAGTGAGGACTCGGACATTTCTGTTTCGGGACATATGTTTGTCAGTATATGTTTGATGTATCAAAGATAAAGATAAATTTATTATTTATTCGAGAAATCAATAAAAAGATGATTAGAACAACCCTAACACTAACAGTGAGGACTCGGACATTTCTGTTTCGGGACATATGTTTGTCAGTACTGTTTGATGTATCAAAGATAAAGTGGTGGGAGGTTGATTCTTTAACTCTTTTTGGTTTACGTGACAATGAGTAAAAAGGTTGCCGAGTTTACGCACTTCTGGACGGGCAATTTTGTCATCCAATCCCATAATGCATTGAGAACGTCGCTAAGGTTTATTGCATGAGCTTTTAAATTTAAGCAGTACAGTAAAGTCTCATTATAGAGCTCTCGAAGGGACCGAACTAATTAAAGTTTTTATATCCAGAGAGCGCTATAACTACATGTATAAGTATAACCAGTGCGGAAAACAATAAAAAGAATGATGGCTGGGACTTTTTAATAGAAAAAGAGAGCTTTTAATCAAGAAGAGGTTTATCAGGGGGTGTTATAGCCCTAAAAATAGGGCTTTGAATTGCTCGTTTTTTTCAAATCTGACTTATTACAGTCGCAAATCACAGCCCTAATTGAGGTACGTACGACAATACCAACTCTCAAACTGCTCAAATCTGACAAAGTTCCACTACAAATATCGTCCGAAGCACATCAGACCAGAGCACTTTCACATACACCATTGCAATCCTGAGAGTCTAGTGTTTCATAAAATAACGGTAACGCTTACGGAATCGTCAATTTGGCCATCTATGGTGTCTGAAAACATTGGACAAAATTCGGACAACGTTGTGACCTGCATCCCTATGGGCGACGCCATCTTAGCTGATATGCTGGACGCGTGGTGGCGCTTCTCGGTCAAGAAGCCCGGCTGTGCAATATGCATAATTCATATTGACGTCCGTGTGTTTATCCCAGCTGGCAATACGTCACTCGCACAGTTCGATAACTAGCTGCGACGTCAATATGAATTATGCATATTGCACAGTTAGCCGGGCTCCTTGACGCGTGACGTCTCATGATCGAGAAGCGCCAGCATATCAGCTAAGATGGCGTCGCCCAAAGGAAAGGATCACAACGTTGTCCGAATTTTGTCCATCGTAGATGGCCAAATTGACGATTCCGTAAGCGTTACCGTTATTTTATGAAACACTAGACTCCCAGGATTGCAATGGTGTATGTGAAAGTGCTCTGGTCTGATGTGCTTCGGACGATATTTGTAGTGGAACTTTGTCAGATTTGAGCAGTTTGAGACTTGGTATTGTCATACGTACCTCAATTAGGGCTGTGATTTGCAACTGTAATAAGTCAGATTTGAAAAAACGAGCAATTCAAAGCCCTATTTTTAGGGCTTAAACCAGTGCATAAACAATAAAAAGAATGATGGCCTTTTAATCAGGAAGAGCTTTATATCCGGGGGTGTTACTGTTATAACAAGAGTTTACTGTATACAAATTCATGTAGGCTACAGAATGCATTTAAATTGTTTTTAGTACGCATGGTATTAAACCTGCTTCAAGTACATGATTGGTGCCAGTGATCACTGACATACATGACATATATTCACATGATGATTCACAAAATAAGACACAATCATGATGATGATCATGTCACCGCACCGACGAACGCATCATGGGGGCTTCAAAAAACGACACAGAACAACAATTTACCTCATATCAAACAGTGCTTCGTCCTTTCTTCACTCCCATTATCCTCATGAAAGTGACTTCTTCACCGACATATCTGACGTGTTGTTTGTGTACGACCGATACACGTACACCGCGTGCAATGAAATTTCGCCACGATGATATAATATGACCCTCAATTTACATATGACCCCAACTTCTCGGTGGGCGTGGCTGCTTGAAGCGGGGACGAAGAGGGACGACACAAAGCATGTATCCTGAATGAAATTTTGTCTGTATGCCCATTTTGGCTGCGAATTTTCAGTATACAAAAAAAAAAATGGGATTACTCAAGGCACTGATCGAGCAATCACTTTGGAATCACTTTCAAGACTGTCCGCTTAAGTCATTTAGTCCTGGGGCCAATTTCATAAAGCATGTTAGCAGAAATTTTTGCTTAATCAAAAGTTTGTTTGCTTTATAAAAATGGGTCAATAATCGAAATTGCATGTCAACTTGTGTTTTTCACAAGAATATCTGCTATTCTTGCTAAAAACACAAGTTGAAGTACAATTTTGTTTATTAACCCATTTTTATAAAGCACACAAATTTTTGATTAAGCAAATTTTTCTGCTAACATGCTTTATGAAATTGGCCCCAGGTCGATCCAAGTGGACCTATTTGAACAAAGTGATTACCACAGTCACGAAATGTGACATTCATGTTTTTGGGAGATTTTGTTAGGGTTTTTCAAAATGACAATGTGCATGGATGAGCATGACCTATGGGTATGCTTCTGCCCGTCTCCTTAGAGCCTTAGAAGTACAGAGACAACCCAAACAAATCTAAAGTGGCACACCCTGCCTCAGCAGCTCTTAAAAGCGACGATGATGCAGTCAGTCTTGCCACAAAAAAACAAAACATGTGCCATATTTTATGATAAATTACACAGTAAAACCATGGAGGAAGAAACACTTCCTCCATGGTAAAACCAATGCTATCGCAGTGACATTAAATGCACTAAAGTCAATAGACCCCTTGCACGAGCAGCCATGACAGGGGCCAGTCACATTGTCACATTTAAATATGAAAATCTGCCCCCTATCATGCAGGAGCATAGGCTGGTTTGGTCGGGGGGGAGGGGATTTTTAAGAAAGCGGAACTCCAACTCCCTGAACTCCACCCCCAGCCTACGCCCCCGTCATGGCCGCCGCTGAATAGCCTGAGGGTCTATAATGGCAGTTCTAGTTACATGCAAATGAAGCAACTACCACGTTTATTCATATATATTTATTGACAATGAAACTTCCCATATAGTACCTCAATTCTGTTTTACACTTTTATTTCGTGGTCTCTATATACACATTCTATTTTAAATAATTCACATTTATGTATTGCCAACTCCTCAAACATTTTATGGTATTTGAGACCAACTGTACAAATGTTCACAGGATTCTTAGTTTAGGATACTATGTGTGCCTTCCAGATACTTCGGTATAATTCTGAATTTATTTGGATAAACTTAAGTAAAAGTGGAAGAAACAATATTCATATTTAGGGGCAAGCCGATGATAATCAGAGTACATGTAACATAATTATAAGCGAACAAAATCCACCATGGTATTAAAACATGAACAAGGAGCGTTTAAAATATATGGCTATGCGTCTTTTTTTTTAGTACGATACAGAATGTGGACATATCCATGAGTTTGGGAAATCTGGATGCAGTGAAAAGCAACTTGGCTCCACCGGGATTCGAACTACGGACCTTTCGCCTAACGTGCAGACGCCCTACCAATGAAGCCAACTGGTGGTCTCGAATCACAGTAGTGCAGTTGTTCCTCACTGATTGAGATTGGCTATCACGCGAGCTTGATAAGCCCTACAGAGGGATGAACACTTCAATGAGATACCCACCCCACCCAGAGATCACTTAAGATACTTGTTTTTAGGGATTATGACATGTGTATCAACAGCTCGATCAATTTGTGTGTCATTTCAACACACAGTGAGATAATTCGGACACGGAAAACGCAAGCAAGAATGGCTTGCATATTACTTGATTATGATAATCACAAAAACAAAACAAAAACAACTAAAAGAAAAACGTTCTGGTGGAACACATGAAGTATAATTCAATACACAATAAAATAGGCTAAATAGAGCAAATAATTAACTGGGAGTTTCGATTGGCAGACGTGATGATCTAGTTGATAGCGAGTCGGACTTTCGATCCAGAAATTCATGGTTCGAAGCCTGGTCATTGCACCGCCTTGTGTCCTTGGACAAGACACATTGTCTCTCTCCACCCAGGTGTATAAATGGGTACCAGCAAATACGGTTGGGGAAACCCAACCAATTGCTGGGGGGTAGAACTGCGATTGACTGGCGTCCCATCCAGGAGGAGTAGCAATGCTCCTAGTCACTCCATGCCACAGAAACCGGGGATGAGTATCAGCCGTATGGGCTCGTAAACGACCTACCTGCGAATGGCAACTTGGAGAGTTGAAAGCAATGCGACTAAGTTAGTCACGCCAAATGGCGCATGCCACTGAAAATTCACCACAATTAAATTCTTTTGTGGGTGTTTATCTTCCAATATTTTGTGGCCTTAATCGTGGTAAATGATTTTTTATGATTTTACAAACCCAAAATTTTACACATTTTGCTTTAAAATATCACAGTTATTCCATTAAATTCATTACACACCTTGCCGATTACACATTTACAAAAACAACTCATGAAAATAAATGAATTTACATGTACATATATACTTTTCAGCTGTACGACGTAAAATGTTTTGCAAAAGCAGGTGGAATTTCTGGTTATAAAATTTACTTTCATGGAAGTAGTAAACAAGAAAACAGTTTTCACTGTACATCTCGGGCCACATTTAATTAATAATAATCTCTGCATTACACATATTCCAGAAGTGAGCACGAAAAACACTTGCAACCCTTGTTGTTCAGATTTTTTTCCCCCAGAAAATGGATTTCGTTCTAACCTAATAATCATATAAAATACCTCTCCAGAATACTATCCATGGGAAAAAAACATTTTATATATAATTGCAACAAAATTTTAAACGGCTTTTTCCATAATTACAGAAAGATTCCAGTTTCACACAATAAGTACTTGATAAGATTCACAACATTCCAGATACATGTATTTTATGACTTGTAAAATTTATGAGTTTCACCACAAACGTTGGATACGAAGGGATGAAACATGGAATAAGTTAAGCTACAGAAAACTAGGTAATTAAGAAATAAATGAAAGGTTCCTTTGCAAAAAAATACCAAAACGGATAAATGCCGTTTCAAGATATTTTATGTACCTCAATATTTTTTGTTGTGCCTTCAAATATAATCAAACAAAATGTAAATAAAAGGTCTCTTGCGCAGATTGAATGATTCGTTGTTGCATTTTGAAGGGTATTTTCTGAAAAGCATAAGAGAAAATCTTGAGGTTGGTGAAATATCTCGAAATGGATTTATCTGTTTTTGCAAATAAACTCTTCCACAATTTCTAGAGCTATTACACTTAATTCTAACCTTCCCTTACTTTCTAAGATCATCTTCACGGTTTTTAAGAATTATGAAATTATTTTGATATTGTTAAAGTGTAAAGAATATGACACTGACAGCCTGTTTACACTTGATCCCGAGCTCGGGGTCGAACACCGAGCTCAGGATCAGCTCCGGATCACAAACAAAGTGTAAATGCTGTGTGGACCAAATTGGCCGCGGATCAGACCCCGAGATTTTGGTCTCGCGTCGGCACAGGGTCCATCCCCGAGCTCAGGATCAGTTTGCAGTTAGATAAGCAATTAATCTTTATTGCATCCACTCCACAGCCGTTGTGGGGGAAAAGCCACAGCTCGGTGGGAAAGCCCGCGAATATCAAGTGGCCTTGCACACTGTACATGCACACTCAGTTCTGTGCACGCACACATAGAGCATGACCTTTGACTGCAACTTCTGGCGCCGCGCTCGAGATGAACTACAGAATGTAAACGCGACACTCCGAATCATTGCGGTTAACACTGATGCATTCTTATCAGGGAATCAATCTTGATCCCGAGCTCGGGACCAGTGTAAAAACACGGTCTGAATGTTCTTTTCTACTTGGCCTGTTAAATAGAACATTCAAAGTGTCCCCTCATCAAATTGACCGTTGGACAGTTTCCAAACATTCACATTTTGTAGACTTTGATGTTTTGAAAATAAGGAGCAGGTCACTCCAGCCTCAATTTTGTCAGAATTTCAAAGGGCACTGAGGCCAACTGGAGGGGCACCACGGCCAACTGGAGGGGCACCACGGCCAACTGGAGGGGCACCACGGCCAACTGGAGGGGCACTGAGGCCAACTGGAGGGGCACTGAGGCCAACTGGAGGGGCACCACGGCCAACTTTGTTCCAAATTTGTACTGGTTTTAAGTGTACAAAAAACCTCATAAAAATTTAAGAGGATAGGGCATGCTGGCCAAGTTGGCCTCAGAAAGTGTATGTCTTGAAGGGGCATCAAGGCCAAATCAGCAGGGCATGAGGCCAATGGCCTCGGTGGCCTTTGTCAAGGCCTGTAACCCAATACTGTAGTCAAGGCGGATTAGTTAACCCATTAGTCCTCGAAGCGCCCCAAATCGCCTTGTATTTCTTCCATGTTCAACTCGGTGAAATTCAAGTTTCTGCAAACACACTCTCAATTGACAGTCATGTTACTCATAGCTTGACTCATCCTCTTTCAAATCTTGAATTCAGGAATGGTGCCTACTATTGGATAACTTTGGTTAATGCCCTTGACAAGGATCATTACTTAACATTACCAAAAAGCTCCAAGGAGTAATAAGACACACTACTTATTACCAGTGAGTGCTATTGGGTTAATACTTTGCCTCTTAAGCCGGCCGTACACCTTATGTTCCGACTCCGTTGCGATTGCACAGACACGCCAAATTTCGAGCATGCTCGAAATTCTGTGATTGCGTTTCGACGGACACGTACACAAAATCGTGACCACATCGACATCGGAACGCATTGCAAAACCCGTACACATTGCGATGCGACTGCACAACATGCGCTATCGTGATCGAATCACGGACGAAACATAAGGTGTACGGCCGGCTTTATATAACATGTCCCTGAAGTATAACATTGCAATACGAGTGGACTCTCACAAAGATTTCGGAAGCCAGATTTATAGTAGTATTCTCTCGTAAAAGAGAATATACGCCTGTGCACTGAGTACTTTAGATTCGTGGACTTCGCTGACGTGCGAATCGCTGATGTAGTACCACTTGCCCTCTGGTGGCGTAATCTTGCGTTTCACTGATGTCGTTGGAGCAGGGTGGGGCTCATCCCCGTTCATGAACTTGGAGTCAGTGCCACAGTGCTGCTCAGACAGTCTGTTTAGATTGTGCGGGATGCTGTGAACGTAATGTCGCAATGCGTCGCTCGCTTGGCGGGCCTTGACGTACGCGGTGTAGTGGCCGAAGTGTAATCGTCCGCTGTGCTCGACAATGCCGTACAGGGCGTATACGACCTGGTGGTTACTATCGCTGTATGGCTGGTGAAAATTAAAACAAAATACAAACCCAAATTGTAAAATTAAATCAAAACCTAGAATTTAAAAATTAAATGACGAAACTTAAGATGAGAGAAAACTTAAGGGCCTTATCGGGATTCGAACCTCTGATTCACAGTTGAGCTATCAAGCACAGTGGTATACTCCCTCAGGTTTTCCCTGTGAATCAAATTTTTCCTGAGGGAGTATACCACTATGCCTTATAGCTCAGCTGGTAAAGTGTCTGCCTGGTGAGTCAGAGGTCTCGGGTTCGAATCCCGATAAGTTTAATTTCTATGGTGATTAGGCACCATACCAAATACTGCGTTTATTATTCAAAAATTCAAAATAATGCCCCAACAGTAGCAAAGACTACCGGAGTTAATACGTCATCTTTTGTTAGTTGCCTAGGCAATGGCTCTACACTAAAAATCACTGAACCGTGTCCCTGTGCTTTTGCAATGGTACTTTTTCGATGTCCATAATGTTTAGAGCCAATTACCATGGCAACGCACGTCACGTTTGTCTATTTAAACCCAAACTGGCGAAGTGACTTACTTTGCAAGAGATGCTGCAGAACGGTGCCAAGTCAAGAACCAACGGGAAGTCAATGTGCCGAGTTATCTTGCGTAATGAGTAGCCGACCTGCCAGAATAAAACAACAATAGCTCTCATATAATGTCTCATCATGTAGTCACTGATGTGGACTGCAGCATTTCAACTGCTAAATGCGATGGTTTTTATTACAATAACGGCATTTTATTCTAACAATTGATTGCCTTCCGGTGACGTCACCCCTTCCATCCACCATTTTGGTTGTCATTTTTTATGACCCACGTGGCTCGAGTGATAACCGGCCAAAAAAGCAATAAAAGCGCATTTGTTGCACTTACCTATGTTACTTAACCTTGCTGTATGTTGTTGCGCCATGGCTGTTGTATCGATAAAGATAAAAATGTATTTCTTCATGCTAAAAATTGTGATCGAGCAAAAGCACTTTCGTTTTTACAAGCTGCAGTGCATGCTCAATAATTTAAACGTATCGCAACGCGCGCGTGCGTCATCTTCGAATGAAAGTACGCTGGTGAGTGCCCATGTGCATCTAGTGGCGCGCGAGTGTACGCGCGTGACCGTTAACCACCAAACATTCTCGGATTTCTACGTCACGGAAAGCAATCAATAATAATCAAGTGTTTTCCCACATAGGGTTTTAGCGAGGGCAGGGGCCAAATTCATAAAACCCTTTGCACCCGTTTTCTGATTAAGCAATGCTCTCTCCATTTCGTGATAAAAACCCATTCTCTGCTGAAGCACCCGGCAAACCAAACCGCATGTTAACCTACTGATTTTTATGGTATAGACGATGTGCTCTTTGTTTATATATAAAGCACCCTCCGTTCAAAATTGGTCATCGTTGTTTTACTAGGAGTAACGATGTGAGGAGTTTTTTACCTGTTGGAATCTCTTGAGATGTAGAGTCAGGATGGATGGCGGTTGGTGGATGAGAAGCTGCTTGCTGGCATCGGTGTACACGACCTTCTTGTCCTTCTCACCTGTAAGGTGTCAGACAAAAAATAACTTTAAAAAACAACAACAAATGGCATACAACCAGCACACACAAAAAAACTATTTTCCATTTCACTAAAAATGGTGGTCGTCTTTTTACAAATTCTATATCTTGTTTTTGACTTAAAGCTCTTTTTGATGCAGTGCCATTTGTGCGCAGACAGCATTTGAAACCAAGCAATTTTCTATGATTTTTCAAATGAAATGCTTTTGGATGAAATGGAACGGCTCGACATTATGTTGTGAAATACTGTTATTTTTTGTTGAATAATAGTGAATCTTATTTTTGAAAATACACAAAAAGCCAACCTTATATATGACAGTGTTAAAAAGCATCAGTTTTCATCAGTTCATAATCTAATTTGGAGTTTAAATATGAATTTAAACTGAAAAAAATATGGTTGAATCAGCTAAAAATCAGCTAAAAGTCCAAACGTTTTACTGCAGGGATCAGAGTTTTTCCCCATTTTTATAAAAGTCACAACAGTGTAAGTGGTTACAAATAACACAACTTGTTTTAAAAAAAATTCAATCCAAAATACAGGATGGGATAAAAACTCATTTTGATGCACTGCAACTTTGTGTCTGGTATTAGACCCATCCATTTATAACCCCTTTCAAGTTGTTAGCTCCCATTGTAACAAATGCATGGCCATAATAATCAACTGAACAATTATGTTACATTTTCAGAAATATTTTGATACTCACCAGCATTTTTGGAGCAATGCTCGCATCCGAACCGATTAGCCCCCGTCAGCCACTCGGGTACAGTGAACTGGCTGAGACACGATTCCACCGAACACTCCAAAGACTTGCCCTGGTAGCGCGGTGCTAACGTCGACATGACCCTGGAGCGTGTGGGTGACGCTGGGGACAGAGGCGGTGAAAGATCCTCCTGCTTGGCTAGTTTAACTGGTGTGAAACCGCACGCGATACTGGATTTCTTCGCTTCCGTTAATGTAGGTTCTACAGGGGTTTGGGTTTTCGTTGGTTGTACTGCGGCACTGTCTTTAGTTCCAGTACTTTCTCCGGTACTGCTGCTACTGCCGATTCCATTGCAAGCTACTGGTTCAAGCTTGGGATCGTCCTGTTTAAGAGTTTGTTCTATAATAATTGAAGCGCTCCCGTGCGAATCAGAGCTGCTCCCACCAATAAGGGGAATTTCAGACAAGTTCCCTCCAATTATCTCGGATGCAGACACCGCGACATTCGCTTTGTTTCTCGTAGAGTTCGTTTTTAATTTATCATCCGAGTTCGGCTGCTTTGATTCCGTTTGGTTTTGTATCGACATTCCTTTCATCTGGCTTACGAGATTGTCCGTTTCTTCATCGGTGTCGATTTCTGGCGGGCTTTGCTGACGGCGATTTATCGTTCTTTCAGATGTTTTTCCGTCCTTTGTACTGTTTGCTGTTTTTGATTTATCAGACGCGCCGCTGGGCTGAGGTGGGTTGTGCGCTTTGTTTGAAAGACCATAGGAAGAGCCTGTTGTCCTAACTGTCCTGCTAAAATCCACGTTGCTCTTGCAGTCTGGACGATCAAAGAGCGATGTTTCGCTGTCGGCGTCGTTGGAGTCCTGGAATGCTTCTTCCTCGTCTGATTGGACGGGAGTTTCCTTGGCTCCCACCTGATTGGCCGATTCTGGCTGGCCGTTTTGGGATCTACGGTGCTTTTTCTGCAGACACACAAGCACAAAATAACCAATTACCAAATCAAGCGATCCCATTCAAGTTCTCATTTTAAGTGCATTTTCGTCACCATGACGAATCATCTCACCTGGAGGTATGAAAAAATTACACCACCTTTTCGCAATATGATTTTAGCCACAATATGATACGTATCACTGTGTACATGTACAAGTATGCCGTTGCGTTCACCGCACAAATTCTGGTCTACTGGTAAAATTGTCATCTAACCCGCAGCCACCGACGTGAAAATAAGGGGGAGGCCTTGATTTTTTCCAAATGTGACCCGCTCTGCAAAAAAGGGTATTAAGTCGCGCGGGCTAGTATTCTTTTTGCGACCATCAAAAGAAATCCGCGGCAAATCCACGCTCAATAAAATACCAAAACACAATGGAAATTCCTGGCGGTGCCCAGATACCGCCTGGAATGTCTGTGTTCCCCCTGGAATGTCTGCGTTACGCCTGGAATTTCTTTTGTGTTTTGGTATTTTAATGAGCGTAGAAATGCCACAGATTTCTTCTTATGGTCGCCAAAAAATTACTAGCCAGCGCGACTTATGTACCTTTTTTGCAGAGCTGGTCACAAATTTCATAAGGCACTGAGGTCAACTAGAGGGACACCATGGCTGACTTTGTTTCAAATGTGTACTTGTTATTAGTGTACAAATGTATATAAACCTCGCAAAATTTAAGCGAATAGGCATTGCTGGCCAAGTTGGCCATGTGTTATATCTTGAAGGGGCATCAGGGCCAACTTGGCATGGCATGAGCGTATTGGTCTCTGTGGCGTCGGTTAATGTCAAAGCCTGAAATTAGCTAGAAAAGGGAAGATTGTAACAAAAATTGCTGCATGCCAACTGAGGATGCTTGTTAAACCGGCAATCAATTTCCGAATTTCTAAGATTTTTCCTGGTTTTATCCACAGCATTTCTTTGTACCATAGTATAAACTTTTGCATTATTTAATGCATTTTACCTTTGCATCCCGTTTAGCTTTTTCCCGTGCTTTCTGTATTTGATGTTTACTCGGTTTGTTCTCATTTTCTTTTGACCCCGTTGCCTGGGCAACCGGGGCTGTCACCTCTGAACTCTTCTCTAGAAGTGTCGATGGTTTGTCACAGGGTCGTGGTGGTGCTGCATTCCTTTTGCCCTGGCAAAACAAAGACACAGGTAAAAAGAGTCGGTATGTACAAATTCAGAGCTTTTGAGAAAGACTTTGTAAAGAACGGCAGCCGATTTCACGAAACTTTACGCAACTCCGCAAGTCCACTTACGCCATAAATTATTGCGCAACTTGCGCAAATACCCTTGTCTGGTCTCAAAATAAAAGAAATGTTTCAGTTGTTCCGAAAAGATAACTTAGGCCCAAAAAGGGTTACAAATAGTGTGACATCATGCCTTTCTAAAAACCCTGTGTACAAATTTCCAATATACGCTCGTAACTGGAACGGCCTAAAATGTAACAAGAGTTTGGTTTTTTTCAGACTTGAGCAATAACATTCTATAGACGTCAACTCACCTTGGATTCCACTATGGGCAATGACAAGTCCAGGAAGGGCTCCAATACGTGAGACACCTGTTAACAGCAAATAAGAACAAGTTAGCTAAGGATCACAAAATGACATCTAATGGCAAGATCGGACAAATACGCAGGTACCTTGATTCTAGTTCCACTGAGAGGTTGGTTCACACGTTCATTAGCTCGAGGCTGGACTACTGTAACAGTTTGTTGTTCGGCCTTCCAGATCGCGGGATAAATAAACTCCAGCAAGTACAAAACACGGCTGCTCGGTTGGTTGCGGGTGTAAAGAAACACCAACACATCACACCTGTGCTTGAGCAGTTACATTGGTTGCCAGTGCGTAAGAGGATCCAGTTCAGACTCCTACTGCTCACGTACAAGTCGCTGAATGGGTTGGCTCCGATCTATATCTCCGAGCTTCTAACCGAATACAAGCCGACTCGATCATCGAGGTCTGGTGCCTCCTACTGTCTTCAGTCTGTTAGGACACGTACATCATTCGGCGATAGATCCTTCATTGCAGCTGCACCCAGGTTGTGGAATGAACTTCCTACAGTATGTCAATCAAGTGTGCTGGTTCTGTACAGAGTTTTAAATCACTTATAAAGACTTACCTTTTTATTGTGTAATTTAGATTGGATAGGTATGTGCAATGTTTTATAGATCTGCTTTTTAATTATTGTAAAGCGCATTGAGATGTCAGTAGACATGGAATGCGCTGTATAAGAATTGACTATTATTATTATGTTCAAACATTCCCGGTTTTGCGTCCCGGTTGGCCCTGGTACGTCCAGGTATCCCTCTGCTACAATCAACCACCGTTTTGGTTCCAATTTCTGATCTACCATGGAATGCCAGAAAGGGAGCCAGGAAGTCTAAGGGCTCTAGTAGGGTCCTGCTATATTTTACTATGGTTGCAATTTCTTCCCGGTTAATCCCCGCAAAGTATTGCACATAAGACTCCACTTGGACATATTGCTGATTGAAGACGGTTGGTAAGGATTGAAAAAGGTTTGAAAAATTTGCTTAATCCAAAATTATTTTACTTTAAAAAAATGGGTAAGCAGTCAAAATCTTATGTGATGTGTATTACAATTGACTGGTGTTCTACTATAGACCTTTATCACGGTGCGTCCATCTTTGTCTTGTTCCTAACTGCATAGTACGTGTACGTGTCAGGCATGATCAGTGCGTGTACGTGTCTGCGCGATAGCGCGTGCAGTCTTCCGTTGTTGTTGTGATAGAATCAATGTCCGCGCTGCGCGTTTAATTGATCGCACCGCGCGCATGTCATTGTGATGCACACAATGAACATTTTCAACACGGGGCCAAAGTATTTTATTTCGGCAAGCCTCGCTTTGGTCACGTTAATTTTAATAGGGGAAAAGGGAAGATGGCTGCACCGTGATAAAGGCCTATTCTTACTAAGAACACAAGTTGACATACAATTTTGACTATTAACTCATTTTTATAAAGCAAACAAATTTTGGATTAGGCCAAACAGCTTAATGAAATTGCCCCCTGAAGGTTTTGCATGTTCAGTTTTATCAGCAAAACGCTTTCCCAGTGACAAACATAACTTTTCTCATGTCATTTTTTGTGATTTTGTGCTTACCGTATGACACTCATTGCAGTGTACCGAGCTTAGCATCTGACCGCTGAATACACTGTCAACAAACGTGTGTCTGCAGTGCTGGCCATACGCCTTGATCTTTTTCTTTGTGGCTTCCTCTAGGTTCTTGACTTTTGACCCCTTGATGTCAAAGCGCGACAAGATGGCTTCCTGCATTCTCTGTTTAACAAAACAAAAAATAGGGTATTTTTGCATGTGAACAGCCCTATTGGACGCTTGCACAGGGGGTCAAAAGGTCACTATTGTTAGAATGACAGGGGTGAGATTGGAGGAAAACACAAATTCTGGAAGGGGTGTAGCTTTCTGGGGGTGGGGGGGGAGGGGAGGAGAGAGCGGGACGAGACGAAGAGACCACGCAAACGTCAACTTTTCGGAGGATCGTTTTAAACACCACCGTACCATCGGCATCGTGCAAAAACATTTTAATTAGGCATCACAAGAACCAGTTTTGTTTGAAATATTTACCTTGTTTATAGGCCTACAAATGTGGATAATATTAAAAAGAATCCAGGCAACATCTACCGTTGAAGACGGTGAAGCAAAAGCAGAGGGTAAAATTAGTTGGTTGGCTGCTTGCCGCATCGCGCCAGCCGCGCACACTGCACAGTATATATACACGTTCGGGCGTTGCGATGCAGGCAAAGATGGCACTTGCTTATGGATCAGACTTGTACACGTCCGCTTCACTACTCGTTGCAGACTCGGTCAGGTCGCCGAGCGGCACAGTACATACATGGTAAAGCGCTGTATGTCATGGCATTGCGTGACAACTAGACTCGCACAAGTTTTCTTCGCAAAATTATTGAATCAATTGAGGCTGCTCGTTAAAAAAGTATGGCCTGCTAAAAGGGCATAAAAAATAAATAAATAGAAAATACAATATGGATCGCAGCCGCGGAGCACACAACCCAAAAGAAAATTCGCTACAAATTGGTAAAATTCCGGAAAAATCTCACCCCTGGAATGAGACAGAACCAGAGCCATGTGCTTTTCTGCTAGCAGCCACGTACGTAAATGCATGTGTGGCTGCTGCAGAAAAGCACGTGGCGCTATTGTTTTTAAAAATTACTTTCTACTTAATTTTTTTCTCATTATGTTCCTTGTTTTTATTTGTGAGCAGAGTGCGATTAACTTGTGTACATACTTTGACTTCTTCAGCCCTCATTCCATCCAGGAGGTAACGCAGTAACTCATGGCTGTCCTGTTGTTGATAACCCTTGAACCGTGAAGCCCTGCATGCAACAAAATAATATCATTGAAGTACATGGACTTCCAAGTATAAGTACCAATTGATTGCTTTCCAGTGACATATTACGCCTTCCATCCACCATTTTGGTTTCCATTATTCATGACGCACGTGGATCGAGTTATTACTGGCCAAAAAAGCAAGAAAAGCGCATTTACCTCTGTTACATGTACTTAACCTTGCTTTATATTGTTGCGTCATGGCCGTTGTTTCGATAAAGATAAAAATGTCTTTCTTCAGGCTAAAAATCGTGATCAAGTAAAAACACTTGTTTTTACAAGCTGAGTGCATGCTCAATCATTTGAACGTATCGCAATGCGCGTGTGCGGCATCTTCGAATGAAAGTACGCTGGTGAGTATTTTTACGCGTGTTCATGTGCTTCAATTTGCGAACGCGTGTACGTGCGTAACTGTTGACTACTAAACATTCCCGGATGTTTTACGTCAGGGAAAGCAATCAATAGGGTACTTTGAAAGGGACAATAATTAGTCAGCGGCGAAAATTATCATCGTTGTTTTTGATTGTAATATGATTAGCAATCGTATTGTTATAAATTGGCAAAAAAAATTAAACCGCGTGTGACCCATCTCGTAATCCCATAAAAACCTGCAGTAACCTTCCCTACGCGCATGTGTGCTTTCTGCTTCACTGCACACGCATGCCGGTGTGACCCGACTTGATTAAAATTTGATTATTCTAAGTATGTCATGTGACTCCACTCATTGTGGAAATATTACAATCGCATCACAATCAAGTTATTACGAAAATTTGTTCATGTGACCCCGGCCTATTAAAGATAGTATACATGATTGGTAAACTGTTACAAATAGTTTTATCCCCCTGTGTGATTGAAGATATGCATGATTAAAACCAACCTGAGCAAAAACCAGCTCCGTACTTCGTCTAACTTTTGAGAAAACAGTCAGAAAAGGGTTTGCAGTCATTTCACCCCTAAACCACTTCGCCCTGAACCATTTCGCCCTGAACCACGGCCTGTGCACGAAGTGGTTTTGGGGCGAAGTAGCATTTGGGCGATGTAGTGTTTGGACGAAGTGATATGGGGGCTAAAATGGCACTTATGCGAAATGGTTTTGGGGCGAATTGAATTTTCGTCTCATGAAACGAAAAATAATTGTTTTACTCATTTCTCAAAGACTATAGCACTTTAGACAAAACCATTTCAGGGAAAGTTTTCTACGGTCATCATGTTTATATTGTGTAAGTTAGGCGTACATCTGTGAACATTTCTGATTTTCGAGATACCAATCATGTATACTGCCTTTAAGTGTTTGTGGTCGTGGTGGTCTTACTTTTGACATATCTGATTGAAGAGTCCTCTAGGACTGACGACAGTAGTTTTCCCAGATTTGTTCATTTCATCCAAGAAGCTGATTAGTGATGAGGTCAATGAACCAGGAGCTGGAAGACTGACAGTGACTGCAACCTGGGACAAGGAAAATAAATTTTATAAAAAAGACATCCGAAATGTCTTCAAACCCCCGTCCGTTAGACCTTCAAAATCACTACAATTTAATTCGTTTATTATTGGGTAATTCCCAAAATTAGGGGTCCAAAAGTGTGACATGCTTTTTAAGATTTCCAAGTGTTTTTAATGATTGAAAGTGGTTTCCCAGTAGAAAATAATTATTTTTATTTGAACAAATGCCACTCAAATTTAATGTTTGTGTGTAGATATGGCACCAAGGTTAATGCAAACTCATTCTACAGCCAATTTTCATTGGCGTAGGTAACCCGGGACACCAAACTCCTATTCAATACCATGGAACAAATTATGAGCTTTTATGGTCTTTTGTTTTGAATATTTTTTAGGGATCAGAAGAAAAAAATATTGAAAAAAATTATGCTGCCCCCTATAATCACATTCCATTACTGAGAATTTGTGGTCATAAGTGGTGATTATTGAAGCAGAGAGTGTCGTACGTAACTGGGACACCAAACATTTTGGACCCCTAATTTTGGGAATTACCCTATTACTATTTATTTTATTTTTACCCCTTTGCCCTCAAAGAAGCTTGTCCAGATTTTTCCAGAAAATGAATCTCATTCTAACCTCACAATCATATAAAATATCTCCCCAAAATACTATCCATGGGAAAAAAACACAGGAAATTTGCAATCCATGTATTTAATTTTGATGTGGAAGCAAAAAGGTTGGTGTATTTACTACACTGCTTTGTGGAACCAGGGGTCGATTTCACTAACGTTTACGATTCTTCGTAACTCGAGATGCGATGGGTTACTGCTCCGTAACTCGTGCTTCGTCCTAAGAACAATTTCAAGAAACTTGCGATGGGTTTAACGATGCATATCTGCCATGGCAACGCACCGTAAGCTACGATGAGGCAATGGGTCATCGTAGCGTACATTTTGACCAACGATGGTCGTTGTTTTTGCCATTTTTGGAAGATGAGACGAACTCTGGCTCCCCCAAAAACCGATTGCCACTCTTGTTAGATTCTATGCTACGCGATATAAACAAGAGAAAATGTAAATTACGGTACCTACGATTTTAGCAGCTGGGGACAAAGTGTCGCTTCAAAACTGTTCAGTGTCCGATGTTTTCACTGCAGCATGCATGCAAAAACACGAAACATATGCAGTTGGCCATCCATATACATTGTCTACGTCGGTCACAAAGTCGTGTACGTACGCGTGCGCGTGGAATAAAAATTTGAATGATGCCACTGTGTTCTACACGCGTCCTACGCGCGACTTTAAAACGCGCAAAACAAATAGCGCTCACACGCGCGCCACATTTAATGCGCGCGCTTGCACTACGCAGAACGGACACGGAGACTTTTTGAAGTCGTGTAGCCGACGACCAATTTATTAAAAACTTAATTCAGAAATTCACCGCAGCACCCATCGTAGCCACGATCCATCGCAGCCGTACGATTCATCGTAAACTTATTATGGACCTTAACTTACGAAGAGTTTAGTGAAATCGACCCCAGATAAATTAGTTTACAAAACATTGGTGGTTTTTTTATGATATTCTTGAAAATATACGAATTCAGAGTGCGAAATTCAGAGTGCGAAATTTCAGAATATGACATATCAAAATAGCTCATCGCCCATCGGGTAAGTGGGGGGTTGGGGGAGGGGGGTGGTCTACATACCACAGGTTCAAGGTGTTCCTTGGTCTGCCTTGGCGAGTCAAACGTAAAGTGTGTTTGGTTGAGCGATTCACCATCTAGTGAGACCTCTAGAAAGGTGTCATCGGGGATGGTGATTTCTCTACCGACGGTCCACTTCTCATGGAGTAGTTCACGCAACACGTTGGTTTGGGTGATGTTCTTAAAGGCAAAAAGAAAACGAGTTCAGTGAAAAGCAGATGGCAGTTATATTTTATTATTCCTGTTTTCTTACAGGCCACACGAAATAAGAATTAGGGATTAAAAGTGGGTTTGAATGGTCTTAAAATACGTTTACAACCAGATAGGGGCCTGGACGCTGATAATGGCCCAAGCCGAAGGCCAAGTGAATTTTGGTTTCAATGTCGGGTTATTCACTGTTCAAAGGTAAGAAAGCGCATATTTTATGAATACTTCACTACCCTGTATTACTAGTCCTTAACTCACTGTGTGCTATGGCAAGTGTCGACCCTGAAACATAAAAACCTTTGAGTTTTCTCCAACGAATCTGTGCTTTCCATGCTAAGTCCCATAGCTTTGTGCGTCGCCATTTTTGCGATGGCTTATGAGCAACAGCAACAGTATTTAATGGGGCGCCGTTAATTGGTTAATCTCAGAACTATGCATTGACCACTACGTAAAAACTCTTAGTGAACCGTAGTATCCCCTAACTTATTTGCACGCCCCGCTATTTGGGTGCCTCTTATGCCGAGGACAACAAATCCAAGTCTTGGGGCAAGACTACAATTCACAAAGAGAAATGTCACTGCAGAAACGTCACAAATAGGGGCTGCCTACCTGCATTACAGCATTGAAGAAGCATGTATTACCAAGATTGTTGAGGCCCTGCAAACAATGAAACAGATGACGTTATAATGTGGAGACATTTCAGAATCCTTGCCTAATGTGCAAAATTAACAAATAACTTTAGGCAAATGAAAATTGGCTGAATTTTACTGCTGTCCGCCTTTGGACTTTTTCGACACGGAAACATTTACAGAGACCGTGGGAGAGCATGCGCAGTGTCCCTTCGCAGTATGACCTTCACAGCCCGGACGTACGCTTCAAGATTGCATTTACCGACTCAATGTGTCCGCATTGGACTTATCGTCTCGGGAAAAGTTCCCTGGTCAATTTTCCTCGGCAGCAGTTGGCCAGGAAAAGTAACCGCTGGACTCGGGAAAAGTTACTGAGAGGGCAAAATTCCCAGGCTGTCCGCACTGGATTGAAAATGGGAAAAGTACCCATCGTCTCGGTAAGTTATCCCCAGAAAAGTCCAATGCGGACAGGCCTTTAAAGCGCAACCCAGCTAATTGCATTCTGTACTGTTGCTTCAATCAAGGCATTTCAATAATTTCTGACACTAAATAAGTCACAAAATAGTCCTAAAGAAATGATGTCATGGAGGCTGCTCACGAATCTCTCTTAAAAAAACAAAAAAACAACATCAGCGTGAGTGACAATCGTTACTGGGTCTCAACATTTCCTGATAAAATGAAACGTTGTTGCTAAAACGCAGGGACACAGTTGTATTTTTTATTATGTAGACCCGGTAACTTTGGCAGCCCAAAAAGGGTAGCAGACCCACCTTAACTCTTGTACCTCCATCCTGCTTGATGCTGTTCGTGCTTACACTCCCGCTAACTGCTGAACCTTTGGCTGCTGAGGTCTCCACATCAGAGTCCTTGGATTTCTTCCTGGCTGAAACGGACCAAGGGACAAAGAGAAAAGTCTGTGAGGCTGAGCAAAACTGATGAACAATGGGCAGAGATGACAACATTGTAATTTGAAAAAGTGTACTTTGCCACGGGGCACCCACTTTGCCATCCTCTTGCAACAGTGCCCCTTTAACGCACTCCCTAACTCCTGCGTACAGTGGCCCTGTTGAAAAAGGCCCCATTTGGCGGTGGGACTAGCGACAGAAATCTTGTCGCCTCTGCTGGACCAATCAGAACGCTTGCAGTGCATTGTAGCACGATTGCAGGCATTCAAATGTAACGCGCGCAGATTGTAAACACCGTGCATGCATGTGATACATGTACTCGGTAATGCTGGCCGTTGTCCGCGTCGGCGATTGGCTGCTATTTAAAGCATACTGGGGAATCTGTTCCATTACATTCGTCAGCATGCATCCCTGTTATTAATGTGAACAACTGCGGAGTAAATTAGGTTCGTCGTTTGAAAGTTTGGTAGGAATGGGACAGTCATAAGGAACGGAACCCAATACAATTTCTGGAAAGTATAGAAATTGTTTCTTTTCGGCATAACATGACCGAATTGATTAAATTACATCAAAATTACTCGGGTGTGAGTTGGCTCAAGACAACAGCCGGCTCGCTCCACAGATTTGCGTGTATTTCCTCAGGGTATTGTCACGTCGCTTCACATAGTGGAAATTCCCTGAGATCTCAGAATGCAACTTTGCACACAATTTTATAACTTACAATCAAGCCCTATTTAAAGCCCACATTTGAAGCTATGCATTATAATTATGTCATTGGCCGAAACAACTGTACAAACTACAGTATGCCTAAATCGTAAATGTTGGCATCTTTGAATGGGTGAACGAAATTACCCGAAAGTTGAACAGGATGAGTCACGTCACAATAATATACAAATAATGAATGTTTATAAGATCAATGGTATGAATATTTGGATCAATGGTATGTTCCATTCAACAAGGCGGAGCCGAGTTAAATGTTCCATTCAACGAGGCGGAGCCGAGTTGAATGGAATAATTCCATCTTTCAACGAATGAAAATATTTGTTCCATTGAACGAAAGAAAAACATTCATTATTTGTTTTACATGTATATAACGCCCGAAAAGATAATTGATTGGAGAACATCCGAGAGCCTGAGAATATGAAAAAGTACTTAAGACCCTAGTCCCTGACATCCCTCGCATCACAATGACCAAATCCGACTCATCTACCACCATGTGTCTTACGCAAACGCGTCTGCTTCAGCATCGTGCAATGACACGCACGAACACGTGCTTGCAGTAAAAATGCGTGCAGTGTGCGTGCCGTGCAATGGAAAAAATCGTACGGAATATTTTACCAGGTAGTTTGGGAGCACCTATCTCTTTACGGATCCACTCAACGCATTCCAGCAGTCTGCGGCTGTCGTCTGGGTAAACGCTCTCGTCACACTTGTAGCACCACACTGCTAAGTTGTCTAGACAGAGGGACAGGGTGTGGTTTGTGCTACGGGGAGTCTCAAAATGTTTAAGGGCGTGCTGGTGTTGGGTGCCTCGCCCACAGCCCTGCAGAGTGAGAAATAGGGGGTTATAGAAGGAGCTGATTCAATGTGATAATAAATTAAGGATGGACTGTCATTCAATGAATATAATTTATATTTCAAATATATAGGGCGTGTTTCTGACGGATCCATATCCAGATCTAAGGTGAACTTTGCGCAGATTCTGATCGAGATCTGTGATCTCTGGGATCCTGATCGAGATATGTGATCTCTGGGACCCTGATCGAGATCTGTGATCTCTGGGATCCTGATCGAGATCTGTGATCTTTGGGATCCTGATCGAGATCTGTGATCTCTGGGATCCTGATCGAGATCTGTGATCTCTGGGATCCTGATCGAGATCTGTGATCTCTGGGATCCTGATCGAGATCTGTGATCTCTGGGATCCTGATCGAGATCTGTGATCTCTGGGATCCTGATCGAGATCTGTGATCTCTGGGATCCTGATCGGGATCTGTGATCTCTGGGATCCTGATCGAGATCTGTGATCTCTGGGATCCTGATCGAGATCTGTGATCTCTGGGATCCTGATCGAGATCCGTGATCTCTGGGATCCTGATCGAGCGGTGGATCAGCTAGATCCAAAATGGCAAACATTAACGTTGCGAAGATTTGCGAGTAAACCGTGTCGTTCCAATTCTGAGTGTCAACACCACGATACAAACAAATTGAGGCTGCTTGTTTATTTACGATAAATGTGATGGGTAAAATTTAGTACAGAAATTTGACAATTTGTAAATAAATTGCTGTTCACGTAATTTGTAATCCTAGATGAGAGCAGTTTCGTTTGTTTCTGCGCAGTCAAACTCTCGGGATCTGAACTCCGGTAAATTGCTGAAATTGTAACATTACTAGACTAACCATCACAACATCTGGTATGGTGCCTTATCACCATTGAAATGAAACATTGTGAGGGTCTTATTGGGATTCGAACCCGATACCTCTGACTCACTACGCAGATGCTCTACCAGCCGAGCTATAAGGCACAGTAGATTAACCATGGAATTGCTATTTTTAAAGTTTTTTTTCTTTCTTTTAATTTTTTATGTTCAATTTGTGTATCTTTTCAACTGACCTGATTCCCACAGTACAAGCAGAGCCACGTCGTGTTAACACCATCCGCACTATCGTCACTTGAGCCTGCAGAACGCTTGTCTGCTGCTCCCTTGTCATTCAGGCACAACTGGCGGTTAAAACAAAAATTACATATTCAGCAATGTACATTAGGCAGAGGTTACACAGGAAAATATTCGTAATTACTCGATTGTGATATGATTATGATATGATTGTAATGTTTCCAAGAACGACCGGGGTCACACAACATAATGATTGAACTTGGATTGTGATAAAGTGGGGTCACATGCACACATAATCTCATTGTATTGTAATCCATCCCATCGTCCCTTGCGGCGGCTTTTCCCATGCTTGCTGCCTCACTGTGCCGCGTGCTTGGCACCTCATAAATGGAACAGTCACCCGCTAACATGCATGGGAAGCCAGGCAGATGCAGTTAAAGGCCCTGTAGATGATCTGTTTTTGAGCGATTCTGCGAATAAAACCATTATAAATCTAAAGAAAGACATCAACAAACTCATCTGGTAAAATTATATCATTTTGAGCGGAAACCTTTCATTGGGTAGTTGCTACTACTTTTTGGGGCCATTGCAAATGATACACTGGGCCTTTAAGCAAAAAGTAGATGCGTGCACATGGGGAAGGTTTCCGCAGGTACTCATGAGATGGGGTCGCACGCATTTCTCACCAATTTATTGTAATTCAATTATAATCCGATTACAAATCACACATCACCACTCACTAACCGCGCAGGTACATGTACCTATTTATTCCTAGGCGGAGAAAGGCAATTGTGGCAAAGTGCCTTGTAGACTGGTTCCCGTCCACATATTCCACACAGGAGAATATAAGGACAGGTAAAGGGCGCTTCATCTTGATCTGTGATTGGTCGTCTTTGCGCGTGCGCATTGTGTTTTTTATATTTAAAAATTGGCCAAGCCATTTGCTTTTATAGGCAATGTACTTTATTTACATAATTGGATATGTTCGACACGCACGGCCAAGTTACAAATGTCAATGCAAAATCTGCGCACTTACTAAAAAAATAAAAATAATAATAACCACGTGACGGGCAGAATTCAGCCCGTCATGGCTGCCCTTTACCGATCCCTATATTTTCGCAATAAGCGAACCAATCTATAGGGATCGGAAACCAATCTAAGTGCCTTGTCTAAGAGCACGCACACCCTCCCCTCACCCCACTAGCAATGTGTCCTGTGAGTTGCATTATATTGGGGAGCTCAACTTACCAAACATTGTCCCAGTTTAGTGGACCCTCCTGCTATTTTGAGTCCTTTCTTAATACCAGACAGGTTGACGGATTTATCAATGTGTGCACAAGTCTTTCCTGGAGAAAAAAATCAAAAATCAATTTGACCCTTTATACAGGGTGTATCAGAAAAAAAGTATACACTCATAAAATTGTAGATAAAATAGAAATTGTATTATATTTAGAAAATTGGCTCACACATATCGGTAGACATAGGCTTCATGTTTTCATTAACGTCGTCATCATGTTGGGAATTTCACGCCTGATTGAAGGACCACTGTCATGACTGTGACTCGTTACTTTTAACCAACCAGATGACAAAAATCGACACATTCGGTATATAAAACAGATATTTACTGCTGTTTATTCGGGTCATGGTTAAGATTATAGGCCCTCGGTGATCTCGAAGCCATGACTATGCCAATCGGCTTCCGCCTCGGGGCATAGTCATGGCTTCAAGATCACCTTGGGCCTATAATCTTAACCATGCCCCTCATTGCAGTCAATAATTGTATACTATGCATTTGTGTAGTGATGCCTAATTACCGTCTTTATGAAGTACTTTTACTTGTGACATTTCATTTCCCCCAAGTACATAAAATAATTATAGCAAAACCCTTTTAACACACAGGCAAAACCAAGCAAAAATGCACAGCCAAATGAGCAATATTTACACTTTTTATTTCAAACAAATCCGTTATGTATACAACGTAATCAGAAAATTTGTAAAATCTAAGAAACTTCATCACAAAACTAAAACATGTGTCCATGTACTTTGATGAATTAAATTTTTAATAAAGAAGTCGTTGAAGCCTGTATTTTCAGAACCACACATACATACTATGTATACAAAAGAGATTCACATGGTGCTACCGCAAACCCAGTGATGGTTAGTTGACCATCAGATGCAAAATGAAGCTCTGCACACTACATGTATGTGCCGTGATTTTGCAGAATTTTCAAGACAATCATTTTCTGATATTTCACACATACAGTAGGGCATTTTCACGGTAACTGACATGACATGTAACGTCAGTTACCGTGAAAATGTCCTTAATTTAATGACCCAGAGAGCTACATGTAGCATGTCATACGATGCAGTATTTGTCATGTCACAGGATGACACGCTCACTGGGTGTTCAGCTCACTGGATAACTATTCTGTCGGCCGGTGCCACGTCACATCCGGTAGGGCTGAAGTGAAAACAACGGTGTGCCCATGGTGACAAGCGAAGGAACAAAGCTGTTGTCTACACAACACGTACAGTACACGTATCTAAGCACGAAAGAATCTGTTTTCACTCCAGTCACGGTGTTATGCCTGTGTACAAAGGCATATGACACCGGGTCACAAAACTGCCAGGACGTGTGACCGACACGAATAATGGCATTTTTACGGTAACTGATGTCTAATGTTACTAACCGTGATAATGCCCACTAATTGACCATTCTACGCAGAAAAGATACCGCTTATTTTTAAATACAATCTTTTAATTATAAAAGTTTTAAAAAAGTCAATAGCTTGTGTAATATAAAGTAATATCAAAAATTATATCTGATTAATTTAAAAAATTGAAAGCTCCATACTCTTCTATAGACGCTTTGCACGGGCGGCCATGACAGGGGACAGTCACAATGGGTGTATTACAAGGACCATCAAAAGATTATTGTCAACTCAAGGATGCTATATCACTAAGTTGGCCGGAGTGTTGCTTTAACAAATGAAGGAAATTTTCTATAAAAAAAAGTATTATTGCAAAAAAATACTTTTTTACAATTCAACTCAAAACGAAATACATGCATGGATTTTTCAAGTTTTCTGAAACTTACATGTACATGTATTACGCCTCTATGTTGCTGAAATTTCTACATGGCAGTTTATCAACATAGGCTTTTAAAGGCCCTGTAGATGATCTGTTTTTGAGCAATTCTGCGAATAAAACCATTATAAATCAAAAGAAAGACATCAACAAACTCATCCGAAGAAATTTCAGCTTTGTTAAATGTACCACGTTTAAACAAAACATTCGTTCTCAGTTGATCGGGTACTGTGTGGCTTGCGTCATGCACTCTGTGGCGCACATCCATTGATTTACATACATACATGTATATACAGTATATGGAGCTCATATACAAAGGTACCGGTAGGCACTCTCTTCTCCTGGCATGACTGATGGCCCGGCAAGCGCTCAGTCAGGATGTCGAGCCTCTCGTGAATTCGTTGGACTTCGTTGAGAAGCATCAAAAGCAGCTCACGGTCACTCGTTGGTCTCAGTGTTGGCACAGGCTCCATTGTCTGGGAAGGAGGGTGGGGCGGCTCTTCTGGCTGGGAAGGAGGTTGAGGTTGCTCTGTTGGCTGGGAAGGAGGTTGTGGCAGCTCTGTTGGCTTGGAAGGAGGTTGGGGCTGCTCTGTTGGCTGGGAAGGTGGTTGGGGCTGCCCTGTTGGCTGGGAAGGAGATTGTGGTGCCTCTATTGGCTGGGAAAGAGGTTGGGGCAACTCTGTTGGCTGGGAAGGAGGTTGGGGCAGCTCGTTTGGCTGGAAAGGAGGTTGGGGCAGCTGTGTTGGCTGGAAAGGAGGTTGGGGTAGCAGCATTTGCCAAGACAGGTGGCCTAGTTGCTCCACTGCTGACATGGGTTGAACAAGCTGCATCTGCTGCGAAAAGGGTTGGGGCAGCTGTGATGGCTGGGAAGGTTGGGGCAGCTGTGTTGGCTGTGTTGGTTGGGGCAGCTGTGTTGGTTGGGGCAGCTGTGTTGGTTGGGGCAGCTGTGTTGGTTGGGGCAGCTGTGTTGGTTGGGGCAGCTGTGTTGGTTGGGGCAGCTGTGTTGGTTGGGGCAGCTGTGTTGGTTGGGGCAGCTGTGTTGGTTGGGGCAGCTGTGTTGGTTGGGGCAGCTGTGTTGGTTGGGGCAGCTGTGTTGGTTGGGGCAGCTGTGTTGGTTGGGGCAGCTGTGTTGGCGGGGAAGGAGGTTGGGGCAACTGTGCTGGCTGCGAATGAGGTTGGAGCAGCTGTACTGGCTGGGAATGAGGTTGGGGTGACCACAGCTGGGAAGGAGCTTGGGGCAGCCATTTTAGCTGAGAAGGGGTGTGGGGCAGCTGCGCTGGCTGGGATGGAGGTTGGGCCAGCTGCGCTGGCTGGAAATGTGGTTGGGGCAGCTGTGCAGCCTGGTAAGGAGCTTGGGGCAGCCATGTTAGTTGGGAAGGAGGTTGGGGCAGCTGCATTGGCAGGGGCAGCTGTATTGGCAGGGGCAGCTGCATTGGCAGGGGCAGCTGCATTGGCAGATAGGGACCATGTTGCCCCATTGCTGACATGGGTTGAACATGTTGCATCTGCTGGGAAGGAGGTTGTGACGGCTGCCACAGAGGAGATAGAAGCATAACAGGCTGCGTTGAAAACTGTGGTAGTGGCATGGGAGTTTGACAGTTTTCGTCGAGTGCAATACGCTTGCTGGTCTGAATGTCCGGAAGACCCTCATCACAGCTGCCATTTTCGTCCTTGATGTGTCTTTTTTTTCCTGTAAAAAGAGAAAGAAAAAAGCCTTGCATGAGTAAAATTGGAGATTCGGCTGTACACAAAGAATGTCTGGTGTAATGTATGATCACCACAAATCACAAACAATCAAATATGGGTAACATGTGCAAATAAAAAAAAAAGGTCCTCGTCGGGATTTGAACCCAAGACCTCTGAAAAACAGTACATGTTCTACCAGCTAAACTATATTATGTGCATGCGTTAATCTTGGGCTTCCCCCTATGACTAAATCTTTTAATTCATGTTGCACAGACAGTAAACTGGAGTACAAGTAAATAAAAAACATTATACATGTACGTATTTATAAGAAACATACATGTACACGGATACCATGCTTTGACTTACCTTCATCGCCGCATTTCATTTTAAATACTTGTGTATGCGAAATTTGTAGGCCACCCAGACGTCCATGTTGATGCTGATAGCAGTAAGCACCTTTGTTTTTAATGGACGTGTCCAATTCAGCGAGAAACGTGACATTCCGTCGATGAAGAATTTGAATTGATAACACAGATCTTACTGATCGGGAGAAGTTTTGGATGTTACATGTAAAACGTTTTGAGCGCATGAAATAAATTATTTTGAGTGTCTGAAGCCCGCCGCACACCTTTGCGATTTACCGGCAAATCGGACACGGAAAAATCAAACAAGTTTGATTTGCTCCGGTCTATGGTGTTACGGTCAGACCGGCCCGAATTGTTTCAGCGCACACCTTTCCGGTATGTGGTCTGATGATCCGATAAATCGCAAAGGTGTGCGGCAGGCTTAATAGGCCTATTACACATCAAACAAGCTTAAACAAAATCCTCAAGTTTGAGTTCGGTTCAGTTCGGCAACAGTACAAAAAAATTCTTCCCGACAAGTATTACCAACAGTGTTGGTTAAAACTGATTACGTCACGTGCAGCTAGCCTTCTTGATTAAAGTATGTAATTTGTTATCGTCAAACCCGCTCTTTTCCACGGTTTATATCGTAAGGAACAAGACGACGGCTTTGGCTGATAAAATGACCCGGAGAATAAACGGAATCCACGATCGGGCGTGGCGCGGCGCAGCGCTACTGTCGGAACTTGATTTGTACCACGTGTAGAGTGTATGCATGGTGCCATCATGACTGAGTATTTTTCCTGCAAAATGGGATTTATTTTCCGACGATTGTTCGTAGTGCCCACAAGAATCACCGTTTTTCTGTAAAAGAGCTAAGGTGACTGTTCTGTCCCAACGGACGGGAATCCATAGACATAGAATCATTAGAATGACCCAAGCACGCTACAACATAAGGCTTGGGTTCAAATCCCAGTTGGGACGAAGTTACTTTGGGTCAACTTTGAAATTAATAAATTTTATGGCTGCAATTTTATTTCTGGCACTGTTTACAAAACCAAAGTTTAGTAAAATAAAATCAGGGTATGAATTCCGTTTACTGGTCGCCACTGAGACACCGTGTGTCAAGTCTATGGAACAGGGCAGAAAAAGTATTTTCAAGAAAATTGTTGAATGGTTTCACTCCTAAAATCACTTCCCTTTAAAATATTAACACATTTTGGTGGTTAAGTTATTATAAGGAGAATAAGTGGCGACCAGTAAACTGAATTCTTTTAAGTACATGCTTCCTATAGACCGTATCGAATAGCCGCCGTTTCGTGGGGCAATTTCTTTGTTCCTTGAGGACATGCATGGTTGCACATATTGTGCTTCTATTGTTGGAAAAAAAATTCCCCCACGAAATGGCGGCTATTCGATACGGTCTATTCGGATTTTTTTTCATATACATTGAACACGGATTTGGGTGAATTTATATATTGGAATCGATAGCTTATTCAATTATAAGATATACTTCCCACTGACACTTCCGTCGCAAATGTTGCATTTCTGAGATAAATAAATGATAAAATTATTGCATAAAGTAATGCACAAAATGACGCGGCGAGGGGTCTGTGCGTAAGCGCGACAACAGAGGGCGCTGCGCGCGCGCATGAATGGTTATCTTGTGCACTTTTCTACAGAAAGGCAACATTTGCGACAAAAGTGCAAGTATATCTTAAAATTACATTTTCTGTTGATTCCAGAAGGTAATTTCCTTAAAATCGCTGTTCAATGTATACGAAAAAATACCGTCTATTCTTTCACTCTAAATACTCTACAGTAAATTTATAACGCCCCCTGATACAAAGCTCCTTTTCCCCCCACATCACAGTCATTACTGTTTTCATTGTGTATGCATTGATAAAGCTCACTTTAGTTTGGTCCCTTGGATAGCGACTTGTTTAAACCATCTAGCACAAACCTTTTAAGATATCTTCATCGGAGGTGTTGTGGTAGTCATTTTGTTTGGTCTTGTTGCGTTTCTTCCCCATCTCGTCTTCTGTGGGATGCTCTTTTACACGCATTGAAAAAGCTTCTCAAGACTTCAGCTTCACATTAGAAAATACCTGTCAAACACAATGACCAAGATTTGGGTCTTTCCACGGTAAAGGGGGCATTTCCACAGTAAAGGGGGCATTTTGGCAACACAGACCATATTTTTGAGGAAACACCTTTGTCTGGTCTCAAAATAAAAGAAATAAGTTTCAGTTGTTCTGAAGAGATGACTTAGGCCCAAAAAGGGTTACAAATAGTGTCACAACATGCCTTTCTAAAAACCCTGTGTACAAGTTTCCAATATACACTCGTAACCAGGACGGACACTTGTGTTGCATTTAAGGCCGTCCCGGTTACGAGCATAAATTTGAAATTTGTAGGCTAGCCTACACAGGGTTTTTAGAAAGGCATGTTGTCACACTAGTCTAGACTAGGCCCTAGTCACTAGGCCTATTTGTAACCCTTTTTGGGCCTGGCTAAGTTACTTTTACTTTTTTAGAAGGCTAAAAGTGTTTTTCTGATGTTTACATTGGGACGTTATCATTTTGTATGTTACACTTTTAGCCCCTTACCTTTTGAACCCCTACTTTTAGAAGGCTAAAAGTGTTGTTTTTGACGTTTATATTGGGACGTTATCATTTTCTAGTAACACTTTTAGCCCCTTACCAATTTAACCCCATTCGCTATCTTACATTTTGCTGCACGCGGCAAGATGGCCGCCGTACTCCAAACTATAGTTTACCAATACAGTCAAAATTAAACATTGAAAAACTTACCATGGAAGTACCTGGAATCTCCAGAATGTTGTACCGTGGTCCGTTTTCCCCGATGATTCTTCTAAACAGAAAAAAACTAGTCCAACGTAATTTTTCTTGACATTTTCGAGCACACTCGGGACTAGACAGAATGATTCTGTTTCTACGGGATTTTCCGTAGGGACAGAAGGAACCCCTTTCATAAAGTGGATTGTTGTCATTTTGCCTCAAAATTAGAATCACACCCAAATATTTTCTCCTAGTTGTGTCCTGCAGTGGTTTGAGATGTCCATGATTGGAAAATGATTCAAAAAAAATACTTACAGAACCGTTTTTGAAGCCAAAATTTGCTCTCACATTCAAAACGAACGACAGTTTCTTTCGTTACCGTTGAAATAATGGAAAATCATTCTGGGCACGAGAGGGCGCTGTTACGAATTAGTGGCTTTGGCTAAGGACCTTTATTGTCTTCCCATGGCAACAGCATAGCAACAGCCATAGCCACAGCCAAAGCCACTAATTCGTAACAGCGGCCTCTCGTGCCCAGAATGATTTTCTATATTATTTCAACGGCAACGAAAGAAACCGTCGTTCATTTTGAATGTCAGAGCAAATTTTGGCTTCAAAAACGGTGCTGTAAGTATTTTTTTTGAATCATTTTCCAATCATGGACATCTCAAACCACTGCAGGACACAACTCATCCTGAGATCTCAGGGAATTTCTACTCTGCAAAGCGACGTGACAATACCCTTAGGAAATACACGCAAATCTGTGGAGCGAGCCGGCTGTTGTCTTGAGCCAACTCACGCCCGAGTCATTTTGGTGTAATTTAATCAATTCGGTCATGTTATGCCGAAAAGAAACAATTTCTATACTTTCCAGAAATTGTATTGGGTTCCGTTCCTTATGACTGTCCCATTCCTACCAAACTTTCAAACGACGAACCTTATTTACTCCGCAGTTTTTCAAATGAATAACAGGGATGCATGCTGACGAATGTAATGGGACGGATTCCCCAATATGCTTTAAATAGCAGCCAATCGCCGACGCGGACAACGGCCAGCATTACCGAGTACATGTATCACATGCATGCACGGTTTTTACAATCTGCGCGCGTTACATTTGAATGCCTGCAATCGTGCTGCACAATGCACTGCAATAGTGCAAGCGTCCTGATTGGTCCAGCAGAGGCGACAAGATTTCTGTCGCTAGTCCCACCGCCACAGGGCCACTGTACGCAGGAGTTAGGGAGTGCGTTAAAGGATGGACACAACTATGAGGAAATTTTTGGGTGTGATTCTAATTTCGAGGCAAAATGACAACAATCCACTTTATGAAAGGAAAGCTCACTGACTAACTCGGGACAACAGCCGTGTTTACAGACGAACAAATCACGGTCCAGATCATTGTACTGCAAGTGACGTCATACAATGAGATGACCACAAGAGGGCGGGCTATCTGGGCCCTGACTGTTCATCTCTAAACACGTGGTAAATGTCGCTGTTGTCCCGAGTGTGCTCGAAAATGTCAAGAAAAATTACGTTGGACTAGTTTTTTTCTGTTTAGACGAATCATCGGGGAAAACGGCCACGGTACAACATTCTGGAGATTCCAGGTACTTCCATGGTAAGTTTTTCAATGTTTAATTTTGACTGTATTGGTGAACTATAGTTTGGAGTACGGCGGCCATCTTGCCACGTGCAGCAAAATGTAAGATAGCGAATGGGGTTAAATTGGTAAGGGGCTAAAAGTGTTATATAGAAATTGATTAACGTCCCAATATAAACGTAAAAGAAAACACTTTTAGCCTTCTAAAAGTTATCGGGGAGAATAGACTACGGTACAACATTCTGGCGATTCCAGGGTAAGTTTTTCCATGTTTAATTTTGGTATTTTTTTCATATATACATTGAACACGGATTTGGGTGAAGTTATATAGTGCAATCGATAGCTTATTTAATTCGAAGATATACTTCCCACCGACACTTCCGTCGCAAATGTTGCATTTCTGAGATAAATAAATGATAAAATTACTGCATAAAGTAATGCACAAAATGACGCGGCGAGCGGTCTGTGCATAAGCGCAACAACAGTGGGCGCTGCGCGCGCGCGCGAATGGTTATCTTGTGCACTAACTGAAGGCAATTTTTGAAGTAGAAAATGTGATTTTTCTACAGAAAAGCAACATTTGCGACAAAAGTGCAAGTGGGAAGTATATCTTAAAATTACATTATGACAATGTAAACGTCAGAAAAACACTTTTAGCCTTCTAAAAGTATGGCTAAGTTATCTCTTGAGACCAGACAATGGTATGAGGGGGCGAGTTAATGAGGGGGCGAGTTGGAAAAGAGCAAGTTGGAAATGGGCGAGGTCGAGTCGGCCATGGGGGCGAGTTGACCCGATTCCACTTAACATAAAAGGGGCGACATGACCGACATCAAAATTTACTGTTGAAACTCAGTAATGTATTGAGACTTCACAAGCTTCTGGACAAAAAGTGCGCAAATGACAAACGACGGTGTAATTTGAAGAAATTTATCTTCAGATTTCATCTCAAAATGAGTTAAAATGGCTGAAATTACCTGGTGTTTTCACACCAAATCGTGCGTTTTTCCTCACCGATTTCAACATGTCCCTGCAAGTCTAGTGAGCATCCTCCTCTTCTAATGTACTTCTCGCACATGTCACCAGAACCGGGAACCAGACTGCTTGCCGCTCCCATGTACATGATGTAGGGCGCCATCTGTTGAACCCTCAGGCATCGAAAATTTCATGGGGTGCGTGGGAGGGGGGCGTGGGATGGGGGAGGGGTCGTGGGAGTGTTAGGAAGTTAAAAGAAAGATGAAACACTTGCAAAGGTTGCTTAATCCTTAAGAATTTCACCAGCATAGTAAAATTTGTTACATAGTAATTCGAATTATATTTTTCAAACGTAACCGGTTTTAATTTCTGACCACGTTTAGCAATTTGGTGTTTACTGGTGGGACTCAAGAGGGCGCGAGTCAGTCGCTTGATCGAACTTGGCCACAGTGGTCACTAGTCTGGTACCCGGACCAAAAATTATTTGACTAGACTGAATTTAAGTCGTTGTATGTGGAATATGTGGAGATGGAACCAGTCTAAGTGGTCACAACAGATTTTACTAGACTGGTTTCCGTCCACGTATTACACATAGGAGAATACTAGGGCCTTTTTCCAAATCTCGACTTGGGCTCAGGCTCCGGCTCCATGTAAACCACAAGGAGATGGAGCCGGAGACTTCGCTTTTGTTCTGATTGTTTTTTCTTCTTCCGACTCCTACACACTAAAATGCCATAAAGATCACGCATAAGCGCATGCGTGTTTTGACCTACAATTTAATTTACAGCCTTTTATCAAGATCAGATCTTAATTAAACTTGGCCATCAACTACCAAGACCCAGTACCATAGATGGTTGCTGAAGAATGACAACGTCATCAGGTGTGACATTACAAGCACTTCAAATTTAATGTTTTAAATATTCAAAAATCAATAAAGAATCAATCGTTTCACCTATGACTATGATTTTCCTGCTAAATGATCACAACGAAAGGTATTTAGTGTGCACATAACGTTGACCATTGACCTAATTTCTTATTAGTTAAACGTACAGGTGTTCCGTTGTAAAATAATTTGGTTACATAAAGCAGTGTTAGTGATTACACCAACCTTTTTTGCTTCCACATTCAAATTGGAGATTGCATATTTCCTGTTTTCTTCCCACGCATGGATAGTATTTTGGGGAGGTATTTTATATGACTGTGTATACCTTTGATGGAATGATATACGGAGAGAAGATTTTTATTTGGTTGTGAAGCGATCATCGGCATCAGCCTGCAAGCAGAATATTTGCCAATGCCTGCCAATTCAATTAAGTTTGATCCTTCATGCATGTCCCTGCAGAAGTCAAAATGTCCCAAGTCTTTTTACAAATTCAGATATTTTGTATGAAGTTGAAAAATGATGACTTCAAGTCTATGTGATCAGTGCCTCTCTAGCTGTACTTTGTGAGGCCAGATGCTTATTTGTCTGTGAAGCGACCATTGGCGTCGGCCTTCAAGCAGAACGTCTCTGTGGTAGGGGCTGGACAAGCAGGGAACTTGCAGATCACATGATTACTGTTGTCGCATTCATTATCATTCATCAGACCAGAAAACTTGTGCCCGATATCAGCGCACTCTTCACGATATCCACTGGGCTGTCCCTCTGCCCAGTTGAAGTAGCTGCACTGTTGGCCTTTCCCACCAGCCTGCATCCACCTGCCTTCCTCCTTGCTACAGCCGATCCAGACTCTGCCCGGTTCAACCTTTCTCTTGAACATCTCCCAGATGAACTGATATTCATCAGCCGAGTCGGGAACCACCAAGCCACCTCCCATGTCTGAGCAGGTTGTATCAGCTTTACACCAAGTCATCTTCTCATTCAGAAGTTGGTAGCAAGAACCTCTGAATGTCTCTTGGTCTTGCTTACAGGGCCAAGCAGACACACAAGCAAATATGACCGCCAAACAAAGGCCCCAAAACAAAATTGGTTTCATATTGTTTGTCTAGACAGTTCGTCTTAATGTTTGTCGAGAAACTGTGCTGGCGAAGTACTTGACTGTCTCAAGTCTGCCGAGTTCTCATCAAATGTTCACTGCTCCTGATAAGGTACTCAAAGACAATGGTGATATTAAACAGAAATGAAGAACTCTCGGTAAAATTGCCGAGCTCTCAAAAGAATACTGAGCTGGTCTGTGATGCATTAGTATAGGTTCAGTATATACACTGTAACTGTAAACCTAGCCATTTCGTTATCTTTCGACTGGCATTGCCACTCATGCATGATATTTTTCAATGATGTCTGTCATACAAAAGCTTTTTTGAGCATTGGAGCCAGCTTTGATGATGCACTTATCTTCACGTTCCTTCAAGCCCAGGCAAGGGCTGATGCATAATCACATCTTCATTGCGAGTGGCTGGATAATGAAGTATTTGTATTGTTAAAGATATACAGTCAGTGCGTTTTTGGTGTAGCACCGCGAAAATATTTTTTTTTAAACTGATAATTTTATAGAAACATAAAAGTTATTGGCTTTCAAATGAGATATGAACGAGAAAAAAACCCGACCCAACGTTTAGTCAATATTTCGAATTATTTCGGACCGAAATAATTCAAAGCATATATTTTGCTCAAGTCTGCCCTGTGTTTGGTCTGCAGCGCCCGCAGCGCACAGCACGCCCTCCATACCGGTGGCCTGTCCAATCTTGTTTCTTCTGTCTCAGAAAGTCTTCAGAGACAGAATAAACGGGATTTGACAGGCCACTACTAGTCCAGGGGGCGCGTTACACGCCGCGGATCACAGTCTTATATTCACAGACCAAATACCAAGTCAGACTTGGGCAAGTCTATAGACAAGGCGCCAAAACGGCCTTGCAAAACGGCGTTTTTTTCACAGAGTTGCCGATTAAAGTTCAAAGCATGATGTTTTTTCTTTAAAGGAGTGTGACCAGATCACTTTTTTTTACCCATAACTCCCCGCTTCTAGGCCGCATATTTCCGAGGATATCGTCGAAAATCCACGGATTATTTGTAAACTAATTTTCCAGTATCAACGTTTATCCGCTGAAAGCATACTATATAGTTTTGTTAAATTTTTTACTGGAAATTGCGAATGTTTGCGGGTTTTTGGGACATGGGAGGTGTGTATGGGAGTTACTCGATAATATTGGTAAGTTACATCGAAAACTATTTTCCAGAAACTCTGGTCACGCTCCTTTTAGATAAAGTAAATGCTTTTAAAATTCGTTCAGAGAAAAAAAGTTGCTAAAAGACAATGAAAAGTTTTCTCTTGGTAAAATTGCTGGTTCGTGATGTCTAATGTCAAATTTTCAGTCTGCTATACTCATCCATATGTTTTATCAATTCCAAGGAGTGGCAACTTCGGCAATTTGAGTGATTTTAACTTTAAAGACGAAGCTCGTCAATACACGACGAACAAATTCGTGCCACGATTTTCACCGCGCTCCATACCTTGCCCGAGTAGGGCAGATGCTCTTACAATCCCAGAGGATGGAGGCTCATTATTTATGCGAGCTCGCCACAGTATGTTAATACGTTGCTAGGCTAATCGAATCACGCGCGCACGTTTTTGTGTGTGTTGTTGTATGTCGTTTGAACCAACATTTACAAAGGGTGTATTTTCTGTGATAAATTTGATTTCGAAAAGATACTTTTTTTACACACCCTATTTGCAGAATGGACGAGGCTATTAGCCTGCACCATAGCCCTACCCCCTTTGGGACCGTGAGAGCGGCTGCCAGGGCAAGGTATGGAGCGCGGTGAAACTCGTGGCACGAATTTGTCTGTTGCGCATTAACGAGCCTCCGTCTTTAAGTTAGCAATTACTGGCTGCAGCCGATTTCACGAATCCTTACGCACTGCGTAAGTCCCCTTGCGCAACATTTTATTGCGTAGGCTACGCAACATTCCTGTGAAAATTACACGCAAGCTATGGGGCTTGCGCCATTTTGCAAAAGTTGCGCAAGCTGCGCACTCTTTCGTGAAATCGGCTGCAGGAGCTGTTCTTTGCAGAAAGCTTTAGCTTCTCTTTCTGCAGTATTTCGGAAGTCGAAGGTTGCAAAACAATTTCCATATTTCATATGCCTGGTACACATGCAAGGAGGACCGGTAATTAACCTTTTGTCACAATCATCTAGTGGTTAAAGGCACAGGCTCGTCAGCAATGGTTTTACACAGACACACTTGTGGGGTACAAACACAATGGAACAATGGTACCCCATAAAGAAATTCAAAAGGAACAGTGGTACCCCACAGAGGAATTCTAAAGAAAAGGGAAAATAGGACAACAATGCAAGTACTCCATAAACCCCTGTACACACAGATACATGCGCGCGCGCCAAATTCGTGCCACGAAATACGCAGCTCCATGCCTTTGCTATGAAGCTGCGTATGTCGTGGCACTAATTTGGCGCGCGCGCATTGCTGACGAGCCTGTGCCTTTAATGCTGCGTCATCTGCTACTCACAACAAGAGATCAGGGCTGCGTTCCAAATACGCGAACGTTTGCAAACGTTGGCAACGTTGGCCAACAATTTGAGTGGAACGTATTGTGCGCTACCAACGTTCGCCAACGTTGGCCAACAAACTTTTAAGTTGTTCGCCATGTTCGCGAGGCATTTCAAAATGGCGCACGCGGCATGAAAGACGACTGACGATGGTTTGCAAATTGGAAAATAACGAATAAATTGCACCTTTCGTGGTTGTCTGCCTTATCGCTGGCGATACACAATCAATAGCAACGTGTCACATTTCCTCAAAACATTGGAAAGCAGCGGAAAGCCACATAACAACGTCGGTACGATTGTTGTGACTGTGGGCGCCGCCATCTTGACAATGTATTTTGGCAAACAATCCATTCCACATGAGCAAACGTTGGCGCCAACGTTAACAAACCGTTCGCGTGTTTGGAACGCAGCCCAGCAGCCGATTTCACGAAACTTTACGCAATTGCGCAAGTCCACTTACGCCATCAATTATTGCGCACGTAATGGCGTAAGTGGACTTGCGCAATTGCGTAAAGTTTCGTGAAATCGGCTGCAGCACTATATGTCCGCTTTAGATATACACCCTGCTTATATTTTATTAGTGGAGAAGTCGAACGTTGCATTTTCAGCCTATACATGTAAACTGATGATTGGTTTTAGCAATTTTTGCATGCTGCAGGGTTTTGGGCCAAACAAATCGTTTTTGTGCCCTGAAGCCCACTTTGATCAAGGAGGTAGGAGGTAAAGTAACGCACTTTAAAGATCCCAGAGCATTTCTTCGTGACGAGAAGGGGAGGGATTCCCCGGTGTCTCTGGCCGTATCCAATTCATCATGGGTTTCCTCACGCTTGCTGCGCAGGCGACAGTGCAATGGGCACTATTGAGGAATCCTTGGTTTCATTACCAGAAATAAATAATAATAATAATAATAATAATAATAAGAATTTAAACAACGCTGAATGCCGCAATAGGGCGACATTTCGGGAAGACTCTCCCCGGGGACCACCGAAATTTCGGCAAGAATCACTCAAAATGATACCTTATTTTTTTACCCAAAGCTTCCGGAGATGGTCACAGACCGAAGAGAAACAACTCCAGTCCCAATAAAAATGGTTCTCGACCTAAACAAAATGCTTTTTGACCTAAAAAAATGATTTTTAAACTCAAAAATATTAGGGCGACACCAAAATGTCGCCCTATTGAGCACGTCGCCCTATAATATACCTTTTTTACACACGATTTGTCGCCCTATCCTACAATTCATAGTTTTATAGCAACACACTAGTGATGATACATTATCAATGCAAAAATTATAATATGTAGTCATTTTGTAATTTGTTCAAAGCAGGCTGCACACTTTTCACATTGTTGATTGTTGATTTAATGTCACTTATCAGTAATGCACTTTGTCTCATTTTTCTGCATAATCTTGCTCGTGTCGTTGCTAAGATACACGTTATCGCGTCGGCAGGATACAACTTTTCTTTTAAATGCCCAGTGTATCATTTGCAATGACCCCAAAAAGTAATCGACGAGTTTACAGGGGAAAAGTTCTGAAAGTAAAAGTTGAATTAATAGCAACTATCCAATGAAAGGTTTTCGCTCAAAGTTATATAATTTTACCACCAAATAATCCGTAAAGATGAAATTATTAAAGAAGAAAAGCTTTAACAGCATGACCAAATGATCAGAGTTACAGCGAATGTAAAACACTGTCATTCATCAGAGGCAGTCTCTATATATGTGTCACATTAATAGACTGGTGCTCCGTTCTTACATAACATGCAGTCCCAATGTGCTTTAATTAATTTAGAGGAGCTGACATCCATGGTTTGTCTGCACGAACGTACAATTGTGGTTCCACAGCACTGTACCGGTTTTAAGCGGGCAATGTGTGTGTGCACCATAGAGTACTGTGCATGTGCGAATTGTTAACGGTCGTATATAGGTGTATCTTATATTTTGCGCGCTTTTTGGTGTCGAAATCGTATGGCTGTTATCCTACGCAATCATTGCAAAAATAAGCAATAAACAACCAGTAAAAATATGCATAATGACTTTTGAAGACCTACTTTAAATAATTTCAAGGCAAACAAGTCTTTAAAAAAGCAGATATGACTCGGAATTACGGATCGAAAAAGGGCTTACTTTGATTTAAAATTACTTTGATTTTTAAAAAAACATACTTTACAATTTACCTTATTGCTCGCAAAATATCATTTTCCTAACATTGAGACATGTTTGCCTAGTACAGTTGATGAATTTTAGTGTCTAAATTTTATTTGAACGTGGCAATAAAGGCGGATATTTGTTTGAAATTTGGCGCGAAATTAGCGTAAACAGTGTCTAGTACCTGTACTACGCGCTTTACTGTGTATACAGCGTGCGATACAGTGGACATGCTAGGCGTACGCGTACGTGTGGAATCGACTACTCCTAACAACTTCAGCGTCAATAATCGATACTAATGCAAACCACGCGCCGCCGTATTCGCTCGTGTTGACTTAATGTAGTCCCCCAACACGTATATGGGGTACAAGACTATTGTTTCTGTAAAAAAAAAAAAATACATGTACATTCAAGCTGGTGAGTGGACGTGTGCCAAGTATGCTGGAGGTTGTGGGTTTTGGTCCCGAGCGAGCTGTGACGTTTTTAGCATAATATCGGGAGAAAAGCATTAATATACAGTGGTCCCCGCGTCGGGCAAGGACAAATGCATTCTATTTAACGGCAACAATACATGCATACGCGTTTTGCGGAAAACGAAAATTACGAACAAAAGGAAGAAAATGCCAATTTGGTGATCACTGAGTCTGCAATAAAACTGGCGCACTATTGGTTTCTTTCTGTTGCCAGACAGGGAAGGAAGGAAAGAAAAATACTTACAAACCAGACATATGACAGAGCCAAAATCTAACTATAAAATGCCAAGACTTCCGTATCGTGGGCATCGTGCACAGTACGGATATATGCATTGCGCTGGGTCAAGGCGCAAGCACAAATATCGCTCTAACACAAACCTTTTCTTTGAAATCTTGTGACTTTGGTAAAAATACCAAATTCCTGAAATTACCCAGCGTCATGGTGCTTTTGAAATTGTTCATACTCTTTGTGTTGGTGCATGAAGGTGGCTGCAACAGTTTCTTCTCAAAACAGCCAGAGAATACCTTGGTCGCGACAGGAGATAACGTGACGTTGAGTTGTAAACCCATCGTTACAGCATGCAGTGATCCAAATATAAACAGCCTTTACTGGGAGCACAAACACTCAGGTTCAAGGAGCCGGTACATGTATGTCTCCAATTGCATGTTCGTAAACGAACCATACGAGCAGAGATATACGGTTACCTCCAAAGGTTCCAAGTGGGCTCTGCATATACAAAATATCCAACGAAATGATGCAGGAATGTACAGATGTTACGTGTTTTCGTATGTCGATAGCGGACAGCATCATTCAACCACTGCGGCTCTCACCGTTGTAGAGCCAATATTCACGGCAGTCGAACCGACTCGTCTCACCAAAAGAAAAGGCAAAAGCGCTTCATTCCGCTGCGAGGCTCATCTTCAGGCAAATGACTCGTATGCTTGGTTCATATCAACCGGTGGACTTTGGAAAAGAATACAAACCTTGGACACCTTCAGACTAACTAGAAACGGAATGAACCTTACCATCTCTCCTCTCAGAATGAAACATAACGGCAGTAGAGTGGCGTGTGAGGTGTTCAGGGGTAACACTTCGTTAACGAGGCAGAGACAAACTGCCTTGTTGTTAGTTGATCCCAAGATAGCTTCTGTCACCACCGAGCCCCCCATGGGCGCATCACATCCGCCATCTCCATCTGTTGAACTGGACGAATCAGATAAAACTGACAACAATAGACCCAACGATCAAGAACCCATGGTTCCTAAACCTTCCCCCACGGTGGCGAATTATGACAATGGTGCCTCAAACCCTTCTCCTAAATCTAAGAATATCTCAGTGGTTGTTGGAGGGTGTGTGTCAGCCATCGTCTTGCTGTTCGTCATCGTGTTTCTTCTATATTGGCTTCTCTTTAAAGACCGTCAGAAACCAAACACCGACCCTTCTTGCGATCCTCAAACGAGTCCTGACAGTGGACCGTGCACCACCAGTTTAACAGGCAGCGCTGAGACGAAGCTCGATCTTGGTGCAGCCACCACGCGCTCAGCATCCCCTGGAAACTCAGCCGAATCCCAACAGACATTGGTAATCCTGGAAGTGAGACAAAACAAACAGTCAGAAACTGAACATAATTACAGCACTGCCGATAGAATTTCTCCCACTGTCACGATTAAATCTCTGTACATGGCAGAGGGAGAAGTGAAGAGGCACACAATCGGAGGAAAGGGTTCAGAGGCTGTGTACGCCGTACCCGATAAACGGGCCGCTAACACCAAGACAGTAAGTGGAGTCCTTGCAAAGAGCACCCCTCAGAATGCACCAACAAATCCAGGAAATAAGCAAGGCGCCCCGAAAAACGAGCCCAAGGATGGAGTTACACAAACACCGAAAATAACATTCGAGGACGTTCCGGGCGCCACTGCTCAAAGGCCGACCGTATACGTCAAGCCTTCCTTGGGTCCAACACGCGTTGTGAGTGCCCAACCGACCGGCGCCGCAAAACCACCTCCCGTCACGCCGTACCACGTCTACAAAAACCGGGCCAAGTCTACCCCTGAAGTCCTTCCCCAACCAGCAGATGACCCTCCGGAGAACGACCGGGAAAGCAGGCAGCAGAGGAACATAGAAGGGCTGGTGTACGCCGACTTGGACCTAAGGAGGGGAGAAGTTGGGGCCATCATCCGAGAAGAAGAGGAGACAATGTACGCAGACATCACAAACAAGGGTTGCGCGGGCAAGTTCAGCAATGGAGATTAATCGGACCAAATACCCAAAGAAACAGATGTAAGATTTGAAAACAAAAATGGTCGAAAGGTAGAAAAGGATTGTTCACTCAAGCGTTCCTTTAAAATGTGTCCTTTGGCTGTACGCTTTCTAGGACCAAGTTTTCGTCTCTAAAACTCATACATGTAGCTAGGTCGATTGGGGCCCGTAGGCTGGTTGTCCTTTTTGAAGGCCGGGGAGGGGTGTTCTTTTACCAAAAAGAACAATGGTGGACCAATGACGTCATGACAAAAAGATACAGGATGCAATGGAGAGAAGTTAATAAAGGTCGCCTTATTGGGTGACGTGAGTCATTCGGAACACCCCTCTCCCCCTCCAACTCCATGGCCTATATGGGCCTCACTTCCCAACCATACCATCGTGTTGACTTGTGTGTAGTTTCTCCTCTTTGGTTGCAGCGCGCGATCAACGTTCACAATTTTCCAAGTTGCTATTATAGAATACAGCTCAGTGTTATCAGTATTACATAATTAATCATTTTAATCAGAAATGTACTCAGTGGCATATAAAAATCGTTGTTGAAGATGTAGTGCAACTTATAACTTGATGAATTAAAAAAGGATGCATGCTTCGTTTTATTACATGTATATCGCCAAATTCGAATGTGTAGTACATGTACAGTGTACAGTTGAAGTCGGAAGTATAAATGCAACTGTATGCAACCAAGTGCTACAACTGGTGTGCTTACACCATTTTTGTAACAGTCTTTACTAAAGTCTTGATTTTTTGTAATTCCTCACGTGCATGCAGTACTTAAAAACATAGCTTGTACACCTTGCAATGGTTCGGCTACTCCTGTTTACCATTTTCGGTAAACAGGAGTAGTGGTGTACATGTATTTATACTTCCGACTTCAACTGTATGTATTGAATTTTATTCAAGACACTACATGTACGTTAATATACATGTACAAAGAAAGTTGTACGTGTTGGGAAAAATGCATTAGTATGATAGTTTTCATAAAAGCTAAGAAAACAAGGAAGTTAGAAAATAGTTACTTAAAAGTGCGTAGTCGTTGTGGAGTATGGAAGTTATGTCATGTACGTATTAAAGGCAGAGGCTCGTCAGCAATGCGCGCGCGCCAAATTTGGCCACGAAATACGCAGCTCCATGCCTTTGCTATGGAGGTGCGTATTTCGTGGCACGAATTTGGCGCGCGCGCATTGCTGACGAGCCTGTGCCTTTAACTGAGAATAGAGTTATCACTTTGACAGAAACGACTCGGGTTTAGAAAGCCGATTCTTTATTGTAACATGGATTGGAAGTGAGGAATTATTGGGTCCTGTTTGTTTGTTTTTTGATTTTCCTGTGAAAACCATTGTAATATACCGAGTTGTAATGTACATGTAATGTACATGTAATGTACCTGTAATGTCCCTGTAATGGACAGCCGAAGTGTGACGTGGTTGCCATGGTAATTGGCTCCAAACATCATGGCCGTCGGAAAGAGTACCATTGCAAAAGCACAGGGACACGGTTCAGTGATTTTTAGTGTAGAGCCATTGCCTAGGCAACTAACAAAAGATGACGTATTCACTTCGGCAGTCTATATAGCATTTGTGAATTATGACGGACCAATAGCAGGGCGCACTTTGATTTGGGTATAAATTCGAATTTTTAACCTGTACACATGTGTGACCTTTAACCTCTTGACGTTTGACCTCGTGACCTTGACCTCGCGGGCGTTACGCGGTAACTTTGTGACCGGCGTGACGCACGTGATCTGTATGATGTCAATGGGGGTTTGCCTATACCATCGATATATATACACTGGATGAAGCAACGACGTCTAAAATTGAAGCCACCGTCCGCCATTGTACCCCACCAAATACAATGCCTTGCCTAGACTGGTCATACTGTCTTCATTAGTCTACATCATGGTCTATTATATGTGTTAAGTGGAATGCAAGCGATCGCGTGGACCAGGGAGCAGTCTAGGCCAAGCATTGTTCGTGGGGTACAATGGCGGCCGGCGCATGGCTTCAATTCTCGTATAACCAACTGCTATTGCATACTTCATCCAGTGTATATATATCGATGGCCCATACGCGAGCAAATGTCTCCACACCAAAGTTAGCCATCTTAGGCAGTGCAAAATGCTACTGTGGCGTCTTGCACCAAGACTAAAAACCAACTAGATCACGTTCAATCCATGCTACAGTTTCTTCAACTGCTACAATTAACTTACTGAGTCATCTCTCTGTTATTCTTTCTGATTTAAACGAAGGAACTTCCTCTTTGAACCCCTGATAAATAACAAGATCACACGACACACGACCAAATACCGAGGGTTCACCCGTGGCAACAATGGCACTGATTTGTCTGGCCAGTATTAGAAAACGGAAGAATGTTTAAACAAATGCCCAAAGCACGCCCACAAAAATGGTGCAATCTTCGTTACATGTATCTCAAGTAGTAATGAATTCTGGTTCAGATCCCCAAAAGGCCATAATCTGCAGTCACTTCAGCTGCTGTGCTTTGGCTCGGATGGACATTCTGAGTTTTGCTTTGCTCGCCAATCTGGTCTCGTGGTATCATGTACCTGCTTGAGATTTGTTTACTGTTGGTGTTGGTGCATGAAGGTGGCTGCAACAGTTTCATCTCGGAACAGCCACAGAATACCTTGTCCGTGATAGGAGATAACGCGACATTGAGTTGTACACTCAACGTTACAGCATGCGGTCAACCTAACTCTAATGGGAATCCAGATTACATATTTCATTGGCAACGTTTAAGTGGAAAGTCGAGTTTTATCTCCAATTGCAACTTCACATACTCGTATGAGAAATATGTGGTATCATCCCAAGGTTTCGAGTGGGCTCTGCACATACAAAATGTCCAACGAAGTGATGCGGGAATGTATAGATGCTATGTGCATGTCGAGCCCCATAGCATATTGCACACATTTTCATCCCCAGCGGCTCTCACGGTTGTATACCCGATAAACACGGCTGTCAAACCAGCTCGCCGCACCAAGAAGAAAGGCAGTCGCGCTTCGTTCCTCTGCATGGCTAATCTTCAAGCAGGTGACTCATATGCTTGGTTCATATCAACCGGTGGACTTTGGGAAAGAATACAAGCCTCGGACACATTCCGACTAACTGGGAACGGAATGATCATCTCTCCTTTCAGTATGGAACACAACAGCATTCGAGTGGCGTGTGAGGTGTTTAGGGGTAACACGTCGTTAACGAGGCAGAGACAAACTGCCTTGTTAACACTTTATCCCACCGAGACTACCACAAGTGCACCACCATCTGTTCCAAGAGACGAGGATATGGAACCTGGTACATCGCCACCAGTTGCACCAGGCGGAGGATGTTATTACGGGATGGTCACCGTTCAATCACCAACCACATCACCAAACACTAGCACGCTAACAGTGTGCATTCTGGGTTGGGTTCTTAGCGCTATCGTACTCGTAATACTATCACTCCTCGTGTGCTATATCGTTGTCGAGCATCGACGTAAGGGTGGTTCCTCCAGTAGACGTCCCAACAACCAGCCAGTAGGTGCGGATGACAAAATGAAGGCTTATTACTCAATACACCCTGAGCAAGGGGCTCGGCGTGAGCTCACAGAAGAAGGTTACGAACAGCCACGTCTTACCCGCAAGGAGAGAGACGAGGTGACCCAGCTAAGAGAAGCAAGTGGACGAGATGACACACAGACCACCTACTTGAACACGGGGTTTGAGAAGTCAACCGGGGTCAAAGGGAAGAGTGACCCGAATCGAGTCATCTATGAAGTCCATGATATATCAAAGGTCTATGATGTCGTCGCCTGAAAATTGTCTTGGGTAAAAGCGTTGGCGGAACAAGTCTGCTTTGATAGGAGATGATAGCTGTACATGTATTTCAGACAAGTATAGTCATTGTTGATTGTGTAAATACATTTTCATGTGAACATTCTCACATAATTTTGTATGTGATGAAATAAAGGCCCAATACATCATATGCACAGATAAACTGGTTTATATGGATTCTTGGAATAATCCAGAAACCAAGTTTTAAATTCGAGAGCCAGTCACGTAGATCTAGCCTATATTTTTGACATGCGGGACGAAACCGTCGTAAAAACTACTTTGTATCTTATTTAAAAAGAAAGATAAAAGTTGACCTTGCACAACTACCTTGTTTTTAATCACTTATTAATTACATGCATCTAATCAGTAAGTTAAGATTTGACGAAAATCCTAAATTTAGGTGCATCCTAAAAACAGATTTGTTAAGTTCACCAATGTGGTTGGTAGATATGTGTCCGACCAATCTATTGGTTAAAATAACCAATCTTATGGTTTCCTTTTTCAACCAATCCATATTGGATATATAGGAACCCTTTTAACAACCAATCCATATTGGTACCCTTTACTTACCAATGTCGAGTTTACTCGACCACACAACACATTATGCTTGCTTACCAATGTCGAGTTTACTCATAGGTTTTCACACGTTTGACCATACGTGTGGTACACAATAAACATGTGGCAATAAACAATGCGGTATGCAAAGGGTATATGGATTGGTTAAAAAAGGAAACCATATACATGTGAGATTGGTTATTTTAACAATAGATTGGTTGGACACATATCTACCAACCACATTGGTTGAATTCAACCAATCTGTTTAGGGTGCACACTTCCTGCAACTAACCATTAAGGTGTACCATAATATTGGACATATTTTCATACTCTTCGTACATTTCGTCACACTAGTCAGGTTGGTGTTGACCCCTAACGTGAGTTTTGGTCATGAGAGGCAGGAATCTATGCATGTACATTGTAATGGATTATATCAATATAAATCTCTGCTGTAGGTATGTGATTTTTGCGCCAATGGTCCTTCATATACAGTATTGCACTTCTGAATGTGTTGTTTTAACCAACTTGTGGGAGATAAATTTAGGAAAGATCATATCAAGATCACGTGATCACTTTTGTAAAAAGAAAAATAAGGTATTTCATAACAGTTCGGTATAGTTACACTTTTTTATATTTTGCATGATAGACTCGAGGGTTAACTAATATTAAAGGCAGAGGCTCGTCAGCAATGCGCGCGCGCCAAATTCGTGCCACGAAATACGCAGCTCCACAGCAAAGGCATGGAGCTGCGTATTTTGTGGCACGAATTTGGCGCTCGCGCATTGCTGACGAGTCTGTGCCTTTAAGAGCATGTTGTTTGACCAATTAAATACTCGCGATATAGCTCTGGTGTGTATTTAATTTTAGCAGTTTGTCACTTTGATCTGTACGATCCTGACTAAAAAGATCAATACCCATCAGATAAAAAAGTAGAAATACATACCAACGATACACTGCAAAAACTGTGGTGTTAAATTAACACCAGTGGTGTTGTCTTATATAGATACCAAGCCTGGTGTTACATTTTAACACCATAGGTGTTACTTTTAATACCACACTTGGAATAAATGCATTATTGTTAACACCCTCGGTGTTAAAAGTAATACTTGTGGCGTTAAAATTTAACACCAGGCTTGCACTATGAACAACTAACAATGGAAATTGGGCACAATCCATTGTTATTAACAATGGTGTGAGCCCAATTTCCATTGTTAGTTGCTCATAGTGTTGGTATATATATAAGACAACAGCACTGGTGTTATTTAACACCACAGTTTTTGCAGTGTACATTATTTTGACAGTACATGTAACATGAGTTTAACCTACATAATAATATAGCAACTGGCCTGCGCTATAGGCCTATATGCTTATTCAAGAAACCTTACCCATGTGAATAAATACACAAGTGAGATTTTGTTTTATAATCATGACTAATAAAACGAGTAGGTTAAAATATTGATGGTTTATCGTCGTGGTATTTGTAATTGATTTTCTTGTGCGTAATTGAGAATTAAGTGCGTAATTAAGTAGGGCCGTCAGCTTTGACAGAAAAACTGAGCTATTTAGAAAGCCGGCTCTTAACCGTGACGTTCAATAGACCGATACAGTAAGCCCCGCTCACGATAGAAACGCGTCTAGCAACTTCAAAGAAAGGCTGGATCTGAATTAGTGGCTTTGGCTGTGGCTATGGCTGTTGCTATGCTGTTGCTACGGGCGGACAGAGAAAGTCTTTAGAAACAGTCACAGCCACAGCCACAGTCAAAGCCACAAATTCGGATGTAACCTTGGCTCCAAGACCTCAGTCGTTTGTTTGTTCTCGTAGCGCGCGCCCTCTGCTGCATGTGCGCACAATTGTTAGATAGTTTGGATCACCAAAAAACCACGTAGGAAATTTCGGGGGCGGGGCTTAAACGTTTCTGGATCGGTCTATTGGTTAAAAAGAAAAGATTAAAACGTGGGGAGTGGGGCATTATCAACAAAGTGATGATTATCAACAGGGTACAACCGGATCACGTCTGTGTTGCAGTCACTTATTGTATTATCGAAGGAACAGCGACTCCATTTTGTTCATAAAGGAAGATTGTGCGAGAAATTATATTCCTGCCAACATTTGGCCACAAACTGTGCTGTTTAATAAGAATGGAAGCAGAAAAGTGTGGGTGGGGGTGGGGGCAAAAAGACATTGTTTCACTGTTATCTTGTTGTTGTTTTTTTAGAGTCTCGAAACTCCAATTAAGGAGTATTGTTTTTATAAGTTGAAATGATACCAGGAAATCCGTCTCAAGTTATCACACACCATACACATCTGAATGTGAAAAGGCGTGCAATAACGTAATTGACATGGTTTAATACATTATTGCAGCTATTACAAACGCTATATCACTGAATTGCAGATGACATGTTTGACCAATTCATTTCCTGGAACAACATATGTGGGGCTGTATTCAATTTAAGAACCGAAGGCCAGGCCCATTGCAATGTATCATTCGCGATTACCCAAAGTTTACTTGTGTCACGAGTTGACAAGAAATACTTAAAGGCGGAGGGTCGTCAGCAATGCGCGCGCGCGCCAAATTCGTGCCACAAAATTCGCAGCTCCATGCCTTTGCTATGAAGCTGCGTATTTCGTGGCACGAATTTGGCGCGCGCGCATTGCTGACGAGCCTGTGCCTTTAGGGACGCGCCTCGAGTGGTTATTGACAAATTTAAAATTAACACTGGCAGCGTCTTATCATACGCTGGGCCATTGTATTACGTCAGGCGTCTTTTCATTCGCAAATTTTATTGCAAAAGAAAGCACTGGGTCCCTTGTTTTCGACGAAATTTTTTAAATCCTCTATATAATACGTCTGCATAATATGCAGGAGGTCGTAGGTTCGAGTCCCACCCAAGCGCGCTGTAAGGTTTATAGCGTAGGCCTATTCTCGGGAGAAAACCATTATGGTGCTCACCGCGTTGGGCAAAGGCAAATACATACCGATTATTGGAGAATTTGGTGTTCGTCTGCAATAAAACTGGGGTGTTTGTTTTTCTGTTGCCAGACAGGAAAGGAATAAAACAATATTTTTAAACCAGTCACATGACTGAGCTAAAATCCAGTTTATAAAATGCCAAGACTTCCGTGTCTATCATGAACTTATCAGGCATCGTTCACCAGTACAGATGGACATGCATTGCGCTGGGTCAAGACGCAGGCACAAGTTTGCTGTAGCACAAACAGTTTCTTTCAAAGCGTGTGCTTGATGAAAATGCTAAATTCCTTACCTTACCGTGTCACTATGGTGCTGTTGAAGATCGTTACGCTGCTCATGTTGGTGCATGAAGGTGGCTGCAACAGTTTCTTCTCGAAATCGCCACAGGATACCTTGGCCGTGATAGGAGATAACGTGACATTGAGTTGTACACTCAACGTTACAGCATGCGGTCCTCTTCGATCTAATAAAAAACCAGATTACAGCATTCGCTGGAAACGTGGACGATTACCAGCTTTCTCTAACTGCATGTCCACGGACGTGGATAGATATACGATCTCATCCCGTGGTTTTGAGTGGGCTTTGCACATACAAAATATTCAACAAAGTGATGCAGGAGGGTACCGATGCTATGTACTTCCGCACGTCGAATCTTACAAAAGTAGAGCGCGCTTATCATCATATGCGGATCTCACCGTAGTAAACCCAATAAACACGACTGTGAAACCGACTCGTCGCACCAGGAAGGAAGGTAAAAGCGCTTCATTCCTCTGCGAGGCTCATCTTCAGGCAGATGATTCATATGCTTGGTTCATATCAACCGGTGGAATTTGGGAACGAATACAAACCTCGGACAGCAGACTAACTAGGAAGGGAATGAATCTTACCATCTCTCCTCTCAGAATGGAACACAACGCAAGTAGACTGGCGTGTGGGGTGTTCAGGGGCAACACTTTGTTAACGAGACAGAATGACACTGCCTTGTTGATAGTTCGTTCCCAGATGAACTCCATCACAACCGAGCCTGTCAAGGTATCTTCTTTCCCGATCGAGCCTACCACGGGCGCATCACAGCCACCATCTCCATCTGCTCACTGGGAGAACTCAGTCGGGACTGTCGGGAGTGAAACTGAAGAGCCCCAAATTCAACCCACAGCTCCTAAACCTTCCACCACGGCAGTAAATTCCAATAGTGGTGGTCCAAACCCTCCTAAATCTACCAACAATACATTAGTGCTTGTTGTAGGGTGTGTGTCGGCCATCGTCTTGCTGTCCGTCATCGCATTTCTCCTGTATTGGCGTCTCTTCAAAGATCGTCAGAAACCAAACACCGACCCTTCTTGCGATCCTCAAACGAGTCCTAGCAGTGGACCGTGCACCAGCGTGACGGGTAGCGCCGAGACGCAGCTCGATCATGGTCCGGCCACCACGCGCTCAGCATCCCCGGGCAACTCGGCCGAATCCCAACAGACATCGGCAATCGTGGCAATGAGACAAGACGGACAGTCAGAAGCAGAGGGAGTAATGAAGAAGCACACAGTCGGGGGAAAGAGCTCCGAGGCCGTATACCTTAACACAGAGATGCTCGCTAGCGTCTTTATAAAGAGCACCAATCGGAACCCTGAAAATGCTGCAAATGAGCAAGGCGCCTCGAAAAACCAAGCTAGGGATAGAGTGACACAAACACCGAACATAACATTCAAAGACGATCCGAGCGCTGCGGCCCAAAAGCCTACCGTATCCGTCAAGCCTTCCTTGGGTCCAACACGTGTTGTGAGTACCCAACCGACCGGCGCCGCAAAACCACCTCCCGTCACCCCGTACCACGTCTACAAAAACCTGGCCAAGTCGACCCCTGATGAAGTCCCTCCCCAACCGGCAGATGGCCCTCTGGAGAACGACCGGGAAAGCAGGCAGCAGAGGAACGTAGAAGGGCTAGTGTACGCCGACTTGGACCTAAGGAGGGGAAAAGTTCTGGCCATCATCCGAGAAGAAGAGGAGACAGTGTACGCAGACATCACAAACAAGGGTTGTGTGGGCAAGTTCAGAAAGGGAGATTAGACCCATTGCACCGGCGGCCATGACAGGGGCAGGTTTTCGTATTTTAAGAGTGTCTAAGAGTACACTACTCACAATATGTTAGGGATATTGTGGGGTGTACGTTTAGATATTTTGAGAGTATGCATTCCGCTTGAATGATTAGACAATTGTATCTGCATGACAGACACCTCTTGTCACAGGAATAGGTTAAAACAGTCATTTAAAGAAAAAAAAGGAAAATATCAAAATTTGACAACACTAATATCTCTAACTTATTGTGAGTTGTGCACATGATTGGTAAACTGTTGAAAACGGCGTTATTTCCCACTCATAATTAAAAGCCTATGTCGAGAAAACTGTCTTGTAGAAATTCCGGCCACATACATGTAGATGCAGTAATACTTCAGAAAACTTTAAAAATCCATGCATGTTTTTTTTTTTAATGGAGAGTAAAATCGTTGTTTGCAGACAACTTTTAAAAAAATCACCTTCAGTTTGCAATTTCTCCCAGAAAGGTACCAGTGGTGTTTGCTACCATTGCTTTCAACACTTTTAGTCGTTTTTTTGTTGTCAACTTGTGAAGTAAAATTGTTGGGTAACTGCAAATAATGTACATGTATTGGGGTTTTAAATGATGTGACAATAGTGCCTACTCGTGCATGGCGCACGGTAACAATGTGACTGCCCCCTGTCATGGCCACCCGTGCAATATGCATACGCTCAGACAAAAAATGTAAAAATGCTTTTTGTACTAACACGAGTTAAACCTATATAGTAACCGAGAAACTGGTCTGCTAGGCCAATGTATGTTTATTCAAGAAACTTTGCTCATACATGAGTAGTATTATTTGTTTATATCATGGCTAATAAGACGAGAACATTTAATAAAAATAAATGGTATGTTGTGGTATTTGGAATTTATATTATGTGTGTAATCACGAGAAATGGACCATCGGCTTTTATATCCAGCACGATATGTGGCAAAGGGACTCCCCCTAACGCCCCTATACCTCGACACAGTCTTCCCTTTTGTTAACGCACCAATTCCCCGCCCCCGCCCCCTACAAACTGAAAGGAATTCCTTGGAAATTCCTTGGATGTTTGAGACACAATGGGGGAACAATGGTAGGGGGGAGTCTCTCTGCCACATCTCGTGCTGCAAATGTCGGCTTAGACCATAGAGTTATATATAGTAAACTAGAGTGTGCACTGGCTATTCAAGCCACGTGTGCGGACCGTGCCGATGCGGGTGGCGCCATGTTTGCTTAACGCTATGAGTGCAAAGTGGGCAACACAGCTTTGCCCACCGAGCACCCACAGCGTTAAAGGCAGTATACATCATTGGTAATCTCGAAAATCAGAAATGTTCACAGATTTACGCCTAACTTACACAATATAAACATGATGACCGTAGAAAACTTCCCCTGAAATGGTTTTGTCTGAAGTGCTATAATAGTCTTTGAGAAATGAGTAAAACAATTAGTTTTCGTCTCATGAGACGAAAATTCAATTCGCCCCAAAACCATTTCGCCCAAGTGCCATTTCGCCCCAAACCACTTCGCCCGAGTGCCATTTCGTCCCAAATCACTTCGTCCAAACACTACATCGCCCAAATGCCACTTCGCCCCAAAACCACTTCGTGCACAGGCCGTGGTTCAGAGCGAAATGGTTCAGGGCGAAATGGTTTAGGGCGAAATGACTGCAAACCCTTTTTTGACTGTTTTCTCATAAGTTAGACGAAGTACGGAGCTGGTTTTTGCTCAGGTTGGTTTTAATCATGCATATCTTCCATCACACAGGGGGATAAAACTATCTGTAACAGTTTACTAATCATGTATACTATCTTTAAGCCAAAATGGCGGCGTCCATATCGGCACATCATGTATTGCGAGTGCGCACTCTAGTTTACTGTATATAACTTTATGGCTTAGACATAAACAAAACTGAGCTTGGGTTTAGAAAGCCGATTCTTCTCTGCCCGACTGCTTCTCTTTGTGTTCCTCTCAACAGCATGATTTAATGTGCTTTTATTTTTAGCATGTCTTGGTCATTTTGCCTCTAAAGAGGACTGCTAGAGTCTGACCGTGAGGCCACAAATACATTTTACATTTTTTTAAAACAAATATATTTCTAAGGAATTTACCATAACATGGGTGTATTAAGCACTATATAATAAATTGTGCATGCAGTTACACCAAAACGTGTATGTAGGCTAAATTTTGTATTTTGCGACCGAAGCCGCATACTTTAACCTGACTCTAGTAGAGCAGTAATATTTAATTGTGTTCCCTAAATTTTGACAGTGTACAAATCAGACTGGTGTCTCCAGCGTTCTCATTTATTGAAATGCCCGTTGCCATACAGCAAATGGCGCATGCATGATTCTTGTTTCGGTATGCACAGTGCTTTTTTGAAATGTACTTTCAGTGCCACCATACTTCTGCGGATGCAGTTCGTAGAACTACATGCGTACGCTTTGCGGAAACAACAACATTGCGAATAAAAGGAAAAAAATAAAAGGTTTTGGTTGCGGTGATGATACTTGAGTCTGCAATAAAATTGGTGTGTTATTGTTTTCTCTCTGTTGCCAGACAGGAAAGAAAGGCCGGAAAGAAGAAAAAAACACAAACTAGACACAACCACAAGAGCCAAAGTGGTATATCGTGTATATCGTCATAGGTACGTGTATATCAGGCATCGTGCACAGTACGGAAAGACACATACATAAGTGCTACGCTGGTTCAAGACGCAAGCACAAATTTGCTGCAGCACAAACAGTTTCTTTGAAAGTGTGCTTGGTGATAACGCTAACTTCCTTACCTTACCGTGCCACCATGGTGCTGTTGAAGATTTGTCTACTGTTGGCGTTGGTGTGTGAAAGTTGCTGCGACAGTTTCTTCTCGAAATTGCCACAAGATACCTTGGCCGTGTTAGGAGATAACGTGACATTGAGTTGTACAATCACTTTGTACAAGGCATGTGGTTATCCTACTGGTGGATACAGACTTTATTGGCTGCGTGGACAACCAAGTACTTCTATCTCAAATTGCATGTCCACGGGCCCGTATGAGAGATACACGGTCTCATCTCAAGGCCTCGAGTGGACTCTGCACATACAAAATATCCAACGGAGTGATGCAGGAAGGTACGGATGCTATGTGTATTCGCAATATTCAGCCTCTGCGGCTCTCACCGTAGTAGACACGATAAACACGGCTGTCAAACCGCCTCATCTCAACAAGAGAGAAGGTAAAGGCGCTTCATTCCGCTGCGCGTGCGAGGCTAATCTTCGGACAGATGAGTCATATGCTTGGTTCATATCAACCGGTGGACCATGGGAAAGAATACAAACCTCGGACACCTTTAGACTAAGTAGGAACGGAATGAACCTTACCATATCTCCTCTCAGAATGGAACACAACGGCAGTAGACTGGCGTGTAAGGTGTTCTGGGGCAACACTTCGTTAACGAGACAGATTGACACTGCCTTGTTGATAGTTCGTCCCCAGATGAACTCCATCACAACCGAGCCTTTTCCGATCGAGCATACCATGGGCGCATCACAGCCACCAACCTCAGTCGGAACTCTCAGTAGTGAAATTGAAGAGCCCCAAATTCAACCCACAGTTCTTAAACCTTCCACCACGGCAGTAAATTCAAATAGTGGTGGTCCAAATCCTCCTAAATCTATCAACAATACATTAGTGCTTGTTGGAGGGTGTGTGTCAGCCATCGTCTTGCTGTCCGTCATCGCGTTTCTTCTGTATTGGCTTCTCTTCAAGGATCGTAAGAAACCAAACACCGACCCTTCTTGCGATCCTCAAGCGAGTCCTGACAGTGGACCGTGCACCAGTGTGACGGGTAGCGCCGAGACGCAGCTCGATCTTGGTCCAGCCACCACGCGCTCAGCATCCCCGGACAACTCGGCCGAATCCCAAAAGACATCGGTAATCGTGGCAATGAGACAAGACGAACAGTCAGAAGCCACACTGGGTCCATACGTGACAGAGGGAGTAATGAAGAAGCACACAGTCGTGGGAAAGAGCTCAGAGGCCGTATACGTTAACACAGAGATGCTCGCTAGCGTCATTGCAAAGAGCACCCATCGGAACCCAGAAAATGCTGCAAATGGACAAGGCGCCTCTAAAAACGAAGCCAGGGATGGAGTGACACCGAAAATAACATTCAAAGACGATCCGGGCGCCGCGGCCCAAAAGCCTACCGAATCCGTCAAGCCTTCCTTGGGTCCAACACGCGTTATGAGTGCCCAACCGACCGGCACCGCAAAACCACCTCCCGTCACGCCATACCACGTCTACAAAAACCTGGCAAAGGCGACCCCTAAAGTCCCTCCCCAACCAACGGATGACCCTCCGGAGAACGACAGGGAAAGCAGGCAGCAGAGGAACGTAGAAGGGCTGGTGTACGCCGAATTAGACATAAGGAGGGGAGACGTTGGTGTCATCATCCGAGAAGAAGAGGAGACAGTGTACGCAGACATCACAAACGAGGGTTGTGTGGGCAAGTTCAGGAAGGGAGATTAAGTGGTGGAAGACGTGGAGACGTTCCCCAACCTCTACCGAGAGAGAGAGGGTGTGTATCAAAGTCGAGTCCATCACAAATCCTCACTCGTCACCACAAGTCCAGCAGAAGTCCATTGACCTTAATTCAAATCAATAGCTACTCAAATCAGCTTGTGCATGTATGTGCACTACGTTGCTTCCAATTGGACTGTGAAGGCCTTTTAATGTACTCGTGTTTGTATCCTCATCGAAATTGTGATTGACTTGACTATAGTACAACCTTATTCTGCGGTTATAATTATTTCACATGACAACGTACCTAACATAAAGGCAATTAATTCTGCTTGAGATCATCAAGGCGATTTGGGGCGATCTTACAAATTAAATAGGAAATTAATTTAACACAAACAAATTCGAGAGGTCAGAGCAGAAAATACTTTTATATTCCATGAATGAAGAGGTAGACATTTGCACAAAATTTTGAATGTGTCGACAATGGATTTAAATGATAGCATATGGAACTTAACCTTCTGCTAAAAACATGTTTGGTGTTGAATTGTTGTGGAAAATGCACTACAGATTTATTTTCGTGTGGGAAATGCCATACATTTTGTAGGCATGGGGCACGTAACTAACTGTAATGTTACTAACCATGATTTTTCAATAGTTCTTGAAACTGGTGAGAGTAGTGTGGCTCAGCATGTATACAAACGCCAGTAAACAAGCAATGAAACAAATACATGTATAATGCTTTGTTTCAGTTGTGTCCCATTTGAGGAAATGTTTGGTTTCACGACATGCATAAGCATGCCCTTTATTTGTAACGCTACTATTATCTTTATACAAAATGGGGCTTAATTATTAGGTGATCGGGCCAACAGCCCGATCACCTATTACTCTCGTACGATTTCTTTATTAGGTGATCGGGCCAACAGCCCGATCACCTATTACTCTCGTACGATTTCTTTATTTTTTTTTTTTTTTTTTTTTTTTTTTTTTTCTTCTTCCACTCAAACGTTTCCAGAGCCTTTCTTCAAAACGGTTCAAGCTATCAACTTAAAACTTGGTAGGAACATCAACCCCAATGTGAAGATGTGCATACAAGTGTGACGTCATTGTGACGTCATTAGGTATCAAATTACAAACCAAAAATGACCAAAATATGCATGTTTTAAAATGCTTCCGTCTGGAAAACCACGTGACCCATGATCTTCGTATTTGACAGGCTTATATATCAGATCATGGCCTACAATTTTCTTCGTGTGGGCATTTTCATCTGACCCTTCCTTCTGGGGTCAATCTGAGGTCAAAGTTCAACGAAAACGAAAATCTCAATTGTTGCACTTATTGAGCAACAATGCCCATCAAACCAAGCTGAATCTTTAAGAAACTAAGTACAGGCATAGGTCCTATGGCAGACTTTCACCAGCGTGTTTAATATTATGATGGCATCAAGCGTGACGTCATCGTGACGTCATCAAGTATCAAATTACACCTCCCAAAAAACCAAAATATGCATATTTTAAAATGCTTCCGTCTCGAAAACCACGTGACCCAGGATCTTCGTATTTGGCAGGTTTATAGATGACATTCTGTTCTACAACTTTCTTTGTGTGGGCATTTTCATCTGACCCTTCCTTCTGGGGTCAATTGGAGGTCAAAGTTCAACGAAAACGGAAATCTCAGTTTTTACACTTACCAGTAACAATGCCCATCAAACCAAGCTGAATCGTTAGTAAATTAGATACAGACATAGGCCCTACGGCAGACTTTCACCAGCATGTATAGTATCATGATGGCATCAAGTGTGACGTAATAATGACGTCATCAGGTGTCAAATTACAAAAATTCAAAGGTTATTATTTTCAAAATTCATATCTCAAGAACCGTAATAGATACTTGAACAATTCTTTCACAACATGATAAGTCTAAATGAACTGAACAAATCATACGATGTCATGACCCCTGTGTGACGCCTACTTCCGGTCCAAACCGGAAGTTGTTCGAAAATGTGCAATTTTTTAGCATTTTGAATGCAAATAGATTCAAAGTGGTAGTGAATTTGACCATATTTCTACGGAACGAAATGTTTCCACACATGTGGACCTTTTGACTATACCATTGGTGACGTCATTACATGGACGGTGGTTACGTAATGTGGTGTCAAATCACGCAAATTTGGAGCTGAGATGTTTTAAAATGCTGTATCTTGAAAACTACAACAGATATTGGTATGATTCCTTCGCCACATTTAAGAACTTGATGTTCAACATATTGTTCAACAATTTGTGCACAAAATTGTGACGTCATGATGTCGTCACAGGTGTCACATTACAAGATTTCAAAGGTTATTATTTCAACAATTCATATCTCAAAACGGTGCAAGCTATCAACCCCCAGCTATGGCGGATATGCAGGGAGGAGATATTAGTTACCGGATTAGTGTATACAGCAGCCGATTTCACGAAACTTTACGCAATTGCGCAAGTCCACTTACGCCATAAGTTATTGCGCAAGTAATGGCGTAAGTGGACTTGCGCAATTGCGTAAAGTTTCGTGAAATCGGCTGCTGAACTTCCATTTTTGCCATTCCACAGGTGATAACAACGTCTGAAATTCATCACAAAATGTTCATTTAACCCGATCACCTGGCGTTTGTAACAACAAACGTCATACCTCTAGTTTTTTTTTGTTTTTGTTTTTTTTTTTCTTCTTTTTCCACTCAAACGTTTCCAGAGCTTTTCTTCAAAACGGTTCAAGCTATCAACTTAAAACTTGGTAGGAACATCAACCCCAATGTGAAGATGTGCATACAAGTGTGACGTCATTGTGACGTCATTAGGTATCAAATTACAAACCAAAAATGACCAAAATATGCATGTTTTAAAATGCTTCCGTCTGGAAAACCACGTGACCCATGATTTTCGTATTTAGCAGGCTTATAGATAAGATCATGGCCTACGATTTTCTTCGTGTGGGCATTTTCATCTGACCCTTCCTTCTGGGGTCAATCCGAGGTCAAAGTTCAACGAAAACGAAAATCGCAATTTTTGCACTTATTGAGCAACAATGCCCATCAAACCAAGCTGAATCTTTAAGTAACTAAGTACAGGCATAGGTCCTATGGCAGACTTTCACCAACGTGTATAATATTATGATGGCATCAAGCGTGACGTCATCGTGACGTCATCAAGTATCAAATTACACCCCCCAAAAAAACAAAATATGCATATTTTAAAATGCTTCCGTCTTGAAAACCACGTGACCCAGGATCTTCGTATTTGGCAGGTTTACAGATGACATTCTGTGCTACAATTTTCTTTGTGTGGGCATTTTCATCTGACCCTTCCTTCTGGGGTCAATTGGAGGTCAAAGTTCAACGAAACTGAGAATCTCAGTTTTTACACTTACCAGCAACAATGCCCATCAAACCAAGCTGAATCGTTAGTAAATTAGATACAGACATAGGCCCTACGGCAGACTTTCACCAGAATGTATAGTATCACGATGGCATCAAGTGTGACGTGATCATGACGTCATCAGGTGTCAAATTACAAAAATTGAAAGGTTATTATTTCCAAAATTCATATCTCAAGAACCGTAATAGATACTTGAACAATTCTTTCACAACATGATAAGTCTAAATGAACTGAACAAATCATACGATGTCATGACCCCTGTGTGACGCCTACTTCCGGTCCAAACCGGAAGTTGTTCGAAAATGTGCATTTTGTAAGCGTTTTGAATGCAAATAGATTCAAAGTGGTAGTGAATTTGACCATATTTCTACGGAACGAAATGTTTCCACACATGTAGACTTTTTGACTATACCATTTGTGACGTCATCACATGGACGGTGGTTACGTAATGTGGTGTCAAAATACGCAAATTTGGAGCTGAATTGTTTTAAAATGCTGTATCTTGAGAACTACAGCAGATATTTGCATGATTCTTTCGCCACATTTAAGAAATTGATGTTTATCAAATTGTTGAACAATTTGTGCACAACATTGTGACGTCATGATATCGTCACAGGTGTCAAATTACAAAAATTCAAAGGTTATTATTTTTAAAATTCATATCTCAAGAACCGTAATAGATACTTGAACAATTCTTTCACAATATGATAAGTCTAAATGAACTGAACAAATCATACGATGTCATGACCCCTGTGTGACGCCTACTTCCGGTCCAAACCGGAAGAGGTTCGAAAATGTACACTTGTTTAGCACTTTGAATGCAAATAGAGCCAAAGTGGTAGGGAATTTGACCATAGTTCTACGGAACGAAATGTTTTCACACATGTGGACCTTTTGACTATACCATTGGTGACGTCATTACATGGACGGTGGTTACGTAATGTACGTCAAATTACGCAAATTTGGAGCGGAGATGTTTTAAAATGCTGTATCTTGAAAACTACAACAGATATTGGTATGATTCCTTCGCCACATTTAAGAACTTGATGTTCAACATATTGTTCAACAATTTGTGCACAAAATTGTGACGTCATGATGTCGTCACAGGTGTCACATTACAAGATTTCAAAGGTTATTATTTCAACAATTCATATCTCAAAACGGTGCAAGCTATCAACCCCCCAGCTATGGCGGATATGCAGGGAGGAGATATTAGTTACCGGATTAGTGTATACAGCAGCCGATTTCACGAAACTTTACGCAATTGCGCAAGTCCACTTACGCCATAAGCTATTGCGCAAGTAATGGCGTAAGTGGACTTGCGCAATTGCGTAAAGTTTCGTGAAATCGGCTGCTGAACTTCCATTTTTGCCATTCCACAGGTGATAACAACGTCTGAAATTCATCACAAAATGTTCATTTAACCCGATCACCTGGCGTTTGTAACAACAAACGTCATACCTCTAGTTTTAGTTATTACTATCCAGTAGATGTTGGTGAGATCCATTGATGGTATACCAAAATGGAGAACCGACAGGCTTGCGTGTTGATATAACAATAGATCATAGAACTACAATAAATGGCTAAATATGTAACGCTACTAACCGTGGAATTGCTAAATGCATGCATTGCACAAGGTAATAATAGTTTAAAATCACAGATCGAAGGGAAATGAATGATACTGCAAGAGTGGGTGAAACGAAACATAGTGAGGATGCTGCTTGACATATAATATCATGGGCATTGGAGACAACAATAACACTACCGTCGAGTCGAATTACCGGTAGTACAGTATCCCCTTCGGGGTTTCGGTTTTTGTACTACCATTTTTTAGAATAACAAACTTGCTATTAAATGTTGGAAATCCCACAAATGGGTCTTTCCACGAAAGGGGACATTTTGGAAACACAGACCATATTTTCGAGGAAATACCTTTGTCTGGTCTCAAAATAAAAGTTTCAGTTGTTCTGAAGAGATAACTTAGGTCCAAAAAAGGGTTACAAATAGTGTGACAACGTGCCTTTCTAAAAACCCTGTGTACAAATTTCCAATATACGCTCGTAACCGGGATGGACACTTGTGTTACATTTTAGGCTGTCCCGGTTACGAGCGTATATTGGAAATGTGTACAAAGGTTTTTAGAAAGGCATGTTGTCACACTATTTGTAACCCTTTTTAGGCCTAAGTTATCTCTTCAGAACAACTGAAACGTATTTGTTTTATTTTGAGACCAGACAACGGTATTTTCTGGACTGTTGCCAAAATGCCCCCTTTACCGTGGAAAGACTCAAATGTGAAATGTACTAATGCAACTTGATCGGTAAACTGTTAAAAGGGGCGTTATTTCCACGGGGCGAAATTTCAGCCACATATGTGCAGTAATACTTCTGAAAACTTGAAAATCCATTCATGGTTCTTGTTTAAAGTTGAATGGTAAAAAAGTATTTTGGAGAAGACTTTTGTTTTTTAGAAAAACAAAATACTATTTTGGACAGAAATAAAATAATGTGGTGTGTGGTACTATTGTTAATTGTTATTAACACTTTTAGTAAGGTTTTTCTTGTTAACACGTGAAGAAATAGAATTGGGCAACTGCAAAATGATGTATAATCTACCTTTAAGAATTGTAAAATAAGAGATGTATGGTGTGTTTAATAATTTTATGTAGCTTATACATTCGGGATTCTGTGATAATTTAATATTATAAGCTCATGTTTTTGGTAGATTACTGCAAATTATAACTTTGTTAAATTCTAGAAGTTTGTCATTTTGATCTGCACGTCACTGACTATAAATACGCATCGGACAAATAATATTAAAAAATACCAACAAAATATTACTTTATTGTACTACATGTAACACGCGTTTAACCTTCATATCATATTAACCGAGAAACTGGCCTGCTATAAGCCTATATATGTTTATTCAAGAAACTGCTTAAATGTGATTTATTTATAGCATGGCTAATAAAACGAGAAAGTTGAAAAATAAATGATATCGTTATGGCATCTGGAATACGTGCCTTTACGGTTCCCCCACAATTCACTGCGCGCGGTACATTGCGCAGAGCATGAGGGATACAAAATTACAAATCTAGTATACTCGCAGAAGCGCGCACTATGTCCGGTACACAAGTAAATGGGATTCCGGAGGTAAGTGGAGTTCTCGACCGCTTCAAACTCGTAAAACGCGGCGAATTTGTGTTTTGGACACAAACGTTAACTGTTAATATAGAGCCCAGATACAGATTCGACCTACTGTAGGCCTATATCTTTTTTGGGATTATATTAGCGTCTAGGGGTGGAATAATTGAGACGACTGTCACGAAGTTGATGACTACGATAAAGCGAAACAATGACCGAGCACGACAAAATGAGTGTACCAAGAAGACGCCCACGCACTCAATGTGTCTTGCACTGTCATTGTATCGCGTTATCGTAGTCATCAACTTCGTGCCAGTCATCTCAATTATTCCACTCCTGGACGCCCATATAATTCCAAAATATATAGTAGGTTAAATTCACCGCGTTTTGCGAGTTTGAAGCGGCCAAGAACTTCACTAACCTCTGCAATCCCATTCACTTGTGTACTAGATACGTATCCCATCATGCACTACCCATGTACCGCACGCAGTGAATTGTGGGGGAACCGTACAGGCACGTACATGTATATTAAATTTATTTAACGTGGGTACAATTATGAGAAATGGACCATCGGGTTTGACAGAAAAACTGAGCTTGGGTTTAGAAAACCGATTCTCAATCGCAATGTTGACTTAGGAGTAAAAAAACTTAATAAAATAAAATAGATAAAAAAATAATAAAATAAACGTTTCCATTGCTATCTTTTTTTTAAATGAGGAAGTCAATATGTTTATTTGAAATGACACCAGGAAATCCGTTTAGTTATCAGAGTCACACCAGACAATTACAAAACATTCTGCTTATAATCAGGAAAAATCACTTTCATTCCTGATAGTACAAAATTGTTGTTATAAGGCCAATGAAATTAGATTACTAGTTTCTCGTCAACCATTTATCAAATTTTGGTGAAAGATTTTTTTATTATTCATTATTTAATCAAAGAAAAATGCAACCTTGACACATACACGAACGGCCATTTATAAACTGATTATTAAGGCTCTAAACTCACCCAGAAATGGTTTGGTGCCGGTATCAATTCCATATTGAGTTAAACCAGGTAGCTTGTGTTTGAAGGAACAAGTTGAGATGACAAAATCATGGGAAATGACAAAGGAGATGTCTGGTTATGAAAGAGCAATGTATTTGAATATAAACAGTAAGCTGCAAAACACAGATCGCGACTGCACAACTCAAATGGAAAACACAGGGGCTTATGGGATGGATTGTAATAGACAGCCGAAGTGTGACGTGTTGCCATGGTTCTTCCAAACAGGAATAAATAGGATTTTCCTTTTTATGAGGTATAAACCATGTAAAAATGTCAGTTTGATGATAACAACAATGCAATTTTCAGAGGAAACAATTTCATAATTTAACAAAAGAAAAAAACTTTGCGAGTTGTTCCATAGGTTTAGTGTATGGGGTCCCAATAGGTGTCCGTGCATGGTAATCTTTCCCTGGCACCATGGGCACCCGATGCTGTATGTATTCTGAGAGTTCCACAAAGTTCTGCAAAGTTCCCTAAATAACCATGCCATGGTCGAAATTATACCGTGAAAAATATACCATAAGAATCGTAGTCCTGTAGTATCTGTACAATAATTGTCGTTTTCAAACGAAACTTCTAACTCGGTAAAAAAAGTTGTATTTTGTGCAACTCGTTTCCCCATTGTTGTTGTTGTAGATTGTACGGCACTTTCGGCAACGTGAAATGTATAGGGCGCCCTCAACCGGCCACATCATCGTGCGCGTGCATCATAGACTGGTTCCCGCTCCACATATTCCACATACAACGACTGAATATGAGGACCGGCTACTGCGGTGTTTAAAATAGCACTAAGAATTACGTCATGCATTTATTTTTAGGAGCGCATCATAGAGCGGCATGTATAACAATTTTTGAGGAATCCTTGGTTTCAGTACCAGAAAATAATAATAATAACAATAAATAATTTAGAGTTTTTGGGAGGAAAAACCAAAAACCAAGCAATATCTCCGTTATCCTTATTGCAATTAAGCATTGCACAGACAACCCCGCTTGACCCAGAAATGCAGTACGCCAGAATCCGGTTATGGCCCACTTTTGTGTTTTTAGCATGTTTATATTTCCTCGTAAAATAAAATATTTAAAAAATTGAAATAGTAAATAAATCCGCTTTTGATTTAAAAAAAAACATGTTGTAGTTGAAAAATATTTGGATCGAAGTGCGCAACAGGATATGATGGGGATTATCACGAAAACTTCATACAAACCAAAAATTAAATACTACGAAATGAAAACGAAATATTTTAAAGCTTCGCTATTAAAGGCACAGGCTCGTCGGCAATGCCCGCGCGCCAAGAAATACGCAGCTCCATGCCTTTGCTATACATGGAGCTGCGTATTTCGTGGCACGAATTTAGCACGCGCATTGCTGACGAGCCTTGCCTTTAATCTCGTATATATCTATGCTGTCAATGATTATTTACCAACTTTTTAAAATTATTTCAGACTGTCTCAGGAAACGACGCTATGTGGCAAATTAAGATCCGAACTTTCTTTTTCTTTTTAAATTTGTTTTCGGCTTAAAATAGACCACCTCTCAAATAACCACAGTTCTCAGAGTTGCTAAAACATACAAACATTATTTTTGTGCAAACACAGCGTTGCATCAAAAAAGTGTGCAAAAATAATAAATAAGCTCAGTGCAGCTAGTTAGAGCACCCCTACCAAAAACAGGACCAATGAACTCTACTATACGGTCGTGACACGAAAGAGGGAGTCAGTGAGATGACTAAATTTGGTAAATTGGATAAAGCGCTTTCACAGGTGGTCAAAAGGTCACGTGTCACTGTTGCTTGTCCTCCAGATTGGGAGAGAACAATATATAGAGCCACGTTCAGATACGCACGTGGCAGCTAGCAGAAAAGCACGTGGCTCTATTATTCTCTACCGATCTGGAGGACAAGCAATAGTGACCCGTAACCTTTTGAGCCCTGTGAAAGCGCCTATACTATATCGCCGATTAAATTAATTTAAAAGAAGTCACAATCACAAGATATTTCATAACAATCCGAATAGGTTTGCTTTCGGTGTTTTACAACATTTGTATGGCCATTATGGGGAAAGTACAAAAATAAAAAAAGGAATGACAATGACATGTTACCATGGACCAATTGCAATTTTGATTTGTGAACCCTAAAAAGTATATAAAATATTCGATAGGCCATAGGCCTATTATCTGCATTCACTTCAGCGGCTGTGCTTCACTTCGGATAAACATTCTGAGTTTTGCTTTGCTCGCAATCTGGTCTCGTGGTATCATGTACCTGCTTGAGATTTGTCTACTGTTGGTGTTGGTGCATGAAGGTGGCTGCAACAGTTTCTTCTCGAAACCGCCACACAATACCTCGGCTGTGATAGGAGATAACGTGACATTGAGTTGTACACTCACCATTACAGCTTGCGGTCATCCTTACCCTGATGGAAATCCAGATTACAAACTTCAGTGGGATCTCACAACTTCAACGGGATTTTTAAGGCATGTGTCCAATTGCAATTCCACACACACAGATAAGAGATATACCATCTCATCCCAAAGTTCCGAGTGGGCTCTGCATATACAAAATGTCCAACAAAGTGATGCAGGGGAGTACAGATGCCGTGTCTATTCCTATGCCGATATGAGATACCACGATTCATCCGTTGGTGCTCTCATCGTAGTAGACCCGATCCCCACGGCTGTCAAACCGCCTCGTCTCACTAAGAGAGAAGGCAACAGCGCTTCGTTCCGCTGCGAGGCTTATCTTGAGGTAAATGACTCATATGTTTGGTTCATATCAACCGGTGGACTTTGGGAAAGAATACAAACCTCGGACACCTTTATACTAACTAGGAACGAAATGAACCTCACCATCTCTCATCTCAAAATTAAACACAACGACAGGAGAGTGGCGTGTGAGGTGTTCAGGGGCAACACTTTGTTAACGAGGCAGAGACAAACTGCCTTGTTGATAGTTGATCCCAAACCTGTCACCACTGAGCTTGGGACGGTCGCTGTGCAAGCTCTGACCACGCTACCTCTGGCCGACAACAGTTCACGTGTTACTCAATCCGGCACAACCACTTCCGAGACAGAATGCTCCAACTGTACATTGATAGCAATATCTTCAGGATGTGCTATCAGCACCGCCTTGCTCATTGCATTCCTCGTGTACGTCATCCTGATCAAGAGGCGACGCAGCGGCAGCTACAGCATGCAACAAGCGCACCGAGAACCAGACAGAAAGCCCGCTTTACATTGGAGTATACAGCCAGCCAGTGGCCGCTCGGCGTGAACTAACAGAACTGAAGATGGGTACGAAGAGCCGATGCCCTTCGCAAGGAGGCAGTCCAGTCTGTGGTAGATTGCAATAAAGTAAGGTAAAATGGTACCTTTGTGGCAGAAATTGCCAACTGCAGATGCTCAGTTTAAAAAAAATCGTTTGCAAAGATTTCTAACTATTCATTCAACACAAAACAACATGCATGGATTTACTTCTGAAGTATTACTGCATCTATGCGGCTGAAATGTCTACAGTACAAGGCAGTTTATCAACATTATGTTTTAGTATGTATGTAATAATTTTATGTTGTTGTTCCTGTAAGTCGTAAACAAATATACAAGACCTGTATAATGTCCTTTAAAACGCCGTTTAAAACAGCAGAGACCGATAAACCATATGTTTTAGCTAAGTCGTCCTTTTGGTTGTTGCAAGATATCTTTCAGTGTGTCATATAGTACGAGAATTAACCAATAAATTTCCAAGCAAATTTACTCCAGATGATGTAAATTTTAATATTCGGAAAATGAGCAAGGATGTGTAAGAAACAATCTTGACTTAATATACCAATTATAAATACAATTGAATTGCAATGTTATCTTACAGCACTATGTACCTCGATGTTGAGGTGGAAGACACTTGTATTTAGCTTCATGCAATTCAGCCTACGGGCTGCGAAAAAAAGAGTTTTGTAATTTGATGGCAATTATACCAATAAATGTCGGAGCATCTAATCTAGACGATGCAAATTGTAGCGTATACAAGTAAGACAAATATTTGAAATATTCAGATAATAAGGATGTATGAGAGCAAAATCTGGGGCGCGTTCAATAGCGCAATACGTATGCATACTGACAATACCTTCAATGGTGAAGGTATAGGAAAATACCCAATACCGGCGTACGTATTGTGCTATTGAACGCGCCCAGACTTAATGGCACAGGCTCGTCAGCAATGCGCGCGCAAAATTTGTGCTACGAATTACGCAGCTCATCAATGCCTTTGCTATTGAGCCGCGTAATTCGTGGCACGAATTTGGCGCGCGCGCATTGCTGACGATACTGTGCCTTTAATATAATACCGGCAAAGGCGGCAATACGATTGAATTGCAGTATTTTTCACCATTACCTATTTAAAGTACATTTCGAAATAATTGATTTGTCATTTGTTATTAAAGTCCATTGTAACTGTGCGTATTATTTCCTGTTAGTGGAAAACCAACAAATGTGCACAATAATTATACAAAATGGTGGAAAACAACTTCACGAATTCAATCGGAATTTCTATCAAATCAGTGAGCACATTACATTACACGTTTCAAGTACACATGTTGGAGTTGTTAAAGATAATGGTAGACTTTTGAGACCGTGCATGACGCGTGATGGCAGCAAACCATGGGCCAATATTATGGCGCTGCTAAGCACAAAAAAAATGCTTAGAGCAGAATTTCAAAACTTTCCGCCCATTATCAAATATTTCCTTCCATTTTGTTTGCAGTGTTATCTGAACCTAAACATTTTCGGAGTGTACTTCCCGCGTGGGTGCTATAGACCGTATCGAATATCCGCCATTTCGTGGGGCACCTTTTGTTACTTTTAAACCGTTCAACAATGGAAGCACAATATGTGCAACCATGCATGTCCTCAATGAACAAAGAAACTGCCTCACGAAATGGCGGCAATTCGATACGGTCTATAGCTGTATGCAGGATGTTTTCGATGCTATCAGCCTTTTTCGATACCAAATCAGCCGCCTCGTTACATTCAATAAAAAAAACCTGTAATTTACCCACAGGACATTCATTCTATAAACACTTCCGAACTGGATTATGTGTTTTGTTTGATATGGGCCCATTTGTTTTGCAGTGTTATCCGAACGTAAAGTTTTTCGGAGTGTATACTTCCCTCGTGGGTGATATGCAGGATGTTTTCTATTCTTTCAGCCGTTTTCGATACCAAATCAGCCGCATCGTTGCATTAAATAATAACATCCTGTAATTCACCCACAGGACATTCATGTGCGTGTGAATTAGATTTCCTCAAGTAGTGGACCTATCAATGTCCATTACTCCTGAATTTCGAAATGAAACATACATGTAATCATAGTAATAATTTGTTCGTTGGCCCAAGTTTTGGTTTAAGGCATAGGATCGTCAATGCGCGCGCGAGGCCAAATTTGTGCCTTCGCTATGGAGCTGCGTGTTTCGTTGCACGAATTAGGCCACGCGCGCACTGACGACCCTCTGCCTTTAAGGAATCAATTCAAAAATCGTAGCCGAGCATTCTCTTAATTGTTGTGGGGGAGATTTTTGTCTATGTACAAATTATGTTATTGTACACTTACGCAGTATAAATGCTCGTGACTCAAAGAAGACATACTATATTTTGCTAAAAGTTAAACGCAGTTCATCTGAATAAAGATACGTATCTATTGAAACTGCATATTCATTTCAACACTCCCCTGGTAAGAATGGACGCTACCACACCGTGGAGTTCGGTGCGTGATTACCGAGATTGGTTCTTGCTATGGCAACAGCGTTAACGCGCTTTGAATCGTGAATATTGTCTCGCAATCAGGTTTCTCAAGTCGGTATACGAGTCGAAACCAAAATATATACATGTACTACACAAAACGGCTATCGATCGTGCACGGTAAAATGGCGTTAGACGGACAAAACACGACCGTATACCGAATTGATTTCAATCCTTGATGCTTTACCAAAACTGACCACCTTTTCGTAGCTGTATATACACGTTAGTTCTCGCTAAGATACCATGCGAGCCGTTGCAGCTCAACTGCTAAAAATCATTTCATTTTGTTTTAAACAGTGGGAGTTCCTTCTTCACGACGGCTTGTCAATTTTTACAAAAATGACACTGCATGGTTCGTGTGACCAGATCTCTGAAAACGGAAGGAAATTACAGAAAGCACGCATGCACAGAAAGCCGCTTATAAATGTTTAGAGGTAGGCTATACTGCGTATACATTCACTTTAGCTATTGTGCTTCAGCTCGGATGAACATCGGGGTTTTGCTTTGCTCGCAATCTGGTCTGGTGGTATCATGTACCTGCTTGAGATTTGTCTACTGTTGGTGTTGGTGCATGAAGGTGGCTGCAACAGCTACTTCTCAAAACAGCCACAAGATACCTTGGCCGTGATAGGAGATAACGTGACATTGAGTTGTACACTCACAGTTACAACATGCGGTCCTGATCGATCTGATGGATACAGAAATCAACTTTTGTGGGTATACCAACCCTTACACGGAAATCCAACTACTCTCTCCGAATGCCTGTCTACATACTCAAATGTAAATGAAAGATACACAATCTCATCCCAAAATTTGTGGAATCTCCACGTACAAAATGTCCAACGAAGTGACGCAGGAAGGTACAGATGCGACCTATATCGTAATGACAGATCTGACTCTTCATCCCTTGCGGCTCTCACCGTAGTAGACCCGATAAACACGACTGTCATACCGACTCGTCCCACCAAGAGAGAAGGCAGTCGCGCTTCGTTCCGCTGCGAGGCTAATCTTGAGCCAGATGACTCATATGCTTGGTTTTTATCAACCGGTGGACTTTGGGAAAGAATACAAATCTCAGACACCTTCAGACTAACTAGGAACGGAATGAACCTTACCGTCTCTCCTCTCAGAATGGAACACAATGGCAGTAGAGTGGCGTGTGAGGTGTTCAGGGGCAACACTTCATTAACGAGGCAGAGACAAACTGCCTTGTTGATAGTTGATCCCACCGAGCCTACCACAGGTGCCCCACCATCTGTTCCAATAAAAGACGAATCTATCGAGGATATGGAACCCACCGAGCCTACCACAGGTACCCCACCATCTGTTCCAATAACAGACGAATCTATCGAGGATATGGAACCTGGTACATCGCCACCAGTTGCACCAGGTGAAGGACGTTACGGAACGGTCACCGTTCAATCACCAACCACATCACCTCCAGTACCAGGCAACACCAACAAGTCAACAGAGTTCCCAATTTGCATTATGGGTTGGGGTCTCAGCGCTATCTTACTCGTAGTACTGTCACTCCTCATGTGCTATATCGTTGTCAAGCATCGACGTAAGGGTCGTTCGTCCAATAGACGTCCCAACGAACAGCCAGTAGGTGCGGATGACACGATGATGGCTTATTACTCAATACACGGGCAAGGGGGTCGGCGTGGACTCACAGCACACGGCTACGAACAGTCAGTCGATTTGACCAAGCAAATAGCAGCAGGTGGACGAGATGAGACACAGACCGCCTTGTACATGTAACATGTAACTGTGTATGTACATGGTATTTACATGGTCTTTAATGTTAAAATTATCGTAACTCAAAAACTGTAGGAGTGCCCATCCTAAATCCTTCTGGAAGTGTTCCTTACATCTTAAGCTAACAAATAAAAACAAATTACGCATTTTGACAAATACGCATTTTTGCAAATCAAGGTCAAAGGTTATAAATTCAAATAACTTTTTTGTGGTACGAGATACAATTTTGATGTTATATCATAAAATGAAGGCCATTTCTAGAGCTTTAAAATGATGTCAAGTTTATCTCTGTAGGCCCATTACTTTGAGAGATATAATTGTCCAAACATAGCAGGTCATGCTAATTAGTCAAACGTTCGTTGACCCGTATCTCAAATTAACTGACCGAACTACATACAATTTTAGTTCTCGGGGTTTCTCAAGGAGTCCTATCAGCACACCAAATTTCATTTCAATCCGTGATGGTCAGGTCCAAAAGCTGGTTGAATTGACACGAAATGACCCTATTACTTAACAATTGCGAGCTAAAACCATGTATGCAAATGGTGTGCTTGTGTAGAGACCTGGTATATATTTTTCAGGTTGTCTTTAATCATTTCCTGAAATGATTGACTTAGCAGCCAAAGTCAACTAATCCCATAAACTTTCAGCTCCATATGCAGTAATTTGTTCGTTTTTAAAAACCGATAATATACACATTGTACTATCGATATACACGAACTTGGTACAAAAATGAGTGTAGAATTTTGTGATTCACAAATTTCGAGTGTACAAATCAAACTGGTGTAGTGGTCTGTTTTCCCAGCATGCTTTGCATATTGCTGCATGTATTGTCAAATGTGCATTCGTGAATGTATGGCCACCTTTCACATGTCATTTCAGAGCCACCGTACATTCAGTGGAGAAATGAGCACACAAACCATTACACTGGAAAAATGACCTTTGCATGTCATGTGCATATTTCATTTAATCTACGGACTTATAATTTGTATATATGCAAGTAATTAAATTTATGATTCGGCAGTAAATTCTAGTTAGTACTGGGGCATTTCCAGCGTAACACAAACCACCCAGCCCTGATCACTGGTCTGCCGACTGACGCACGCCCCACTCCAGGCAGGCCGCGTCTGCGATGGATGGATGGACTGCGACGATGGTCCGGAAAGCCGGCAGCAGCTCTCGCCGACGACGCAGCAGCTCGTGCCCCCATGCCACAGAAGGAACATGGAACCAGATCAACTTCAATGGTGCTAAGAAGTCATAGCCGCCAAGGCGCCTCTGGCGTACGACGATGATGATGATGAGTACTACTTTACAACATACAAAATATATATTTAGTTCAAGGTATTTAGCCTCTTTTTGTACAAGAGGAAAACATTTTTGAATGACATGAAGGTTCAACAGAAGAAACAAATCCAACACCAAAACTTAGATCAAAATATCAAATATTTGTATTACGATTTAACAATTATTGCACATTATTCATTTTTGTATATGTAATTTTGCTTACACAGTAAGAATTTCAACTATTAGGCCAAAAAAAAAAAACTATGTTTAGCGTAAGTTGAAGTCTCCCAAAATGACGCGGTGATGCGATTTTTTTTCTCCGTTTTTTTTGTTTGTTGGGGGGTAAGTGGATTCTAAGCAGTAAAGTCAAGTTGACATGAAGCCAACAGGCATGTTTTTATTCGAAACACTACAAAAAAAAGAAAAGAAAAAAACAACTTTGTCGCGCAGGTTGAAAGTGACGAGCGCGCTAACGATAAACAGAGTTATTTTTGTTGTTGGCCTTATCAACAATAATTCTCTATATATCACAGAAAGATATATATGCAGTAAAACAGTAGTATTTCAGATTAGTTTAATAGTATGAAATAACAAAAAAAAATTTAATAGCCAAAAGGACAAAGTTATTGCATTGTGACATCTGTGTAGTGTTCTTAAAGTGGGACTTAAACATTTAAATTTTTGTTCCCTTTTGTCTTGCAATAAACATTTCGTCGGTAACACCACGTACTGACACACAGGGGCACTATATAGTGCTTGTCTACTGTACAAAATGCACGTAAATTGTGTTCACCTATTGTAAATTAACAAATTAGGGAGTGTTTCGGTCAAGTTTTTACTATATTCCACGAGTGTATGGATGACATAATTTGTGTCAATCATTTTCAAAGCTTTTTTCGAATAAATTCAACGTTTACTTATTAATAATAATAATAATTTAAAATGCGCAAATTCCAAAAAAGAAATTATGTTTAAATGCGCATAACAATACAGTGTACTTACACTACAACTAAAGAATTGGTTAAAATAAAAAGATACTAATTACTAATTAACACATAAAAAGTACGATAACATAAATCGATCGATCAATCATTTATACATATGCGCTGAGGAACAAGTATGTTTTTAATTTACGCTTAAATTCAGCAAGAGTCGGAGCTGAGCGGACATTTTGGGGCAGTCGGTTCCATAAAGTGGGTGCAGCTACAAAAAAATGCTCTGTCACTGAGTGTTTTTGACATCTTTCCACTGGGTAGACTTAGCAGATTAGAAGTTTGAGATCGTAAGGATGTCAGTTACATCTCAGTTCGTGGAAGACCAATAAACCATATGTTTTAGCTAAGTCGTCCTTTTGGTTGTTGCAAGACATATTTCAGTGTGTCATAGTATAAGAGAAATAACCGATAAATTTCCACGCAAATTTACTTGAAACGTGTAATGTAATGTTACTAATTTATTATCTGAATGATACTGATCAACCATTTTGCTCCTCAGATTATATACACTAAGTGCTCACTGATTTGATCGAAATTCCGATTGAATTCGTGAAGTTGTTTTCCACCATTTTGTATAACTATGGTGCACATTTGTTGGTTTTCCATGAACAGGAAATAATACGCACATGCAGTTACACTGGACTTTAATAACAAATGACAAATCAATTATATCAAAACGCACGTTAAATACGTAATGGTGCAAAATACTGCAATTCAATAGTATTGCCGCCTTTGCCGGTATTATATGAAGTTCAGACTTTGCTCTCATACATCCTTGAATATTTCAAATATTTTCGCCGGCACAGTAAGACAAGCTCACAGCCTATAGTAAGATAACTGTTTGGGTGAGAGATGGAAGAAGGGGCACCTGAGGTATAGGCCTTCTGGAAAATAATGTTATTGCTGCTGATAAGCGGCATCCTCTTGCAACAGTGCCCCTTTAACGCACTCCCTAACTCCTGCGTACAGTGGCCCTGTTGAAAAAGGCCCCATTTGGCGGTGGGACTAGCGACAGTAATCTTGTCGCCTCTGCTGGACCAATCAGGACGCTTGCAGTGCATTGTAGCACGATTGCAGGCATTCAAATGTATACGCGCCCAGATTGTAAACACCGTGCATGCATGTGATACATGTACTCGGTAATGCTGGCCGTTGTCCGCGTCGGCGATTGGCTGCTATTTAAAGCATATTGGGGAATCCCTTCCATTACATTTGTCAGCATGCATCCCTGTTATTAATTTGAGAAACTGCGGAGTAAATAAGGTTCGTCGTTTGAAAGTTTGGTAGGAATGGGACAGTCATAAGGAACGGAACCCAATACAATTTCTGGAAAGTATAGAAATTGTTTCTTTTCGGCATAACATGACCGAATTGATTAAATTACATCAAAATGACTCGGGCGTGAGTTGGCTCAAGACAACAGCCGGCTCGCTCCACAGATTTGCGTGTATTTCCTCAGGGTATTGTCACGTCGCTTTGCAGAGTAGAAATTCCCTGAGATCTCAGGATGATAAGCGGGAGCGTGACCAAATAACATTTTTACCACTGCCCCCGCTTCCCCTCCATTTTCCCCACGGGTGTTGAAATTTAAGTGCCATATAATGTGTCATATTTTTCTCATTATCATTTTGAACATCCTAAATTTTCGCGCCCTCAGTCGATGTATTTCTTATCAAAATCCACCGAATTTTAGTAAACTAATGTATCCGGTTACATAAAAAAGTGCAATGATTACACCGAACTTTTACTATCCACATTCAAATTGTGGATAGCAGATTTCATGTTTTCTTCCCGTGGACAGTATTTTGGGGAGGTATTTTATATGATTGTTAGGTTAGAACGAAATCCATTTTTTGTGTGTGGAAAAATCTGGTATACGCTCTTTAATAACGCGCTGCATTGCAAAAAACGACAAACCTCCGTTAGCTCCGAAAATGGTACTTTGTGCCAACACACCCTCGCCTATAGTAAAACCCGGACGGACGTGCTGTACTTTGGTATTTTTCACACGTGTTTTCCCGCAAAAGCAAATCAATGAGGAACAAAAACTGTTATTAGGCGAAATAAAAAAAAAAAACATGTTTCTCGTCCCCTCCCGCTTCCTTTTTTGAGGCCGCCTGGATTTATTTTTTATTTTTTATTTCAAAAAAATGAGACAAAAATATTAAAAACTACAACAAATCCGTCGGAAAATAAATACTTGCGAGTTCGAAGTCTTCTATATAGACTCTCTCGGTGACTTTCTACATCGTGTAGCTTCTGTATCATCGCTAAATATGTCTTCGCACGAGTCTATTTACCTGCAACGGCCTAGAAATCTCTAATGGCAGTCATCTTGAAAAATAAAAATTAAAAAATAAAAAGCCCCTCTTCCTCCTTTTTTTTGAAAACCCGGACGAGAAACATGTTTTATTTTTTACTCGGCCTTACAGGTGCATGGAAAACCTAATATACCGAACTTGTGTACGACAGGATATGGTGTTTATCACAAAACCTTTTACAGAATGAAACGAAAGCAACGGAAAAGTTAACGAAACAACTATCGCATCCGGCTGTTTGTAATAGTCCGCTTGTTATTTTATTCTGTTTTTTGTTCTTTTTTAATTTCTTCAAATATCCCATGTCCCAATTTAGATTCCATTTTTTCCTATAAAAATTTATCAATTTTATCCCTACATTTTTAAAAGTATGAATAAAGAACACGATAAATCATTTGCCTTGTGAAGTGCTATAGCAAAACAATAGCTTTCATGCAGCTAGTGACGACGGTTTGGTTTTAGGTTTCACACATGTGTAAGTCTCGTTTCGGGTCACACTTCCGGAGACCAGTCAGGGAATGGCAATGGATCTTTTTTGAATTATTACCTTACCGTACCGCCGTTAGGCGTTTGTAAGCGCACAAACACAAATAAATGGAAAAAGCACCTTAAAATCTATCGATTCATTAAATAAAATGTTGTCCGAGCTTCATCAGTCCATGCGAGCGCCGACGTCGCTCGGGGAGGGTAGGGGGAGGGGGGGGGGGGGGGGGGGGGGGGGGGGGGGGGGGTGCCCTCTTTACCCCCTAACGATTTCTTTTTCAGTTTTGTATATATTTCTCGAGATCAACTTACGTGGTCGAATGTCTCTCATTTCGGATCTATATACGAGCTTCCCTAAATCGCATTGTAAACCCGTTCATGCACCAGATGCTATACCCTTTTCGTAGCTGTAGACACATGTTAGTTCTCGCTATAGAGCCTTTGCACGGCGGCCATGACAGGGGGCAGTCACATTGTTACCATGAGTCATGCATGAGTAGGTGCTTTGTGGTTCTATTGTTACATTATTTAAATAAGAAAACCTGCCCACTGTCATGGCCGCTGGTGCAGAAGCTCTATACCATGCGAGCAGCGGCGTACGGGGGAGCATGGGGGTGCACGTGCAACCCCACAAATTGGCAGCGAACCCCCAGGTGCACCCCCCCCAACCCCCGCCCCCTCCCCCACGAAAAAATCACGATATGTGCGGTTTTTTTATATTCCGATAAAAATGCAAGGAAAATTCGAGAAACAAAATGTGAAAACGATGAAACTGACTTGATGTCTGCTGAGAGTGCTGTATGCCCCGATTATACATGCATATATGCACGTGGTGGAACGGGAAGAGGACTCACCTACGCCCCTCCCCCCCCGCCCCCCTCCCCCCAGCGACGTTGGCCTGGCTGCGTGTTTTTTATTTACACCGCAGCGAGGGGTACACCCCAATTTTTCAACCCGAATAGAGTCTAAGTTTCCAATGACTGACACTTCTCGAGTGACAATCTTGGAAATAGTGACAACTCTTACTCTCACTATTAGAGAAAAAGAAGAAACCGAGAAATTTCGGAAAATCCCAAACATGCATAGATTCGAACCAGGGACCTTATGATTACAAGTCGAGCTCTCTTCTAACCAGACCACGAAGCTGGTTGCAAACCGACCGCATTCAAAACCCTAAATTCCTTTAAAATAACCAACCCTAAACCCTAAACCTGAACCCTAACCTATTATATAGTCTCCTCTCAAGACGCTAAAAAGGTACAAACCCCATTGCTCTCCCCTCGCAGTGGTGTAAAAAAAAAATACGCGGCCTGGCTGGGAAATTTATTTGATAGGCCATTGTGCTCCCCCTGTGCACCCACTGTGAAAAAAACCTAGCTACGCCGCTGCATGCGAGCCGTTGGCTCAACTGCTAAAAATCATTTCATTGTTTTAACAATGATAGTTCCTTGTTTACGAGGGCTTGTTTTCCATTTTTACAACAATGACACTGCATATGGTTCGTGTGACCAGTTCTAAAACGGAAGGAACTTGAAAAAAAATGATTACCCACGCACAGAAAGCCGTTTATAAATTCCAGGTATAGGCTATACTGCGTCTGCATTCACTTCACCTGCTGTGCTTCAGCTCCGATCGGATGAACATTCTGAGTTTTGCTTTGCTCGCAATCTGGTACCATGTACCTGCTTCAGATTTGTCTACTGTTGGTGTTGGTGCATGAAGGTGGCTGCAACCATTTCTTCTTGAAACCGCCACAGGATACCTTTGCCGTGGTAGGAGATAACGTGACATTGAGTTGTACAGTCAACGTCACATCGGCTTGCAGTGCACCATGTGGTTCAAATTACAGTTTTTACTGGGAAAGCAAAGCCGAAAATAAATATTCCCGCCTAAGATCCGCGCCCAATTGCTTGTCCACATACTCATATAAGAGATATATGGTCTCATGCCAAGGTGATTCGGAATGGGTTCTTCGCATTCCGAGCGTCCTACCAAGTGATGCAACGGAGTACAGATTTCACGTGGGATCAGGTGCCAATAAGTACCATTCATACGCGACCCTCACCGTACTAAACCCGATAAACACGGCTGTCAAACCGATTCGCCGCACCAAGGAAGACAATCATGCGTCGTTCCGCTGCGAGGCTCATCTTCAGCCATATGACTTATATGCTTGGTTCATATCAACCGGTGGAGTTTGGGAAAGAATACAAACCTCGGATACCTTCAGAATAACTGGGAACGGAATGAACCTTACCATCTCCCCGCTAATAATAGAATACAACGGCATTGAACTAGCGTGTGAGGTGTTCAGAGGAAATATGCCATTAACAAGACAAAAACAAACCCTCTTGTTATTACCGTACCCGAATAAAACGGAATCTGGTGCATCACCAACCACATCACCGCCACGTGCACCAGTCAACACCAACACGTCAACAGAGTTCCCAATTTGCATTCTGGGTTGGGTTCTCAGCGCTATCTTACTCGTAGTACTATTTATACTCCTCGTTAGCTGTATCGTTGTCGAGCATCGACGTAAGGGTGGTTCCTCAAGTAGACGTCCCAACAAACAGGCAGTGGGTGCGGATGACAAGATGAAGGCTTATTACTCAATACACCTCGGGCAAGGGGCTCGGCGTGAACTTCCCATACCCACAGCAGACGGCTACCAACAGCCAGTAGAGTTGATCCAGCAAAGAGCAGCAAGTGGACGAGATGACACACAGACCACCTTGTGCACGAACACGGGGATTCAGAACTCAACCGGGGTCAAAGGGATGTCTGACCTAGATCAAGTCGTGTACTACGAGGTCTCAGCATAAACAACATTCATCGCCTGAAAAGTGTCTTTGGTATTAAAGAAAGCCGGCGAAAGTGTTTCGACGTCGCCAGACTTTTTAAAGTGGGGGTGAGGAGTGTGTGTGTGTGCATATAGTGACACATGAAAGGGGGAAGCACACAAAGCAGCTTACACATTAGATGTGCGAACCTCAAGTCTCATTTGAGGGGGGTGGGGTTGGGAGGGAGGGGGTGGGGTTGGGAGGGAGGGGGTGGGGGGGAGGGGGGGGGGGGAGGGGCGTGCACGACACTTTTTTTCTGGGGGCACGTGGCGACGCCACTGGAAGGGAGTAGGCAGTTGGTTGAGAGAAAACAATCATGTAAATAAAAACAAAATAGCCTTTTTGCACGTGTAACCTTTAAACTACGGCCGGCGGCACGAATTACAATACCTTCAAAATTAGGGGGAAGTTCAGAAAGTTCATCTACATATGCAGCACGATATGTGGCAGAGGGTATTCCTTTTTAGTTTTTAGGGGGTGGGGGAGGGGGAGAGGGGGAGGGGGAGGAGGAGCGGTTGGTGCAGAAGAAAGAGTGTGTTGAGGTATGGGGGCGTTAGATTGGGCGGGGGGGGGGGGGGGGGGGGGGGGGGGGGGAGTCCCTTTGTCACATATCGTGCTGGGTATACACTGCAGACATTAGAAAATCCGTTCATGTATGAATTCCATTCACTGGTCGCCATGAGATACCGTGTGTTAAAGATAGTATACACGATTGGTAAACTGTTACAAATAGTTTTATCCCCCGGTGTGATTGAAGATATGCATGATTAAAACCAACCTGAGCAAAAACCAGCTCCGTACTTCGTCTAACTTTTGAGAAAACAGTAACAAAAAAAGGGTTTGCAGTCACTTTACCCTGAACCATTTCGCCCTGAACCACGGCCTGTGCACGAAGTGGTTTTGGGGCGAAGTAGCATTTAGGCGATGTAGTGTTTGGACGAAGTGATTTGGGGCGAAATGGCACTCGGGCAAAGTGGTTTGGGGGTGAAATGGCACTTGGGCAAAATGGTTTTGGGGCAAATCTAATTTTCGTCTCATGAGACGAAAAATAATTGTTTTACTCATTTCTCAAAGACAATAGCACTTCAGACAAAACCATTTCAGTGGAGGTTTTCTACGGTCATCATGTTTATATTGTGTAAGTTGGGCGTAAATCTGTGAACATTTCTGATTTTCGAGATACCAATCATGTATACTGCCTTTAAATGCAGGGAGAACTTAAATTCAAAATGGTTTTACACCAAAAAAGCAGTTAATTAGTCCAAATTCAATGAAAGTCATTCTTAAAATAACCTTATCGAAACCAAATGTACACGGTGTAATTTGTCTTGAACAAAACAAAGAAAAAGTCGAAAATCAAAGCGGGGTGTTATGGCCGAGCGGTCTAGTGCGTCGAACTTAAGTTCCTGTGCCAGTACTAGAATGTGGGTTCGATTCCGGGCCGTGACAGGTTGTTGGACTTGTGCTCTTGAGCAAGGCATTTAATCACACTTGCTCCATCCTTCGGAAGGGAAGTAAAGCCGTTGGTCCAGTGTGTTAGGTAATGGCAACGCACTCTAAAGATGCCAGAGCATTCTTTCGTGAAGAGACACCGGTCATACACAATCTAATGAGGCTTAAACAATGGAAACTAAAGGGACATTAAAAACACACTACATGGGATGGACACCTATTAAGAATGGGACATTATTTATAAACAGTTTTCACCCTTCTACATATGCAAATGGTGTTCTTGTGTAAAGATCCGGTGTATAATTTTTAGATTGTTTTTAATCATTTCCCAAAGTAAAGTAATCCCATGAACTTTCAGCTCCATATGTAGTAATTTGTTCGTTTTTTAAAAACTGATAATTATATGTCATAATTATATAATAATTATATTATGAATTCGCACGTCGGAAAGAAAAACCATTTACCACACTGGAATTATGGGTTCAGAGTCCAATGATTTAATAATATAATCCAACAAATGATTACCAAAACATCGTCAACTGAATTAAATATCTTTATCAGTTGGTCCCCCTGTACTAAGATTTATATGGATCAACGAAGGACCAACTGATAACTCACATGTAGCTAACAGTCTGATTTATCAATGAAAACCCATTATCACAAAATGGAACAAATCGGAGAAGCAAGAATCCAAACACATCAAGGGTTTTCTTAAACCTCAAAAGGCATTTGAACATAGGAATACTGCAATAACTTAAGAGAGTTGTTTTTGTGGGGCCGAACCGCCACAAGACAGAATACCGTAATATAACAAACTTGATACAAGGACTATTTCGTATTTTTAAACAATGGATAACTATACAACCGTAAAATGTTCTCTTTTATAATTTAAATACTTGTATAGACTCAAGACATATCTTCACTTTTCTGACTCGGCTCTGAACTGAAGTCACATCTCATGTACACTTTCAAAAACGACAATTATGTTCAGCCAACATAAAAGAACCTGCCATACCCAACCCAAGAGAAAAAAAACCCGTGACTTTATGGCAGGAGGGGTGGGAGGTGGTTACGTTTTTGTTCTATACAATACGTCAGATCAGACGTATATACACAGTAACCATTGTACTATTGATATACACGAACATGTTACAAAAATGAGTGATTCACAAATTTCGAGTGTACAAATCAAACTGGTTTAGTGGTCTGTTTTCCCAGCATGCTCTGCATATTGCTACATGTATTGTCAAATGTGCATTCATGAATGTATGGCCACCTTTCACATGTCATTTCAGAGCCACCGTACCTTCAGTGGAGAAATGAGCACACGAATCATTACACTGGAAAAATTACCTTTGCATGTCATGTGCATATTTCATTTAAAGGCAGAGGCTTGTCAATGCGCGCGTGAGGCCAAATTCGTACCACAAAATACGCAGCTCCATAGCAAAGGCGTGGAGCTGCGTATTTTGCGGCACAAACCCGGCCTCACGCGCGCATTGACGAGCCTGTGCCTTTAATCTACGGACTTATAATTCGTATATGCAAGTAATTAAATTTATGATTCGGCAGTAAATTCTAGTTAGTACTACCATGGAGGTATACAATATACAAAATATATATTTAGTTCAAGGTATTTAGCCTCTTTTTGTACAAGAGGAAAACATTTTTGAATGACATGAAGGTTCAACAGAAAAAAAACCAACACCAAAACTTAGATCAAAATATCAAATATTTGTATTACGATTTAAAAATTATTGCATATTATTCATTTTTGTATATGTAATTTTGCTTACACAGTAAGAATTTTAACTATTAGGCCAACCAAAAAAAGAACTATGTTTAGCGTAAGTTGAAGTCTCCCAAAATGTCGCGGTGACGCGACTTTTTTTTTGTTAGCTTTTGTTTTTTTGGGGGTAAGTGGATTCCAAGCAATAATGTCAAGTTGACATGAAGCCAACAGGCATGTTTTTAATCGAAACACGAAAAAAAAAAAAACCTTTGATGCGCAGGGTGGAAATCGACGCGCGCTAACGATAAACATAGTTTTTTTGTTTGTTGGCCTTACCAACAATAATTATCTATATCACAGAAAGATATATATGCAGTACAACAGTAGTATTTCAGATGAGTTTAATAGTTTGAAATAAAAAGATTTGTTTAAAATAGCGCAAGGACAAAGCTTATCCCATTGTGACATCTGTGTAGTGGTCTGTTTTCCCAGCATGCTTTGCATATTGCTACATGTATTGCTACATATTGCAAATGTGGATTCGTGAATGTATGGCCACCTTTCACATGTCATTTCAGAGCCACCGTACCTTCAGTGGAGAAATGAGCACACGAATCATTACACTGGAAAAATTAAGTTGCATGTCATGTGCATATTTCATTTAAAGGCAGAGGCTTGTCAATGCGCGCGTGAGGCCAAATTCGTGCCACGAAATACGCAGCTCCATAGCAAAGGCGTGGAGCTGCGTATTTTGCGGCACAAACCCGGCCTCACGCGTGCATCGACGAGCCTGTGCCTTTAATCTACGGACTTATAATTTGTATATGCAAGTAATTAAATTTATGATTCGGCAGTAAATTCTAGTTAGGCCAAACAAAATAAATGGTTTGTTTACGGTAACGGCCAAAAAAAAATCCAGGTAGGTAGGTAGGAAAATAATTTTATTTTGTCTTTTTTTTTTTACATTTCAGTTCATGCATTTGCGTGTTGTTTTGCAATGTTTGAAACTCACTATTAACACTATTAACCATGTTCATGTACTAATTTATATTTTGTTTATAAGTCATAAAGAATTATCTCAATTTGAAAACTGGTAAAATCGGTATTGACTGAAAAACAAAAATAAAAAATCATATGCCAATTCAGAAGGTGGTCAAATCTCCCGCACTTTGTCAGCGGGTACAACCTTCCAATAAAAGGGCACAATATTTAGACCTCCGCAGATCAGGGCTGTTTTGAATGTGAACATGTATTTCTTAGTCAGCAATTTTCAATTTGAGAAGGTATATTTGGTTTACATTTCATTCCATTGCATTTTACCCAGACTGATGAACCTCCGGGTTGCTGGGTGAAAAACAAAAAATTTCACTCCGTAGGCTCAGTAATGCAAGGTGTACCATAACATTAACAGAGCCGAAACTCACAATTCATGTAAAAACAAAACAAATACAAAATACAAAAAAAAAAATATTTGCCAATTTTATTGTTTTGAATATGTCTGGCTGTCAGAATCTGACGTAAACGTGTACATGAATTGTGAGTCTCTGGGTATTAAAGTGCATTTGCGAGGCAAAGAGCTTCCTCATTCCAAGTCCAGCTTACTAGTACCTACTGGGTAATTATACTCCAAAGAAAACTTCAGCATGACCCAAAGCTTGACTCAGAGGTAAGTTTAATTATCTGTTCATTCTTCAAGATACACAGAAAGAGCGACAGTTTAATAATAAAACAACCTTACAATTTAGAATTAAATTTACTTGGCACTGCTTTTTTTAAAATTCAACAGCTTTGGGGGCGTGGCTACCTTGGGGAGGGGAGAGGCGATACAGACTACGAGTGCTTCAACTTTTGAGATCGTCTTCCAACATTGTGCAATGTCAAAAAAACATTTTAACTATCCAAAGAACCAGTTTTGTTTTAAATATGCCTATTTACCTTGTACACGTGTGGATAATATTAAAAAGAATCTAGGCAACCTCAATCGTTGAAGACAGGCAAGCGAAAGCGGCCAGTAAAATTGGTTCGTTGCCCACTGCTTGCCGCATCGCGCGCGGGGATTGCCCCGGCCTGCCGAGCGCGGTGTATGTAGCCGCTCACGCATCACACACGCACGCGATGCACAGTACGAACAGCCACTGCCGGCGCCGAATGCCATGGCACTTGCTTGCGCTTGGGGACTAGACTTGCACAGGTTTGCTTCACGAAATGAATCAATTGAGGGCGCTGTTTATGCTCGGTAAAAACATATGGCGCGGCCCGTTGGTACAGTAGAGCAAAAAAACGGAAAATAAAATACGGAGCGCAAAACAAAAAAGTGGAAAATAAATTCTGGCATGCACGCTCATCAAAAAAGCAGAAATCTACTAAAAATCGGAGATTTCACACCTGATATTTAATATATTAAGATTATGGTGGCCCTGCAGCCGATTTCACGAAAGAGTGCGCAGCTTGCGCAACTTTTGCAAAATGGCGCAAGCCCTATAGCTTGCGTGTAATTTTCACAGGAATGTTGCGCAGCCTACGCAATAAAATGTTGCGCAAGTGGACTTACGGATTCGTGAAATCGGCTGCTGGAGGGACATAATATTGTCGAGAATTTTTTCGCGACGGTCGTAAAAGATTTTTGCGTGAAATTGTTTGCGACAGTCGTGAATTTTTTTGCGTGATAATTTGTGAGTGAAATTTTACTACAAAATTATGTCCCTCCAGGGCAAAGATCGTACCATGGAGGAAGGCCGTACGTAGCGCTGCGTAGCGGAAAACAGGTACGGTGTAGGCCTACCCCTAGAACTATGGGGGACTGTATCCCCCCATAGGTTATGTTGTTTTTTTCCAATATGGCGGCGCCTGAACTTTAAGATCGGACCGATACGGTTTAAGCTAGCGCAATAATCCGCTCCCCAATCGCCACCAAACTCCGTCTGATAGTTCTTGAGACACTCACCTTGCGTGTGTCTACGGAATTTCGGTACCATTTGTCCATTAAATTCTCCGAAAATAATGTTGGAAAATGAACGGGAACATGTGCGATGCATGTGGATGCATGATCGAGGCATTCGGTGCGATGCATGTGGATGCATCGCACATGTTCCCGTTCATTTTCCAACATTATTTTCGGAGAATTTAATGGACAAATGGTACCGAAATTCCGTAGACACACGCAAGGTGAGTGTCTCAAGAACTATCAGACGGAGTTTGGTGGCGATTGGGGAGCGGATTATTGCGCTAGCTTAAACCGTATCGGTCCGATCTTAAAGTTCAGGCGCCGCCATATTGGAAAAAAACAACATAACCTATGGGGGATACAGTCCCCCATAGTTCTAGGGGTAGTGTAGGCCTACATGTACTTAATTTTGTACGCCAAATTTTGTCTTCGTGATTTCCGCACGCTTTATCACAGGTATGTTTGTGTCAAATTATAGTCAGCTTCAAGTGTAGAAAATGTTATGTTTGTTGGAAATTATTGCAAATAGGCTAGTGCTCATTTTATCAACTTGGCAATTTTTGAAAATTGGCAATAAAAAGTTTGAAGTCGGCAATTTGGCCTCAAAAATTCCAGGTCGGTCGGGTTACCGTAAACAAACCATTTATTTTGTTTGGCCTTAGTATTTTACAATATACAAAATATATATTTAGTTCCAGGTATTAAGCCTCTTTTTGTAAAAATAAAAAAAGAGGAAAAACTTTTGTAATGACATGAGGTTCAACAGAAGAAAAAAAATCCAACACCAAAACTTAGATTAAATATTTGTATTACGATTTAAAAATTATTGCATATTATTCATTTTTGTATATGTAATTTTGCTTACACAGTAAGAATTTCAACTATTAGGCCAACCAAAAAAAGAACTATGTTTAGTGTAAGTTGAAGTCTCCCAAAATGACACGGTGACGCGATTTTTGTTTTTGTTTTTTTGGTAAGTGGATTCCAAGCAATAAAGTCAAGTTGACATGAAGCCAACAGGCATGTTTTTAATCAAAACACTAAAAAAAAAAAAAAAAAAAACATCTTTGTCGCGCAGGGTTGAAAGTGACGCGCGCGCTAACGATAAACAGAGTTCTTTTTTTTTGTGGCCTTATCAACAATAATTCTCTATATCACAGAAAGATAAATGCAGTAAAACAGTAGTATTTCAGATATAGTACATGTATGTAATAAAAATATTTTTTTTAAATAGCCAAAAGGACAAAGTTATTGCATTGTGAAATCTGTGTAGTGTTCTTACAGTGGGACTTAAACATTTACATTTAGTTACTTTTGAAACCATGTTCCCTTTTGTCTTGCAATAAACATTTCGTCAGTGACACCACGAACTGACAGTGTCACTATAGTGCTTGTCTACGGTACAAAATGCACGTAAATTGTGTTTTCACGAACTGACAGTCACCGAGTGTTTCGGTCAAGTTTTTTACTATATTCCACGACTGTATGAATGACATTATTTGTGTCAAGCATTTTCAAACCTTTTTCCGAATAAATTCAACGTTTACTTGCATGTCAGTTCGTGGAAACCGAAATTCATGTGCTTTGAGTCCAGTGTACGGAGTGTCAGTTCGTGAAAACTTGTGCGGTTTTCATGTACTGTAAAAGAAGTGCACTTGGGTGTCACTTCGTGATGTCGGCGACAATTTATGTGTCATAAAGTGTATCTTTAAATACACAACACTTAGGACACTAAAATCTAGCTATGTATTATGGTGGTTATATGTGAGCCACTCCAATAAAAGTAGGCTCTTGCATAAACAAATGAAAAAGAAGCTAATGACGTAATCAGATAGAGTATATTATAAGCTTCACAAAACTACAAACATTGTGTCAATCCGTCATAAATTGACCAAGTTATGACCATTTCCGTGATGACCAAGAGCACAATTTTTTAAGAAGTGCTTTATTAGAGAAAAATGGCATAGAAGGTCGTACTTCTGTTAAGGCATAAAGTCCTTAGCAACCATGCAAATTCTGACTCCAAAAGCCATATACCTATAGGAAAACATGTGTGGGTGGTGTTTCAGCAAGAATGAACAAGAATGAACAAGAATAGCAGTGAAAATAAGCATGGAATATCTGTGATTTTCCCATTGTTTTAGCAAAATTAGCCTCGTTTCATGAAGGTATGCTATAGAAAAACACTGAAAAAAACGTTTTTTGGTTGTATTTATTCACTTAAACTTCTTTAGGTGATAGATGGATACTTAATTAAAGGAGTGTGACCAGATCACTTTTTTTTACCCATAACTCCCCGGGACTTACCTTATGGGTCATGATATTTTTATATCATAACATCCGTTATATTTTTCTGATTACGAAACTGAAACTCCCGCGCTTCTAGGCCGCATATTTCCGAGGATATCGTCGAAAATCCACCGATTATTTGTAAACTAATTTTCCAGTATCAACGTTTATCCGCTGAAAGCATACTCGATAGTTTTGTTCAATTTTTTACTGGAAATTGCGAATGTTTTCGGGTTTTTGGGACATGGGAGGTGTGTATGGGAGTTACTTGATAATATTGGTAAGTTACATCGAAAACTATTTTCCAGAAACTCTGGTCACGCTCCTTTAATAGGTGGTCTAATGCAGAAATCCTGGTAGCGATAAAAAATGCCCTACTTGACATACATGCATAAATTAGCCCTTATCTCAGTTCTGTGCGACAAGCGCCTACTTTCGGTGGAGCGGCTCACATATTGCAATCTATTCCAGGTCAAGAGTAAGCTTAAGCCGAGTGCAACAATTTTCAACAAAATCTTGTGACCTCATAATTTACTTTCCATCTTTAACTGTCCATTTTTCAAAATGAATGTTTTACCGTCGATGTTGACTCTTTTTGGGAATGGATTCGTCACCATCCGATGCATGACGTCCTCAACGGCGACACAGATCTTCTCTAAATAGCTGTACGGCACTCGCTTGTGCACCGGCAAGTAAATCACGTGATCGATGAGATAACGCGCCTCGTGGGGATAATACTGCAGGGCGTGGCCGAGTTGGGTGGGGTCAGTGGTGGTGGTAGATAAAGGGCGTGGCTCAATGCAGGTTAGCTGTGTCGCGCCTCGATACGCATCAATCCAACGGCGATTCAACTCTGTTAAGAATTTCTCTGGCTCTTCCTGAAATTATGCCGAAAAACAATGATTAGTCGATCTCGGGCTCTAGAGTTTGTTCGATTCCCCTGAAACTCCACCATCTCCAAGCCTACAGGCATACACGTGTAGGAAATGGGGGGAGGGGGGGGGGGACACACATGTGTCAGTGTGTCAACCACAGTCTGTTTGCCATAGATCCACCAATCAGAATTACAGATTCTCCTTTGCTTTCTACATGTTAAAAAAGCTTGTTCAGATTTTACGTTTAAAAAAACAGATTTTGTTTGACCTAACAATCTTATAAAATACCTCCCCAAAATATTATCCATGGGAAGAAAACAGGAAATTTGCAATCTCTAATTTGGATGTGGAAGCAGAAAGGTTGGAGTGGTCACTGTACTTTTTTATGGAATGGATAATTCAGTTTACAAAACATTGGGGTTTTTTTTTGACGATATTTTGAAAATATACAGATTTAGATATGGTAATGAGAAAAATATGACAAATGATAATGGTATCAAAATCTCAAACCCATGGGGAAAATGGGGGGCTCAAAAATGTGATGGACAGGGTTATCTCCTTTAATGATAATGGTGGATTCTTGTATAGCGCACGTAACCATATGTGACCCGCTCTGCAAAAAAGGGTATTAAGTCGCGCTGGCTAGTATTCTTTTTGCGACCATAAGAAGAAATCTGTGGCATTTCTACGCTCATTAAAATACCAAAACAGAAAAGAAATTCCAGGCGTAACGCAGACATTCTGGGGGGAACACAGACATTCCAGGCAGTATCTGGGCACCGCCAGGAATTTCCATTGTGTTTTGGTATTTTATTGAGCGTGGATTTGCCGCGGATTTCTTTTTATGGTCGCAAAAAGAATACTAGCCAGCGCGACTTAATACCCTTTTTTTGCAGAGCGGGTCACATATAGGGTACTCCTGGCGCTGTTGCCATTATTACCGCTGCCATCAGGAAATCACCAGAACCATTTCACTTCAACTAGGTGGCTGCCTGGCCAAGGCGCACAACCCTATCAGCAGTTAGATTGTGGCATTCCCCCTAACAGCTCCCCAGTATCGCTTGGGTTGACGAGGCAATTAGGCACATTGCCACAAGTGGGGCTTGAACCCATAACCCCTCATCACGAGCACGGCTGTGTACCTACTATATCACATGCTCACCCACCATTGCGTCTCGGGTGTAGCTCGCTTTCGAGAGGATATTCATGGCAGCCAACCAAGCGTCAGCACGGCTGTGCCTACTTTTCGCACGTAATGTGCGAAATGTAGTTCGATGCACCAATCAGACGACTGGGATTTATTCTGGTATTTTATACAAAATATCACATCACCCCATTGCCTTACCACAACAATTGGGAACAGCCAGTAGTTTCTTGTCTCGGTGTCCATTCCCACAAATTCTACATTTAGAGGAAGATGTTCGCTGACATAGTCACACTTCACGTTGCCCTCCTGGAATTCGGCTTCATCGAAATCCTGAAACCTATCGAAAAGTAAAGATAGAATATACGTAGAATCAGAAAACTGTTAAAAGCCGCATTATATGTGTGTGTGAGATAAAAACCAACATGTGTATTAAGTCAGCTCAGTACCTCATCTATGCTCAAAGAAAACATTGAAAAACTGTGTCCATGCTTTCAAGAAATTATGCAAACCCCCTGTCCTATATAGGCTGATTCCCTGGCTTACTGCACGGAAAACCACTAAAACCACTAAACTGCACAGTAATATACACACACTGACTGGCATAATTCAGTCACTAGTGCACGTCTATTCAGCCTGGGGGACTGAGTGACCACAAGAGGGTATGTGTATGTACTTCGGGGGAACGGAATAAAAAAAAAGTTTTTGGTATTGCGTCCCCTTACCTTCTGAGCATTGTACGAAGTAATGCCATGGACGGCTGATGTCGGATCAGTAAGATAAGGTTAGAGGTGAAGCCACGAAGAAAAGCAACCACCGCTTTTTTGTGGTCAATTTTTAACGCTTGTAGTAACGGCAGACACACAATAATTGATATAGGAGCGTTTAGTGCCATCATCCCGATAACACACTTCAGGATTTTCTTCAAGTAGGTCGCTCTACTCTGAATCGGGTACCTCAGATTCAGGCTTAGCATTTTCTGGAATGTTACGGGGTCTTTGATTCTAGCAACAGCACCACCGAAGGCTGTGTTCGCCTTGATGGATCCAAAACTGAAAAGCGAAATGTCAGCGCCACGATGGCCCTGCTTTGTAAATCCGCAGAAGACTTGAGCACAGTCTTCGATGACCGCGAGGCCGCGTGAAAGACATATTTCCACGACCTTGTCAATCCGAGACCATCGGCCGTAGAGGTGGGCGATGACAATGGCTACAGATTTCTCACTGATTAAAGACTCGAGGAGATCTGTCTTCGGAGCAAGCGTTTCCACGCTGATGTCCACTGGAACAACTCGGAGTCCGTGATGGTGAACGATATCCACCATCTGGGGGATATTTATGGCTGTCATGAGAATCTCCGAGCCTGGGGGATATTTTTTCACGCGGAGGAACAAATCGAAGGCAGTGCGAACACATAAACATGGTAAAATATATTGGTCTTTAGTTGGAAGGTTGGATCTCGAGGTCCATAAATGTTGCAGTTCAGTCGTGATTTGCTCTCGATGCCTGTCGCTGTACTCAATGAGGTACTTAATGGAAGACAGGATGTCCTTCAGTGTAGCGTCTTAGATGCAAAACAGAAAAAAAATAAAATTAGGAAATCTTGATTGTTGAGGCAGGGCAATCAATTCTATAGCTAATCTCAATCAGTGAGGAACAACTGCAATACCGTGTTTTGAGACCACCCGTTGGCTTTATAGCTCAATACACCTAGCTGTTCGGGGTTTCCGCACACTTGTAATGGAGTTAGAATATTTGGTATAAATACCGTACACCTTCGCCACTAATTCTCCCTAATTTGACATGATAATGTCCCAGAAAGTGTAAATTTGGTTAGGAAACATGATTTTAGCAATGAGAAAATATCAAATTTTTCTTTAAAAAAAACACAGGTTTTTTATGTCATGCTCCACTGACTTAGTGCATGGACATGATGGCGTCTTAACTGGCGAATATGTATGGCAGTTTATCTGCATATTTGGTACAGCGGACCTTTGACATGTATATGGACCTGTCTAATACAGACTTTTCTATACATGTCAAAGGTCCGCTGTATCAAATATGCTAATTCCATTGTGTGTGGAAAACCCCAAACAGGTCCATTGGTAGGGCGTCTGTGCGTTAAAGGCAGAGGCTCGTCAGCAATGCACGTGCGCTAAATTCGTGCCACGAAATACGCGGCTCCATGCCTTTGCTATGGAGCTGCGTATTTCGTGGCACAAATTTGGCACGCGCACGCATTTATTGTTGACGAGCTGTGCCTTTAAGCAGAAGTCCACGGTTCAAATCCAGTGGAGCTAAGTTGTTTTTCACTGCATCCAGATTTCCCGATTTCATGGACACTTGGCACATTTGCATAACAAATTGTGGTATTTTTGTCGTATGTACGTTGAACAAAGATTTAAAGGAAATCACCTCTCGAAATCAACAGATAATGTGATTTTAAGATATACTTCCCACTTGCACTTTTGTCGCAAATGTTGCTTTTCTGTAAAAAAAAAAATCACATTTTCAGCAGCGCCCTCTGCTGTTGCGCTTACGCACAGACCGCTCGCCGCGTCATTTTGTGCATTACTTTATGCAGTAATTATATCATTTATTTATCTCAGAAATGCAACATTTGCGACAAAAGTGCAAGTGGGAAGTATATCTTAGAATTTAATGATCTGTTGATTCCAGGAGGTAATTTCATTCGAATCTTTGTTCAATGTATACGAAAAAAATACCAAAATTGTAAACAGAGAAGGTTGTCAACTTACCAATGTATAGGCAAGCATATGGCACCAGGGAGTGTTCATATGTCGGCTTGGATGCCATGTCGAACATTAACAAAAAGCCTGGTGATTGCACTTTTCACAGAATGTCCATGTAGGCCTCATGCGGTAGCCAATAAAACAAAAGCAGAAAATAACCCAGAAAAGTAAGGCTGTACATGTGTAGCTGGGCCTAGTATAGTGTTGTAATGACACAGATTTGAGCAGCAGCGTAACTAAGCCTAAGGTGATGAGACATCTGATGAGGGGGCACCTAGGGGTGCACACATTTTTCCAGGGGTGCACTATTCCTCTAAAATATTGTAAATTTTCATATGGGGGGTGTACTGTGGGGGCCGGGTGCACCCGGGGAGGCACGGACCTCAGCTAAGGGGAACCCCACCCCCCTAATTCCCTCTCCCCCTAATTTTGCGTTTTTATCATTAAAGTATCAATTCATATGGGTATATGGTTTATATGTCAAAACAAGGATAATCCTGGTAAAGCCCAAAACAGAAAAAAAAGGTGTAGAACTAATAAAAACGTGAGTAATCACAAATTTCTGCACTAGCGGAAGCTAGAGCGCCCTCAGTAGGCAAAAATTGGCAACTTCTTGGAATTTTCCCAAGATCTTGGGAATTTTACACTTCTCTATATAATTATAGTTAGATTGGTTCCCGATCCCTATAGATTGGTTCGCTTATTGTGAAAATATAGGATATATTCCCCCGTGTGGAATATGTGGACGGGAACCAGTCTAAATTATAGTAGGCCAACACGGGATGTAAGAATATTGAGGAGAAATGCCTCAGAAATGCAGGAAAGGGGCCGTCCGTAAAGTGCGTACGCACGACCTCCCTCCTCTGTACGCATTTTGTGACGTCATCCATCCTTCCTCCCCTCCGTGCGTACGTATTTGGATGGTCCCAAACTAAAAAGCACAATGTTTATAACTATTGCAGATAACCAATCAAAAGCAAGTATATCTGTCACGTGACCACAGTTGAACATTGCATCAGCCAGTCAGATCCCAGAATATGCTGATCACGTGGCTTAATTCATGCACGCCAGTACAAAAGAAGGGATTCGTGGAAATTATATTTCAAACTTGCCGTGAAAATTTGTCGAAATTCCGCCTAAAACTAGCCAAGTTATCTGCGAGAAAAGGGACCTGAGATGCCGGGGATTTTGAATGAACAAAAGCTCATTTTCGCTACAATATTAAGTCGCTAAACTTCGCTGAAAACTGACTTTCCAGCGACTCAATTGCGTTCCGTTTTGAGTAGAATTAAGTTTCATCAATTTTGAGAAGAGGAAATAGATTTTTAGATTTTAAGAAATCGTTTTATTACCGTTTTTATAGACTTAAGACATTTGTACAAAGTATAAGACATTATATTTTTGTCCACAGATCTGCACTTACTGATGATTGTTAAATGGATTATAAGGAAAATTGGTTATGGTTAACTTCTAAGTCCTGATTTTTAATTAAAATCCTTTAAACAAGATTTTACGATACAATAATCGATACTTTTCTGAACAGAGTGACGTCACGAGATGTGCACATACACAATTATTTTTGTTCTACTATAATTAAAAGTAATTTAGAAGAAATATTTACACAACCAACAACGGCTTCTTTTCAAAAATGCAGCTGCTGTCCTTTCTCAAAACATATGAGACCTAATAGACCTCATAGATTCGATCCGGGTCGTTCTTCTCTTTAAACCCGGTTAACTTTTGACGTTTTTTTGACTAATTAATCTTAGAGTGTTAACCTAATTAAGTGGTCTGAAATGTTTGGTAATAACGTAAAACATTAGCAATAATGTCATTGACCTGTCCAACTCAACCAGGTACTTAATCATTGATTAAGTATATACATGTACCTTATTTTTTTATTTTTTTATTTGCGTATTTGTTTTTTTGTCCGTGATGACCTGTGTATTAATTTTTCAGTTTTCCCTTTAATATAGGCCCACTTAGGCCTGTATTTACTTTTTACATCGTCTTTTTGGAAAGAATATTAAAATTTCTTTAATATCTACAGATTACAAAGGTCTAACAGTTGTTTTTCTGTCTTCCAAGATCAACTGCTTTTAAAAAAAATACACAGCTACTTGATTCATTATAGTTGGTTCAAGGTCCTATACCGACATAAGGCGCGTTCCACCCACCCCATCTGTATCCTTACGCGCAAAGCATGATTACTCCATCCGAGCACACTAAGCCCCTATACCACCAACCCAAAACCCACCCCACCCCCACGTACCTACCCCTCATCCTCTGCCCACAGATAACACTGTGTCGCCTTTACACATTCTGGCACACGCCGCCATAAGAAATGTTAGGCGTCCGGCGGGACGTCATAAAGGTTTGATCATGAATCCGGGCCGCTCCTCCCTTTGACCCCAGTTGAATTCTGAATCCCCGTGTTCGAGTACAAGGCGGTCTGTGTCTCAACTCGCCCACTTGCTGCTTTTTGCTGGGTCAACTCGACTGGCTGTTCGTAGCTGTCTGCTGTGAGTTCACGCCGAGCCCCTTGCACGAAGTGTACTGAGTAATAAGCCTTCATCTTGTTATCCGCACCTACTGCCTGTTTGTTGGGACGTCAACTGGACGAATCACCCTTACGTCGATGCTTGACAACGATATAGCACACGAGGAGTGATAGTATTACGAATAAGATAGCGCTGAGAACCCAACCCAGAATGCAAATTCGGAACTCCGTTGACGTGTTGGTGTTGACTGGTGGAGATGATGTGGTTGGTGATTGAACGGTGACCGTCCCGTAACATCCCGTGCTGTCTGATGTAGCAAGTGGTGATGTACCACCAGATTCCATATCCTCGAGGCGGACTATCAACAAGGCAGTTTGTTTCTGCCTCGTTAACGAAGTGTTGCCCCTGAACACCTCACACGCCACTCTACTGCCGTTGTGTTCCATTCTGAGAGGAGAGATGTCAAGGTTCGTTCCGTTCCTAGTTAGTCTGAAGGTGCCCGAGGTTTGTATTATTTTCCAATGTCCTCCGGTTGATATGAACCAAGCATATGAGTCATCTGCCTGAAGATAAGCATCGCAGCGGAACAAAGCGCGACCGCATTCTCTTTTGGTGGGACGAGTCGGTGTGACAGCCGTGTTGATCGGGTCTACTACAGTGAGAGCCGCGAAGGATGAATAGTAATGTCTCTGATCACGATACGAATATACGTGACATCTGTACCTTCCTGCATCACTTAGTTGGACATTTTGTATGTGCAGATCCCACTCTGAATCTTGGGATGAAATTGAGTATCTTCCATTTATATTTGAGAATGTAGACAGGCAATCGGATAGATGGGTTGGATTTCCGTGTGAGGATCTGTGTTCCCAATAAAGTCCGTTATCTTGGTATCCATCAATTCGAAAAGGACCGCATGCTGTAACGGTATTAAGTGTAAAACTCAATGTCACGTTATCTCCTATCACGGCCAAAGTATCCTGTGGCGGTTTCGAGAAGAAACTGATGCAGCCACCTTTATGCACCAACACCAACAGTAGACAAATCTCAAGCAGGTACATGATACCACGAGACCAGATTGCGAGCAAAGCACAACTCAGAATTTTCATCCGAGCTGAAGCACAGCAGCTGAAGCGAATGCAGATAATGGCCTATCGAAGATTAAAGACGCAGGCTCGTCGGAAAAGAGAGCAACAATCACAATAGCGCCCTCTGTCGCTCACAATGGGAAAGGCGAAATTTAGTGTTGTTATTGCTGTTCTAGGAAGGTTACTTTACAGTACACCCTCTGCTGACACGTGCAGCTATAGCGCGCAGTGTACACCGTGCACGATTGATAAGTGCATAATGAATGGCGTATTATATGCAATCTGAGCCCGAGCCGGCTTACTGGCGAGCCCGTGAGTTGCGTTTGCAGAAACACCCGTCAGAGGGGTAAAATTGGTTCACGGGGAGCTTGCCCCTGCAAGAGCGCATCATCACAGGGATGTACGAGTGTTTGCAAGTGTGGAACCAAAAAGAGAAAATGCAGAAACAAAACCCAAGTAAGCATAAACTTTATTTTGTCCTAGTTGCTTGTACATGTATGTACATCGACGTTCTCAATGCGTATGGGATTGGGTGACAAAATTGCCCGGCTACGTCTGCGTAAACCTATGAGGCGGACGCCAACTCGGCAACGTTTTTACTCATTTTCAAGAAAACCAAAAAGAGTTCAAAAATCAACCTCCGACCACTTTACCTTTGATACATATCAAACATAATGACAAACATGTCCCGAAACAGAAATGCTGCAAATGCGAGAAATCAGCGGGGATTCCCTTCGTAGTGGGCGAGTCCGAGTACGCGCTCGCAGCTCCGTATGCGCAATGCAACACGCGCCGTATCGGCACGGCGCTGGTTGGATCATGGAGGATCGAGTGTGCTGCGAGTCGCGGACTCCCCCACCACGATGGGAATCCCCCGTGATTTCTTGCATTTGCAACATTTCTAAATCGGGAAATGTTTGACAGTACGTTTGATATGTATTAAAGATAAACTGGTGGAAGGTTGATTCTTGAACTCTGTTTGGTTTTCTTGAAAATGAGTAAAAAAGTTGCCGAGTTGGCCTCATAGGTTTACGCACACGTAGCCGGGCAATTTTGTCATGAAATCCCATATAAATGCATTGAGAACGTCGATAAGGTTTATTGTAACGACGTACTTATATTACCACTTATCCACCATTCTAAAAATAAAGGATTTTTCAGATTGTTCTCAAACGGATTGGTCATGTAATATTCTCCTAATTAAAATATTTTCAGGAATCGGACTCGGAAACAACGATCAAGAAAGTGAGACAGAGCTGAGCACTGACACAGCTGTACAACAAAATAATACCAGAGATGACGAGATAAAGTTACTTTGTTCAGCTTTGTTGGTTTATTTTTGATTGGCACAAATTAAAGGAGCATGTCTAGGTCACATTTTTGATAACCCCATTTTCCCATGGGTGTCGAGATTTTGATAATATATCATGTAATTTTTCTCATTACCCTTACTCATACAATTACTTTCAAAGATATTGTTTTACAAAAAAAGCAACGATGTTTTGTAAACTAATTAATCGCAATATATTTAAAGCCCCAATACATCACAGGGGCGGATCCAGGTGCCGATGTGCGATGAAGTCGCATTGAAAAAAATGAAAATAAATGCATTACCCACACACAGCTATTTGACCAGCTTGTTCTCAATGCGCATGTGCTTGAAGTGGCCATGAATTACCGGGCTGACATGCTGGCTGCAGAACCAAACCACAACAATGATGGTTTCAGGCATGCAGCATATAGGCAATACATCCTCTGGCAGTATGGGCGACTTGGAGCTGGAAACCGTAGAATCATTCCGTCATGTGTTGTTTAGGCAATAAGGGATAGGTTTCCAGCACATTTTGGTGTTTACACGGGTTCAGACCTGGGAGGTTTTAAAGCCTGCAATACATGACTGTACAACATTGGCAGAGCTCTACGCAAAATGTTACTAAAAGTGTTAAACACCACATTTTGTTTGTGGCATGAAATACGCAGCTCCATGCCTTTGCTACGAAGCTGCGTAATTCGTGGCACAAACTTGGCGTGCACGCATTGCTGACGAGCCTTGCCTTTAAAGGCATTACTCCAAATGTAAGTTTATGAGATTTGTTCAGCCAAGTGTTGAGTGGGTTTGGGAGGGGAGTGGTTTCCAATTACTTTAATTTTTATCCATTCTATCTAGTCTCTCCTGGACTAGTTTCTGTAGGGATGGGGCTGGCACTTTTGCAATGGTAGAACAAATGCGCCTGGGATCTTCCTTACGTAAACTGACATGCTGTGACAGATGACCAAGTACCAGTAACCTTTTAGCCATAATCCTTTCCATCAAATCTGGGATGTAGCTGTAGGTCTTCGGTGTGGGCTTTGGCTGTGCTGTCCATTTCTTAGACCTTTTGGAATAACGCTTGACAAACCTAAGAAAGGAAAATTTATCAGAAAAGTATAAATGTTGATGAGCTCTTGAAGAATGATAATTTGAGTTAACAATGTTTCTGCTGAGTGCTCCTGCGGTAATTCACAGAAAGGTTTGGGCATGAAGTTTCAATAATCACATTTGTTGATACTGTAACCAAAATATTGTAATGTAGGCCAAGAAAAAATAGCCATGTTTTCAGTTTCCCCAACTTAGAAAATCATGCCAAATTGCAATGTTTCCGAACTACCTACCCCTAAATATTTTTTGATAGGAAACCTGTAATCTTTTTCTTGGCCTTAGTTTAGTTAAGCAATGTATTTTCTTCCAACAAACATGCAGTAAAGTGAAGGAAAGGTTAACAAGTCAGAGAAATATATCATTTTACACCAAGCAAATTGAAGGCACAGGCTCGTCAGCAATGCACGCGCGCCAAATCTGTGCCACGAAATACGCACCTCCATAGCAAAGGCATAGAGCTGTGTATTTCGTGGCACGAATTTGGCCTCACGCGCACATTGACAAGCATCCGTCTTAAACTGTGGTATAACTGTATTTGAACATGAAAACATACTCGCACTTTCGTGATGAAAACAATTGTATCAACTGGTTTTGCAAAAATGACTTTTGTAAAGATATTTACATACTTTGGTTTTCCGTCTGGTCCAGTTTCCTGGGGTCGATTGAGATGCTTATTACAGTCAATGGCAGCCAGTATGTTACGTACTTTGTAGCCAACATAGCTGTTGAAATAAGATGTAACATTACTAAGAATGTTAGTTCTAAGCATGATACATGTACATTTCATTTATTCTGATAAAGGCTGTGAATTTTGTGAAAAGGCTGTATGTTTAGAGAAACCTTCAGGGCGTTATTAAAATGTCAACAGTAACATTTTTTTGGATTGCAACTGATTAAAGAGTTTGTTTATTATTGTTTAATTGTAACTGGAAATAAGAGACATTGTGATTATTACAATAAATGTTCTTTTTAGAAACGACCAATCTTGCCTTTGTGTGTACAAATTTACCTGTATGATTGACGCTTGGGAACATACATGAGCATATGATTATGAAAGGACTCCAGAAATCCTGTATGTCTGTTCAAAGATAAAAAAGAAAGCATATATAAATGCCAATTTTCAGTTCAATGGAAATTTGTAATCATGCCGACATCAAAATATTCACATAACAGCTTCAATATGCATGACTGCATAAAACTTCTGTGTGCTGACGTTTCCCACTCTCAGATTGGCGGTTTTTTTTTTTTAAATTAAAAAGTGGAGAAAATGTTGGCGTTCCTTTTGTTGCTCGGTATATAAAACTATCACAAGACAGCATACAATCTCACGATTTGTTTTCTTCAAAAAGATAACAGATAAGCAAAATAGACCTTTATCACGGTGCAGCCATCTTCCCTTTCCCGTATTAAAATGAACGTAACCAAATTGAGGCTTGCCAAAAACATTTATTTGGTCTGTGTTGAAATTGTTTATTGTGTGCATCACAATGACATGCGTAGCCCAATCAAGAAGTCGTGCAGCGCGGACAGTGATTCTCTCAAAACGCTAGATTACACGCACTATCGCGTGGCCGCGCAGATGCACTGATCGTGCCCGACATGTACTATGGAGAACAAGACAATGACAGACGCACCGTGATAAAGGTCAATTAGAGAGATTTTAATGGGACCATACCTGAAGTTGACATAATAATGAAGTGTCTTCAATAATCTTGGATTAAAGATCAGTTCCCTCAGTGCTTGATGCTCCTGCGAGTCTTTCTTCAGCCAAGGTCTTGTCCGTCCTTCTTCTTCCTAGTCCCCGTGCTCACATTCTCCAGATGTTAAACCATCATCGACAATCCAGCTATGCTCGTTCACACAATGGTGGATGTAGGAAATCCAAATTGCCTTGACATATGCAAACAAGTTCAAAATTACTGACTATAAATTATAAAGTTCAAACGCATTAATGCAATAACAGTGTCAAGATCCGGTCTTCACTGCATGGTAATGACCAGGTTGGTGGCTGGCCATTGTTCTTGGACAATGCGGCCAACCACCAACCAATGTCGTGACCATGCAATAGATTGCTAAAGTGAATACGTCATCTTTTGTTAGTTGACTAGACAATGGCTGTACAATAAAAATCAATGAACCGTGTCACTGTGTTTCTGCAGTGGTACTTTTCCGACAGCCATGTTTAAAGTAAATTACCATGGCAACCAACGTCACAACGCGGCTATCTATGAAGACCGGATTCCCCACACAGTTGTTCACATTAATAAATACCTTTAATGAAAAATGGTAAAAAACATTAACGTTTGTGCTTTTTCTTTTGCTGCTATGGAATTGTTTTATTTACATGTATGTTTAAAGGCCATTCTTTTGGCAGTTCAAACTTTGCTTGACATTTGGCTTTTAGTATGTTGGGCTTAGGTGAGAACCAGCTAACCTTATTAATTTGTTCACTCATTGCGTACAGTATACAAACAAAACAGTTCTATCAATAGTTCCCCAAAACAAGCATGGTCCACAAAGCATGTGAAAGTTCAGGAGTCTTTTATTAGCTAGGTCACACGCCAGTCTTTATATCACATGTTAATACACCCTAATATGACCAGTCTATGACCAATCAGAGTGTATGAGAACTTTGATCTCACCCTTTTAAAAATCTCTTGCACTTTTTGGACTAATAACATTGAATCAACGTACCTTGAGCACATCACTGTCACCGTTGCACTTCTTGCAGGCATATCACAAGTGGGAACGAATTGCATCAGCCCATGGTACAATAGCACCGTTTCCCTTCTTGCCTGCAACCTTCAATACAAAAATACTAAGTACATGTATTCTGAATTGGTATTCTTGACAGGCATGACAGGTAGGGAGCAATATTACATTTTAATATTTCATAAGCAATGCTGTAGGACTTGGGTCCGGCCTCACTTCAGTCCGGACTTAAGTCCCGATTTTAAAGGACTCGAACTCGGCCAGTCAGGACTCAGAGATTTCAGTCCATCAGAGTCCAGTGGAAAAAATAATAAATGTATACAATTTTTAAAGTGCATTATTACAAGCGGCAGAAAATATTTTGAACATGTGAAATAAAATTGAGACTGTGCAATAATCATCTCAACCACTGAAATTGACCGAGCACTCAAAATGCATTTCACCTCAATGTTTCTCCAGGCCTAAAGCAAACTGACAAGCTGCTATTGAAGGCATGATCATTGCAACTTTAATGCACTGAAAAACAGTGGCTTGTCAATGCACGACAGACAAAAAAGTGCTACGAATTTAACAGAGCTCCATACCTTGGCCTGGCAGCCGCTCTTATGGCCTCCACCATTTGGGATTGAAAGCGCAGCTGCCCTACTTGGGAAAGGTATGGAACAGATGAATTTCGTGGCATGAATTTGTTTGTGGTGTATTGCCGAGCCTACGTCTTTCAGACTGACACAAGTACTTGTGACCCAGCCTGTTGAGGACTCTGATGTATACTGATCTGAGACTCAAGGACCAGGGTCCTATTTCATAAAGCCCACTCAGAAACATTCCTAAATAAACATTCTTAACTCATGTTTATAAAGATAGGAAAATCTGATTTTATTGTTCCTAAATCCACTGAAGAATGTTTTTAACTTTTATGAAATAGGACCCATGACTCAGACTCAAAGTGTTGTCTGAGTCCTGTTCAAAAGTTAAAAGTTCTCACCTCTAGGGCTTTCTTATACACATTTTTTCCTCCATGCCACATATCCCAAGTATGAGTTATGTCCTGATACTTCTCTCAATTCCCTGGAAATTAATAAAAATCAAAACAAAGAAAATGACACTAAAGAAAACTGAAAGTGCTAATTTGTTTACAATCAATTTAGCAAGTACAATGTATTTTAATGTTAATTAGGGTTTGTTTTGCCCTTACCCGACGTATATTAGCACTTCTTTGCAGCAGGTCGTGGGTTGAATCCTACCCGTGCACGCTATGAAGTTGTTCATAGAGAAAGCACCGAGTATACAGTGCTAATATACGTCGGGTAAGGGCAAAACAAGCCCTAATTAACATTAATTCTCCCCGATGCAAGCTAAATCAATTACTGTGGTACTTTAGGGCAACTATTTTTGCATGGCGCCGGCTTAATTTTTCATCGCGAGTCAAACGTTAACAGCGTTTATAAAGCCCCGCCTGGCAACAACCTTTGACCTGTGTTCCCAGCTTCCCACGGTATAAACCCCCCGTTACACGGTGTAAGTATCTCGAACGCCCCTGTTGCGCAAATCCTAACCATTATAACGAGTCCCTACACGTATATCTCCTCCTCATACATGTATAGCTGAACATTTTATTGCCATGCAGTATTTCTATAATATTGGATGGCGTTTAGAGTGATATGAGAATATACCGCACGAGTCATGAAAATACGAAACGAGCCGAAGGCGAGTTAGGTATTTAAAATACATCTGCTTTATATTTGAAAGTAATAAAGTATACGTACATGTACTTACCATTCTGGATTAGGTTCTGGCGATGGTGAGCCAAACAGTCGCTTTGCACTTGACCTTATTGGAGTCGATGCCAATATTGGACTTTCTTGATCGCTAAAAAAGTAAACACGATGTTATGTACCGTATGTTCATTCTGGTCTTGATACTTGTGAGTGGATGGTGAGTCGATGGTAAGTGTACCGTAAGTAAAGTACATGTGTACATGTATACCGAATAACTAGCTTTTTTAAAAATATATAATTGGGACTGTATCAGTAAATTAAAAACTTTCAAAACAAGGAGTATAAATAATATTTTTAAAAAATTCAGCTCCACCCCCCCTCCCCCCCCCCCCCCGACGGCCCGACCCCATCCCTCCCCCACTGCTTTTTGTCACGTTTTTCGTGCCCCAGGGTGGGGATTTTGACCCACTGAAATACACATTTCTGTGCATTTGTATACATGTACAAAACGCGCATGTTTTGCACCCGGGGGTGGGGATTTTTGTCACCTAAATCTTGCCCCAGGGGTGGGGATTTTGTCACGCGAAAATTGACAATCCTAACCCCTTTGGTTGGGCAGCACCGGGGGAAGGGGAGGGGTGGGAAACAATTTATAGGTAGGTGCATAGCTGAATGCAATTTTTGAAGGAGAAAATGTGATTTTTATTCAGGAAATGCCAAATTTGCGACACAAGACAAGTGCATGTGGAAAGTATAGAATAGGCCTATCTTAGATTTGTCGATTCCAGGACAGCTAGATCCTGAATCGAAGTACATGTATGATCATGGAGGAAGAAACAAACTCCTCCATGGTCAATGATGGTTGATCAGTGAGGACTCAAACTCCCGAAATGGAGAAATTCTCCCTTTCGGGCGAATTCTCCCAATCGGGAGAAGTTTTTTCCCCCCCTCGATGCAGAGATTTTCACCCGATCGGGAGAATGATATTCTTCAGGACCAGTTGCGCACGTAACCGCTCATTTGCGCATGCGTAGAATTAGCTAAAACAGAATTGGGAGAAGTAAGGCAAGTTTTGCCCAAAAAAAAAAAACATTCTAGGCCTACTGTATGTAAAAAAAAAAATTCCCAAAATTTTGCACTTGAAGACGCTCGTTTCTGGTGTAATTTGTGGTCTGTGCCTAAAGATGGCAAGGTTTCCCCGACGTTTTAGGGCCATATGTTCTAATACAATTGGTTCGCGATTGGGAGAATTCGCCAGAAGGGGAGAATTCGCGGGGAGGGGAGAATTTTTCCCCTTCGGGAGGGGGAGTCCTCACTGTTGATGCATAGCCATGCCCATGAGAGAAGCATGCCTAGACCGTAATTTCCTTAAAATCTTTGTTCAATACGAACAAAAATATCACTTGGCCTACCTTGTTAAACATGGCGGTGAACAAACAATGTGGCTGGTACTAGGCCTAGCAATATTGCAAGCACTGGAATATTCTGGATATTCTGGTTGGGATGATGATGTCTGGTCTTCATGGCGAGTTTTCTCACAAGATTCGTGGAGAGACATGAGCGAACACAGCAGGTTTTGAATTTAGGAAACCACACTGTTGCCGTAGTGTTTGAAATTCATCATAGGCATCAGCAAGATTGATCATATGTACTGTCAGGTGGCGAGTTTTATCTTGCTGTATTTTTCTTCTTTTACTTGCAGATTCTGATATACCAAGGCGACTTCCTCGTCCTCGCCTCTTCGTGGCCATTTTGTCCGAGCCCAGTATGTATGGCCGCGGTAAAATGCGTGCATATAGGCATATACGTACACTGTACGTGTTGCATGCAGTTGGCCTACACATTCAACACACACAATGCACAGTACAGTACACGCGTGAACTACATTTTGTACTGGGCTATTTTTAGACAGAGCTCGCATAAATAATTAGCTTCCGCCCTCCGGGAATGGAAGAGCTGGCTGCCGGTGAAATTCGTATACGAATTTGGTTCATCGCGCTCGCGACGAGCCTGCCTCTTTAAGTAAAGGTTTTATGTATGAAAGTTTCAAAACTGCACCAGTTTTATGTGCGTGCTTGAGTATTTTCTTCAACATCCTTCCGTGTTTACAGACTGGCCCGACAAACCAGGGCAGTATTGACTTCTATTTATGGTTAGGCTTGCCGGAGATGTACCATTAGTAATTGGTCCCTTGTAACGTGCCCTTGTTATTTTTATTTTCCCCTTGCCAAACGAGTTAAAAGAGGAACTTCCTTGTCTCTAAATGAAATGACTAAAAGAAGTTTGTTTTTAGCAGAACAATCATCATTTTTAACCCTAAATAACAACATGCAAATAAGTTATAAGACATGAGTGAATTGATCTGGAGAAATCAGTTCGGTTAGGAACATTCTGGGTCGAGTTTTCGCGACCATGACCAGAAACTGTTTAATTACCAATTTAACCAATGATGATAAACAACATGTAAATAGTTTATAAGACAAATGTGACTCGATTTGAAGAAATGATTCGGGTGTCGCACAGTCTAGGTCGAGTTTTGGCCACCATAACCAGAAATCTGTTTTACTAATTTGGTCATTTATGATTTTTGAGTGATGAAGCTCAAGCCTGACCATTGGTTGAACTATAGTGATTACATCAGAAACATATTTTTAGTTTTGGTGGCGAAAACTCTGCCCAGACTGTGCGATATCTGACTAATTTCTCTAGAGCGAGTCACATAATATTATTGTGATGTCTGTGTTCAGTGCTGATTGCACCTTGAAAAATCATTTGGAATATAATATGGATTATTGTATTGGTTTGTCGCTGTTATCAGCTTTTGAATCAAGTATCGATCAAAGGGATCCATGCACAGAATGAAAACGTTTGGATCACAAAGTAGAATTTATGAAACTGACAGATCGGCAATAATTCATAAAATTGCAATTTTTGACATCCCATCCCCTCCCTCACCCCCAAACCCGAACCAATTCTTAACATTTTCTCTTCTCATGTCGCTAAAACACGCCCGTATTTTTTAACCGATTACTTTCCCTAAACTACGGTCTATGCGCTGCCGTCGTTCAAGTCACTTTTTGCCCACTTCCTTTACACTGATTCCACGACATTGGTAAATGGTAATGGTAAATCGAGCACACAAAATACCATTTTGGAAGAAAACGTTAGTTATTTCCAGCGAATGTGCATGGGCAAATCACGATTGCTAAAATACATAAATTCAAATTTTCTTAAAAATGGCAGAACACCATGTCTCGCGATTTCACAATGGTTCAGACTTTACAATAAAAATGATTTTCATATTTATGTTTGTTTTTTTCATTTTAATGTTTGCAAATCATGTATACGGGCTGCCTTTAATCACGTTAAAATGTGTATCATTAATTAACTAATCAGACTACTCTTCGAGTATGTATATAGGCCTAATAAAGGAACTGCCCTATTTACAATTATAGGCTATCTGAGTAATTATAATTAACTGTCAACTGTCATTACATATCTAATTGTTCAAGATTACATTATTGGATTTAAAAAAAAAAAGAAACAACAACAACATTATCTAAAGAATAATGTTCATTAACTGCCTTCTTGAAATTTCAGCAACATGCATGGTTTTCGTGTATTATGAATGGTAACAAAAATTATTACATTTCGAGTATGTATACAAGTAACATAATAAACTGTCCTCTTTAAAAATGTATCTGAGTAATTATATTTAACCGCCATCACATATCCAAAATGTTAAAGGCTTTTCTCGAAATTGTGATCAAACTCATCAAGTTGTTTTTTCGTCATGAAGTTAGTAACTTTCTCCGATCTTTCACGGCTTTTATTATATCAGTGAAGAAATCTGCAGCATTTCGACACAATTTCTCTTTAAATGGATCTGAAACGCAATGACGTCACGCATTTGTTTGCATGCGTGCTTTCCTGTGGCCCTACGTTGTCTGGTACCCTGAGACTTCTCCATAGATTTACGCGCATGTAAACACATCGTGACGTCATTATGTTTCAGGTCCATTCTGTTTTTCTTTACTTTCACTGCATGGGAGGTCGACATGAAGTAACGTGGCATTTTCCATGATCGTATAAGAGATTTCAACATCCACTCCGAAGGTCTAGAAAGTCCAGGCAAGGTCTCATCGAGACCATCTGAAAACATTTTCCTCTAATACAAAAAAGGTCGTAAAGAGTACTAGAAAAGATATAGTATAGTATTAATAAGCCATTCCATACACCCTGGCAAATGCATTAAATGTAATGCACCTATCAATTGTTTCCCCCACCCCTCCCCCGGGCTACTCCACCTAAAAAGTGGGGATTGTCATTTTTCGCATGACAAAATCCCCACCCCTGGGGCAAAATTCAGGTGACAAAAATCCCTACTTATACGGGTGCAGAACGTGCATGTTTTGCTCCCAGGTGCGCTGAAAATTTGATTTCTATGTGTCAAAATCCCCACCCTGGGGCATGAAAATCTTGACCAAATCCCCACTTAAGGGGTGGGGCAGCCCGCGGGAGAGACTTCCAGTATTCATTATAAAGTACATGTGTACAACTAATTCCGCATATACAATTTACACCGTCGTCAGTAAAGAATGCTCAAAACTTCTTTTCAATTTAGAAACACTTCAGTAATTCGTTTGTTCTTTATTTTCGGTTTTTCATACTAATTTGAAAGGTTCAAACATTTATTTTTGTCTCACGCTTTTTGTCGTTATAATACAGCTACCTGATTCTTTATACTATGTGCTTTGTTCTATATACCAACCTCTTATGCCCCTAAGATGCGCTCTACCCATCACATATCTCTTTACGCACAAAACATGATTACCGCATCCGAGCACAGTAAGACGCCTACACCCCTCCTCGTCCTCTGTCCACTATACTGTGTCATGTACACACTTTAATAGCCACACGTCGCCAAGAGAAATGTTAGGCGTCTGGTGGGATTTCATAGAGCTTTGAATCCGGGTCACTCCTCCCTTTGGCCCCAGTTGACATCTGAGTCCCCGTGTTCATGTACAAGGCGGCCTGTGTGTCATCTCGTCCACTTGCTGCTCTTTGCTGGGTCAACTTGACTCCCTCCTTGCGGGAAACACGTGGCTGTTCGTAGTCATCTGTGGCGAGTTCATGCCGAGCTTCGGTGAGGTCTAGTTCCATGTAAACTCCCGTCTTGCTATCCGGACTTTCTGTCTGTTTCTTGGTGCGTTTGTTGCTGGAACTGCCGCTGCGTCGCCTCTTGGTCCAAACGAAGTACACGAGGAATGCAACGAGTAGAGCGGCACTGACAGCCCACCCCGAAATTGTCATCAAAGAGTGTGCACAATTGGAACATTCTAAGCAAGTAGCCTCATCCGTCGGTTGTGAAGCACCACTGTCGGAATTTGTTGCCGTGGAGATAGGCTTATTAGGAACCGTGGGTTGAACGCGGGGCTCGTCATTTTCACTGTTTTCGTTTACAACTGATTCGTCCCATTGCGTAGATAGCGGTTGTGATGTAACTGTGGTAGGCTCGGTCGTGACAGAGGTTCTCGCGGCTTCAACTATCAACACGGCAGTTTGTCTCTGCCTCGTTAACGAAATGTTGCCCCTGAACACCTCACACGCCACTGTACTGCCGTTGTGTTCCATGCTGAGAGGGAACATGGTAAGGTTCATTCCGTTCCCAGTTAGTCTGAAGGTGTCTGAGGTTTGTATTTTTTCCCGAAGTCCATCGGTTGATATGAACCAAGCAAATGAGTCATCTGGCTCAAGATGAGCCTCGCAGCGGAACGAAGCGCGACTGCCTTCTCTCTTGGCGATACGAGTCGGTTCGACGGCTGTGTTTATTTGGTCTACAACGGTGAGAGCCACAATGAATGAAGAGTGCCATCTCGTACCGAATTTGATATTCGAAAACAGGTAGCATCTGTACCCTCCTGCATCTCTCTGTCTGACATTTTCTATGTGCAGAGCCCACTCCAAACCACGGGTTGAGATCGTATATCTATCCACGTCCGTGGACATGCAGTTAGAGAAAGTCGGTAATGTTCCACGTTGCCAATGAATGCTGTAATATGGATTTCCATCTCGATAAGGACCGCATGCTGTAACGTTGAGTGTGCAACTCAATGTCACGCTATCTCCTATCACGGCCGAGGTATTCTGTGGCGGGTTCGAGATGAAACCGTTGCAGCCACCTTCATGCACCAACACCAACAGTAGACAAATCTCAAGCAGGTACATGATAGCACGTATTATATGATGCCGTTTATATAAGTTTAGATGCCGTTTATTACAATTCACAAAATTGGGCTAAATGATCTCAGTTATTACTATCCAGTAGATGTTGGTTAGATGCATTGATGGTACCAAAATGGAGAACTGCATGACAGGCTTGCGTGTTGATATAACAATGGATCATAGAACTACAATGAATTGCTAAATATGTAACGCTATACTAACCGTGGAATTGGCACATGCATGCATTGCACAATAACAAGGCAAAGGTTTACAACCTAAAATCACAGATCGAAGGGAAATGAATGATACTGTGAGAGTGGGTGAAACGAAACATAGTGTGGATGCTGCTTGACATAATATCACGGTCATTGGAGACAACAATAACACTACCGTCGAGTTCAATTACCGGTAGTGCAGTATCCCACTCAGGGTTTCGGTTTTTGTGTGACCATTTTTTAAAAATAACAAACTTGCTATTAAATGTTGGAAATCTTACAAATGGGCCTTTTTTCACAGTAAAGAGGGCATTTTGGCCATATTTTAGAGGAAATACCTTTGTCTGGTTTTAAAATAAAAGAAATAAGTTTCAGTTGTTCAGCAGCCGATTTCACGATAGAGTGCGCAGCTTGCGCAACTTTTGCAAAATGGCGCAAGCCCCGTAGCTTGCGTGTAATTTTCACAGGAATGTTGCGCAGCCTACGCAATAAAATGTTGCGCAAGCGGACTTACGCAGTGCGTATAAGGATTCGTGAAATCTGCTGCTGTATAGATAACTTTGGCCCAAAAGGGTTACAAATAGTGTGACAACATGCCTTTCTAAAAACCCTGTGTACAAATTTCCAATATACGCTCGTAACCGGGACGGACACTTTGTGTTACACTTTTTATTTACTTTTAGACCAGACAAAGGTATTTTCTGGAAAATATGGCCTGTGTTGCCAAATTGCGCCCTTTACCGTGGAAAGAGCCCATACATAAAGGGACATCATCATTCTGAAAACAAACTTCTATGAACAGTCTCGTGGACTTTACGGACTCCGTAGAAATGTAATTGTTAGTGTGTGTATATAAACTCCTCAAAAAAAGTTCGGAAAGTCAAGTTTGACTGACGATTTCTCTCTTGTTACTAAATAATTTCCCTTGAATTTTGTATAAGTGGAAAGCCCTGTGATTCCTCTTTACAGTGATGTGTCATTTGTTATGATTAATCTATTGGGGGATGTGCAGTATAGCGGAATACAAGGGTGGGTGGAAAGTGAAATGTCCGAAAATTCACTGCTATTGTCATGCAGTGCATTCCCTTTTTGCTTGGAGGATGGGAATGTGTCAATGCACTTTTTTTCAGCCACATAGATGCATGGTTTTGTGTATTATGAATGGTATTACATGTATAAAAAAAATGATTACATATAACAAACTGTCCTTATTACAATTGTATCTGAGTAATTTATATTTAACTGCCATCACATATCCAAAATGTTAAAGACTTTTTACGAAATTTTGATCAAACTCATCAAGTTGTTTTTTCGTTACAAGTATAAGTAACGTTCTCCGAGTAATACAAACAAGCCATATCTTTCACGGCTTTCCCTCATATATCAGTGAAGAAATCGGCAACATTTCGACACAATAATATTCCTCTTTCAATTCCAATGTCTTTCTTGCACTGTTCACTGTATAGAAGGTAACGAAGTAACGTGGCGTTTTCCATGACACTAAAAGTGAATTTCAATTTTCATACTGTTTATACACACACGTTGATCTTTTCATAAATTTAAACACATTCACGAATACGAATGCTCAAAAACTCTCATAAATTTAGATACTTTTTAGTAATTCGTTTTTTCATACTAATAAATTTTCAAAAGGTTTTTTTTCTTTCTTACAATCATGATTAACTTTTTTTCTGATTCTTTGTAGTTTTATACTGTGTGTTGTGTTCTACCTATGCCCATAAGATGCGTTCTACCCACCCCATCTGTCGCCCAAAGCATGACTAGTTCTACCCTTTCGAGTACAGTAAGACCCCGCTCACACCCCTTTTCATCCTCTGCCTACAGAGACTGTCATGTTCACACGTCGGTCATACATCGCAAAGAGAAATTTTAGGCATCTGCCGGGTCTTCATAGAGGTTTGAATCCGGGTCACTACTCCCTTTGGACCCAGTTGACTTTTGCCCAATGCTCAGCATGTACAAGGCGGTCTCTGTGTCATCTCGCCCATTTGCTGCTCTTTGCTGGGTCAACTCGACTGGCCGTTCGTAGCCGACTGTGGCGCGTTCATGCCAAGCTTCGGTGAGGTCTAGTTCCATGTAAACTCCCGTCGTGTTATGAGAACTTTCTGTCTGTTTCTTGGTACGTTTGCTGTTGGAACTGCCGCTGCGTCGCCTCTTGGTCAGGATGAAGTACGCGAGGAATGTAACGAGTAGAGCGGCATTGATGACCCACCCTGAAATTGCTATCAGGGGGTCTGCACAATTGGAGCATTCTAAGCAAGTAGATTCCGTCTCTGGGCTGGTTGTGCCAGGTTGGGTAACACGGGAATTTGTATTCTTATCGACTGGAGATGATGTGGTCGGTGATTGCAAGGTGACCGTCCCGGCAAACTCAGTGGTGACCGGTTCAATCTTGGGATCAACTACCAACAAGGCAGTTTGTTTCTGCCTCGTTAACGAACTGTTACCCCTGAACACCTCACACACCACTCTACTGCCGTTGTGTTCCATTCTGAGAGGAGAGACGGAAATAATCATTCCGTTCCCAGTTATTCTGAAGGTGTCCGAGGTTTGTATTCTTTCCCAAAGTCCACCGGTTGATATGAACCAAGCATATGAGTCATCTGCCTGAAGATTAGCCTCGCAGCGGAACGAAGCTCGGTCGCCTTCGCTCTTAGTAAGACGAGTCGGTTTGACAGCTGTGTTGATCTGGTCTACGACGGTGAGAGCGCCAAAGGGTGAAAATGGCAATCTGGTATCAGAATCTACAAATGAATACACATCGCATCTGTACCCTCCTGTATCACTCTGTTGGACGTTTTGTATGTGCAGAGCCCACTCAGAACCTGCAGATGAGACTGTATATCTCTCAGTTACATATGAGTACATGGACATGCAATTGGAGAGGCCAGTTAGGGATTCATTTGAGGCTCTCTGTTCCCAATAAAGTTTGTAATCTGGCTTACTATTAGATCGAAGAGGACCGCATGCTGTAACGGTGAGTGTACAACTCAATGTCACGTTATCTCCTATCACGGCCAATGTATTCTGTGGCGGTTTCGAGAAGAAACGGTTGCAGCCACCTTCATGCACCAACACCAACAGTAGACACATCCCAAGCAGGTACATGATACCACGAGACCCGATGGCTTAATTAAGGTACACACCGGCCTACTGTTTACATGATTTAGTGATGTAGCAAAACTCAGAATGTTCTTCCGAGCTGAAGCACAGCAGCTAAAGTGACTGCAGATTTAGCTAAGGTTTTATTGCATGTTCAAAATTGATGGTTGTATGGACGTGCTTGAACATTTTCTGCAACATTCGGTTCTCACAGACAAACCAGTGCAGTATACCGACTAACTACGTAATGTCACGCATTTAGCACTAGCAGCCGGACGGAACCATTTTAACACGGACTCCGCCTATCATGCGATACTTACTTCCTTGTCGACAAAAGCGAGAACTGTTTTATGAAGCTTTCTACTTGTGAACTTCATCGGTCATAGTGCCTGAGCGCATTGTGCGAATACACAAAGAGGTTTCCCGAACGGCCGTGGACAAGCCACGCAATCGTTAAATTAAATAATGTCATGTTTGTGGCTTCTGGTACGGTATACATACATGTACGTGTTAAAAAAAGAAAAGAATATGTCCCACTTTTGAACCTAGTAAGTAACTCGGCCTTCTCCCAATGGATTTAAACAATTTTTTCAGACCATGTAGACAAGGCCTGACAACTTTTATTGAGCGAGTTTCATCAGCTTTGTCCCAGAGGATGAGATTTAAAAAGCCATGCCAAAAAATCCTCAATTTCAGAATCTGCCACTTTTGACTTAATTGGCATCATCTTAGTAAATGTCGATATGGTGAGGGAATGCGCATGCTGCAGCCTAAAGCTTCTGAAAGATTACAGGATCACCCCTAATGTCAGTGCAAACCACCTCGATCGTTTCGCGCAACTCAACTAGAGGTGCAAAGGAACATCATACATACTAAGACGGTTTCCTTGACATTTGAGTACACCAATTTTTTTCGTAATCTTTTAATCTTTTAGGGGAGGGGGGTGGGGGGGGGGGGGGGGGGGGGGGGTGGCGTTGGTGCGTTATTTAACAAAAGGTAAGAGTGTGTTGAGTCATATGGGCGTACAGGGGAAGTCTTTTGGGTCCCAAAATGGGGGTATAGCCAAAACTCTCAAATAAGGGAAGGGGTCGACGGTGTAGGCTCAGGGAAGACACTGGTGGAGGATATTACAAAAATGTCCCAATGCGATTTTCCTTAGGGTTTTGGCCACTTCCAATGAGGTTCCCATGAGGTTCCCATGAGGTTCCCATGAGGTTCCCATGAGGTTCCCATGAGGTTCCCATGAGGTTCCCATGAGGTTCCAATGGTGTTCAACATGGTATTCCCGTCGATCATCATGGTGTTCAAGTGGGCTACCATGGTGTTTTTTCACCACCATGAGTTTTGTCCCAAACCCCATGAGACACCACGGGGAACCAATGGCGAACCCATGGCGTTGCCATGGGGCTTTTTTGTAAGAACTTCGTTGGCCGCCACGAACGACAGGGCGACAAGTAAAAAGTAAGTCTATCCAGTGGACTGTCTATATAGGCAATCTCAGGTAATCTCATAACTCTATATTAGCTATATCGTGGGGAATTTTGAGGAAAAATAGCGCAGTGGATGGAAAGCCGATTTAGTTCACTCAGCTTAAATAATTTACTCGGTTTATCGGCAAATATTGCTCAGCAGATTTTCGTGCTGAGCAAAAATTGACACATTTAATACCAAAAACAGGCTTGATGAGAAAAAGTGTGGCCGGCCGGAGGTGCACGGTCATTATGCGGGTATTCAAATATCCGGTTATTTACTGCTCGCACTGTTTTGAAATCACCCGACCGTGCACTAGATCGCACAGCTAACTAGCTAGACCTTGGTACAGAATCGCGGTTGCGGGTACGGGTCGGCCGGATGTGTATGGGGAGTATCGCGATCACTGGTACGGTGTGGGACTGATCGAGGTAGACGCGATCGACGATCATAGACCACCATTTTGGAACGTTTTCGTTGAAAAATATCACGTCAAAATTCATACATGTAAAACGATGTCTTGATGTCGCGAATTTAACGTAACGCGTTGTGAGGACGGCGTGACTCGACTGCAGCGGCCGGAGTTATATTAAAGTTGGACGGTAGGAGAATTTTCATTCCTCCGTCATCATCACCACGACATCAGCACAGTGATGGCTATAGCTAGCTACGCTGTCATGGGACGGCTGTGGGGGAGTTTATTAAATAATACTAAATAGGCATAATAATGGCTGTGCAGCAACTAGTACTGTCATGACTCTGTAGCATGTGTAGGAAAAATGCACCTCGCTTAATCGATGCCAAATGTCCAATATTCAAGAAGTAAACCACTAAGCACTAACTTTTTTGACCCACCCACCCATTTTCCCAATGGGTGTCATTATTTTTCTAATATTAGGCCTACCGATTACCATTCTGAAATTTCTCAGTCTGTGTGTTTGCAAGGATATGGTAGAAAAACCACCGATGTTTTAGCTAAGATAATCTCAGCTTTTTTTTTATCATTTTTCATTGGGATGTGGTCTTTTAGCAGTAGAGCTGAGACTGAGAGAAGTTATGAACATGAACCCGCCATCGCAAAACAAAACAAAAGTCAAATGTGTCATTTTCTCACCGTGACACACTAATTCCCCCTAAAACTCACCCAAACCTTGCCAGGCATAACCACTACGCAGGTCCTTGAGGGAAATAACCAGCCACGATGATTATTTTGCCAACAATTCCAGCAAAACAAACCGGTATGCTCACAGCCTAACCGTTTTTGTCTTGTTCAAAAACAACCAAGTGTCTAGTCTGTGTACAAAGGAATACCAATGCGCATTGGGTACCAGACTTGACCTTCACGTCCAGACGTGAAGGTCAAGTCTGGTACCCAATGCGCATTGGTATTCCTTTGTACACAGACTAGGCAGATAGACTTTTTAAACACAACATGACAACGGCTAGGCTGTGAGCATACCGGTTTGTTTCGCTAGAATTGTTTGCAAAATAATCATCGTGGCTGGTTATTTCCCTCAAGGACCTGCGTAGTGGTTATGACTGGCAAGGTTTGGGTGAGTTTTAGGGGGAATTAGTGTGTCACGGTGAGAAAATGACACATTTGACTTTTTTTGTTTGTTTGCGATGGCGGGTTCATGTTCATAACTTCTCTCAGCTCTACTGCTAAAAGACCACATCCCAATGAAAAATGATAAAAAAAGAGCTGAGATTATCTTAGCTACCGATGTTTATGCCTAGGTTCATGGCCGACAGGTTCGGACCCCGGCTGCCACGACCATTTCCGGTGGCGGGTGAGGGCGCGGCGGTCCCTAGTTTGCACGGGTGCGGGACCTTGCGAGAGCGCCCCGGGTCCGCGGGCGATTGTGTCGAGCCAGCAGTTGTGACAGTGACAACGGGGGCTTGTCCGGGAAGTTCCACTTCCACCCTTGGCTACGATACTGCCAACCCTCCCCCAACCCCCTTTTTAAAGCAACATTTAGGTGACAAAAGTTCCCACACACGTGTTCAAAACATTCACGTCTTGCTAGTATCGGATGCACAGACATTTCAACGGGTCAAAGTCCCCACCCTGTGGCTTGAAAAAATTGGGTGGGGGTTAGTGCGGGAAAAAACAATTGATAGACCTGTGCATTAGACTCGTTCAGCTCTCAACTCTTTCTTTTAAATCGGCTATATAGACTTTTCAGCTGCCCACCCAAACTCGCTCTGCATCTACGTAAACTAAGTATCGCACGCGATGCACATGGCGCATTTCTTGTTATGGGTAGTCTGAAGTAATAGTCAACTAGGCCCGACTAAATTGTTTCAACTGTTTTCCTAAAAACAATCTCATTTTTACCCCCTGCAGCATTGCAAATCAGGATGACATTTCATCTGCTCTGCCCCATTCTATTGGCCGTTCTCGGACTGGCATGCAGGGCAGTTGGGACGAATAACGAACCTGATGAAGACAGAGTGTTTCACAACGAGTGGGCAGTCAAGATACATGGAGAAGAGCGGCTAGCTCGGGAAGTGGCGAGGGATTATGGCTTTACATTAACTGGAAAGGTATTTAAGACAGATTACATGATTGGAAAACTGTTATGCTGCTTTCGGGTGTGTACTCGTATTAACACGAGTATACTCCTGCGTGCGCGAACGGCAAGAATAACAACACTCGGGTCAATCATGAGAGTATGCTCTCGCTACTACCCGACAAATGGGGAGTGTGCTCTTACTCCTGACGAGTGCCATGTGATTTGTACGAGGATGGTGGAGTTTCAGGTGAATTTGCTCAACATGTCAACTCAATAACTGAAACAACAACTCACTAAGATTTGTTCTAGACGACATCAATGATTCTGCAAAGGTTTCCACGACGTACCGGCTGTATTTTCTTCAGTTTCTTGTGAGCAGTGAAACAGTTTTTTTCGTGGCAAGAGACAACCATCTTGACTGATGATGGCCATTCGCGCATGCGGACTGTAGACTTGCTGTTTGCATAATGTTACTTCGGAGTAAGGAGACCTATATATGCTTGAAGCTTGATACGCGCGGCGCGTCTAGTTCACACTGGCGCAGATTTCATGCACTAGCCTAGATTAGTGCACCCCACGTGACTGCGTTGTTTCAGCCAGTCAGGAGAGAGAGAATCCTTAAATTTATGGCATCGCAATAAAAACTTATTTTTGTATTTTTTTTTGTTTCCTAGATTGGAACATTGGACAATATGTACAGCATGGTACGAGATGCTCACCATCGGAGGTCTAGAAGAGAGGCAGTAGACGTTACAAGCCTTCTACAAAATGACAAGAGGGTATGAGATATTATCATGGTTTGGGATACCGTAGATGAACAGGGCATACTAAAGACAAACGGAGCACACTGTTGGAAATGTTTAGTCAACACCAGGGTTTCCCCCAAACTTTTTCCAAAGCGTTATAGAGTAGTGGTGCCACAACCTTTTGGCAAATCGCCACTTCTTTTTAGCAATCAGCCACTACCCTTTCACATTCAGAGCTTCCAACAATATTCTGCGAGAATATTGCTTTCTGAGCTCTCAGAGATTAAAATTGATACAAAAAGACAATGATACTGATCAATGTACAATGAACGAAGTGAAAACTCTCCAGAAATCCACTGTTTGTATCATGGCAGTATCACAGTATTAGATGGCGTAAGTGAACAGACAGCGTATGTCATCTCAAATTTCTATTTTACCACTATGCTTTAACAAATTTCTGGGAGAAACACTAACTGACCAGTATTTCGCACTGTTACTGCCATTAACAGCCGAAAGCCAGAAACACTGGGGAATCCCTTTACATCCCTTCCGAAGGATGGAGCAGTTATAGTTGAGTGCATTGCTCAAGGACACGGGTACATGTGTACCACGGCCGTGTATCAAACTGGTTCTTTTCCAGAACCACACACTTCAAAATTCATATGGTGCAGGGATAATGTTGTGTTAAGGGATAATATTGTGTTCATTTCCAATATACGCTCGTAACCGGATGGGACGGACACTTGTTACATTTTAGGCCGTCTCGGTTACGAGCGTATATTGGAAATTTGTACACGGGGTTTTTAGAAAGGCATGTTGTCACACTATTTGTAACCCTTTTTGGGCTTGCTAAGTTATCTCATCAGAACAACTGAAACTTGTTTCTTTTGAGACCAGACAAAGGTATTTTCTGGAAAATATGGTCTGTGTTGCCAAAATGCCCCCTTTACCGTGGAAAGACTTATGTACAGGTATTGTTTTCATTGACTTTTACTAGGCAAAACTTGCCATATGGTGTTTTCACAGCCCATCAACCTTGGGGACTATTCCATTCATTGTGCATTGTTTACAATTAAATGATAGATGGCCAAATCTTCTTTTACTACAGAATTCCTCTGTTGGATTTTGTACAGTCAACACAGTTTATACGAACAAAGACCAGTTTTATAGGGTCATATCTTTGAATTGTAAAATACGTATGCAGTACTGTGGTATATTTTACAAGTTCAAAAATTTTGCTTTATAATTTTACTCCTTTTAAGAATATTTTTTTCTAGAGGGTTTTTTTATTTTTTGTTTTAGTGTTTTGATTAAAAACATGCCTGTTGGCTTCATGCCAACTTGACTTTATTGCTTGGAATCCACTTACCAAACAAAAAAAAAGTGGGAAAAAAGCCGCGTCACCGCGTCATTTTGCGAAAGGTGGTTTGGCGAATGATCCAAAATGGCGACGTAAACATTGCGAAGATATTTGTGAGAGTAAATCGTGATGTTTCAGTTCCCAGTGCCAACACACGATACAAACAAGTTTAAGTTGTTTATTTATTGACAATTAAAGTCATAAGTGAAATATGGTTCTGAAATTTGATAAATTGTGAGCAGTTCCGGGATGTGATTGTTCCGGGTTTTCCGGGAACATTTTTTTTTTCTCAGTGGCTTGTGATAAAGACTTTTTCAGGATAAACCAGAACAAATCGCATCCCTGATAGTTGCATTTGTTTCTACGCGATGATGACGCATTTCGGGATCTGGATTCGAACCTGCGACGAAACCAACCAAGTTTTTTGGGGTTTTGTTTTCTTCAGGTTTCATGGGTAGCGCAACAGGAGACGCTTTTTCACGAGAAGCGAGACGCCGTCGCCGTGCCCCAAGACCAAACTGGAGATGATTATGTACCGCCGTTCAATGATCCTGAATTTCCCAAGCAGTGGTACTTAGTAAGTTGCAATCTTAACTTAAAGTCTCAGAATAAGTCTCAATTTAAAGGACAATATCATATGCAAGAGGAAGCTTTTTACAGATTCTTGAAATAATAGGTTGAACCTAGGTTCAGCCTTATAAATGTTAAGCCGAAAATTGTCTTAGCACAGACAAGCCGTATCTTGAAAAAAAAAGGTGTTTAGTTACCTGTAATTCGTTTTCTCTACCCTGCATGCACTGCCCCACACCTTCAGGGTGGGAAAACTTTGACACACAACTCAAATTTTCAGTGCACCTAGCAATAAAATGTGAATGTCGTAGCCCCGCTCCTTCCCCGGTAGGGATTTTGTGACCTAAATTTTGCCCCAGGTGTGAAGATTTTGTGGTTAAAAGTGATTTTGTTCTTTTGTTTACAGTTGAGTGTTTTTCTGTAAACTGCCACAAACTGTTTAATCGCAATATTTTTTTTTACAAGAGAATGTGTTTTGGCTTGCGTCAAGAATGAATGAAGATCGATTAGGCTTTGTTTTGCTCTACCTAATGTAACCTGATTAGCACCGTATACTCGGGGTCATAGCATGCTCGGGTGAGACTCGAACCTTCGGTGGTCGAGTGGTCAAGACGTCTGCCTAGTATGCAGGTGGTTGTGGGTTCAAGTCCCACCCGAGCATCCTATTAAGTTGAAATGTCTCGGGTAAGCACCGAGTATACAGTACTGATCAAGTTAAATCGAGTAGGGCAAAACGAACCCTAATGTTTTTTTACCTTTTTTTAAAAACGTTTTTTGCCTCTGTTGCGTTTTTTTACGTTTTTCCTTTTTTAAAAACTTTTTTTTTGCATTTTTTACGTTTATTTCGTTTTTTTTCGTTTTGTGCCTTTTTAAAATTTTTTAAAAGTTTATTTTCGTTTTTTGCCTTTGAGATATTATTTTCCAGCTAAAGGGCATTGCAATGTACAAAACTAAAACAAAAGTATATTTTATTTTCCAGCACAACAATGGGCAAAATGATGCCATGCCAGGCGTGGACATGAACCTCGCACCAGTCTGGAAACTAGGCATTATGGGAAAGGGTTCGGTGGTATGCATCGTCGACGATGGTAAGTAAACGGGTGAAAGAGTTCAATATGGTGAAAGGTTGACTAATGATGCACAACAGGCACATCATAAATTTATTTTCCTTTTTTCTGTATAAACCTGATAAAAGACAAAAAAAGTAATATCTTAATTAGCTTTTTCGGTGTATACAGCAGAAAAAGCAGAGAGTGCTGTGTTTTATTTCAGCTATGTACCAGTGTTGTAGTCGAGTCCATCACAAGTCCTCACAAGCCTTCACAAGTCTACCACAAGTCCCTGGGTCTTAAAGGCACAGGCTCGTCAGCAATGCGCGCACGCCAAATTCGTGCAATGAAATACGCAGCTCCGTGCCTTTGCTATGGAGCTGCATATTTTGTGGCACGAATTTTGCACACGCGCATTGCTGACGAGCCTGTGCCTTTAATTCAAGTCACAAGTTATTCAAATGAACTCCAACAAAGGCATTCGTTTGTGCGTGTTCATCCTTTGCTTCTTGTTATTGGACTTGTGATTTTATCGGCTCTGGACTTGTGATAGACTTGTGATGGACTCGACTACAACCCTGCCATGTACCCATTACCAAATAATGTTTCGTGTGCGGAACAAAACATACATGTATGTGGATCTGAATATGATCACTATCTTTACAAAAGTACTGAACGGGTTACTTTGTTTCCGAGTCTGAAAAAATAATTTGAGAAAAAGTTTTACTGAAATGTCTATTTCGGAAATGTTTATCCTAGAAGCTATTGATTCGAATAAAAACATTTTCCAAAATTCTTTATCCGGTTTATGCAAGAAAAAAAGAAAAAAGCATAAGGAATGTACCCACAAAAATGTTCTCGATCTGTCTTGGTGAGGGGAAATTTTAACAAATCATTACTAAAATTTTCTCTACACAATCACAATTGCACACGATTTCATGTATGGTTCTGTTTTGTCAATAATGTTTAATACATGTACAGGCCTCGAAATTCATTTTCAAAAGGGCACGGCAATTTTCTCTCTTTAAGTAAAGGCAGAGCAGCCAACCCTACTGGATTTTGCAACAGATTCTTGGGAAAATGACTAATTTTGTGAGTCCTGACATGGATAAAAACCCTTCTGTATTGTCAATTAACAACCTTGGGGATTTTGAGATGTGTTTGGAGTCACCGAATGAACCCGTTTTCCCTCTATGTCCTGACCTCCCCAAAATCCGGGAGGGTTGGCAGCTCTGTAAAGGGCACCTGAATGAGGAAATGGAAAATTTGTGTTTGAGCTTTTTAAGGGCAACACGGCAAAAGCATATAGGGCACCGATGGCAAATTGCCGTGGGTTATTTCAAGGCCTGACAGTAATAAAGACAGACTCATTTTGTATGTGCTTATATCATGTCAAACTAAATTGAATTTAGCACAATAGAAGCACAAGATTTGAAACTGATCTTCTTTAGTACTGCAGAAAAATGGCAAAATCTTGCGAGCTTTAGCCAAGCCAAAAAGGCTTCTATCAAACCAAACATTGGCCTAATTAAATTTAATAGTATTAAATGTCTCGCCTTCCCCATAGCCAAACACAACACAACAGAAGCACGACATTTAAAAACCAACCTTATTTTTCCTCTTAATTTATACAAATTATAATTTTTCTAAAGTATACATTTCAATGAAAATATACAGTTACAGATGTTTCGTATGGAATGAAAGTGCCGTAAAAAATGGAGCATATGTTTTCAATTTTTATGCAAACTGTTGGAGGAAATTGATGTGTTGGTGCAAATTACCGGTTTGTTAATTTCAAAAATAAAATTGCAAATGACGAAATTTAATTTGTTTTTTCATTTGTTTGCCACCTGTCCTATCCTCCAGTCTAAGCCCTCAATTAATCCCTTTCCCACAGGCATCCAGACAACGTCAGTAAGTGCAAGAAATAGAATGCTTTTATTGACGTACATGTAAGCTTCACAATTTTACATCAGCCTTTATAGAATGGCAGTTATTAAGCTTTGCATGTGCTAAGATTTATTCCATTCAGTTTTTTAATTGTACATTCTGGCTGATGACCGCTTCCAACAATAACTTTGAATATTAAAAATTTGAATATTATTTCTGCATGATTGTTTTGATATTTTTAATACTTTGTTAGGCCCTTATAACCCTTGCATGGCATTTTGTACGAGTACATAAACTCCTCAAAAAAAGTTTGGAAAGTCAAGTTTGACTGACGATTTCTCTCCTGTTACTAAATCATTTCCCTTGAATTTGGTATCATTGGAAAGCCCTGTTATTCCTCTTTACAGTGATGTGTCATTTGTTATGATTAATCAATTGGGGGATGTGCAGTATAGCGGAATACAGCTGGGTGGGTGGAAAGTGAAATGTCACAAAATTCACTGCTATTGTCATGCAGTGCATTCCCCTTTTGCTTGGAGGATGGGAATGTGTCAATGCACTTTTTGACAATAGCAATGCATTTCACTTTACACCCGCCCCCGTATTCAGCTGTGCTGCACATCCCCCAATTGCTTAATCATAACAAATGACACATCATCGTAAAGAGGAATAACAGGGCTTACCAATGATATAAAATTCAAGGAAAATTATTTTGCAACAAGAGAGAAATCGTCAGTCAAACTTGACTTTCCGTACTTTTTTTGAGGAGTTTATTTGTACGTGTTGAAGCTGTTACAACCCATCCATGTCCTCTTCCAACCCAAACAGGTGATGCAATCAAGATTTTTTTTTGCGACGACTCTGCTAAAACAAATGTGCATGATGCCAAGTTTTGTCAAATCTGATTTTTGTATAATTTGTTTACATGTAATTTTTTTTAAAAGTTGGAACACTTATGTATTTTACAAGGCCTTCATAGGGCACCCCCACAAAACCTCCAACAAGACACTCTCACAACCCCACTCCCCTCCAACCCTACCCTTACAAGACAGTAGACTCTGCCTACTCCATTAGACCGTCGCTCCCTCATGAGACTCATTTCCCATAAGCTTGAGTCAATTAACAATAAATGCTAAACTGTTTTATTGTTATGTGATATTTGACAATGTTGGAGTCGTACACTCGGTAGTTCTAGAAATCAGTGTCTGATCCAGGATCATTAAAAAATACAGTGAAAATTCTGGGCAATCGCCCTTTGGTCCCGTCTGGTGTTCCAGAGGTCTTGGGTTCAAATCCTAATGAGAACCATAGGATTTTTCTTTGACACTGTGTACGTTTGACACCATGTGTACGTTCAGACTCAGTACTATAAGGAGTTTACCTTTGGTTCGAGCACAAATTTGCACACATGTAAGTCTGTTTTTTAAAACTGGAGAGACTTTTTCACCAGGATCATCTCTTTGTGCAATGCCATTTATCTTCTCTCAAAATAAAAGAAATATCTTAAGACGGATCTAAGGAGATAATAACTTCAGCAACAAATAGTGTAACAACATACCTTTCTAAAAACCCTGTGTACAAATGTCCTATTTAACGTAAACATGTAACATAGGACACATACGTTGGGACATTTTTTGGTGTCCTTGTTACATACGGTATATTGGAAATTTGCACATAGGGCTTTCAGGAAGGTATGTTGTGACACTATTCGGTGCAGTTCTTTAGCTGAGGTTATCTCCTTAGATCCATCTTAAGATATTTCTTCTGTTTTGAGAGAAGATGAATGACATTGTACAGAGATATAATCCTGGAAGAAAAGGTCTCTCCAGTATTGAAAACGGACTCATATTTCACCTCTGTGTAGCACTTAACAAATAAACAATTGTTTGTGCTCTTAAATCCTGTTCAGTGGTGTACTCGGGGGTGTACTTTGTGTGGAATTGTCAGCATTTTATACTTTTCTGGACATTATGCATGATTATGCATGATTATGCATGCAAGGATTAACTTACTAACAACATATGGTGAAATCCTTACTACACAGTTGGCTTTGATGGCGCATAAGTTTGTAAGTGATATTTAAAAGTCCATCTGTTTTGTAATTGTTTATTAAAAATATAGCTTTAATCCAGAATTGTGACCTTTGTTTTTACAAGCCATAATTAACCGTTAAACAATGCATGCAATCGCAAATTACCACCGATGTCGTAAATATGGAAAATTCTTGTCCTGAATTCCAGGAGGCTTTGTATCTTAAAGGCCCTATGTATCATTCGCAAGATACAACTTTTTGCAGATTCGTGGAATAAGAGTGTAACATATCAGAAGGAAGAATGTTGGTAAACTAGCCTGAAGAAATTTTAGCTACATATATGCATCATAGTGCTTCAGAAAACCTTGAAAATCTATATATGGATTTTGTGTACAAGTGAATGGTAAAAAAGTCCCGTGCACGGGACTTTTTTAGAAACCCACCTTCGGTTGTCAATTCCCAACATGAAATACCATTTCATGAAAAACAAAATTGGGTCATTGCAAATGATAGAATGGGCCTTTATGTCGATTCTGTCAATAGGAATTATATGAAAAAAGTACATATATGTATGTGGCCAAGCTGTTTGACAGAAATTATTAAATCTTGTTTTATTCTAACGGGTGTGGGTTCCACTCTTGGCCACGACCATGGTGCTTGTGCCCTTGGGCAAGGCACTTAATTCCTCATAACTTGCTCATTCCACCCAGGAGTAAATGGGTACATACATGTATACTGGTACCTTCAAGGGGTCACTGTGTAGCCTCTGATCTTTAGAGTGCTTGTGTCAGACAGCCATTGCAATAGACCAATCCAGTAAGCTCCACCCATTTAGAAATTGCCTGGCAACATGCCACACATGTAAGGCACGTGCAGTAGAGTCACGTGGCTGCGCTGTGCGTCAGCGTCCGCGCCCTGGTCAGCGCGTATTGAAACACGCACATGCACACGGAAACTGCACGCTCGAAAGCAAAATGTGCACAATTGTACGTGTGCGTGCACATACAACACGCCTGCATTACGCGTAACGCGCGCGATCGAACACAAACATCTCGACACACATCTAGAACGCAGTGAATGCACAACATAGCAAAACGACAAGCTAATTTTGGTGAGTTTTTCCCGTTTACACAAAAACACATTTATGAAGGGATTAAAAGTAGGTTAGGATAGTCTTATACATGTACAAGCAGTTTTAAACCGGCTAGGGTCCTCTGTGCTGATAAAAATGATGTTTATGGTGTTTTTGCGTCACTCGTGCTGCATTTCGCCGTAGCTCTGTGCATAAAATTTTGAGGACTCAGGTAACCAAAATGGAGATCCACTTTTTGGTTACCTCAACCTGAGGCTGTGATTGGTCAATTTCAAAATGGGCGTAGCTTACTGGATCGGTATATTAATTACTTTCTTTGAGCGGAAATAAACCCAAATGTAGATGCATGGTAGAATTAAAGTGCAATGTGAACAGTCTAATGAAAACCTTTCACAAAATTAAATCTAATGCGAACACAATTTGTATTGGTCTTGCTAGAATACTGTGATGTTTGTCATATTGTTTTTTTTCTGTAGGTGTTGATGGCACTCACCCCGATCTAAAGGACAATTATGTAAGTTGGAACCTTCATATATTACAACAATCTTTCACTAATAGAACACATTTTATGGATTCTGTGATGTTCATTGTAGTTCAGTTATGTATTCATTTCTCAGTTTGCTTATAAACACTGTAAAGAAAGGTTCTTTTTTGTTGTTCAATTTAAAAAAAAAATCATACCTATGGATCTTTCTATAAATTAGGGGTCCAAAAGTGTGACATTTAGTGTCCTCCGTTACACCTGATATGTGTTATTTTTCGTACAAAAATCATTAAAATGGCCTTTAAACCATTTTTTATATAAATTGTACTTTATGTACTCATTCTTTGAGATGGACAGTATTTAAAGAATGTGTCTTGAATTTACAAAAACAAGATGTAAAATGTAACGGGGGGACACCAAAATTGGACCCTTAATTTATAGAAAGACCCCTAAGCTAAAGTGTGCCCTCTCGTCGTGTTCTCTGTGTACTTCAAAAAAGCTATTGGCCCGAAAGCGAGATTATGCAACAATCTCTGTGCAAAGCATGATGGGATTAAATGGAGTCCTCCACAAACGCCGCTGTTTGTGTTTATGTACTTCAAATTCAATGTAGTTTATATCGTGAGCTTCAACTGGGATGCAGTTAGCCCCCGGTATTAGAGCAACCCCTGAAGAGTGACTAGAGTCTTTTTGGTAACAATTTTTTACGGTAGTGAAGCACCTACCGCGTCAATTCACGGCCCAACGCTATAAACTGCAAATACCAATTCATTAGAGTACTCCAAACAGTCCCATGAACCCCTGCGCAATGTGGTTTTGTGTACATCATTGATGTCATCTCTCATTCGCTCTATAACGGCTGCACTTTGAAAATCCAAGAGCTCAACATTTTAGCAGAGAGCCAACATTGAGCATCCTTCTTTCTGATTGGTCCATTACAGGATCCAGTTGCATCATGGGACTATAACGGCAACGACTCCGATCCCCACCCAGATGATCGCAAAGAAGAGGGAGGCAGAAACAAGTAAGCTAGCTACCCTCTTCATTTCAAGGAATGCAATGTAGTTCTTTGAGCTTCAGTGGGGCCAATTTCATATAAATGTTTAGCAGAAAAATTTGCTTAATCCTAAATTTGTGTGCTTTATAAAAATGGATTAATAGTAACAATTTGATACAGATAAAAGTACACATACATGTACAAGTCATGCAGTGTAAAACCTGTGCACGGCAACATGAATAGTTACGGTTATCATATCCATATTCGTAACCGTATTTGTACGTGTGCGAGACCTCTCTTTTCTCTCCAAGACTTGGAACACGAATTGAGACTTGCTTCTAAAAGACACGACACAAGGGATTTTCTAACAACCCTGTTCGTTCTATCGTTGTAGTCATGGAACCCGCTGTGCTGGTGAAGTTGCAGCAGCGGCCAACAATGGTATCTGTGGAGTTGGTGCAGCACCGCAGGCTAGTATAGGAGGTAAGGAGTGCGCCCTCATGAGGTAGTCATGGGAAAGTCAACATTGATGATGGGGTGACAAAAAAGTCTGAGCAGCAAAAGCAGTCAACTGTCTGCGTCATCCTGAAATTCGCTTAGATTTTTGTATCTGCTTAACTTACAGTTGCGCATCGTAATGACAATTTTCGGTATTCGATATAAATCTTTTAGGTATAAGGTTCCTTGATGGCGACGTGAATGACGCAATGGAAGCAAGCGCCCTGACATACGCCAATCAACACATTGATATATACAGCTGCTGCTGGGGGCCGTCTGACAACGGCAAGACCATGCGACATCCTGGTCCGCTCATGACTGCATCGCTGGAGAAGGGAACAACAGAGGTCTGTCATTCAGAAGTTATGTATGGTTAGAAAAGTATACCGAAAGGAGGCTGATAGATGTAGCTCATTTTATCTGTCGGCAACGTGTGTGAACACTTGTTGCAGCAAGGCTTGATACAGTTTTACCCACATACTACTGTATTTGATTATTTCATAATTCTAATATTTTGCGCTTGCCTGAAAGTATACACGATTAATTCCAGCTTGAGAGGGCCTCCCACTGTACGATTTTTGCCTTGAATTCCCAACGATTTGGTACGATTTGGTACGATTGTGTATAGAGTCTATAGACACAGGGATGCCAGTCTTCCGGCTATTGCCGGAAATCTGGCTTTTTCTTATTTTGGAAAAAAGAAATCTGGCAAAGCCTTTTTTTCCAGGCCGGAAAAATAAACGGCCGGAAATATAAGGAGAATATATTTGCAACTCTTCAAGTCCCAAAAAACGTGGAAAATTTTCTCACTTACTGATCAACAATGTCCAGATATGCCATAAATATGTCATGTATACTTATGTACACACAGTACACGTAGCATGTTTCCCCAATGATTTGCACACATGCAGTACATGTACATGTAAGTCTGTATCCCGGCCGTAATCATTCACGGCTAAAGTACCACGAAACCAGACTATCGATCAGAAGTACATAGAGGGTGCTGTATCTATACGGCAGTGGTAGATACTGACATATCCATTGCATTGCACTCACTGTCAATGTACATGTACATACTGTACAGTGTACTGTGCTGGCGAGTCCATATGCACACATACATGCAGTGATGATAGCAGCCGTGGCCGTAGATTTTCTTCCGGCCCTGAAGGTAAGGGCCACTGGCATCCCTGTAGTAATCTCACCAAATCGTACCTAATCGTTGGAAATTTATGGCAAAAATCGCACAGTGGGAGGCCCGCTTTAATTGCAAACGTCTACTTGTGTACACTCGTGTTGAGACTTAAAGACAGTTTACATGACTGAAAAACTTTTAAAAACATGAAAAACAGCATAACTTTAAGTTAAGAATAATGTTGATAAACTGCCTTGTACAAATTTCAGCCACATAGATGCAGTAATACGTACATGGTTTATGTGTTGAATGAATGGTAACAAGTGTCTGCAAAATCTGTCGTAAGAATACTAGTAATTTTTGTGTGTCTTGCCTTTCCCAGGGTCGTGGTGGTAAGGGCTCCATTTACGTATGGGCCTCAGGCAACGGCGGCCATAATGGTGATGACTGCGGGGCTGACGGGTACGTCGGCAACATTAATACGATATCGGTGGGCTCTATTAACGACAAAGGAGAGTCAGTGTACTTCATGGAGAAATGCCCATCCACCATGGCCGTCATATTGTCTGGCGGAATGAATGATCGTAGCAGGCACAGCTACTCACAGAAACGGATGAACTTGGTTGTAAGTAGATGCAGATTTGAGCACGTTGATACAGTAACTAAGGCCTGCTTGTGCCGTGTCGAATTAAATTCAACTTGATTTTTGTAAAGCATGACGTTTGAAACCATTTGGCTCGGCAAATTGAATTCGGCACGGTCGAAAAATTTAGCTCGACAGGGTCTGCTGTGTTAACTCAATATAGTGCGGTAGTAGCACGGCGCGGTTTTAAACGTCGTGCTTCTGCCGTGTCAAATTTAAATTCAGTTCGAAGTTGGGCCGCAATTGTGTTCACAATTAAGAATGTGCATGCTCACAGCGCATATGTGAGCAAAGAAATAACCATCAAACAAGCGCATCAAAATAATAAATATGGCGACTTACAATGGACGGAATGGAAAACGCACGTGCATAACGTCCATGACGTGCACACTACCCATGTTGGATGTATTGCAATTAAGTTCAACGTTTAAAACCACTGCCGTGCTAACGTGAAACGGGCCTAACCCATGTTTGGGACTGATTTGAGTTGGCAAGAGCTAAAAATTATATAGACTGTTTCCCTTGACGTAAGACATCCGGAAAACATTGGGTGTCAACGGCCATGCACGGACACGCATGCCAATCAACACACAGGGACGTACATACGTAAAAAATAAACCATCTGCATGTTTTCTTTGAAAAATGTGCGTGTTGCAATACCGGACCGAACCGAACATTTCATTCAGTTGGGCAGTGGTTCGAAATTATCACTCGTACGTGTTCAGAAATTGTTGTATTAGCACTTAAATGCACCAGAGTCGGTGACCACCAAGAACTGACTGGCAGTGTTCATTACATCAGACGACTAGAAATAACAATTGTTGTGTCACTATCTGAAGAAGTTTTGCCTATAAAGTTAAAGGCCCTGTAGATGATCTGTTTTTGAGCGATTCTGCGAATAAAACCATTATAAATCAAAAGAAAGACCTCAACAAACTCATCAGAAGAAATTTCAGCTTTGTCAAATGTACCACGTTTAAAAAAAACATGAAAATCCATATGCGTTTTCCTGGTCTTGGCGGGGTGTTTCGAATTTTCGTTCTCAGTTGATCGAGTACTATGTTGCTTGCGTCATGCACTCTGTGGCGCACATCATATACTGCGTGTGCGCGCAATCCATAAAAATGCATCGTGTTGGAACACGCACGCGGAGTACACAGCGCCCATGCATTTTGGACCGCGTAGATGCGAACCAAAAATAAGTAAATCGTTTGCAAACGATCTAAATAATTTCATCTTTAGGATTATGTTCTGGTAAAATTATATCATTTTGAGCGAAAACCTTTCATTGGGTAATTGCTATTAATTCAGTCCTTACTTTCAGCACTTTTCCCCTGTAAACCCGTTGATTACTTTTTGGGGTCATTGCAAATGATACACTGGGCCTTTAAAGAGCATTTTTCTCTCTAAAGTTAAAGAGCCAGAGGCTCCGTTACAGAAAATTGGCTTTTGTGCAGTGCCCTAAAATTATGCCCTGTAAAGACCACATAATCACAGTGGTTTTGCTTGTTAATTTTTTCCCTACAGATCACAACAGACCTGCATGATAAGTGTATTGATAGTTTCATTGGTACATCCAGCGCTGCACCACTAGCTGCAGGACTACTGGCTTTGGTGCTACAAGCAAAGTAAGAAATATTCAAATCTTATGTGTGACCTGCCACAGCAAAATGACAAAGATTGGAATTGTCTTGTTTAAAGATAGTATACATGATTGGTAAACTGTTAGAAATAGTTTTATCCCCCTGTGTGATTGAAGATATGCATGATTAAAACCAACCTACCAGCTACGTACTTCGTCTAACTTTTGAGAAAACAGTCAAAGGGTTTGCAGTCATTTCGCCCCAAAACCACTTCGCCCTGAACCACGGCCTGTGCACGAAGTGGTTTTGGGGCGAAGTGGCATTTGGGTGATGTAGTGTTTGGATGAAGTAATTTGGGGCAAATGGCACTCGGGTGAAGTGGTTTGGGGCGAAATGGCACTTGGGCGAAATGGTTTTGGGGCGAATTGAATTTTTGTCTCATGAGACGAAAACTAATTGTTTTACTCATTTCCCAAAGACTATAGCACTTCAGACAAAACCATTTTAGGGGAAGTTTTCTACGGTCATAATGTTTATATTGTGTAAGTTAGGCGTAAATCTGTGAACATTTCTGATTTTCGAGATTACCAATGATGTATACGGTCTTTAATGAAGCAAAAAAAAGGATCTTTCAACAAAAAGATTGCTTAATTTGAAGAAGTAAATTTGTACCTGCTTCATTCGATGAAGTGATTTGACGGGCCTGGCGCCAATTTCACAAAGTGCTGAGACGCGTCTTAGGACAGGACACGCTTCTTATCTTGGGATGTTGGTATAGGAATTAGGACGCATTAACCTCGTCTTTAATAAGGGAGCGTGACCAGATCACATTTTTGACCTATCAATTTTTCCCATGGATATAGAGATTTTGATACCGTATCATTTGTCATATTTTACTCGTTACCATTCTGAAATTGCGCTTTCCCAATCCATATATTTCCAAGGATATCATAAAAAAAACACCAATGTTTTGTAAAGTAATTCATTCAGTTACATAAAACATTACGGTGATTACACCAACATTTTTGCTTCCACGTCCAGATTAGAGATTGCAAATTCCCCGTTTTCTTCCCATGGGTAGTATTTTGGGGATTGTTAGGTTAGAACGGAATCCATCTTCTGGAGAAAAAAAAGCACTGAATAGACAGTGCTTGGGATTTGCTATTAAAACATTGTTTTAATTATTTTATTTCCTTCGCCCAAATACTAGTCCCAATCTGACTTGGCGCGACGTCCAGCACATTGTGGTCAACAGCGCGCACATCCCAAACACCGTGGAATCGGGCTGGCACGTAAACGGCGCTGGTTTCCACGTCAACGAAAAGTTTGGTTTTGGTGTGTTCGATGCCGGTAAGATGGTTGAACTGGCCCTAACGTGGAATAACGTTGCTGAACAGAAGATATGCGAAGTGCCGACGTTCGTTGTGAACAGGTAAAAATCATTCAAGCAGAATGCATACCCTCAATAAAATATCTGCGTACACCTACCTTCCCCCAATATCCCTAAGTTATTGGTGAGCAGTGTAAAATGCCATATTGTTTTATTATTTCATTTATCTGTTTTATGGGAACTTTAATTCGCAGCCCGTAGGCTGAATTGCATAATGCAGGAGTGAGATTTGTCTGAATTTTTTTCCGGATTTCCAGAATTTTACCGACATTTCTGGATTTGAGAGTTTTCTGATTTTTATTGTGAAATCTCCTATTTTTAGCGGATTTCCGCTTTTTTGTTGTGTGCTCCGCGATCCACATTTTATTTTCCGCTTTTTTGCCCTTCCAGCGGGCCATTTTTTTTAACGAGCGCCCTCAATTGATTCAGTAATTTTGCGAAGCAAATTTGTGCAAGTCTAGTGCTACATAGAGCGCTGTATCATGTGTATGTTACCGTGCCGCTCGGCGAGCAGACCGAGACTCTAACGAGTAGCGAAGCATCGTAAACTGGCAACGGTCGTGCGTTGTGTGTGGTGTGTGATGCGTGCATGTGTGTAGTGCGCGATGCAGCAAGCAGTGGGCAACAAACGATTTTACCCTCCGCTTTCGCTTCACCGTCTTCAACGATTGATGTTGCCTAGATTCTTTTAAATATTATCCACATTTGTACAAGGTAAATATTTAAGACAAAACTGGTTCTTGTGATACCTGGTTAAAATGTTTTTGACATTGCAATTTGCACGATGGTGGTGTTTAAAACGTCTCTCCCCCACCCTCTCCCCCAGAAAGCCACGCACCTTCCGATTTTTGTTTTTTCCGTAATCTTTTTTCCCCTCCAATCTCACCCCAGATAATGCTTACAAGCGTGTTCTACCTAAACATTGAGATACATGTAGGTCGGTGGCTGGGTGGGAGACCACCTGGGAATACCTTGGGTATTTTTTGAAAACGGCCATTCTAAATTGATATTTCATGAAACTTGAAATATAATGCTGACATTGCCGAGCATCTTGTTACAGGGAATGAATTTTAAAACATTGAGATACATGTAGGTCGGTGGCTGGGTGGGAGACCACCTGGGAATACCTTGGGTATTTTTTGAAAACGGCCATTCTAAATTGATATTTCATGAAACTTGAAATATAATGCTGACATTGCCGAGCATCTTGTTACAGGGAATGAATTTTAAATTTCAGTTATTATGAAATATCCTAAATATAAATAAGATCAGTAAATAAATAAAAATTTCATCTTGTAAATCGGCTGCATATTATGTCTTGCAACATTGCAGGGAAGTGTTGCAAGGCACAGTGCAAACGGTCCAACTCGACGTAGCGTGCCCCCACATCGCTAAGCTAGAGCACACTGTAGCGGCCGTATCATTCGAGTCGCCTCGCCGGGGGGACATCTCCCTGACCCTTTGGTCCCCCTCGGGCACCCCCTCGGAGCTCCTGTCCCAACGGCGCAACGACAACGCCTCATACGACGTCGTCGTATTCCCGTTCATGTCGGTGCGCAACTGGGGCGAGCGGGCCGAGGGTCATTGGCAATTGGATATGATGTACCATTTCACGCCGGCGGAGGTGGCGCCCAGGCCGAAGTGGCCAGATATCCCGAGGCAACATGATGAGAAAGCTACGCTGGTGGAGGTTAAGCTTACGTTGTACGGAACCAGCGATGTGGGAGACGATAAAGGCTCGTCCAGAACAGGAGGTAGGTTGGTTGTTTTTATATGGGTTTTCCCGCACATTTTAAAACTTTCTTCATTAAAAATCATGCCGGGTTAACTTTAATTTTGTCCCAAGACGAGTGAAACATGCAAAAAACTACATTTGATTTAGTCATTGGTTTTTCCAAATGGTCAACCAATTTCTGTATTTGTCCATTCAATGTCGGAAGATTTCAATCGAATTCGTCTCGATTGATGATCATGTACATCACGTAAGGATTGAATTCGTCTTTGTTCCACCCATTTCAAAAAGTTATCAATTGAATTAGTCGGATGGTCAGATTGTTTATATGGCTTTGTGGACACTTTTTAGGTTAGTTTCTTGCACAAGCTCTTGTGATTCCGAATTTTGTACAAAATGGTTTGGACAAATACGAGCATGAGCGACCAAATACAAAATTGAACATGGCAAATGGGTAATTCCCAAAATTAGGGGTCCAAAATGTTTTGTGTCCCAGTTAGGTAAGACACTCTCTGCTTCAAAAATCACCACTTATGACCACAAATTCTCAGTAATGGACTGTGTGATTATAGGGGGCAGCATAAATTTCTTCAATATTTTTTTTCTTCTGATTCCTGAAAAATATTCAAAACAAAAGACCATAAAGGCTTATAATTTGTTCCATGGTATTGGATAGGAGTTTAGTGTCCCGGGTTACCTACGCCAATGAAAATTGGCTGTAGAATGAGTTTGCATTAACCTTGGTTAACCTATCTACACACAAACATTAAATTTGAGTGGCATTTGTTCAAATAAAAATAATTATTTTCTACTGAGAAACCACTTTCAATCATTAAAAACACTTTTGGGAATTACCCAAATGCAAAGTTGGAAATTTTCGAGACAAAATTGAAGCCAACTGAAGGTGCTTTAAAAAACAGGAACAGCATTACATAAGAATAATGTTGATAAATCCATCTATGGTTTTTGTTTTTTACCATTCATTCAAAACAAAAACCATAGATGGATTTTCAAATTTTCTGAAATATTACTGCATCTACGTGGCTGTAATTTCTACAAGCCAGTTTATCAACATTATTCTTATGTAATGCTGTTCCTGTTTTTAAAAGCTTTCCAATCATGTAATCTGTCTTTAATCACCATCCCTCATGATACTTTTTTAACCCTATACCTTCCAGAGGTCAATCCAGCCGTGAACCCTGACCTCAAAGGTCACCTGGAAGATGATGAGGTAATTGACCTCTTTAACACCGAGCAGAATGACGACGAGGAAATCGTTGTGGATACAGAAGATCTTGCACAGGGGGTCAAAGTGCCCCCAAACGTCGCTCACAACTTGAACAAAGCTGGGGTAAGACATCACTGTGACCCATTTTTATCCACAGTATTGTCAATTAATATAACTCCATATTTTTCCAAATGAATTTCGTTCGAACCTAACAATCATGTAAAATACCTCCCCAAAATACTATCCGTGGGGAGAGAACAGGAAATTTGCAATCTCGAATTTGGATGTGGAAGCAAAAAGGTTGATAAATTCAAAACCTGCGTTAGTTCCATATGTAGTGGGTTCGAATCCCGGCCCGTCCATGGTGCGTATACCCTTGAGCAAGTTACTTTGCCACGCATTGCTTCTCTCCACCCAGGAGCAAAATGGGTACCTGCGAGGGTAGCGAAAATTTATGTTTGATTAGCCATTGAGCGCCTAATAGGCAGCCGGGGCTGTATACTTCCCAGGGAGCTGAGAAGGATTAAGGAATGATATTACTGAGCCCAATGACCAGGGGTAATAATGCAGAAAGCGCATTGAGAGATCCGTTGGATCTTAAATGCACTATATAAGAACTACCTATTATTGGCTGTTCCGATTCGGGTCGGAACAGCCTTTGTTTTCGTTACGATTTTTATTCCTTTTTTTTTTTTTTTTTTTTTTTTTATTCTTTTACTTCTTCCACTTTTTTCAGACGCTATTTCGGACACTTGCACATTGATGATTGACTTCAAACTTCACATGGACATTGGTCACTATGTGAATTAGTGCATAGTACTAATGACGTAATCATGACGTCATCACGTGTCAGATTAAAGGGGTATGAAGTTTAATAAATTAAATATTCAAAAATCAATAACAAATCAACCGTTTGACCTACGATCTTGATTCCTTCGGCATATACGATGACTAACAAAGGTCTTTGAGATGCGCACACCCCTTCACCTTTGACCTCGTTTCCTATTGGTCAAACAGATTTTGCCTTGCCATTTAAAAGTGGTGCAAGATATTTGGACAAAGTCACTTGTGTTACACTTCCACTAGGGTGGGGTATCTAAAAAATATGTTGGTGACCTTTGACCTTGCTCACTTCCGGTCGAAACCGGAAGTGGCCCTTAGTTTGAAAGTGAAAGGAGGTATTGAGATGGGGTCAATGGTGTTATTACCAGAGGCCCTTAAGCTTTCCAAAAATATAAGTGATGACGTCATCGTACGAAATAGCGCCCTCTACCGACAAGATGATTACGTAATTAAATATTCAAAAATCAATAAAAAATCAACTGTTTGACCTACGATCTTGATTCCTGTGGCATATACGATCACTAACAAATGTCTTTAAGATGCGCACAGGGCTTGACCTTTGACCTCGTTTCCTATTGGTCTAACAGATTTTGCCTTGCCATTTGAAAGTGGTACAAGATATCTGGATGTGGTCAACTGTATTACACTTGGACCTAGGGTGGTGTATCCAAAAAATATGGCCGTGACCTTTGACCTTGCTCACTTCCGGTCGAAACCGGAAGTGGCCCTTAGTTTGAAAGTGAAAGGAGGTATTGAGATAGGGTCAATGGTGTTATTACCAGAGGCCCTTAAGCTTTCCAAAAATATAAGTGATGACGTCATCGTAGGAAATAGCGCCCTCTAGCGACAAGATGATTACGTAATTAAATATTCAAAAATCAATAAAAAATCTACCGTTTGACCTACAAATTTGATTCCTTCTGCATATACGATCACTAACAAATGTCTTTAAGATGCGCACATGGCTTGACCTTTGACCTCGTTTCCTATTGGTCAAACAGATTTTGCCTTGCCATTTGAAAGGGGTACAATATATCACGATGGGGTCAACTGTGTTACACTTCGACTAGGGTGGGGTATCCAAACATATAGCAACACCTTTGACCTTCCCTACATGTCAGATTAAAGTGGCATGTAATAATATTCAATATTTAAAAATCGATAAAAACTCAACCGTTTGACATACGATCGTGATTTCTTCATATACAATCACTAACAAAGGTCATCCCGAACACCACATATGTTTATAAAAAGGAGGGGAACAGCCATGTGTTCGTTTTCAACGAACACATTTCTAGTTGTTATTATTATTATTATTATTCCCTAACGAGTTTACATGAAACTTTTAAAGCCCCCAATTGATTATTTTCAGTTTCCTAAAATTTTACTTCATGAGTTGACAAGAAAAATCTGACTAAAAGTGCTGATAGTAGGAGAAACAAACACCCCATGATTTTTCCCTGTGTAAAATGGTACCTTTGTTTAATAAATTGCCAACTTGAGATGCCTTTCTTTTACCATGCATTCGTGCACCAAAACCATGGTTGGTTTTTTCAAGTTTCCTGCAGTGTTACTGCATCTATGTGGCTGAAATTTCTACAAGGCAGTTTTATCAACATACGCTTTTAGTCACGGGTGGAATTAACGCTGATTTTAACAGGTTACCAATCATGTACTCAGATAGTATACATGATTGGAAACTGTTACAAATAGTTTTATCCCCCTGTGTGATTGAAGATATGCATGATTAAAACCAACCTGAGAAAAAACCAGCTCCGTACTTCGTCTAACGTTTGAGAAAACAGTCAAAAAAGGGTTTGCAGTCATTTCGCCCCAAACCACTTCGCCCTGAACCATTTCGCCCTGAACCACAGCCTGTGCACGAAGTGGTTTTGGGGCGAAGTAGCATTTGGGCGATTTAGTGTTTAGACGAAGTGATTTGGGGCGAAATGGCACTCGGGCGAAGTGGTTGTGGGCGAAATGGCACTTGGGCGAAATGATTGTTTTACTCATTTCTCAGAGACTATAGCACTTTAGACAAAACCATTTCGGGGAAGTTTTCTACGGTCATCATGTTTATATTGTGTAAGTTAGGCGTAAATCTTTGAACATTTCTAATTTTCGAGATACCAATCATGTACACTGCCTTTAATACATAGAATGGCATCGACACTGGACAATTTGACGAGATTCTGGAAGATCCCCACATACGCTCTTTGATCCATGATATCTACCTGTATAAGGAAAAAGAGACGAAGCGGGAATTTGCCAAACGACAGCCAGCGAAAACAGAGGTCCGCGGACCCGCTGGTGCCTCCAGAAATCCACCCTGGGAAAAACGTGTTGTAGAGGAACGTGGAGCTCGGGGTTCTCCAGGGATACCTTCGTTGAAGAGATCACATGGCCAAGAGGTCCGTGGGCCTCCTTTGGACCAACAAAATCCCTTGGCAGAGGAGGGTGGGACATTATCCGTCCGGGGTCTTCCTCCGGGAATATTAGTGTCACCTGTCCGGGGTCTCCCTCCGGGGAGATCAGTGTCACAAAACCATGAGGTGAGGTTATGTAACAAGGGGCTTACCCGTAATTTCATAAAACCCGTTCCCAATCCTATACTTTCGCTATAGATGGCGAAAAAAAAACAAGGATAGGTAAGGCCCGCTTCAAACGTCGCGCTTATGCCGTGTCGAATTAAATTCAACTTGGCACGACGTTGGCACAACGTTAGCACTGCAGTGGCTTCAAACGTCGAACTGAATTGCAAACTCCCATTCGAGCTTAAATACATCCAACATGGCGGGTGAGTCGTGTGCACGTCATGGACGTTATGCATGTGCGTTTTCCATTCTGTCCACTGTACGTCGCCATTTTATTATTTTGATGCACTTGTTTGTTGGTTATTTCTTTACTCACATATGCACTGCGAGCATGCGCATTCCTAGTTGTGAACAAAATTGCAGACCAACTTCGAACTGGAATTAAATTCGACACGGCAGAAGCACGACGTTTGAAGCCAAGCCGTGCTAGTGCCGCACAAAATTGAGTTAGCACGACAGACCCTGTCGAGCTAAATTTTTCTGCCGTGCCGAATTCATTTTGCGGAGCCAAATGGCTTCAAACGTCGTGCTTGTCCCGTGTCGAATTAAAAAAATCAAGTTGAATTTAATTCGACACGGCATAAGCGCAACGTTTGAAACGGGCCTAAAGGGCGTTATATCTTAATCTGTGATTGGTTATCATTTTTTGAAATTCTGGTTGACAGACATTTCATGTCGTTTTAAAACATCCTCTGGTTTTGTTTACTAGGAGATCAAACGCTCTAGAGTATATGATGAACTGCTACGAGATAGAGAATTCCGTTCGCTCATTCACGAAATATATATGGAGAGGAAGAACGAGGCCCTTAGAAAATTGGCAGAAAAGGAACGTCAGAAGGGATAGAGGGAGCCTCTAGGCCACAGGGAGCGATATACTAGAGAAATGTTGGTATAAGGTATGGAAATCGTCGCCCCTCATGAAAAATCATCGCCCCTAAGTCGCTCCCCAACTGGAAATTTGGCAAACGTAGAAAAAGATGGTGCCATGGCTTTCCCCACCTAATTTTCAATTTTTAATTGAATTGAATTGTTTAAATTTTTTTCCCCCAAGAAATCTGTAAGGGCTGTTTCTCTGGTGTAAAGTACGATTTGTGATTGTAATATATGCCAAATTCAAAAAGAAATATGAGGGTTAAGAGCCTCCCCAACCACCCCCCCCCCCCCCCTCCACCCTTGAGCGACGTAAACGTCGGTACTCCACTGGCCCCCTCCCAGATTAACGTCCAGCTCCCCCAGTCGCTCACTCCCTGTGGGAAAAACCCTGGCTACGCTGCTGCCCATGTTAACAGCTTGCTCTGGCTGACAGACATTTCATGTTATTTTGAAACATGCCAAACGTCTCATAAACAATGGAATTTGATATTTAAAGCTAGGAATAACTTTAATTTAAGAGTGGTCATTACATGTAGCAAAAGTTTTGTTTTATTGTATATGGTGCAGGTGATCTTGAAAGTAATTTAGATAATGATTCGGTGAAAGAAATACATTCAAATTGTGCTGATTTGGTAATATTTGGTAATATTTATGCAAATATAATAATGGTGCCTTTTATAGACTCAATTCTACAATTTTAATAGCTTTTGCATGGAAAGTCGACCTGTGCAAATATAATTTTAATTTTATTTAAGTAGTGCAAGGTTTTCTGTTTGTGTCACACGAGCAATTTTGCTTTATATTTTCATAACATATTTATCTACATGAACAGTTTCTGCATACATGTAGAAAATACTTACATTTTCTATGAAAGGCACACCTAAGTGTAGAAGGGTAATTCCCAAAATTAGGGGTCCAAAAGTGTGACATGCTTTTGAAGATTTTCAAGTGTGTTTAGTGATTGAAAGCGGTTTTTCAGTAGAAAATATTTATTTCTATTTCCATAAATGCCACTTAAATTGAATGTTTGTGTGTGGATAAGGCACAGAGGTTAATGCAAACTCATTCTACAGCTGATTTTCATTGGCGTAGGTAACCTGTGACACCAAATTCCTATTCAATATAATGGAATAAATTATTAGCCTTTATGGTCTTTTGTTTTAAGTATTCGTCAGTAATCACAGAACAAAATATTCAAGAAAGTGGTGCTGTCCCCAATAATCACAGACCACAGTCTATTACTGGGAATTTGTGATCATGAGTGGCGATTTTTGATGCACAGGGTGTCGTACATAACTGGGACACCAAACGTTTTGGACCCTTAATTTTGGGAATTACACAGAAAGCATTTTTAGACAGCTCACATATAAGATACTAGGGGTGGGAATTTGCGGTTAATTCAGGAATCGGTTTGCAATTGCAAGTGTTGAGTAAACGTTCAACCGTTCGGCCGACGCTAAAGATTATTGCTGGTGTTTATAGATGCATGTACAATGTAGACAATACCCCTAGGCCCCCAAAATAATCATTGAACCTTTATCTGTTCAAAATTTTACTACGACCCCATAAATTTATTTCAGTTTAATGAAGCCACTACAAATAACCCTCTGAAAACTATTAAACATTATTTAATATTGGGTTTCGTTTAAACGTTCCGCAAAACCATTTTCCCCCTATTTTTTCTTCAGTTAACCGGTTAAACGTCCCACCCTTATAAGATACCAAATTATTGACAACACATCAAAAATGCAGTGTTTTCCTCCCTCCCCTACTAACCGTGTTTTTCATTTACATAATTATGGGTTTGTTGAAACTAATTTGAAAGTGGAGGTCATCTACATTTTATTTATTTTGTTTATTTGTAATAGATTTATAGAAATTATTCTTCAAAGAAAAGTTGTGCGGGAAAATATAATGCCCACCGAAACTTTTTTTTTAGCATTCTTGATTCGGCAAAATGGTCTGACACGGCTTTAAATCTGCCCAATGAGATTGCATGTTGTTTAACAACTCATTGGCTGCGTTCGGGCGTGCAGTTCTCGTTACTCGGGAGTAATGCGTGCGCAATTGCACTCGGGTCACATCACGCGAACGGCAAGTCCGCAGTACGCGTGCGCGAATGGCAATCAGTGAAGATGGCCGTCTCTTGCCATCACTGCACAAAAAATGCCGTTTCACTGCTCACAAGAAACTGAGGAAATACAGGCCGTAAGTCGTGAGAACCTTTGATGCCGTCTAAAACAAACCTTAGTGAGTTATTGTTTCAGTTATTGAGTTGACACGTTGGGCAAATTCACAAAAAATCCCACCCATATTCCACCATCTTCGTACAAATCACATGACACTTGTCAGGAGTAAGAGCACACTCCCCATTTGTTGGGGAGTAGCTAGAACATACTCTTACTGACCCGAGTGTCGTTAATCTTGCTGTTCACGCGCGCAGGAGTATACTCGTGTTAACACGAGTACACGCCCGAACGCAGCCATTGTTTCGGGTTGCTCGAAAAAGCAGTAGAAACCACACGACTAACAAAAGCGAGTTTTGAATATTCCGTTGTACCGCGGCAGAGTGGTTTGGGTGAAAACTTGGGGTTGCGGGTTCGATACCCGGCTGGGGTACCTGTGCCCTTGAGCAAGGCACTTAAACACACTTGCTCCATCCTTCGGAAGGGATGTAAAGCCGTTGGTCCAGTGTGTTGGGTAACGCAATTTAAAGATCCCAGAACATTCTTTCGTGAAGAGCAAGGGGATTCCCCGGTGTCTCTGGCCGTTTCTAATTCATCGTCTTCTCCTCATGGGTTTCCTCACGGGTTTCCTCACGCTTGCGAGCGACATGCAATGGGCACTTTTGAGGAATCTTTGGTTTAGAACCAGAAAGAAGTAGTAATAATAATAATTTTTGGAATCTTTCCGATCATATCTGCAACTGTATTCATGGCTATGGCTGACAGTGATGCGCGTGTTCGTGTGATGTGATTTAGCCGGCTTCTATTTGCTCGTGTATATTTTCAAGCCACTTGTATTCAAAGTCCTTTTGGCGCCCACAACCAGAAACATGTTTCTGCTGCTCATTTGTTAAATCACTTAAAATCAGCAATTACTTTAGAAACATGTTTCCGGACATGACGGCAAAAACGGGCTCCTGACAAGCACCACACAGTCTTAATTTGACTTATTTTGAGGGCTCTGCCCATAACCATATAGGCCTAGACAAACCCATCGAACACTTTAATTTATACTCGAGTGTTATCTTGTGTTATGGAATAGTAAACGCATACTTACAAAATATGTATATTTATTTTTTTATATAAAAACGTATATGGGGCGTCGTGTAGTTTATTTGAAGGATTTGGTAGATGATATAAAGAGGTTAATTGTAGACTTTTGGTGGTGGTCTTTTTGTGGGAACTGGGGATTCTGAAATAAATTGGATACGAAAAGAGGATTTTGTGCGTGTATTTGCATGTTTTGAAGTCTTGGGGTTGAACACGTGTCTCTGAGAAGCGATGGTTGTGGGTTCAAATCCCACTACAGCGTTTGTATTTTCCCCCATACATATCTCAGTTGTCCATCTTTCAAGGGGGTTTGAAAAAAAAGAAGAGTGTTAATGATTTGCCAACATTTGTCGAAATAATTTTTAAAAATGATTTCGGCTGTTTGTACAGAAAGCTAGCACGCGTAAGGCTCGGTCTGATCCGCCTTTTTCAATTCGCCTTTTGCGTTTACACTTAGTGCCTACCCGGCTTCAACTCCCCTTTTTGGAAATTTCGGAGTTCGATTCGCCTTTGCCGAATCGAGTGTAAACTGGGTGCAAGCCATCTAACACAACACACACGGCCTAAATTGACCTTTGTTGCCACGGAACAATGGCTATCCGGAGCCCCCGGATAGCCCAAATTGGACTAAAAGTTGACTGCACTGTATGTAGGGCATCCGCAAAACCGTTTTTCCCCCTCGTTTTTTCCATTCGATCCTTTTGCCTTGTGTTCAGCAGACACCCCAAAAAGCCTGCCACGACTCGGTTGACGGGGGTCGTGTTACTCGCGTCTACGAGGCGGTGCCTGCGCCGCGATTCTCCCGTCAAGACGGCCAGCCAGCACCTGGTGCTGGCTCGGTCTCCGGTCTTCGTGTATAACCCCCGCACACTCGCCGGCAACTCGAACCCGAGGACTCCAAACCGGCTCTTTTCATGTCCAGCCAAGCGGCAAGAGTAATTCAGACGTGGGCCTGATGAGAACTCGGCCAGGCCTGGAGGGGGTGTAATCTAGCCCCGGGCTCGCGACCGCCCCCAGCTCCCCCGGGGTATAGCATTTCGGCAGCTTCACCGGGCGAGAGGCCTCTGGCGCCTCAGGCGTATTTTAGAGGCACGACTCGCGGTTTTTTGTTGTAGATTGTTGTAATTACAGAAACACGCTGGAGCGGAGATTGAACAGAAAGTATCCACCAAAGAAACGCAATGAGTGTCTGGGGTAGATGACGCGTAAGTCTGATGGTTTTGTTCCATTCGACAATAATAAATCGTGGTTGGAGTTACTGCATTCACAGAAACGCTGTTTTAGCAAATTGATTAAACTTTCGTTAATCATGCTTAACACTAGCAAAAACTAGTTGACAAGAAAAACCCGACTAAAAGAATTGGTAGTAATGGTGACAAACACCACATGATTTTTTCCCCGTGTAAAATGGTACCTCTGTGGGAGAAATTGCCAACTGGAGATGTTTCTTTTTTTTTAAATCGTTTGCAAACGATTTTTTACCATTCATTCAACACAAGCCATGGACGGATTTTCAAGGTTTTCTGAAGTATTACTGCTTCTATGTGGCTGAAATTTCTACAAAGTAGTTTATCAACATTATTGTTCAGTTATGTAATGCTGTTCCTGTTTTTAAATTGTTTTTAAATTGTTTTTAAATCATGTAATATGGCTTTAACATAAACTTACCATAAACAAATGCATAGATTTTAAAGGTTTTCTGAAGCATTGGTGCATCTATGTAGCTGAAATTTCTACAGGCTATGCTTTAGATTCAAACTAAGTTTCTTGTATCTTGAAAATAATATTTGGCCTAAGGCACAGGCTCGTCAGCAATGCGCGCGCGCCAAATTCGTGCCACGAAATACGCACGCAGCTCCATGCTTTTGTTATGGAGCTGCGTATTTCGTGGCACGAATTTGGTGCGCGCGCATTGCTTACGAGCCTGCGTCTTTAACCAAGAACCTGCCGTTATGCATTATACATCTTTTTGGACGAATGTGGCTTCGTGGTGACGTCAAAATCACATGATTTGACCTTCGACCTCTTTCCAAATGTATGCAAAATTTGATGCGTGCGAAAAATGACAGACGTGGTTTTTTTGTTTGCAGTGACGTGGTATATAGCTCTCTTTATGTCGAACGCTCGCGCACAAATCTGACATACTCGTCAGTCGACGGCGTTATCAAAATAGGAAGTAATCGTTATTCGTCTTGAATAATTCATATTTTAATCTGTAACTCTTTCAACTTGGGCTTTTGGGAATGCAGTAAAATACATAAGTTCGTGTAGGCCACGGGCCTTATTATAGGTAGAAAACAGCGCCGTGCACCCGGCATATACATAGTTTGCTCGAGGCATGTAGCTGTCTTTTCACGGGCTGTTTTCCGCGCGTATGATTTAAGACCGGGCCCCCAGTGATAATTCAGCGGGGCAGCCAACGCCTTTTCACCGCACAGAGCGTGTGCGATTTTCCGCTTAGCCTGTTTTCCTTTCCCGCAATAATAACATTAGCTTTGTTGTTGTCGGGTTCGGAAACCCACAAGGTGGAGGGCGTGCTCTGGAATCGTGTATTTGTTGTTTCGCCAATCAGGTTGGCGTACATGTATAGTGGTACTTTCCTCTTCGCCTTCAACCTCTGTGGCCCTGGTTCGAATCCCGTCCGCGTTGTGAATTTTTAGTTTTATTCCCAAACGACATAGGCCTAGCATAGGCAAAGGATTCGGTGCCTTCTGATTGGTGTATTGTAAATGAATATTCATACTCTCTTTATAGTGCCCTCAAGGAGTTGGTTAAATTAGGGAATAAAGGAACGAAAATGAGAGTTGCTTGGTGGTCTTGTTGTAAAGCATAGGACTGTCAGTCGGAAGGAATCGAGTCAATGCATAGTTCCGAGATTGCCCAGTTAACCCCGCCCCTTATATATTGTTGCTATGTGCTCACAAGCCATCGCAAAAAAATGGCGACACAACGTACAAACCAACGGGACTCGGCATGGAAAGCACAGATTCATTGGGTCGACAGTTACCGTAGCACACACTGAGCGAAGGGCTAGTAATGCATATTCATAAAAATGCGCTTTCCTACCTCTGAACAGCGAATCGCCCGACATTGAAACCAAAATTCACTTGGTCACTGGCGCATACAACATACAAACTGTATGGGCAGAAAATCGCGTGATTGCGTGATGATTGCATCACTTTGACCTATGTGGGCGCCGTCTGATAGCTCTGTTGTGATTGGTCGGCGGGTTAGGCTTGATTGACAGGTCGGAACTATGCATTACGTGTATGACCACCTCTTGTGGGAAGGCTAACTGCGCCAGCTTCCGTATGAGCCGCCGAGGCAGGGTGCACCACTCTGAAGTGCCTCCCTGAGCTCCTGCACTTCCATAGGACTGTTTTGGAGACGCGCGGATCCATAAGTCAGCTCATATCACGCAGGTGAATTCAAGCAAGTTAAAAACAAAATCGGTTTTAACGTTCACTAAAGTTTGACGTCCGTATGCCAGGGTGTTAATTGGGTCTAAACAATCACTGGTAATCATAAACGTCCATTGCCAAATTTACAGGGAAACAGTTCACTGGTTTTAGTGTAGACAAAGGGTTACTTTAGTTGCATGAATTGTGCGTTAACCTACCGTTGTGTATAATGCACAAACATCGCCCGAACATTTTGTTCAACCCTTGTCTGCTTTGTCGGACCATCCCTTGTCCCCGCTCAGCTCAGTAATATCGTCTGCCTATTTTTGGCGGCGGTGAAAGTGCATAATGGTTCTTTGTCCCGTGCCCGAATTTGATAATCCATTGCTATTAGATATTTCTATGAAAATTACGAAAAGCTGTAACCGAACAAAAAGAAACGACCTTGACTCCGCGAGCAGCTGCTTCGAAGCCTGTACAATTATTATTTGGGGGAGGTAGGGAGACGGGGTTAGGACTGCAGTCGTATTTTTTAAAATTCCCACTTGATTTCTTTGACAAATCGGAGTAAACGTCTGCATGAGTTTCAGTTGCGAAAAAAGCCGCCCCGTATTTTCCAACAGTATGCACGGAAATCTTCGAATGTGTACATTTTTTCGCAATGGTCCAAGACGACAGATTTTGTTTTGTTTCCTTAAAGGCCCATTGTGTCATTTGCATTGACCTAATTTTAGTTTTTCATGAGTTGACAAGAAATGCCTTACTCAAAGTGTTGATAGCAATGGTAAACACCACATGAATTTATTTCCGTCTAAAATGGTATCTCATGCTGGAAATTGACAACCGAAGGTGGTTTTCTAAAAACAAAATACTATTCACTTGTACACAAAATCCATATATTGATTTTCAAGGTTTTTCTGAAGCTTTGATGCATCTGAGTATTTATTTATTTAATTTATTTATTTATTTCATTTTCCGGGATATATAAATCACAGACAAATAAATTACACGCACATATTACATACATACAAATAAACACTGAGAAGGAAACATATACAGAAAACAATACCCAAATAGCTCCCGCAGGATTACCCAAAAGAAACAAGTTTCTATCGAGGGGCTCTCCAAACTAATTGGATAATACATTTAGGATAAATACATTTAATAAAAATATTTAGCTAAAATTTCTTCAGGCTAGTTTACCAACATTCTTCCTTGGATATGTTACACTCTTATTCCACGAATCTGTAAAAAGTTGTATCATGCAAATGATACATTGGGCCTTGAAGGGACTGCATCCATGGAAGCTTATATACACATCTTGGGCACTTTATCCGACCGTGACCTATCTCTAACCGCTTTTAAAAATTATGAATCATCGTCATCATCAACATAATCCCATAACACAGCGTTACACCATGGAGCTATGGTTACACCAATCTTGTCTTAACCCCTATAGTACCACCGTACTCTATCGTGTGGAAATTCAATCATGCACGCCCAGCCGTGGGACTCTTCATTCTTATGATTTCATCTTACCCTGACACCTCTTTCCCAACCACTTTTCCCCATCAAGGAATCTCTTCTCCAGCTACCGGGGGAATGAGGGCCGGTGGGACTCGGCGCGCCCTCGGCTTCGCGGCTAAAGTAAACCCGTTGTTTTAAAGGTATAGAACACATGATTGGTAAACTGTTAAAAGGGGCGTTATTTCCACTCGTGATGAGAAGCCGACGATAAAACTGCCCTGTAGAAATTTCAGCCACATAGGTGCAATTTATAGTACTTCTGAAAACTTGAAAAATCCATGCATGGTTTTTGTGTTGAGTTGAATGGTAAAATAAATATTTTGCAAAAGACATTTTTTTTTTTAAACCACCTTTAGTTGTTAGTTTCTCACAAAAAAATACCATTTGGACTGAATTAAAATAATGTAGTGTTTGGTACCATTGTTAACTCGTGACAAAAATGGGATCACTGCAAATGATATACCATATACCTTTAACCAGGCTATCGGACAGACTGTACGTATAACATACATTGTGACTCCGATTTGAGTCTTTCCACGGTAAAGGGGGCATTTTGGCAACACAGACCATATTTTCCAGAAAATACCTTTGTCTGGTCTCAAAATAAAAGAACTACGTTTCAGTTGTTCTGAAGAGATAACTTAGGCCCCAAACGGGGCGTTTTTGGTTAGAAGCTAGAGGGTCTCCCTATCGCGCGTCACCAGGAAAAGATAGGAAAATGGTTTTGAAGCCCTCTAGCTTTAAAAAAATACGCTTATAGGCAGGCACATACAATAAAGTATGACACATAAATGTTTGCAAAGATATTTGCGACAAAATGTACGACATCGCAAATATTTGCAAAGATATTTGCGACAAAATGTACGACATCGCAAATATTTGCAAAGATATTTGCGACAAAATGTACGACATCGCAAATATTTGCAGAGATTTTTGCGACAAAAATGTGCGACATCGCAAATATTTGCGAACATATTTGCGACAAAATGTGCGACATCGCAAGTACTTGCAAAGATATGTGATGTCCCTTGTACACGCAACGACCGATCATACTGCGTCGTTGCGTTGCACGGGGGTAAACTCCAGTCTGGGAGAGTGGCTGGAGGGGTCGATTGCCTTTTGTTAGCCGGAAACACGAGAGGATTATAAACAATGACCGGGATGGAAACTTGATGAGGAGGGGAGGTGTTGGGTGGAGAAGATGTATTTCATCGGGGGCAGGGCACTTCGGGAGTTGGGGAGCACTTTTTGATTGAGTTCAAGGCAGGGGAGGTATGAGCGTTGAATATGAAATCGTTTTAGTGTGATACTCTTCCAAAAACGAAAAGCAGTTTTCTAAAAGTTTAATACATCTTTTGCAGTTACCCAAAATTTTACTTCACAAGTTGACAAGAAAAACCGGACTAAAAGTGTTAATAGCAATGGTAACAAACACCACTGATTTTTTTCCCGTGTAAAACGGTACTTTTGTGGAAGAAATTGCCAACTGAAGGGTGCGTTGAAATAAGTCTCCAGACAACTTTTTTACCATTCGTTCAACGCAAAAAAACATGCATGGATTTTTCAGGTTTTCTGAAGTATTACTGCATCTATGTGGCTAAAATTTCTACAAGGCAGTTTATCAACATTATTTACTTATGTAATGCTGCTCCTTGAAAAGTTTTCCAATCATGTAATCTGTCTTTAAATCTGTACAACAATTCTTAATTCTTGATCAAAACAGAACATAAGTTAGTTGAATAACGTGAACTTTTGGATAACTGATCGACCAATCACTTTGGAATCGCTTTCAAGACTGTTCCGTTTCGGTGATTTCGTTCAGGTCCAATAGGACCTGTTTGGGAAAAAATGTCAAGTAAAAATGGGAACTGCAGCAATTTCCCACAATCCAAAACAAAGCGGCATTTGTTTTGTGTCTTGGTTTTCGGAAGATGACACTAAACTTATATTTTAATATATTATAGCGATGCAAGTTTGTATATCCCAGCAGCCGATTTCACGAATCCTTACGTACTGCGTAAGTCCGCTTGCGCAACATTTTATTGCGTAGGCTGCGCAACATTCCTGTGAAAATTACACGCAAGCTATGGGGCTTGCGCCATTTTGCAAAAGTTGCGCAAGCTGCGCACTCTTTCGTGAAATCGGCTGCAGGTCTAGAACCGTGCTTGTTGGAAAAACCCTGTCGTATCGGTCAAAACGGAACCCCCAGGATAAAAGACGAAATTTAACCCTTACTGCCCAGCCCACCAACAAATTCACCTGTCTTTTACTCATCTTTAAGATCCTGAATAAAGTCCTCTTTAAAACCGAAGATTGCAAATTCGGGTTTTAACCGCTTTTGTTCCCGAGCTCCCACGTGTTTACCCAGTAGGTCACGCCGGGATAACTGAGTTTGCCTCCGGCTATTATAGCCATCGGCTTGTGTACACAAGACGTGACAACTTTTTTTTTCTTCCTCTTACTTGTCGATTCCCATTTGTGTCTCCTCTTTCCTCCTCTTCGGCTCGTCTTGCTGCATCTTAATGACCATCTTTTCTTTCTCCCGGCCTCCGAGTTTCTGTCCCGGCCCGCCTTTTTCCTTGTTCTTTCTGTCTCTAAATACGCGATGTGCGGGAATGGCGCGGGGAAAGCACTCCGCTCGGCGCGCGCGCGCGAAATCGATGACCATCTATCGATCGGGGCGAGGTGTTAACGGGGCCCTAGTCCTGATTGGCAGGCAATCGGCCCCCAAGTCTGCTCCAGATGCTGGTGTGTTACCGCGGTTCTCGTGTTTGAACAGGGACGGCAGGGTCTATCCCCGGATCGATGGCGGCCCATCGCGTACGTCGGACTCCGTCCGTCAACTGGTCCACACCTGCTGAGGGTTTTTAAACCGGCTATACGCCTGCAACCCGCTCGCTACCCCAGCGGCGCTCTCATATCACCAGATTTTGAATAATTCAATGTTCTCCTTTCTTCATATATCTTAGATGGCATTTATCTTTGAGAGTAGAGTGTTCTTAATCATCGGAATCCATTACAGACCATATAGCTCTATCCATGCAGACGTACGTCTTCTACTCTCACAAAACGTGACAGGAAGAAAATGTTTATTGATTCTCAAGCAAACCATAAAGCTTCACTAGTCAGAGTTTTGGGATGAGGGAAAATCATATGGGCGTCACCGGGAACCGAACCCGAGACACCTGACTCTTTGGGCAGATACTCTATCAGCTGAGCTATAAGGCAGTGGTATACTCTTCTAGATCTTCCCTATAAACCCTTGTGCATGTTTCACATTAATAGCGTCTGGTGTACTGACGTACTTCCTTCCACATGCACACTTAGTATACACTTCACCAGACTAAATTTTTGTTGCTATGTTGTGCACGCGGCAGGTGTGAAGTACAGAATCAATACCGTGTTCACTGTAGGATAGAATGGCATAAAGCAACTGTTAGTTGCTAGCCATTGACATGCACCACGTATAACAATAGCATATGACTTTCTAAACTGCGCTTCCATTTGAAAGAAACAACAAAAATTCGTTTGAGCCTTATCGGGATTCTAACCCGAGACCTCTGACTCACCTGGCAGATGCTCTACCAGCTGAGCTATAATAAGGCACTGTTGGTATCATGGACCCAATTTTTCTCTCGGTGTTGCATGGTGGCGCAACTGGGCAACGTAAAGAACGAAACATCTGGTATGGTGTCCAATCACCATTGAAATAAAACAACCAAACTTGCGTTGATGGAAAAATTCGTAAGGGTCTTATCGGGATTTGAACCCGATATAAGGCCCTTACAAATGTTTCTCTTACCCCAAATTTGGTTGATTCGTTTCAATGGTGATCAGGCACCATACCAGATGCCAACCATTAGCAAAAGTTACGTGTAAAACGCTATTTTGGGGTTCATAGTACGGTTTGTTGCGCCCAAGGCTGCGCTCGAATCATCCGGCTGTGGCTGTGTTTATGTTTTGGACGGCTAAACGACCGTGGTCAATATACGGTCAACGTGGCTACGGCCCCATTTGGCGCCCTCAATCGTTGAAAGAAATATATTTTGTCAACAAGCATTTTTTTGTGCAGACGATACGGAACGATATGATTTATGATGATGTTGCAGACCACTCGTGCCACTGATGCGGGCTCCAAAACTGCTTCCACACTGACTGAGGATGTCTACCGTGTATACAGGGTATTGTGTTTTTTCCTTTCAAAATGCATGCATCACTCAACAGTCGTCGTGCCCGCATGGAGTCGCTTTGGGCCGCCATGTTTATTTTCTGGCTGGTAACAAAGCTAGGCTGCGTTCCAAACACACAAAGGTTTGCAACGTTCGCCAACAACTGGTACCCAGCTTTACACAGAAGATAAAGAGCGAACGATAAAACAAAGTGGAACGTCTGCGCAAAACCTATAGACCGTATCGAATATTCGCCATTTCGTGGGGCACCTTTTGTTACTTAAACCGTTCAACAATGGAAGCACAATATGTGCAACCATGCATGTCCTCAAGGAACAAATAAACTGCCCCACGAAATGGCGGCTATTCGATACCGTCTATAGGACCGGTTCGGAATACCCTCGCCACTAATTATTCTGCATAATATGACATGATAACACCACAGAAAGTGTAGATATGCTGAGGAAACATGAATTTAGCAGTAAGAAAATGTCAAGTTTTCCTTTGAAAACACTTGGAATTTTTATGTCATGCTCCAGAGACTTAAGTGCATTGAGTTTCAACTGGCGAGGGTGTACGGTATTTTTTCCGGCTAGATAACCATGCACGGACACCCAGGATTTTCCTGATAAAACCATGTAAAATGGGTAAGAGTTGGGAAGTTGATAAGAATTGTTTTTCTTTAAAATTACTTATTAAGCATCGGTAACTGCAGATTTGATGGAAAAACACAAATTTAAGAGTGACAAAAATTCAAGATTTTGTGAGGAAAGGTTTCAGCCTGTCTCATATGTTCTGGACACAAGGGCTGAAGCCACGATAAACTACTCAATTCTTTCCTAAAAATGTTAGTTTGATGGTAAAAATGCAAAATTAAGAGGGAAAACATATTTGTTTAGTGCATGGGGGTCCCAGTGGGTGTCCGTGCTTGGTTATCCTTCCCAGTTCGGTCTGACAGAGGGCGGGCATTCGGAAATACATGTCAACATTGTCAAGTGTACTTTACGGTTTGCTTGGGTTTTATCCTTTTAAAGGCCCATTGTATCATTTGCAATGACCCAATTTTGTTTTTCATGAGTTGACAAGAAAAACCTTACTCAAGGTGTTGATAGCAATGGTAACAAACACCACGTGAATTTATTTCCGTCCAAAATGGTATTTCATGCTGGAAATTGACAACCGAAGGTGGTTTTCTAAAAAAGTCCCGTGCAAAGGACTTTTTTACCATTCACTTGTACACAAAATCCATATATAGATTTTTAAGGTTTTCTGAAGCATTGATGAATCTATGTAGCTAAAATTTCTTCAGGCTAGTTTACCAACATCCTTCCTTAGATATGTTACACTCTTATTCAATGAATCTGTAAAAAAAATCTTGCAAATGATACATAGGGCCTTTAAGTTGAGAACAATATTGTCTAAATATATCACTGCCTTTGTATTTGTGTCATTATGACGTCATCAAGTGTCAAAACAAGAGCTGTCTTTAAATGACAGAAACACCGGAAAAGCCCCGTGTTTATCACCCGATTTACAGTTTGCTTTGGTTTTTACCCTTTTATTGTATCGCAACAAAAATCTGTATTCAGTATCATCCCCAGCTTAATTACTCGCCAGCGACACATCCAAATTAAAGCTCGATTTTCGACTCGTCCCATGCCGGTATTCCTCCTCTCCCGTTCCCGCCATCTCTCGTTTTCCTGTCCCTTCCACAGCAACCGCACACAACCCTCGACGCAGACTCGCAATATGACACCCCCTGCCCTCTATTTTTAACACATCCGATTCTTGAGAAAATACCGCGGCCGAGTCGGGGTTCGCGTTACATCGCCTCGCATCCTAAGGGCTTTTGGCGTTTCACACCCAATTTCCAGTGGTGCTCTCCTCGTCTCTACCGATTTCACCTTTTCTCCTCCGGACCCCGAGCCGACGTGCTACACCCCCCCTTTCATTTCGATGTTCCTTCTTATTGTTTCATCGTGTTGAAATCGGAGCCGCTGGTAATTAGTACTTGTTGTCGTGTTATTTCTACGGCGAGAGGCTCGGGTTTTCGGGCGGTGAAGTAGTTGTTTTGCACGGCTCCTCTCTCGCAATAGTGTGGCCTCTGTACCTCGCTTGCCGCGGCCGACGCTCGAGAAAAACGAAGAACATAGCCTTAAATGCCTTGCGTGGAAAACTTTCGAAAACAACTCAACTTGGTGTTATATTGCATGCCTTCGCACGCGTACGTTTTCAAGTTTCATGAAGAAATTTTCAGTTTTGTGGTTTTGCTGACTCGGAACTCACGCGCAACATTTCAACAAGCCGCACAATGCTGGCGCCTTGGTTTGTTCGGTACAAATATTACCCAGCACGCTCTGCCCAATGTGCGCACAATGCACAAAAATGAGCTTCCATATTAAATGCTTATATTCTTTCAACGTGTTTATATTGTGTAAGTTATGTGTAAATCTGTGAATATTTCTTATTTTCGAGATTCCCATAGTGAGCAGGGGTTTGACGAAGTGCATAGTGCAAAACGTATTACCCGATCGGCGGTCATTTCATGTAGACGTTCTTCATGCTAAGCAACTGTAATGTAAGAGTAAAATTATTTGTTCAACGACTGTATTTCGACTATAGTCCCTCGAACAATGGGTTATATCCGTCGTTCGACGGAATTTGACAGAACTGCATAATCTGTAAACGGGGTCTATATTCCCGCTCCCACCCAAAGCATAGTAATGATTATTCCGTAAAACAGTCGTTGATTCATAAACAGTCGTTGATTCATAAACAGTCGTTGATTCACAAACAGCCGTATAAACGCATGTCATAAAAGTTTAATTCGAGTTTGACACGAAATATTCCGTCGCGATTATGCGTGTTTCGATTGGGCATTCAAATTTTCATAAATATAAGGCCATTCGGATACGGAACTTAAATTGCCCATTGAGCGAGCAATGTGACGATCGCCCGGGATTTTGCGTTGCAAACATTTTAAAAACATTTGGAAAACTTTTAAAAACGGGAACAGAAGCATAACTAAAGACTAATGTTGATAAACTGCCTTGTCGAAATTTCAGCCGTAGATACAGCAATACTTCAGAAAATCTTCTCCAACTGGGGGAAAAATCATGTGGTTTTTGTTGCCATTGTTATCAACACTTTTAGTCGGGATTTTCTTGTCAACTCATGAATACAAATTTTGGGTCACTGCAAATGATGTATTGGGGCCATAAACTTGCACAGCTCCTTCTGCGTAGAATATATGATCTCGCACTGAGGTTTCATTTCAGTGACCTTGGTATTTGTTCAATCGATGTAATTACACCAAACCCGGTTGCGCAAAAAGCCCGACTGGCTGGAAGTAAACAATCAGATTTCTTTTGCAAAAGAAAAACCGAAAAATGTAGGCGACACGTAGACAAAACACAATTAGCCACGGGGCTTAGTCGGGCCGCCGGCGCTGCCTGTACAGAGCAAGACCGGCCCGGGGCTCCATAAGACCGCCTGATATGGAGACAGAACTCGCCATATCGAGTTTATTCACGGTCATTACGTCCGCCTAAACCACATTACAACACGGCCCCTTGTGCACGAAATCTTCATCTGACAAAAACACTTTTCTCGTGTCTTTCTTTTTTTCTTCTTTTTCCAATCTTTTCTATCACGATATTACCCCTACACTTTCAGACCCCCTTTTCTCCTTCCCCGGCTTCACGCTAGCGTGACATATTTCACTTTGTCGGGAGTTAAATTTCACCTACAGTTCCCAAACCGTTGTCCTCGTGTTTCGGCCAGGTAGGTACTTGGATCGAGAGTCGACGATTCGCTCGTATACCGTACGCGTACGGAGTTGACTTCTGTAGCGTGAGTGGGTCTGTCCAAACCCGGGAATTGCGAAGCACGACTGCGGGAGAGCCAGCGCGCGTCTCATTTGATACCCGGGCCGTTCGCCACGAGAGGTCTTCGTATCGCCGCCGTACGTTAAGTGAGCGAGATCTGGAAATTGATTTGAGCACCGTCTTGCAAAAATCCATTTTGGCAGTACTTGTGGCGGAATCAATTAAAGACGCTGCAGCGGCGGTGGAGTCTGGCCCTCCGCTCGGCGCGCACACGGCGAGAGATTGAGAGCGCGACCGTATCTTCGGACCCCAAAGAAGTGTAAAAAAGAAAGAAAGAAAGAAAGCACTATAGCTGCCGACGGCTCTTAATGTGTTTGTTAGAGTCCGAGGAAGCTTTATAGGTCGAGTGGGCCGCATGAACTGCTGGGGTCTGCAGTCCGAGGTGCAGCGATCGAAAAATATGGGAACGCGGGGAGAGGGAAAGAACCGAGGGGCCGGAAACGACGACGGCAGCGTGCGTCTTAAGAGTAGTTAAGATGGTCCGGGCCTAGAGAGAAAAAGGGCCAATGCTTTCTATTGCCATTTTAACCCGAGGCTAAGTTAAGAGACAAGACTTTAACCGGGCACGTGCTGGTGGCAAATGGGGCATTTTCAGGAGGAGATCTTCTTACCTCGCTCCGGGGGAACCCAGTCTAAAATAAATGTCTTTTTTCTCCCTCTCTTTTTTTTCTTTTCTCAAGTCCATTTGCCAATATATAGGTTGCACTGCGGAGAGCGTTTTACCGAGGCCCAGTTAAGAACTTAAGAATGCAATTAGACCCAATAACACTTGAGAACTTACCACTTAGTGCAAAGTGTAACAAGTTGCAGTAACCCCATTTTCTAGATGGACTTGCCGCTATAAGTCGACATCGTGTAAGTCTAGATAACGGGAAAAAGCATTAACAGATATCAAGGGGACAAAAAAGCAATTCTAAGTCTCCTAACTCATGAACCAAAAGTCGAATGCTTCGTAAAATTCATGTAAAAACTCCGACATTTGACGTGGCTCGACAAAGGAATCAGTTAGACCGATCGCACACCACATCTCGATCGCTTAAAGGTAGTATACTTGTTTCGTAAACTGTTAAAAACGGCATGATTTCCACTGGTAATTGAAAGCATAGGTCGAGAAAACTACCTTGTAGAAATTTCAGCCACCTAGATGCAGTAATACTTCAGAAAACCTTAAAAATCCAAGTACGGTTTGTATACATGAATGAATGAAGATTCGAATAGTTTTGTCATTTTTCTCATGAATGGGGGCAATTCAGACGAAATAATTTCACAGGATTATTACTACCATTACCATCTTGATAATAATTAAGCTTAAAGATAATAATTCAGAATTCTTTTGGAGAGTAATTACCGAACAAGTATACTACATGTACCTTTAAATGTTGCATGAGGTATGATTTTTATTTCATGAATAGACCTATATGCTAGATAATGTTTGCATGTTTCAATCAATTTCAAGGAATTTAGCATTTGTTTTTAGCTATAGGGCCTACACATTTTGTACTTTGCACATTTTCTCATTTTATGCTAATGAGAAAAGCTGTTCAGGACAACAGATGAGAAAAGCATCTCAGGACAACAGATGAATTCTCCATAGACTTGTGTACAAAAGTTGGTGTCATTTTCAGTGGCTTTTTGATACCAATAACTATATCATTAGTTCACACAGAAGGCTAAACCAAACGATCATCACCAATGTGAAATTTAACTTCGCAAAGCAGTGAAACGTCTTCGCAAGGTGCATCCATAAACTGTTTGACCATATGCGATCTTTGGAGATTCAAAACCTTTGTCATTTTTCTCATGAATGGGGGCAATTCAGACGAAATAATTTCACAGGATGATTACTACCATTACCATCTTGATAACAAGTAAGCTTAAAGATAAAAATTCAGATTTTTTTGTGGAGGGTAATCAAGTAGACTACCTCTCAAGGCAGATTACATTGATTGGAAAACAAGAACAACAACATTTGATAACTTTAGAATAATGTTGATAAACTGCCTTGTAGAAATTCTAGCCATATAGACGCAGTAATATGCTCAGAAAACCTTACAAATCAATGCATGGTTTTTGTGTTAAAAGAATGTCAAACAAATCATTTGCAAACAATTTTTAAAGCAGCTTCAGTTGGCAGTTTCTCACACAAAGGTTCCATTTTACACGGGCAAAAAATCATGTGGTGTTTGTTACCATTGCTATCAACACTTGTTGTTGGTTTTTTCTTGTCAACTCGTAAAGTAAAATTTTAAGTAATTGCAAATGTTGTTTTGGGCTTTAATAAATAATTATAAATCCACAGGTTTTGAGTTTAAAATACAAACGTGGTGCGTGTGTCCTTGAGCAAGACATTTTACCAATAATTACCTTTCTCTACCGAGGTGTAAATGTGTACCTGTGAGGTTAGCGGATGTGCTGTTTTGTTTGATTGGCTCATGAGCGCATCACAGGCAGAAGGGGTTGCATGCTTCCAAAGGAGTTCTGATGGTTTAAATGCCATATGTATCATTCGCAAGATACAACTTTTTGCAGATTCGTGGTATAAGAGTGTAAAATATCTAAGGAAGAATGTTGGTAAACTAGCCTGAAGAAATTTTAGCTACATAGATGCATCAGTGCTTCAGAAAACCTTGACAATCTATATATGGATTTTGTGTACAAGTGAATGGTAAAATTAGAAACCCACCTTCGGTTGTCAATTTCCAACATGAAATATCATTTTGGACGGAAATAAATTCATGTGGTGTTTGTTACCATTGCTATCAACACTTTGAGTAAGGTTTTTCTTGTCAACTCATGAAAACAAAATTAGGTCATTGCAAATGATACAATGGACCTTTAATGGGATGATATAGGTCCTAATTAAACCCATTGACCAGGGGTCAATGGGAGCACCCTGGGGATATTGATTGGTAATTTGTTTTCCCCGGGAAATAGGAAATTAGTATTTTGATGAAGTCCTAACATAGCTGGCGGGCAGTGTCTACTGTCTATAGAACACCAATCTCCGTTGTCGCCCTCAAGCACGTGGAAATCGTAAGACGCTTTTCCCCACATGCAGTGCATGCAGTGGGGGGAAAGGCAAGAAAAGCCCAGAAATAGACCGTAGAATAGCTGCCATCTTGTTGGGGAACGTTTAATAGCTATATTCAATACGGTCTATATCATTTGCAGATAAAACTGTTTTTACGATTTCCAGGAACAGCAGCATTACAGAATAATGTTGATAAATAACTGCCTTGTAGAAATCTCAGCCACATAGATGCAGTAACACTTTAGAAAACCTTACAAATCCATGCATGGTTTTTTTTAAACACCTTCAGTTGACAATCTCTCCTACGAATAGCCTACTCTGGGTACCATTTTATACACGGGGAAAATCATGTGGTGTTTGTTACCATTGCTATATTAACGTCACCCTTTGTGTGTGGCCATGGTTTTTGGGTCTACACTAAAACCAGTGAACTGTTTCCCTGCGCTATACCAATAGACATTTCAGATTACCAGCGAATGTTTAGACCAATTACCATGGCAACTGACGTCACACTTTAGTAGTCTATTGCAAATGATGTAATTGCTTTTAATCCCTGTAGCCGTTCTATGAGTGGTGCCCGGAAGTCCGATCTGCCGCGAGACTTGCACGGTCCATAATCAGTGCGTTCGCGTATAGCTTCCTCACCGTCTTCCCGAAAATAGCCTTGTCCCATGGTTTGCTTAACGACAAATTTAAAATTTGCACTATACCAGCTTCGTCTTGGATACTGAGCCTTGTATAAAGTAAACTACAATGCGTTTTCTACCTAAATATACTGTGCCTTTTAGACGCTTGGTGGCAGCAAACAAACCGATACATTTTTCCATTGTCTACGTCATATTGAACGTATATCAAACGTATTCAGAGCCACTTACTGTGGCAACGAGCCGCATTTCGATTCACCATTATTACCATGAAGAAAATGTGACATCACTTTTTGAAACAGGGTTAGGTCAAACGTGGGTTAGAGGGTATCTACCATATGGCTGCTTGTGCCCTCACAGCAAACCAAAACATGTCTGTCGTTATGCGCACGCATATAGGTTTGCATGCATTTGATTCAGAAATGAGTTTGGATTATGTGAAATTAGGCATCATTACCAGACCAAATTTATGCAAAACAGGATGCGTGCGCATAAACACGACAAATTTTCACTAGAGGTCGCTTTAATTGTAAACAAAGCACATCGTTTATACGTTTGTTGGTAGAATTATAATTTTTTTATAAAAAGGTGACTTTGCGACCTATTTTCCCTTTAGGTCCCCTACCCCATTAGCGCTTCTCTCCAGAGATTTCAGCAAATTGGCAGGTGACATCAAGTCACCCGCGAACTAAGTACTATGGAATCATTATTTTCATAAATCCGGGGAATTTTTTTCGCACAATAAAGCAAAAATAATGGCGGTGCACGGCCCATCGGTGCTCCGTGAACCTCGCAGCGGGCGCATTAGGGCCGGAGCGTGGGGACTGGATTGGGTTTCCACGGGGGCACGCACCCGTTCCGCGCCGCTCCGATCGATAAGACCAAGGCTCTCCCCTTATATAGTTCTTTCTCTCTTTCGGTTACCCTAGTTTTTTTCACGGAATATTTAGGAAAGATTTTGTAAAGTTCGCAGTTGCTAGGTCACAGACTGAGAGATGGATTTTGCTTTTATCCGCCGAAAAATGAAAGGAAAAATTACGGTGACTGTGCAAAGTGTGTCCGGTGCGACAGAAGCGATGAACGTGCGTGGACTTATAAGCGAGAAATTATTTGTCAGTGACACAAGAGTTGATTTCCCCCTCCGGTTTAAAGCTTAAAATGACCAGAACCCGGGATATATCCAAATATTATCCAAACTTTGCAACAATTCTGGGGCAAACACACTCAAATGAATATACATGTATATGTATAATATTTCTTTTAAATTAACGCATGCGCAATTATACACCAATTCAGAATCGCAGACAAGACTCATTTTCGTGCGTTGTGCGCACCTCACGCAAAGCATTGTGGGTCGAAATGATACCACTGACATATATACAATATAGAGCACTAAAGTGAAAACGTCATCTTAAAACCAGTGAACTGTTTTCCTGCAATTTACCAATAGACGTTCGGATTACCAGCGAATGTTTAGACCAATTACCCTGGTAACTGACGTCACACTATATGGAAGGAATGTACAGCAGCAGATGGAGAACACAATGCTTTGCCTAGACTGCTTCTCTGTCCAAATGCGACTGCTTCTCTGTCCATACGACTCAAAGGAAGGAAAACACTTGTTTATTTGTTTGATGATTGTTTATTTTTTCAAAATATCGCCAGCATAGCTAAGCTTGTAAAACAGTAGCACATGCATGGAGGCTTATTTTTTTTCTTCAAACTGCATCCCTTCTGAACATTTGAAAAATCACTTTTAATTTGCGTCTAAAAACGCATCATGTAAGTCGCCATATTTTGCAGTTTGGCGCTCGGACTCGAGAGGGCGTTAGTCAGGTCACAACTAATTGTTCATACTTCACGGCGTGTTGGAGTCGGGGAAACAAGCGTTCAATCCTGATGTCATCCATGCAACCGTTGCATGGATGAAACAAGTGTTTCATCTCCTTTTAACATATGTACTCTAGCGAAAGCAGTATAAACAACTTGTGCAGACATTTTAAAAAGTACTTTCATTTGACATTTTCTCCAACAAAGGTACCATTTTACAAGGAAAAAAAATCATGTGGTGTTTGTTACCATTGCTATCAACACTTTTAGTTGGGATTTTCTTGTCAACCCGTGAAGTATAATGTTGGGTCACTGCAAATGATGTACTTGAGGGTGTATTTAAAATCATAATGATTTTGGAGGACTGTGCAGTTTTTCATAGTGTCTCGGGAAAGCACTGAGTATACAGTGTTAATAATTACCTCTGGTAAGGTAAAAACAAACCGTAATTAACATTCAGTCTCCCCGACGCAAGCTAAATCAATTTCTGATTAATTGCGATACCCGTTGCGAAATTATTCGAACCGGCCATTCATCACCGGCTAGCTCGATGGTCGAGTGGTTAAGACGTCTGCCTTGTTTACAGGAGGTCGTGGGTTCGAGTCCCACCCGAGCACGCTATGAAGTTTTTCATAGTGTCTCGGGAAAGCACCGAGTGTATACAGTGTTAATCATTACGTCGGGTAAAGGGAAAAATAAACCGTAATTAGCATTCAGTCTCCCTGACGCAAGCTAAATCAATTTCGGACTGATGAGTGTTAGGGTTAATTAAATTGTAATTTATACAAAATTTGCACACTATATGTGGGTCATTTTAGCCACTTGTGGCACTGAGGTGGATCTGAAATTAATAAGGAAATGTTTTATATGGAACGTTCCTGTAAACATTTGCTGTTTTACAGATGTTAAGGGCACGTGATTCGGTTTTCATTTTCGATTAACGTCTTGTGTCATCTTTGAGGTCGTCTTTCGGAAGTTTGGTTTACAAGTTACATTTCTTCCGGTTCCCCGTGACGCTTGATTCTTCTCTAAAGTCTCTCTGAAGGAGATGTTTCACTTTCAATTAAATGAATGCAAGCCAGAGTTTGCCGGCCACTCCATGGTGTCAATCACGATATAGCAACCATGTATCTTGGTTTGAAGATGCCTTCATCGTTGTCACTCTCTCGCACTCTCGCGTCTTTCGCCTCGCACCCATCCTCGTCTCCCGTTGCCCACTTGTCATCATTGTTTCTTTCTTGAGAAAACAAGTTTTTCCCCAGCTAAAAGCATCTTGTCCCGGCAAGACACAGTACCTTTCTTGGCGATCGTCTTCCGACACCTGAGCCTCGGCCGAGTGGCGCGAAAATCTCTCGCATCTCTCGCCCGGCCGGCCGCGCGCATTATAAAACATCATCTTTAAAAAAATCCGACGGCCTCGCCGCAAAATGCTTCAAGACGGCCCGGCTAGCTCAGTGCCTTGCTGCTCTCTCGTAAGGCAGATTAAGTTGCTTGGGTTCCGGATTTTTGAAGAGGTTTAAAAGACAGATTTTTGAAGGCAAACAAACTGGGCCGGGTTTTATGATCAATGCGCGGGACCATCTCCCGATGTATGATTCTCTTTCAATTAGCCCGTTCCTTCCGGGACCCGTCTCTGCCTAGCGGTACGCTAGCTTTGCGCGACCGGGCCCTATAAACCTTATCGACGGCACTTCGATCCCAAATGATGGGCCGGTATTGTCTGACACTTCCCCTGTCTAGTCACACCAGTGACTAAGTGAAAGAAACGGATGCAGCTTGAAGTGGTTTGGATAAATAAATTTTCACCTAGATAAAAGTTTTTAAACATTTTCTTCCGAGACGGCATGATTGCCATGCCAAAAGAACATCACAAACTATCGAAGCAAAGGTCGTGAGTTCGAATCTCATCCTGTCTGCGTTTATTGCGTTTGTCGCTGGGCAAGGTGCTTTGCCATAATCTGCCCTTTGTGAGGGCTGTGAAGGTGTTATGTGTTTGGTTAGCTCATGAGTGCCTAAAATGCAGCCGGACGCGATATTTCTTTCCGTACCACATATTCGCTATGGGGCTTCATCGAGGTGTCTGATTGGTGCATTGTAAATGAATATTCATATTTTCTATATAGCGCCTTCAAGAGTTTGGTAGTCTGGTGGTTAAGACGTAGTACTATCAATCGAGAGATTGCAGGTTCGAATCTCCTTTGAGTCGTATTAATTTTGTTCACTATTAATTGAGGAAAGAGTGTGGTATGGTGTGGGGTTATGTTGAGGTAGTTATCGACAAAACACATCAGTATGCAACATATGCATAGGGGTTAAACCAATCGGAAGCAATGTTCGCTAAACAGCGGTACGGAAAAAAATATCGCCAGCCGGACCTGTATATTCCCCAGTGCACTGAGAAGGTAATAACGTGCAGCGCCATGAAAACAAAATCCACATGCACGTAGTAATAATGTGCGCTACATAAATATTCAAATTGTTAAAGGGGCGTGTCCAGATTTTCTGGAAATTTGATCTCGATCTTAAACTTAACAACCATATAAAATACCTCCCAAAAATAATATTCATGTCAAGAAAACAAAAAAATACAAAATATTAAGTTGAAAATTTGAGAGTAAGTTAACGTCTTGATCCCACGTAGTGACACGAATCGATATCTCGCTGTTTCGCTTCCATATCAGAACTCGAAATCGGACTGACATGACTGAAGTTGGCTTTTCCGACTATATTTCATAGTGCTAATAGCTGTAGCATAATTTTTACTCACATTGGAACCTCCATGCAAAATATACAAATGCACAGGATCAGTATTTTGACTAGAAAAATACTTTTAATGACCCATTTTTGAACTGACATTGAAACGAACTCGTGCGGAGATGCTCGTACCCAATCCAGAGTAGACTGGTTCCCGCTCCACATATTGGTGTAGGCCTACTGACGTACTATCTTCCACGTGTACACTAAATATCCGCTTGACCATACTGGATTTTTGTTGCTATGTGGCGCATGCGGCAGGTCTCAAGTACAGAATCAATACCGTGTTCACCGCATGATAGAATGGCATAAAGCAACGGGACTGTTGACTGCTATAGCAATGGCATGCACAGCGGTATATTATGTGGACTTTTAAAACTCCACCTCGATTTGAAAGTGAAGAATTCGGGGCGCCAGACACTTATGCAAATATTATGGCTCTGTAATAGGACGTCGGGTTTGCATAATTTCTTGAAAGCACAGGTTTTCTTAAAATTGTTTACTCGGAACGTATACACCAGTTGGATTTTATCATACACATTATTAATCACACGTGAAGTTAACACGGTTTTCCAGTCATAAATCTGTCTCTAAGCACCGTCTGTTAAAAGCATGCACGTCGAGTATTTGTCTGACGAAACGAACGTGCGACTTACGAGATGCAGTGCTCCGTATATACACAGCAAAATGGTGCCCCGTGTTTTCATCGATCGACGGAACCTTCGTGAAGAGCTAGGCATGGATTAGCGCCCACGGCAGGTTTAAAAAAAAAACCGACATATCTGACCAGCTATAAAGCGATTTCTGGCAGAGACCCCGACCAGATTAACAGCGTTACCACGTAGTTGGAGTTCCGCTCGGCACCGTGCTCGCACTCCGTTTGGCCCGGGTGTAATGGACTGTGGACGCGGTGCAATCTCCCACGGTAAATTGACCCTAATCGCTATAGTATTTTTCCACGGCCGGGGACGGTGTCTGGGGCTTCCGGCGTTCGTTTACATTGGAGGGACTTGATGGGAGTAAAAGGTTGAGGATTTTTAGCCCGGCGATGTTGTGATCGGTCGAAAATCACGTTCGGCTCTCCAATTTGCGCCGGCGTTAAATCGGGCTGCTATAAAACGCACCGCAGACTTATAATTCCTGCGCAAAATAATAATAAATGCCCGCGGCCGCCAAAATACCTCTGTGAGTCACGCGAGTTTTAAATATGGCGCCAAGCTGAAAATTTGACTGATAGACCCTTTACACGGGCGGCCATGACAGAGGGCAGTCACATTATCACTGTGCGTCGTGCACAAGTAGGCATTTTGTGGATCTATTGTCACATCGTTTGAATATGAAAACCTGCCCCCTGTCATGGCCGCCGGTGCAAATGGTCTAATTTGTGGGGGTGGGGGGGGGGGGGGGGGGGGGGGAAGGAGGTGACAGCCCCAACTTAATATTTATTTTATTCTACAAAATCATGGTACAGTCGGCAAATTCATGGTGCTGTCGGCAAACCAAATTGTTTAAAAAATAAAGAATTATAAAGGCACGGCTATATCGACAATGCTATTACGGCGCTGGTAATATCTATATTATGTCGGCACTAGTTGTCCCGCGAGGGCGCTCATCCGCTAAGCGACTATACGCGAAGGCGCGGTAGCCGTCGGCAAAATTTGGTAAATACCCCCACTCCCCACACCCCACACCCCTATCAAAATGGTCTAGCTACGCCCCTGCGTACCCCCGTTATTCCCCTATCCCGATTGGTGAATAAAACAATTCATGAGCCTCCTTTCGAATGCAATCGTGCAAGGAGCGCCAGAGCTCTGGGAACGATCCGAGCAGCCTGGGGACGTCGTTACTTTCTATATAGACCAAGACCACTGACCTTTATACACAATAGACTGCGCAAGCGATTCCCTGAATGAAGCCACCTTAGTACTCCCAAGACAATACCCCAGTTGCCTAGACTGGTTATACTGTATTCACTGCATGGAGTATACGCATGTCAAGTGGAATGGAAGCGATCGTGTAGACCGGGGACTAGTTTATGCAAAGCACTGTCTTTGGAGTACTAAGATGGTCGACGCGTGGCCTCAATTCTCGAGTCGAGCTGCTTTTGCCTCAATCCAGTGTATATAGGTATAATGACGTCATTTACACGCGTGGTTTTTAATGTCACTGCAAAAGTTTACATATAAACAAAGTGTGACCTATCTTGAATTGAGAATAATTAATATTCCGACCTGTCAAAATGAGTCCACGTGAGCGTTTTTGACCAATCACAACAGAGCTACGCAGACAGCACCACATGTGCATTAGCGTATGCAGAAACAATCCATGATTATAAGCCTGACTGCCATTACCCTGAGGGTGAATTTCTGGTTAAAGGATTGTGTCCAGATCACATTTTTACACCCCCAAATGTTTCCCCGTGCATGGGTGTCGAGATTTTGATACAGTATATACATTTTTGTCATATTTTTCTCGTTACCATTCTGAAATGTCGCACTCTCGATCCGTATATTTTGTAAAATATCCGGTTACTAAAAAGCAGTGCAGTGATTACACCAAACCTTTTGCTTCCACATCTAAATTGAAATTGCAAATTTCCTGTTTTCTTCCCATGGATAGGTATTTTATATGTGATTGTTAGTTTAGAACGAAATCCGTCTGAAAAAAGCTCATTTAATTTTCCCAAACCAAATTTAAATTTTAAAAGTGTGTGAAAAGATTTGGGCATGCACATGGACGATCCTATATTGAGTTGAACAATGCCATACACAGGGTGGTATAATAATGTTCAAAGGTAAGAAAGCGCGTAATTCTATAACAATTATGATATCCTTGCATAATATTATACACTATAAAATCATTTTAGTCAAAAATGATTTGACAACCAAACGGTCAGCTGGGTGCAACAGAAAATCAGTCAGTAAATGACTAGATTTTCTAAGTTTTCTCATCAGGATGACTATAGAATCTTCGTAATGTCAAATAGACATCTAGTTAAAACAACTACCAGGCGGAGTCAGATTCATTGTTGTAACTATATTTCTAGTCATTTATCAGTAACTAGGCCTTCAGGCTATAGGGTCAGCTGGGTGCAATGTTTTGACTGTTTTCAGTCAAATTTGACTACGGTGTTTTTACAGTACTCGGTGTACACTATAAGACAACTGCCGATGTAGCATATAAATATGTTATAAATATTGTCATTATTTTAAATGAATCTTCTTTTCCCGCCTTTTTCCTCTTGCGTCCCGAGTTTGATTCCGGGGCGTGTTTGTGGATTGGGTTTGCAGTCCCTACTTGACCGCGTGGGTCCACCCCCCCCCCCCCCCCCAAAAAAAAGATTTCTCTGGGGGTTTTCCCCCCCACTTCTAAAACCGTATCTCCTTCTTTGTCATCTAATAAAGCTAATACCGTATAGTTGATGGCATATTGAATGACCGCAGTTGCCGAAGATACCATACAATTATAACAGCATGCAGATTTATCTTAAAATATATTACACGGCACCGATTGCAGCGTTCATGATGCTTGCTATCGTTGCTATGTGGTGCACGCGGCAGGTGTGAACTATACAGAATCAATACCGGGATCACTGTAGGAGAGAATGGAATAAAGCAACCAGACTGTTGGTTGCTATAGGCAAATGGCGTGCACAATTATATAGTATGTGGACTTTTAAATCTACACCTTCATTTGAAAGTGAAGAATTCGGGGTGTCAGACATAAACATTTAGTCTGGTCACCTTGATACTATTAGTGTGTTTGTGAAAGGAAGTACGTCAGTACACCAGACGATGTTCATGTGAAACACTATGTGTATAATGCGTATAACAAAAAAAAGGAGGCCTAAATACTTTCAACAAGAAAGTAGGCCTACAATCTAATTTTGATACTCATTCGCTATCGCAGCTAAACCAGCAAACTGGGGTAATACTGAGATTTCGATCAAAATAGTTTGTTTTTAAATCGTCTGCCCAGCTTATTTATGCACCTGAAGGCGGCGTTATAATAAAGTACAGTCGGCATCGGACGGCGGCCCGTTGAAGAAACACATGCACCTCGCCTGAACTATTCGCCGGAGCATTCATCCAAGCCTGAGTGCGCAATTCCTGCCTGGCATTTACCGCCAGAAAATGGCCATCACCCAAATCAAATAACCCCTCTCAGTTCCCGGCCATCACAATCGAAAACCGGCAGATTCCGAATTTGATTATAGGGTTGCTCCGACGGAAAGTAACCGCCGAGCGTGTAACTGCTTGTGCGAGGGCCCGAGTGTCCCGGCGCGTCGGGCCTGTGTTGTGCGCTGGACCCCCGTGTTTCGCTGAAGATTGCGGTGTGTGAGTTAGTTGATGCATGGTTTGGCGCAATACTCCTTGCCAGCAAGCTCGTACAGTTTTGCCTCCCACATGTGCCAGTGCCCTGCGGCTTCCCTATAGTTGAAACCACGAGCCCCAATCTCTTTTCTTTCACTGTGCTTCATGAAGCGTACATTTCAAGGTCATAATTATGCACTACCCTCCAAGACCGAACCTTTAACCGGCGGTGTCCCCTCCCCAAACGTACCCCCGGGGCCCCAGTAGAGCAGAAACTCGCGGTGATTATAGACATTGTATCAAAACGTCCATCAACCATGAGATTATTACCAACTTTCAACATTACAACGGAAGGCAATAGACCTTTTGCGTACACCACAACCATCTCAGATAGCAGTTTTTGTCTGTTAAAGCCCCATACAAAATTATTTTACTTCACGAGTTGACATACAAAAGCCCCACTAAAAGTGTTGTTAGCAATGGTAACAAACGCCGTGTACATGATTTTGTTTGTCAAGTGTAGAATCATACCTTTGTGGGAGAAATTGCCAACTAAAGGTGCTTTTTTAAATATATGTGCTGACAATTTTGTTTTACCATTCATTCAACACAAAAAAACATGCATGGGTTTTATGGTTTTCTAAATTTGTAGGGTGTCTGGAATTTCTACAAGACAGTTTATCAACATTATTCTTTTGTATTGTGAGGCTGTTTTTGTATTTTTAAAAGTTTTTTCAATCATGTAATCTGTCTTAAAATCTCTCTACAAACTGCAGTAGAAAAGGTGCACACGTGCATTAAAGGTAGTCTACTTGTTTGGTAATTACCCTCCAAAACATTTCTGAATTATTATCTTTAAGCTTACTTGTTATCAAGATGGTAATGGTAGTAATCATCCTGTAAAATTATTTCGGCTGAATTGCCCCCATTCATGAGAAAAATGACAAAATTATTTGAATCTCCAAAGATCGCCTTTAATTCATGCACAAAAATCGTACTTGGATTTTTCACGTTTTCTGAAGTAGTACTGCATCTTTGTGGCTGAAATTTCTACAAGGTAGTTTTCAATTACCAGTGGAAATCATGCCGTTTTTAGCAGTTTACCAAACAAGTTTACTACCTTTAAAGGTAGTAGGCCTATACATGATTGGTAAACTGTTCAAAGTGGCGTGATTTCCACTGGTAATTGGATAAGAAAGCCTATGTCGAAAAAACTACCTGGCTGTTAGAAATTTCAGCCACATACAGGCAGTAATACTTCAGAAAACTTGAAAAATCCATTCATGGCTTTTGTGTTGAGTTGAATGGTAAAAAAGGTCTTTTGCAAAAGACTATATTTTTAGAAAACCACCCTCAGTTGTTAATTTCTCACACAAAATACCATTTGACAGAAATATATTAATGTGGTGTTTGGTACCATTGTTATTAACTCTTTTAGTAAGGTTTTTCTTGTCAACTCATGAAACATTTTTGGGTCACTGCAAATGATATATTCTATACTTTTAAAATACTTTCAAAATACTTTCCCAAAATAATATCCATGGGAAGAAAACGGGAAGTTTGCAATCTCCAATTTGGATGTGGAATCAAAAAGGTTGGTGTATGTACTGCTTTTAAATTAGCTTACTAAATATCGGTGGTTTTTTTGACAATATTCTTGTAATAGGCTTATATATGGATTAAGACCGCAAAATGTCAGAATGGTAAAGAGACAAAAATGACAAATGTTAAACTCCTCACAAAAGGTTCAGAAACTCACGTTTGACTGACAATTTCTCTTTTGTTACCAAGTCAGTTTCCTTGTATTTGGTATCATTGGAAAGCCCTGTTATTCCTCTTTACAATGATGTGTCATTTGTTACGATTAAGCAATTGGGGGATGTGCAGCACAGCTGAATATTGGGGTGGGTGTAAAGTGAAATGTCACAAAATACATTATTGTACTTTACACGCACCCCAATATTCAGCTGTGCTGCACATCCCTTAGTTGCTTAATCATAACAAATGACACATTATTGTAAAGAGGAATAACAGGGCTTTCCAATAATACCATATTCAAGGAAAATGATTGAGCAACAAGAGATAATTTGTCAGTCAAACTTGTGTTTCAGAACCTTTTTTGAGGAGTTTATATCAAAATCTCAACATGTGAAAAATGGGGGCCAAAAAATGTGATCTGGACACGCTACTTTAAAGGGCCTGAAATGGTGTTTTTATCAATGAAACCTGTGCTATGGAACTAGTCCATTAATTTACAATCATAAAAACCCTACTTGGAAGTTGTTTGGGGGGTTAAAATCAAGGTTTTTGATTGTTATGCTAATGAAAATTTACATATGCATGAGCAAAGTGGTGATGTCTGTCACATTAAGAAAACACAGGAAAATCGCATTCAACTGTGCACAAACGTTTCCACAATTTTCTCCAACTTGCTGAAACTTTTGTAACCCATGACAGTTTAGGTTTGTTTTACATGTTGGCTGGAAACTGCAGCATTTTTCCACAATTCCAGTTTGAAGTCTTATGTTTTTTCTTTGCTTTTTTGCTGTGTGTTCCTAAAGTGACATGCCCAAAACAGCGCACTCTTTCTGTGAGTTTATGTGAAGACATTTTCAAAGTTGAAAAATGCCACTTTTTATTCATGGGGCATCAAAATGAACAGTAGTATTGTCTTTCTACACAAGTAATCCTTCATATATTATGCAGCAAAAACTGTACATAAAGTTAGTGAGCATTTCAGGGCCCTTTAAGTTTTAAAGTTGTAGGGGTGTAATGGAGGGAATGTACCTATATTAAGCGCAAAATGTCTTGCTTATGAAATCGGTCTGAGGTGCTAAACAAACATCACACTTTCCGAATGTCCACGCACTTTGGGGTTGCTGTGTTTGTGTCACGCTATCCGCGTTCCGTTGCTGAAATTCCAGAGCCCTTTTCACAACACCCCCATATGTAAACGAAGACAAAAACTTAGCAGCAGCAGCGACATCAAATAAGATACATGCGAAAGCTCGCCGAGTGTTATTGTTTCACTGCTGTACCGGTAATATAATTCTGAGATGTTTGCTCTGAAATTTATACCGACTACCAAAAAGAAAAAACTGTGAAGTTGTTACAACAGATATACGAGTCGGAGTAAACTATCCGGCTTATAGCGGGCACCGAGGCGGCATTCGCTTCGCGGGGCCAATGACCCCGTAGACCCGGTGTGCAGAGAACACCTTGCACGGTGTGATGTGCTCTACCTGAATGCATTAGCCTACCAAATGCAGGTTTGCTAGAAAACAACTCGGCTTGTCAAGAAAGAGGGAGAAAGAGAGATAGAGAGAGCAAAGTGGCACACAGCGAGTATCACAGCCCGATCGGGAATCATGCATATCGATGATAGAAACCCGCTGAAGGAAGGGTCACAAGACATCTTTACGACTTGGAGACAAAAGAGAAAAAGGAAAAAGGGTCTTCAGATGACGCAAAGAAAGTAACTTGACAAGGTGCAAACATTAGTCCTCCGTCGCACCTTGCAATCTCGCGGCCGACTGAATCGATTGTAGACCCCCTTCCTATCGCGGTGCGGTCGTTTTCAGCCGTTGCATCCAGCCAAATCTTTGAATTTTTCATGTCTTAAGACACTCTCTCTTTCTCCGTTTATCGACGGAATTTGTAGCTTTGTTAACGGTTTTTTGCAAGTAGTGCTTAACCTCTAGGGACCTGTTGTTTGGTTATTTCACTATACGGGGACCTGCTGTTACAGGGATATGTTGCAATCGATGTGTCATGTGGTGTTCTCCACACGCCCCCCTCCCCCACTTTGCCGAGACTTTAGTCCCCGCCCCTCCAGATATTGCAGACGCAGTGAATAGATCCCGTGCACCCGTGGGTCCCTACCTCGACTTCAAGACATATTAACATGATTGGAAAACATTTTAGAACAGCATCAAGAAACTAAAAAATAATGTTGATAAACTTCCTTGTTAAAATTAAAAAAAAAACATAAAAATCCATGCATGTTTTTTATTTTAATGAACGTCTGCAGACTTTTAAAAAAAAAAACCTTCAGTTGGCAGTTTCTCCCACAAAAGTATACCATTTTACATGGGTAAATGTGGTGTTTCTTTGTTTGTTACCATTGCTATCAACACTTGTAGTTGGTTTTTTCTTGTCAATTCATGAAGGGAGTCATATGAGCCTCGCTGTTAGGCGGTCGGGTTGGCGTAGTGGTTCTTTCCCCGCCTTTCATCTCTGGCGTCTCGGGTTCGATTCCGGGGCGTGTATGTGGATTGGGCTTGCACTAGCAGTCCCTTAAAACTCGGCCGCGTTGGTTCCTCCCACTTCTAATACTGCGTCTTCGTCTTCGTCATCTCAAATTGAAAATGCCATAAAAATGATTATATACCTCATGCGTAGATTCCTGTAATATACAACTTTTCCGCCGTAGACCAGCTTCCGAAATCGAAAATCGGAGGACCACTGTCATGACTGTGACTGTGTATCATTACTTTTAACCAACCAGATTCGAGGATGGTATATAAAACAAATATTGACTGCTGTTTATTCGGGTAATGGTTAAGGTTATAGGCCCTCGGTGATCTCGAAGCCATGACTATGCCCCTCGGCTTCCGCCTCGGGGCATAGTCATGGCTTCGAGATCACCTTGGGCCTATAATCTTAACCATGCCCCTCACTGCAGTCAATATTTGTATACTATACACCATCCTCGTTGTTCAGGCACCATGGCGGCTTCGTGCATGGAGTGACTCTTTGAACAACCTTGGCTGTAACTTGGAATCTTGCCCTTTTGAAGTGACAGCAAAAGCCAATCTTCAACATTACTTCTAAAAACAATGTAGAGGATGAAAACCACGAGCTTTCAAACTTCGCGAAATGGGCGCCCCCGGCACCGTCCCCACACCTTGGCCAGTGCCGTAGCAACCTTGACGAGTCGCCCTCGGGCGCCCGGTAGCTATCCAAACGTTGGTATTAAGGCAGATGTTGCCGTTAATTGACAGATACTGACTCAATTGTTGCCACTTGAAGAGGCTAAAATTTGCGATTCTTGTCAGTAGAGGAGAAATGACGATGTCACAACCCGTGTTTACCTTGCACTTGAAGAGTACAAAGACGAGGACAAATAAAACTGAAGTGTTTAAAGTATCCATAATATTTTAGTTCAACAACTGACGTTAATATTATCTACAAAGGGACTTGAGGAAGACGGGATGCATGGTCATTTAATTACCGAACGTGACTGTATCCAAACATTCAGTCGTATTTTTACTGAAATATAGAAGAACGTTGAAGCCCCGCAAGCCCCGCTACATTATTTGCAAGTACTCACAATTTTACTTGACGAGTTGACAAAGAAAAAAACAGACTAAAAGTGTTGATAGCAATAGTTAACAAACACCACATCATTTTTTTTCATGTGTAAAATGTTACCTTCTGTGGGAGAAATTGTCAACTGAAAGTGCTTTAAAAAAATCGTTTACAAACGATTACTTGTATGTCATTCATTCAGCTAAAAAAACATGCATGGATTTTTCAGGTTTTCTGAAGTATTACTGCATCTATGTGGCGGAAATTTATACAAGGCAGTTTATCAACATTATTCTTTGATTATGTAATGCTGTTATTCCTGTTTTATCAAGTTTTCCATTCATATAATCTGTCTTTAATAAGTAGGCTTCCATTTTGGTTAAACCCCGGATTTGCAATGTCTCAAAATTGTAACCAACCACTTAAACCTTATGGAAGATAGAAGTGGTTTCCACTGCATGTCCAATGCAATTATTCTTCCCGATGCGATATCTTTCCATAAGAAAACGATAATTTAAGGTAAATTCATATAAATGCGTATGCACACGCATTTGTTTTTTACAACGGTGCCGTCGTGTGAACTAAACTAGGCGCCTGACTACCGTGTTATCAACTCTCTTTTTCTGTGCAATATAGCTAGGAAATAAGCACAAAACGGCTTCATATTGAAAGTATGTAGGCCTACATAGCTTTTCTACAGGGTGTATCAGAAAAAAATTGACACTCATAAAATTGTAGATAAAATGTAAATTGTATTATATTTAGAAAATTGGCTCCCACATATTGGTAGACATAGGCTAGCTTTCATGTTTTCATTAACGTCGTCATCATGTTAGGAATTTCACGCCTGACTGAACAGGAGCCAGCTTTGAAAATAAAAATTAAATTAAACTGCGCCGAAAAATGAAAGCTGCAAAACAAAATCAAGGAGCATGAGAGGTCAACTTGACATGTCCTTTTTTTGCTAACAGCTTTTCGGAAAGTTTGGCTATAGCCCCTTCTGTCCTCCACGTGACCGTCTTATTCTGCACACAGATTTGCACACTTAGCGTGATCACTGCTCTGTTCTGTCTGAGATTGGCGACTTTGGTTCTTGTTCGTCTCTCCATGATTTTTTTTAAAAATCTAGTGATGTTAGGGCTGGTAATCTTTTGAACTGGACTTGGAAATAGCTCCTAACATCACTGGTCTTATTTTTTGTGGGGACATCTCAAGGGGCGAATAAGAACCGAAGTCACCTTTCTCAGGCAACACAGAGCAATGATTGAGCGTGCATTTGATGTTAGGCTAAGCGTGCAAATCTATGTGCAGAACAAGATAGTCACGTGGAGGAAGGATGGGGCTAGCTAAACTTTCCGAAAAGCTGATAGCAAAGAAAGGACATGTCAAATTGACCTCTCATGCTCTTTGATTTTGTTTTGCATCTTCCATTTTTCGGCGCAAATATATTTTTATTTTTGTTTACAAAACTGGCTCCTGTTCAGTCAGGCGTGAAATTCCCAACATGATCACGACGTTAACGCAAACACGAAAGCTATTTCTACCGATTATCTAAATATAATACAATTTCCAATTTATCTACACTTTTATGAGTGTATACTTTTTCTGATATCATCCTGTAAAAATATTATCATTTTTAAAAATTGTTTTCTTGGAAAGATCATACTGATCATACACATCCCCAAGCACACGTTCTTACAATATATCTTGAGTAGAGTTTATCTATTGTGCAGTTGTTGGAAAGTCATTTTGATTTCTTCCTTAGCTTATGGTTTTCATTTCATGAATCACACTAGCAATATTAGCCATGGATTAGGCGTTTAAGACCAATAGCCTTATTTGCCTTATTTAAGCAGGTGTATCTAAGCAGCACGGGACCATGATTTCAATTAAACGGCTGAAATTGGAAGACCGTGTCTGAAATAATTATTAAAAGGCGCGTGGACCGAAATAATTAACTTCATTGTGGTGCACGAGGGCGGGCATCGGTCACGTGTTGTTACACAGATGTTGTTCATGCAGACGGCTGTTCTATGTAGGAAAATATGCGGGTTCAATCATTGAACGGCTTCGGTTGCCGACGACTATTGGTGAGATTTGCAATTACATGTAGGCCTATCTCAGAAACATGTTTGGTTGCGAAAACATGCCCCTGTTCTATTAATGTGAATTTACATACCAATTGATTTAAAGGCGAATGTATCATTTGTAAATGATTTTTTTTCCTTTAAAATTCAAGGAACATCAGCATTACATAATTAAAGAATAACGTTAATAAACTGTCTTGTAGAAATTTCAGCCTTGCAGATGCAGTTATACTTCAGAAAAACCTTAAAAATCCATGCATGTTTTTTGTGTTGAATGAATGTTAAAGATTTTTTTAAAAGCACCTTTAGTTGGCGTTTTTTTCCAACGGGGAAAAGAATCATGTGGTGTTTCGTACCATTATTATCAACACTTTTTTCTTGTTCAAGTTTTTCTTGTGGACACACAAGGTAAAATTTCGACTCACTGCAAATGCATGTATTGGACTTTAAAGGTAGTATACTTGTTTGGTAAACTGTTAAAAACGGCATGATTTCCACTGGTAATTGAAAGCATAGGTCAAGAAAACTACCTTGTAGAAATTTCAGCCACATAGATGCTTCAGAAAACCTGAAAAATCCAAGTACAGTTTTGTGCATGAATGAATGGAGGTTCAAATAGTTTTGTCATTTTTCTCATGAATGGGGGCAATTCAGACGAAATAATTTCACAGGATGATTACTACCAGTACCATCGTGATAACGATTAAGCTTAAAGATAATATTTCATAATTGTTTTGGAGGGTAATTACCAAACAAGTAGACTACCTTTAAAGGCAGAGGCTCGTCAGCAATGCGCGCGCGCCAAATTCGTGCCACGAAATACGCAGCTCCATGTCTTTGCTATGGAGCAGCGTATTTCGTGGCACGAATTTTGCACGCGCGCATTGCTGTTGAGCCTGTGCCTTTAAATGTTGCATGAAGTAGGATTTTTATTTCATGAATGTAGGCCCTATGCTATATAATGTTCCAATCAATTTCAAAGAATTTAGCATTTGGTTTTAGCTATATACTTGTACATTTTCTCATTTTATGCTAATGAATTTACATATTCATGAGCAAAGCTGTGATGTCATCTCAGGACAACAGGTGAATTCTCCATAGACTTGTGTACAAACGTTGGTGCCTATTTCAATGACTTTTGGTATCAAGAATTACATGATCTTGAAAGGTTTAAAAAGAGGCTAAATTAAACGATCATCACCAATGTGAAATTTAACTTCGCAACGCAATGTAACATATTCGCGAGGTGCATCTATAGACTGCTAAAGACAGTTCGACGTGAGTTACCAGGGCAACTGACTAGAATATTTTCTAGCATACTTTCATGCGAACTTTAAAGAACATTATATCATTTGCAGTGACCCGAAATGTTACTTCATGAGTTGAGAAGAAAAACCCGACTAAAAGTGTTATAAACACCACATGATTTTTCCCCCCCGTGCAAATGGTGCCTTTGTGTTAGAAATGAAGATGCTTTAAAAAATCGTCTGCAAACGATTTGTTTTTTACCATTCATTCAACACAAAAACCATACGTGGATTTTCCAGGCTTTCTGATATATGACTGCATCTATGTGGCTGAAATTTCTACAAGGCAGTTTATCAACATTATTCTTTAGTTATGTAATGCTGTTGTTCCTGGAATTCGTAAAAGTTTCATCCGCAAATAATTATTGGCTTTTAATCCTTTGACCCCAATCGATAGAATGTACATGTAGTGGTAGCATTATGGCACCACAAGCGCGTGCCAAACCATAGACTGCGTTTTGTGAATAGAATGACAGGGTAGGGGACTTACAGCCTATTGTTGTCTATTGTGGACGAGTTGACTTCATAATGCTTGGTGTCCTCAAACACAATTGGGCGAGTCGTAACCACACGCCGTTCTATTACAAAGACTGCTTTTCCAGGACACCAACAATAAATGAACATTTTCGAGATTTTGCTGGTTATCTGTGCTCTCAAAAGTAAAGTTTAAGACTGCTTTGTCCCACATTCTGAAAATATATTGATCAAGTTGGAATAAAATACAAGTATTGCCCGAATTTTTTTTTTAAATGTATTTATTAAATTACACTGTAAAATTAGTCGCTTCATGTTTCGACCTTAGCAGAGCCGTCTTTAAAGGCAAAATGAAGTTAGTAGATTCCAGTCACATCTTACAGACATATTACATCATACTGATTGGTAAACTTTTAAAAACAGGAACAGCAGCATTACAGAACTAAATAATCATGTTGATAAATTATATTATAAGGTATATCTGATGATTGATAACATGAACTCATCAGATAAGTATGCCTTATTGTGTCAATTACTGTACACATTCAAGTTTCAGTCTTTCTGATTTGTAAGCAAGATGCCATTTTCGGTCGCATTGTAAAAGATGTCTATCGCCCTCTACGACAGCTTGTGATGCGATCGAGGAATTCGAAGCAGTCGAATTTCTTCCAGACACAGAATGTTGTTTGCGAACAAACGTCTTGTTCACGAACGACAAAGTTTAGACTCTAAATAAAGATATGATATTGTACAGGAGTTTTCGTGCAAACATCTTTGGGCATGTAATTTCTTTTGGGGATACGTTTTGACGACTGAACCAGCAGAAGTTCGTGTACACGGCGTGCGTGTGTCACTGCACGGCTGTGGGTTATTAACATAATCTGGGCCCAACCACGCGAAGGGATTGACGAATCTGATTACGGCGCACCACCAATGAATGGGAGACCAATGCACAGTGCAGTGTAGAGTGCGGGAAACCTCGCGCATTCAGCCATGTCAGTCACATCAGCAACCCGCCAATCAGGATGATCGTCACGCCCCGCTGGGCTCCTTGGTACGGTAAGCCAGCTAGATAGGCAGTTGTGCGTGGTTGTGTAGACTAAACCCAAGCATACTGCAGTGAGAGCGAGTGATCGGGGCATGTAGTAGTGTACGAGGAAATATAGCAGTGAGTGCGATACGCGGACAGTTGGCAGAGTCGTGGGTTGTTTTGCAAGTCAGATAAGACCGGAGTTAGTCAACATGTCTATGACAATTTCGCCGTCCTCATCCGTGGCGTATCATCACCACCACCAGAACGTCAGTTATAGCGAAGCAGAGGCCCCGATCGCCACTGCCGTTACCACGTCCTCGGCCCATGCAATCAACATGCAATCCGGACAGGTCAACGTCATGTATCAGAAACTAGGCAATGATTTCTTGCAGCACATCCAGCAGCCCAGTAACAACGGGCTGCCGCTCGGCCACCCCGGGGCCCAGTGGGTCGGCCTGTCGGCACCGCACGCCGACGCCAGCCAGATGTGGCAGGCGGCCGTGCCGGCCCAGCTGATGGGGCAAGACATCAAGCCCAACTTGGTGGGTCAGACCAGGGAGGACATTCAGAACTTACACCACCGAGTGAGCCACGGCCAGCCTACATCGTGGAACACGCATGCATCAAACACGCACATGGCCATGCCGATGAGCATGAGCATGCCCATGTCCTCCTCTAACTCCCCTGGTCATCATTTGGGCCATTCGCCTCACTATACTTCATACGGGGCCGCTATGGGAATGAACGGCATGGTCGGGAGCGCTCAGCAGCTCTGTCAGGGAGGCATTCCTCGGACAAATAACTCTAACGGGTCGCCTCTGAGTCACGAAATGTCGCACAATGGGCCTCCGAGCAACGAGCCCGTGGAGGACTGCGACGCTCCCACATCGGACGACTTGGAGCAGTTTGCTAAACAGTTCAAGCAGCGGAGAATCAAGCTGGGGTACACCCAAGCTGATGTTGGACTGGCGCTGGGAACACTCTACGGGAACGTCTTCAGTCAGACAACCATCTGCAGGTTCGAAGCCCTCCAGCTCAGCTTCAAGAACATGTGCAAGTTGAAACCGTTGCTCGCCAAGTGGCTGGAGGAAGCAGATTCCACCTCCGGGTCGCCGACCTGCTTGGACAAGATCGCGGCTCAGGGACGCAAGAGGAAGAAGCGAACCAGCATAGAGGTGACTGTCAAAGGTGCCCTGGAAAACGCTTTCTTGAAGCAGCCCAAACCAGCAGCACAAGAAATCTCGGGACTGGCAGACCGCCTTCAGTTGGAGAAAGAAGTGGTGAGAGTTTGGTTTTGTAACAGGCGGCAGAAGGAGAAGAGGATGACCCCACCTAACAACCAAGGGAGCATTTCCGGAGGGGAGTCCCCAAACTCTGACACCATGGTGTCCTCGCACATGTCCATGCACCAGCCGGTCATCACGACTCTTTCCTCCCACATGCACGGTTCGTCGGCCGGTTCGCCGGTGCATCTCGGCAACTCCTCCGTGTCACCTCCGCCCAACCACGTCTCATCAATGGGACAACACACCGGACACTGACTGACTTTTTGCCGGTAGGAATCCATCCCACCCGTTCGCTACTTCAGCACCCGTAAGTGAGGGACAAATGTGCATTATAATAGCTCCCATATTTTTACCTCAGGATGTAAACATTTAAAAACCAAACCCGTTTTAATTAACTCTGCCATTGGCTGTGGCGATAATTATACCATTCATCGCAACAGTTTTACTTATTTATTGCCGTTTTGTTATCTAATACAAACTGACAGTTTGAAAGGTTTCGGGAGTTTCACAGCCTCGAACCTTGTACTGATGCATTCCAGTATATCGAAATCATTTTCAAAGACGATTCAATCAATTCATGGCAGATACAACTTGTGACCGAGCCCGTTCCGTTCAAGTGTGCTATCCAATGTCCATACACCCTTCATTTGGCAGAATGTAATGTAAATACTCTTTAGACAACATTCCGATAAACAGTTTTCTTCTTTCAACGCAGAATTGTTTGGAGTCTTGTACAAAAACAAACACGAAATTTTCCTCTTTTATCCATTTATTTATTCAAGTAATATACGCAGCGTGCTGTATTCTATAAACATTCCTGTCATTTTGACAGACCGAAACAAGGCGATATTTCAAATATATTTCAGAATCTCAGAAATCCAATTATTCTTTGGAAGGAGAAAATGACGTTGTAAAATATAGAGAAGGAAAATCCTGAGCATTTCACGAACTTTTCATGACATTTCGAACAAACATTTTCCACTGATGTTGACCAGGGTATATTTATTATGTAAATTATATCAGTGCTTCAAAGTTATCCGCGAGGAACTTTTATGTATATGTTGTTACGATTATAACGGAGCTCTATTGACTATGACTATGATTGTATTTGTACATAATAAGCTCGGGACATGTTCGAATGTTTTGGGGAAGACTACACACTTCTCGCGTTTCGAGAAAAAAAATAGTGCTTCTGTTAAATTATCAAAAACTATTTTAATTTGGACAGTGTTTTAAGTTTTTATATTTGTCAATAATTATTCTAAAAGAATTCAACGGTATATTGGTTAAGATAGCTTAACGATCCCACCAGTCGTGCAGATGCGCTGTGTACATGAACGTCCCACCTTTTTAAAGTTTTCAGAGTATTTTTATGTTTTCTTTTGATGACGTTATTGATTACATTTTGGCATCTCGGAGGGAATATACGGTAGGACCATGGTTTTAATGTTATTGTATAAATTGTTGGTCTAAAGGCACTCAGCTTCGTGCAGAAACTACATTATCAAATTTCCTAAGTGTTGGGTAGTTTTTCACATCTTGTTTAAGCTCTCGTAAGGAGCCAATTTAACTACCTTTATTTGTCAATTTTCAACAAAAGCACCCACCTTAGAGACTTTGCAAAAGCCTCCTCTTCTTAGTGTCGCCAGCTTTCTATTTCCAAGCGGATGAGTTTCCGTGCCTGGCATTGAGGAAGGCGTTTTTAACGCATGCACTTAACTCAATTTGCTGTATCAAAATCAAATCGGAAAGCGGATAATAAAATCCAGAGCCTCGGACACAAACAACCCCTTTAGAATCTGTGCATAACAGTGTTCATAGGGCTGTCTCTCTCAGTACAGTGGCGTACAGTATATACACGCCACAGAGCATGGCGTGCGTACAATAGCCGTGTATTCGCCGCGGGCTGTGTAAGGTAAGCGACGCATGGGCCCAGTCAGTTGGGTCAAGAGCAGCTACAACGCGGTACTGAAGACGACCGAGACGGCCAGCGTCTGCTTTAAGGACGCCCCAATATCCTCAGCCAGTCAGGTGTATTTTTCTTAGCCTTCTTCCTTGACATCCTCAAGTAAGGTTAGATGGAGTGTTCTGCTGTTGCAACAGTAGACGCGGCGAACAAAGACCGACTCGACCCTGGTTGTACTCTGGTAACTTGATTAGTAAAGATCCGCCGCGCTCCCCAACTTCAATTTTAGCGCCGCTGAATGCGAACCGGAGTTTCACGCCAAATATAAATAAAGCTAGTTAGTCGCAGTGCTGGCGTAAGTGGCTCACCATAATGTTTATCTTTTTTTCTTCTTTTTTTAACACAATCGCACTCCAGAATTCACAATAAATATCTTCGCAAATTCAACCGCACGTGCGCAGATTAAATGTTTTTTTAATATAAAGTTCTAAGCAAAATGACAACAGAATATATACTCTTTGGTATGGATTCGTTGTTATCCACTATAGGCCACCCTCCCTCGTGTCATGTCACGTTAATAGACAACGCTCTGTTCCACAGAGGCACACAATTGGTATATACACAACGTCCGTTCATGTTTATAAATTTTGATAAAAGACGATTGCGGCTATGATATTGGTGCATTATTTTGTAGTGGTTTACAATAGTTTCCACAGAAACATCAGCTTGTTTGACTTTGTTAAAGGATTTAAAAACATGAACAACATCATTACAATAACTAGACAATAATGTTGATAAACTGCCTTGTAGAAATTTCAGCCACACAGATGCAGTAACTCTAAAAATCTATGCATGTTAAATAAATAGTAAAAAATCGTTTGCAAACCATCTTTTAAAAAAATCACCTTCAGTTGGCAATTCCTCTCACAAAGGTACCATTTTACACGGGAATAAATCATGGGGTGTCTGTTACCATTGGTTTCAACACTTCTTTTATTCGGCTTATACATATAGGCTACAGATATTTTTGGTATGATGTATAATCATACACATGCAGCTGGCGCCGTTGATTGGTCTTTCTGAATTTGTATTCTGTACAACCAAGAGAAACCAAATTTCAAAATGTATAACATTCAGTGGAAATCTAAAAAAATCATTATGAATAAATGATTTTTATTTTGGGATTATGACCCAGTCCACATTTGTATCAAAAAAATAATTATTTTCACATTGGTGATGAATTTTGCTGGTGATTAAGCAAAACGCTTCTGCGGTCGAAAGCCCTGAACAAATGCTTAACATTTGTCAGTTATTGATCGTTAAATGTCCAGGGTTCCCCCAAGGGTTAAAAAGGTCGTGGTGCCATCACCCTGTGCTATATTGTCGCTAATCTTGATACTAATTAGCCACTTAGCCACTTACCCCTTCATTTTCACCGAGCTGTATATACCAGTAATATGAGAAATGTTGCTAATGGACGCTTCGAGCTTGTCCATATTTTTTCCAGAAAATGGATTTCGTTCTAACCTAGCAATCATATAAAATACCTCCCCAAATTCTATCCATGGGAAGAAAACAGGACATTTGCAATTTCCAATTTGGATGTGGAAGCAAAACAAATTGGCGTAATCACTGCACTGCCTTTGGAACAGGATAAATTAGTTTACAAAACATGTTTTTTTATGATGTCCTTGAAAATGTACGGATTTAGAGTGCGTAATTTCAGACTGATAATGAGAAAAAATATGACAAATGATATGGTATCAAAATCTCAACTCCCATGGGGAAATGGGGGCGGTCATAAAATGTGATCTGGACACGCTATTATAAAACTGTAACTATTGGCCTACAAAACGCTCCTGACACAACCTTTTCACAAGAGCGATAGCAGTTGAACATCAACACCGTAGCCCTGTTAATAAAATATTTGCTTATAACGAGGACATTTGAAGTCCTAATTCCTTATTCTTTATTGTTTTCATTCCTGACAATACAAGGTTCCTGTTATAACAAGGTAATTTGCAAACAAATTACCTTGCAATTTTCTCGCATTGCAATTTTCTCGTGTTTCTAAATTCATCTCTAATTATCAATCCTATCATATATACCCTAATTATACATAATAATAATGACCTCTATAGTGAATGGGTTGGCATGGATTTGCACCCCCCCCCCCCCCCCACCCCTCCCCTGCCCCTCCCCCACCCCCTCCCCTATGGAGGTAAGACCTCTCTTCACGATAGAACATGCATCAGTGTAGCAAAATTGGTTGGCATGGATTTGCACTGCATTGTTGGGAAAAAAGAATGGCAAGCACAAGATTGTTGTGATGCTCCGACGGGATGCCCAGATAGCTCAGTTGGTAGAGCAGTTGGCCATGTATGCCAAGGATCTGGGTTCGAATCCCTGTCGGGGCTTTGCAATTTTCTCGTGTTTCTAAATTCATTAAATCACATGTCTAACACTTTTGGGCAGGCAAATGGGTTTTGCACATGGCACGATTAAGACTAAGACCATAATACACAGTGGCACCAAAAAGTGCAATTTCGCTTACACCAATCGCTTGTAAACACCATTTTCGCTTACACGTAGTCGAGACAGGCAATACCAGTTAATTCCACATAATGAAGGTCGACCACCTGTGGGTGCCACTAACAATGGGTAATTATCTAAAACCCATCTCTTAATTGGGAAAAATTTCCGAAGCGCAGTGTACGTGTATAGGCTAACCACGGTTAAAGGGGGCATTATATCATTTGAAGATTAAACATTTGACGACATCCAGGAACAACAGCATTACATAACTAAAGAATAGTGTTGATAAACTGCCTTGGAGAAATTTCAGCCACATAGCTGCAGTAATACTTCAGAAAACCTTAAAAATCCATGCAAGGTTTTTGTGTTGAATGGATGGTAAAACAAAATCGTTTACAAATTATGTTTTTTTGAAAAAGCACGTTCAGTTGGCAATTTCTCCCACAAAAGTACAATTTTACACGGGAACTAATCATTTGGTGTTTGTTACCATTGCTATCAACACTTAGTCGGGGTTTTCTCAACTCATGAAGTAACATTTTGGGTGACTTCAAATTATGATAAGCATTGAGCGCCGTGCATAGGTTTGTGCTGTAATATATTCCTTCATTTTTCCAATAATTATTTCAAGTAAAAATGATATCAGCTACTATTTTATTTCACAAAATTGAGTGAAATTGCGTTAACCGGGATTTACATTGCGTTGACCATAATGTCACAGATTTTCCCGACGTTCAGCTGCCGGGGATAATGGGCCTAGCCCATTCGAAGAACAGATGTTTCAAACGAGATAGCTCTTAATTGAAAATTTGTTAAAATCAATGTTGGAAATTTCGCCCAGGATTAATCTTGTGATGAGGCGTGTTTCGCTTAAATGCCTTTTTAGTCCTGCAAAAATCACACTTAATTGAAAAGACTTTTAGTGGATATAAAGTCAAGTTTATTATATTGCGAGTTGAAATTGGCCCGCAACCCTATATTAAAGCCGTCACGCACCATTTGCAGTGGTCCACATTACTTCACGAGTTGACAGCAATACCAGACTAAAAGTGTTGATAGCAATGGTAACAAACACCACATGATTTTTCCCATGTGTATAAAATAGTACCTTTGTGGAAGAAATTGCCAACTGAAGGTATTTTTAAAATAATTTGCAAACGATTTATTTACCGTTCATTCAACACAAAAACCATGCATGGATTTTCAAGATTTTCTGAAGTATCTAAAAGTGGCTGAAAAGTATTAAGTGGCTGAAGTATCTAAGTGGCTGAAATTTCTACAAGGCAGTTTATCAACATTATTTCTTCAGTTATGTAATGATGTTGTTCCTAAATAGAATTCTTTAAAAGGTTTAATTTGCAATTGATAATGGGCGTTAAACTTACTGTCCCTTTATATGTTTTAGTGTCTTATTAAAATTTCACTGTACTACATGAATTTTCCCGCGTAAATACAGCAGATTTTGTGATGTGCAGTTTGTTCCATAGAGGCTTATCGCCACAGCTGTTCGTGTTGAACGGTCATCCAAATAGTTCTGTGGTTTTTGACACCGCACCGACCGAAAATGTCGATTTTTTTTGGCCGTCCTTTTACGGCCCTGTCTTCCGTATTACACGCTGCTGCATCACACCTTTTGATGCGTGAAGCAGTTATATGATTACAGGTCAAATAATGGTCGAGAGAGACAAAACGACTGGTGTTACACCTTCTGCTAAAAGCAAATAACACAGTACCGTGCTAGTTCGAGTTAGTGACCCGTCCCTTACACCACTTCCTTGTCATGTCTTCGGGCTTTTCGAGCCCGTATGTTTTTATTTTGTATTTTTGAATTTTCTAAATTCGAATGACAACACGCTTACGGATACTTCGCTGTAAAAACGGCGTTTAAAGGCCAAAATATCATTTACAAGTATCAAACATATATTTAATTAGGAATGTTGGTAAACTATTTTGCAGAAATGTTAGCCCTGTAGATATATCAGTGCCTCGGAAAACCTTGAAAATTCAACATTTCTTTTGTGACAACGGCCCATTGCATCATTTGCAATGATCAGAACTTTTACTTCGAGTTAACAAGAGAAAATAAATTACTCGAAGTGTTGCTAGCAATGGTAATACCATTGTAACATGCATGGAACGATACATAAAAACAACAATTTCTTTATTTAAAAAACGGTTCTCTTTAAACCTGGCAATGAATGAAACAAATCAGGATCTGGGATCAGGATCCGGGACCGGGATCAGGATCCGGGACCAGAATTAAGATTGGCACAAAATGGATTCCATTTCCAGGTTAGGATCATCCAGCTTTTTTTCACAGACATTTCAAGGTGATGGTACAATCCCTAATGCCACAAGATGGCAACCCTTTCTGTATTTTTTTTCTTGTCAATGTTTATTTAATATTTCAAGCCATCATATTATAACCAAATAAGTCAGATTTTATTTGTACTGTATTATCGAAATAATTCATTTAGTTTCGTTTTCCGGGCATTAATTCAAGCTCTGTTCATTAAAATAAATAGAAAATTTGCTCGACAGCACTATATTAATTTTGAAGGTCAGAGAGAGTTTATAAAAACCATTAAAAATTGAACTTAATGAGTAAGTTTCTAAAACCAATTTGGCTTGTAATATCACAGGAAAACACTGGCGTCCCAGCCGCCGCGAAATTCCCGTAAAAACACTCGTTATATATTATTATTTTTCACAGTGTACCGCCGACGATTCGCACCTGTATCGCACAACGCGCAGCGGGCCGCGGCAGATGTTCTCTACCGGCCGGTCACGGCTCGTATAGTCGGGTCTGTCTCGCAGTCACATTGTGGTTGTCACGTTTGCGTAACCCAACCCACATATATATATATTTTTTTCTCTCGGTGTATGTTTTTTTGTGTTCGCTTCATCAACAGAAAATGTCACAAAGGCTAAATCCCTTTGCACAAAGAGCTCCGCAGGTATAAACAAAATTGCAACGGTTATGACACACCGCAGGCAAAATTGTGGCTTAGCGCGTGGAAACCTAGTAATATATTTGAGTGTCGTTGTAATTGTGGAGAATTTTCACAACCTTTTTCAGAAGTGAAAGCTCGATTATTTAGCTAAATCTCAAGAAAATAAAGTCAAATTTTGAGTTATCTGAGGAACAATATAGTTCAGTATACATGTACTACTACGGTTTGTGTGATTGTATTTAAAGTTATCCAGTTGAGTGAGCACCACAGATTCCGCTCAGATGGAAAAAATCACACTGTCGCGCTGCGCTCACTGCATTGCATGAGGTCCTAATCGCCGATCTTTCCAAAATAGAAAATTCTACTCCGGTAACTTGGGGCTTCTCTGATACCTTATTGGCTGCGCGTTGAAAAGGTGAGAGCACCACAGTCAAAGTTCAACAAATTTGCGTCGCGGCAAACCAGTTGCTGTACAAATGGCACAGGTGCGCACAAAGCCATTTTTCCGCGATAGTGTGAACGCCCCTTTAGTGTGAATCCACGTTTAATGGTCTACCTTTCAATTTTGCTGCAAACAAATAATCCTACTTGTTATATTCCAACGCGTGTGGATTGTTTTGGAGTAGATGTGTAATCCAGTTAATTTAAGAGCAATCAAACTCGTTTAGTGTGGGATTAGAAGTGAACGGGGAATTTCTCAAAATGCAGGGTATAGGCCTAATTCCAATTAAGGTGCATATTAGCAAACACCTGGGGCCAATTTCATAAAACTGTTTAGCAGAATAATTTGCTTAATCTAAAATTTGTTTGCTCTATAAAATTTGGTAAATGGTCAAAATTGTATCATGTCAACTTGTGTTTTTAGCAACACCAGTCAATTGTAACACACAAAATATAAGATTTTGACTAAAACCCATTTTTATAAAGCAAAGAAATTTTGGATTAAGCAAAATTTTTCTCCTAAACAGCTTTAAGAAATTGGCCCCTGATGAGTCACGTGATATGTCCCAGGCTTTACGGCCATCGGCCAGTTGGCGTTACGTGTCATTTTGCAAGGATTCAAACTGAGTTTTTTCGCGCGTATATTGGACGCGCGTCGTTTTTGGGAAAAAAGGGGTGTGGGGAATTTGGAGTGAAATGACGCACTGAAAATCACAGAATCAACTTGGACGGAAAGTGTTTTTGTGATTCTGTGATTTTCAGTGCGTCGTTTCACTCCGAATTCCCTCTACATCACTTTTTTCTCAAAGCGTCGCGCGTCGAATTTGCGCGCAAAAAGGCTCAGTGTGACAACGGTTAACGCTATACTTGTTTGTCAACTGATAATGTCCATTCCTTTTACACAAAAGCCGCACGGGGTACATTTTCCGTGTATTTTTCTGTTACAACGATCACAAAATAGCAGGCAGGACAGTGTATCGCTATAAGAGATGATGAGTCGTCTTGAGCCATTACTTGGCCCGTAGGCGCTTGCTTCTGGGTCTTTCCACAGTAATGGGGTACATTTGAAAAATAAGTCAATAATTCCTTTCAGATGTCTTTAGTTTATCTCAGAAATAAAGAAATATCCTTGTACTGTTCTCAAAAGGGTAAGAAATTGCTGCCACAACATACATTTTTGAAAAGCGTTACGTATGTAACGTGGACAGACCAACTGTGATTTTTTCTGTCTTTGTTACATACGTAATAGGAAAATTTGTGAACGGGGTTTTCACAAATGTATGTTGTAGGACTATTTTTCTTACTCCTTGGTGCACACGTTTTTTCCTCAGTTTAGCAGCACAATTTAAAGATAATTTAAGACATTTGAAGTAAACTGGGACCCAAGATCTTGTATGTCACCCTATTACTGTGGAAAGACCCATCTACGAATTGGCAGCGGTGAACACTTTTGAACGTGGGTTCTTTGGTGCCAGCAGCCTTAAGCTCGTCAGTTGAGAGACCACGCCACTTGGTCAGATTGTCCACCCATCTAGCATTAGATCGTCCACAGCCTTTTCTTGCATTTGCTGGAAGCCCTGTGACCACTGCAACCGACAGTTTGCCTTGCGTGCAAATACCGTGTCAGACTGATATGAGAGAAGTTATTAGCATGGGAGAAGGTATAGACTGCCGAAGTGAATACGTCATATTTTGTTAGTTGCCAAGGCAATTGGCTCTACACTAAACAAAAAAAATCACTGAACCGTGTCCCTGTGCTTTTGCAATGGTACTTTTTCCGACGGCCATGATGTTTAAAGCCAATTACCATGGCAGCGCATGTCACACTTCGGCTGTCTATTAGCAAACCAGTGAACGTCATTTTTGTCCATTTTAAAATATTTTCTTCTGAAAGAATAACAATAGGATACACTACGCAAACATAATGTAAGTAAAACGTGAGCGTGAACCAGTAGTGACCATATAGCAACGGTCCAGTGACTCCGATCTGACTTCACGACTCTGCCAGCGAATTGTACTTCCAAACCATTAAAAAAACCGCTTGCCAATCTGCTATATATGCTTGAATATAATGAAGCATGTATTTTAGGGTTATGTGCAAAACCTGTGGAAAATTTTCCTTTATATAGAAGTTAAAAAAGAACGTCTCTCGCGTCAATGCTATATATGTCCTGCCGTCCTAAATGGCCACTTGACCGAGTATTTTTTTTATTTATATACCATGGCGAAAACGAGTCACGTGACGACGATCGTCGGTCGGTGCTGACGTCACATAAACGGAAGGAAACAACGGCTTGAGGTTTTGTTTTCGCTCGAAAAAGCGAAAGCTTGGCGCACGAAGTGCACTGTTGAAGCCCCCTATACACCATTTGCAGTGACCCAAAATTTTACGTCATAAGTTGACAAGAAAAACCCGACTAAAAGTGTTAATAGCAATGGTAACAAACACCACATGATTTTACCCCACGTAAAATAGTACCTTTGTGAGAGAAATTGCTAACTGCTTTTAAAAAAAATTTCAAACGATTTTTTTAACCATTCATTCAACACAAAAATGCATGGATTTTAATGAAACTTTCTATTACGACTACCTTTATAAAGAGGCCACCTGCCTAAAAGGGCCACAATTTTGTTCGGTCCGAAACCAGTTTGTGCACAAACACCTTGATATTAGGGCCCCTGTCTAACGCGGCCAGTGGCCAGGGCACTGGGATTTGTGTGTGTACAGTCCTATTGCAGTTGAACCTGGATATTGGCCACACACAGTAAAGTGCCTCAATGAATCAAGCTACTGTGTACAATTTTACGAGGAGCTTATTATAAATAAGTTATCAAAAAAACGTTCAACTTTTTAATGAGGAAACATTTCATACACTTAACTATTAGCTGTTTTTAACGATAGACGTGCATTGTGGTTGTTTGGTGATGTTTGTATATCCATGCATGTGCCCGCTGAACCACTGTTATAAGAGCCATGCACCTGTTTATTCTGGCCAGGGCGGTCGGGTTGGCGTACGGGTTCTTTCCTCGCCTTTCACCTCTGGGGTCCCGGGTTCGAATCCGGGGCGTGTATGTGAATTGGGTTTGCAGTCCCTACTTGACCGCGTGGGTTTTCCCCTGGGGAATTTCTCTGGGGGTTTTCCTCCCACTTCTAAAACTGCAACTCCTTCTTCGTCATCTCAAGTTGATAAATATAGTATAGTTAAAGCTAAAACCGTATAGTTGATGGCATAAAGGGCCTTAGTTGCCGAAGATGCCATAAAATATACAACAACAACAACATATTCTGGCCATATTTTGTCGGTCCCATAGGTGGCCACTATATACAAATTTCACTGTATTACTGCATTGATGTGGCTGAAATTTCTATACAATTAGGCAGTTTATCAATGACATTATTCTTTAGTTATGTAATGCTTTTAATTGGCCCTGGAATTCGCATAGACAAGGCCAATACAAAAATTGGCCATAAAGGCACAGGCTCGTCAACAATGCGCGCGCGCCAAATTCGTGCCACGAAATACGCAGCTCCATAGCAAATGCATGGAGCTGCGTATTTCCTGGCACGAATTTGGCGCGCGCGCATTGCTGACGAGCCTGTGCCTTTAAGGTCCTGGTTTTCATTTTCGTACAATTTAATATAAAAAATCAAAAATAATGTTTATCAAATCACTTGAATTTGAGTTGAAAATCCAAAACATTATAAAAAAAGAAGTATATTTTAATGACTTCATCTGAGCTGTTAATAAATACTACCCTTTTCAGCCCAAAAATATATTATAATCAGATTTAGGGCGCGAGTGAGAAAGACATTTGAGCAATTTCTTGTCTTTTCCCTCTGGTTTAGAGCAAATATTTGGTTTTGGTTCATAGGTCGGGATGTAATCTTAGTTAAAATCTTGAATATCATGAACGTCAGGCAACGGTTTCACGGTACGATCCGCGGTATGGGTTTCTCGCCATAAGCTATATCGTTAGTCATCACCGCATAAGACTATAACCAGCCAAATAAATGTATTGACTGGACAAAAGAAATGTAAGAGGGGAAATTAAACAGCTCACTGTAAAAAGAATCAAGACTATGCCACAAGAAACATTGCGTGCTTCGACTTCTTTGAACTGAACAAGATCCGAATCGTAAAGAATTTCCCCGAGCTAAATTTAGGCGGGAAAATGTGCAGGTTAAGATCAAAGTAGATGACGTCATCATGGTGCGTACGTGTGATGCTCACATCACGAGTGCAGTAAGGTTGTATTCAGTAGCCATTGTTATTGCGGGGAAAAATCAAAATAAATAAAATAAACTTTTCATGTGAACTCGTTTACAAACATATTACATGACTGGAAAACGTGAACAACAGCATTACATAACTAAAGAATAACATTGATAAACTGCCTTGTAGAAATTGCAGCCACATAGATGCAGTAATGCTTCAGAAAACCCGAAAAATCCATGCATTGTTTTTGTGTTGAATGAATGGTAGAAAATCGTCTTCAAACGATTTTTTTAAAGCACCTTCAGTTGGCAATTTCTCCAACAAAGGTACCACATTTTACACGGGAAAAAAATAATGTGGTGTTTGTTACCATTGCTATCAACACTTTAAGTCGGGTATTTCTTGTCAACTCGTGAAATAACATTTTGGGTCATTGCAAATGATGTAATTACTTTAATAACTAAAAATGATAACTTTCAAATTAACCCACATGCCTCGATCAAGTTCTTGGTTGATTGCAGATTTTATTTTTGCCAAATAAAATTGAAGTTAGCATATTTCTGTCGCCGACAAGCTTAATAATGTAATATTTTACTGTGCATTGATTATAAAAATGGGCCTGTCACTGAACGTATGCTCGCGCTGCATTATCCTTCATATGTACGTATGCATTGCATTTTCGTGCACAAAATGCACGCCGGGGAAATGGTGGATGTAACCTGACGCAATTACAGTAAACTGTCAAAAATTTATTTGCATTTAGCCAAAATTTTACTTAGTGAGTTGACAAGAAAAACACGAGTAAAAGTGTTGATAGCAATGGTAAAAAACATCACATGTTTTTGTTCCCGTGTAAAATTGTACATTTGTGGGAGAAATTACCAACTGAAGCTGTTGTTTTCTTATTTATTTGTTTATTGTTTGCGTGCATGCGCTATATGCATGCATCATTTTACCATTCATTCAACACACCATTCGTTTAACAATATTTTCCTGGTCACCTGTTACAACCATTTTTGTGAATTTACAACTTTTGTGAATGGGTCAGTAGTTTTGTGAATTTTTGACCACTTTTGTGAAAAGGCCACGAGTTTTGTGAAAAACGCTTTTTTTTTGTGAATTTCAAGGTTACTGGTTTTGTGAAATATCGCCCACTTTTGTGAAATTTGACAAAAGTGGACGGAAATTCACAAAACTTGTGACCTATTCACAAAAGTGGTAAATTCACAGATGTTCAATTTTGAAAGAAAAAAAATCTACTGCCAAATGTGCAGTAGGTTCTAGAAACCATAATTATTTGAAGAGGGGAGATGGATGGTACGCGTCATTTCAACATGTGTTTTCCAGGGTCATTGTTTAAGTCAAGGCCGCGACTTTTGATGATTTGAAAAGGGATGCGCTTGTTGCATGCGGCACCAAACAGACCTACACTGGAACTAATCAAATATCTTATTACACATCGCAAACAATCCCATTGTGTGTCCCATGGAAACTATCTATGAAGACAGGGTTACGTTGATATCTGTAAAAGGCATGTCATGTTTGTGGTCCGGTTATATGCGGATTCATTTCTGGCCGTCTATTTGCTGGCAAGGGGTTTTTCCTTGTCGCTTCAGTGCTCGCGTCTAACTCCATACTCCACAGACAATGCCGACAGAACACAGTCACATAAATTGCCTTAAAAAGTGCGGTTTCCGTTTAAAAAGGCAAGGTCGGCGCGACACGAGCCCAGAGAAAGCCGGCATTGTTCCGCCCAGCTCCACACCCAGCACGCTCAGTCGATCTGGTGTCATTTCGCCCGTTTTCTTTTCTTTCCTTCCTGACTGGGCCACGCGAGTGCTAGAAAAGCCGTTTATACTGGACGGTATTCACTCGTTGCGGGTGTGATCGAGGTGATCGGAGGGAATGCAGCCTGAACGCTCCCCCACAAAAGACTCAAGCAGCTGCTAGTGTCACCAAAAGCGCTTAGTTTCATTGTGGGTTCGCCAGCTTTGTTCGCGATCCCAGAAACGCGCTGGAGCTCAAATCTTTTGTGCCAATTTCCAACACTGTAAAGAGCCCTACCCTTCTCTTTTTCCCTGCCAGACCCTCCACAACCCCCTAAATATGTCTTAGACCTTTCAGACCTCATCTACTCACGCGGAAGTGTTGCCTCCCTCAACGAGCATTTAGAAAATCATCCCCGATCAATCCTTACAATTCGACAATTCCATGATAAATTCTAGTTTTCTTTCTTATCCAAAAACAAATAGTACAGCACTACCGGTTTTTTCTCTGTATAGGCTGGCCGTGTTTATCCTTACCGTCGGCAAATATTTACATACAGCACAGTCACTTGAAAAGGTTAATAACGCACTGTACCAGAAAGAGTAAAAAATATGCCATGCCAAGAGGCCAGGTATACGGCGATGAAATTTAATCATCTCGGTGTAATCGGACATGCTAGTCGCTTCCTGTTTTGTGTGGCTTCTATACCCGTGGTATTTACAATTGCTTCCCTTATCCTTTGCCTTTTGTTAAAGACACCGAAACAATGACACGTAGGCCTATATAGCGGGTGAGAGTATTCATCGAAAAGTGTCTCATTTACAAAGCTCATTTTGTGCCAATCTACCTGTGATATTTGGCCATGAAACGGAGCTGTGGGGATGCATTACTTCAATCCAAGTCAGCGGTGTTATCAGCCTTTTGCGTGTGACATTTGCATGATGGCTGGCGCCTCGAATTCTTCACTTTAAATGGAGGTGCGGTTTAGAAAGTCACATACTACGCTGTTGTTGCTACGTGGTGCATGCCATTGCCTAGCAACCAACAGTCTGGTTGCTTTATGCCATTCTCACTCACGGTGAACACGGTGTTGATTCTGTATACTTCACAACTGCCGCGTGCACCACATAGCAACGAGAAATTAGTCTGGTCAAGTGGACTCTAAGTGTGTATGTGAAAGGTACGTCAGTACACCAGACGGCGCTATCCATGTAAACCACGTCAAATGCTAATTTGTTTTTACACAACGTGGTCTGAGGACACAATATGTGTGTCTTTGTCGCGTCAGGAGACGAGACTAACCATTAACCAGCTTTGTGGTCTGATATAGACGCTTTGCACCGACAGCCATTGTAGGGGTAGCTTTTTTATTTAAATAATGTGACCATAGATCCACTAAGTACTGCATGGAGCACGTGACAATATGAGTGCCCCCAAGTGCGGTACAAAGGGTTTACAGACTGCGACAGTGTGACGTCAGTTGTATGGTAAATGGGTCTAAACATTCGCCGGTAATCTGAAACGTCTATTGCCAAAGCACAGGAAAATTGTTCACTGGTTTTAGTGTATAGACCTAGTAACCTTGGCGACACACAAAGGGTGACGTTTTTACTTTAGTGCATGCTCTGTTGAAACGAGGCTCACCTTGCAACCATAATAACTGGATGAAGTATGCAATAGCAGTTGGCTCTACGAGAATTTAAGCCATGCGCCGGCCGCCATTGTACTCCCCAAACAATGCTTTGCCTAGACTGCTCCCCGGTCCATGCGATCGCTTGCATTCCACTGTAGACCATGATGTAGACTAGTGAAGACAGTATGACCAATCTCGGCAAGGCATTGTATTTGGGGAGTACAATGGCGGACGATGGCTTTAACTTTAGACGTCGTTGCTGCATCCAGTGATTATATATCGATGCTTGCAACCAGAATTAAGGTGACTTTTGCCTGTGCTGCCAAACTTTGATGACGTCATCAAGTGCTATATTACATGCATTTGAATGTTAAACCTTTGATGACATATCTACGAAGTACGAACCCACGATTCCACACGGAATCGTAATTTATCCCGCAGCAAAAATCGTATGTGTGATACCGACTGCCCTATAGCAATCAACATTTCCATCCATATAAAACTGACATGCACGGTATTGGTCATTGGGACGCGTGATCGGCGGATTAATATGATCACAAAAAGACGGTTTTTACCCAATATTCGGCTTAACTTGTATCTTTATCTCCAAGGAAATGTCATCAGTTATATTGTGTTGTACCCAAGCAGGCAATTTGTAATTCGACCATTAAGAAATATTCTTGAGTTTCAGTTTCTTGGCAACGGTTGCTATCCGCCATTACTGTGTCCATACTATGGCACGCCAAAGCGAAAATAATTTAAATTGTTTTTCTCGCAAAAGAAAAAATATAGGTTGGCATGACTTTTAAATGTTGATGCTTAAAACCGGCATACTGTGCTTCTGTTGGCAAGTTTTTAAAAATGTTGAGACTTGTTTTTCAGGATTGATGGTAGAACTATTAGTGTTGAATTATTTCCGCTTTGGCGTGCCATAGTATGGACACAGTAATGGCGGATAGCAACCGGTTGTCAAGAAAGTGAAACCCAAGAATATGCATCAAAAATGATGAGCTTGGTCCTTCAATAAAACTGGACAAAATCCGTAAAAGTTGTCAGTAAAAAAAAATAGAAAATGCAAAATGATGAGGGTAGCGGTGGAATAGTACACGGACGGGGCGAATAGAACAATGATACCGTGCGGTCGAACTGGTCGTGGATTAGCAGATAATTGTTATGATGGTAGTCCATTTTTCAGATGCGGGTTCTGAAACGCGTGTCCTGCCTGATGTCCTTCGAAGAGTTTCTCCAATTACGAACAACGTAAACGCGTACGGGAATCCTACACGCACCAGTGATTCCAAGATCATTAAATCAGTTGGAAAACTAGTCACGTGCTTCCAGTGTAAGATATTTGTTGATGTCAGAAAGTCTGCTTATGGAGCCGCTGCGTATAGCGGTTTATTCCTCGCCTTACACCAATGCGGCCCTGGTTCAAATCCCGGCCTGGTCAGCATGTGGATTGGGTTCTCAGTCCCCCCCCCCCCCCCCCCCCCCCGCCCCCCCGTTGGTGTGTGGGGTTTCCCTCCCCCACCCCCTCTAAAACTGCGAATGTCTTCCTGTTCTCTCGCATTTCGTGGCAAAGCTGAAGAACCTCCTAGGTGGCTACAGGGAAACGACTTCAGTCTGCTAATCTCAGCAACCAGATCCCTTTAGGGGATCATACGTTAGACTGGTTCCCGCTCCACATATTCCACATACAACGACTGAATATGAAAATTCAGTCTAGTCAAAACATTTTTGGTCCGGGTACCAGACTAATCATACGTAAGCAGCAGAAGCAGCAGCAGCTGTGGCTGCATGCTCCCAGGGATCTAAGAAGGGATCCAGCCAAAATAGGAGGGAGTGTTTGCACAATTTCGTGAAAGCATGGACACAGTTTTCATTGTTTTCTCTCAAAGAGAGCTGATTTACACACATGTTTTTATGACACACGTGCTCAATCACGTGGAGATAGCGTCGTTTGTAGCAACGCACGTACTTTTCTATGCTTTTTGTACCACCAATGTAGACCCGGCGACAGATGTGACTGCCCCCTGTCATGGCCGCTCGTGCACAGGGACCATATCCGTCTGGTGGGTTCACTTTTTGTGCTGTCAAACATAGCCGCCGATGGAGAAGCAAGGAGGGGATCGTACCCAAACGTGGAGCGTAAACACATTTCCTTTTATTAAACGCCCGAACTCCGAATCCAACTATAAGCCTCTCGCTGCGAACATTTCCCAAATGACTTGGTGTTTGCGGGAGATTTTCTTGACGGATTTCGCCAGTAAATTGTGAGAAATACCTCACATGTATTATGCATTACTTGGTCTACATGTATTTGTCGTATATGCATAGAAACAGCTTTGTCAAATTTGTTTTTGGTTTGGTTTCCGATATCCTTCGAAAATCTCGGAAAGCCCGTCATCAATTGGACGGTTTCCACGGTTTCTCTTGGAGCTTCACAGACGGAAGGTGACCATAAAGATACCCTGAGAGATAGTTTCAGAATTACATGAAATGACGAAGTGTGCAAGTTTGGCAACTCCAGTTTGTTAAAGTAAAATAACTTCACACGCGTATACAGCCTTTGCTAATATGTTTAGAATCTAAACATGCACGTAAAACGCAATCGTGAACGCGAAATGGCTCGAACACTGGTCATATCTTTAGAAGGTCTCAGGTTCGAATTTTGGTCACGGCAAAAGAGTCAGCTTGCCACGAAAGTCACATTTTGTGAATTTGTGTTTTCGTCTGTTCTAAGATTTCCTTCCTCAACGTGACGAACAGTGCTCAAGCCATTTCGCAGTCACGTTCGCGTTTTACTTGCATCTAAACCTCCCTAATGTTTAGGACGGCATGCATTACGTCTGTTTATAGTTTATGTAAATGAATAAAAGGTGGCTTTTTCAACTTTGAATATTTCTTCACAAACCTGTCACTTTAATAACGCACAAAAGAAAGGTAAAATGCAGTATACATCATTGGTAATCTCAAAAATCAGAAATGTTCACAGATTTACGCCTAACTTACACAATTATGATGACCGTAGAAAACTTCCCCTGAAATGGTTTTGTCTAAAGTACTATAATCTTTGGGAAATGAGTAAAACAATTAGTTTTCGTCTCATGAGACGAACAATCAATTCGCCCCAAAACCATTTCGCCCAAGTGCCAATTCGCCCCAAACCACTTCGCCCGGGTACCATTTCGCCCCAAATTACTTCGCCTAAACACTACATCGACCAAATGCCACTTCGCCCCAAAACCACTTCGTGCACAGGCCGTGGTTCGGGGCGGAATGGTTCAGGGCGAAGTGGTTTTGGGGCGAAATGACTGCAAACCCTTTTTGCCAACTGTTTTTTCAAAAGTTAGACGGAGTACGGAGCTGGTTTTTGCCCAGGTAGGTTTTAATCATGCATATCTTCAATCACACAGGGGGATAAAACTATTTGTAACAGCTTTGATTGATAAAGATTTCCCATATCATATTTCATAATTAGTTCCCATTTTTCCTCCAAATCTGAAATTTAAAAAAACAAATAATATTTCATTCCCTGTATGAGCAGTCAAGGTCAAAATCAAGGAATATAATTTAAGGGTTCTAAGCAACATTTCTTGCAATTTTAAAGAAAATCTGAATCATATAATTTTTGGACAAAAATGTTTCTCAAAATTGGCAATTTTTTTTAAAAAATGTCTCGAAAATTACTCTTAACGAACATTTAGCTCGTTTAAAACCTATTTCGGCAGTTTTCCATAAAATCTCAAATTTACAAAATTTCATATTTTTATTCCCTGGATGAGCAGTCAAGGTCAAATTCAAGGAATATCGTCAGTGGGTTCTAAGCAACATTTCCTGCAATTTTTAAGAAAATCTGAATCATCAATTTTTGGTTCTCGGCCTTCCAAGCGCCCGCGCACCGTCACGCGTGAGTGACATGCTCTAAGCTAACGGCGAATCCCGGGCCCCACCACCCGCATTCATCGCCAACTTCTGCTGGCGTAATTACTTGATTCAACAAATGGTTTTGGTAGGACAATTATTGTTTTTATCCTCTGACTTCCCCGCTAAAATCCCAGTCACATTTCCAAACCGATGTCTTCCCGGGTAGTTTAGGGGCTGTTGCTCCGTCTCCATGTGGTTTACATGGAGCCGGATTCTGAGCCTGAGCCCAAGTCGAGATTTGGAAAAAGGCCCTCGACTTTGGCTTAGGCTCCGGCTCCGGCTCCATACAGAACTGCACTGTGGGAAGGATAGCGACCCAACAACCTTCTCACAATCCAGCTCTGTCTTTTGTCTAAGTTCACTCAATTAGTATTTGCGAAAAGGTCTTAGTTGAAGCCGGAGTCTGAGCCTAAACTGTGTACAGTGTAAATGTATATGAGGTCCGGAAACCAGTCTAAACTCTTAATCATTTTGCTGGCATCTGTTCTTCTTCTTTCGTATGATCCCCTAAGGGGATCTGGTTGCTGAGATTAGCCGACTTAAGTCGTTGCCCTGTAGCCACCTTAGGAGGTTCTTCAGCATGGCCACGAAGTACTATGGAACAGGAAGAAATTCTCAGTTTTAGATGTGGGAGGAAAGCCCCACACACCACCGTGTATGGGGAAAACCCACGGAATCAGGCAGGGACTGAGAACCCAATCCACATACTGACCCGGACGGGATTCGAACCTGGACGGGATTCGAACCAGGGCCACATTGGTGGAAGGCGAGGAAAGAGCCGCTACGCCAACCTGACTCCCCCTGGCATCTGTTGATCTTCCGTCTTCAACGACGTCGCGTTCCTACTCTCCAGGATAAAGTCGGCGACAGTGCAGTGCAGTTTCGAAGCCTAGCCCGGCCGAGTGTCTAGTCAGGTACATGTACGTTGATGTTATTTTTATACACGGAAAAAATTGAGAAGTTGATCATGGATTCACACCTTGTGCACAAAACATATGGGATTTTCCCCACTCCTAAAAAATCAAATCTGCACTTAACTGGTGGTGCTTGATAAGTAATTTTGAAGTCATGATCAACTTCTCTCGTATTACTGTCATTTTAAGGAGGAAATAGTGATGTCCAACTGGGACATTCTTCCCCACATTTCGAAAATAGCCAACATACCCCTTCAGTTCACCTTACGTATTAAAGTTAAATTTTAAACACGTATCACTATCTAAACTCCTCAAAACAAGTTCGGAAAGTCAAGTTTGACTGACGATTTCTCTCTTGTTACTAAATCATTTCCCTTCAATGTGGTATCATTGCAAAGCCCTGTTATTCCTCTTTACAGTGATGTGTCATTTGTTATGATTAATCGATTGGGGGATGTGCAGTATAGCGGAATACAGGGGTGGGTGGAAAGTGAAATGTCACAAAATTCACTGCTATTGTCATGCAGTGCATTCCCCTTTTGCTTGGAGGATGGGAATGTGTCAATGCACTTTTTGACAATAGCAATACATTTTGTGACATTTCACTTTACAGCCGCCCCCGCATTCAGCTGTGCTGCACATCCCCCAATTGCTTAATGACACATCATCGTAAAGAGGAATAACAGGGCTTTCCAATGATATAAAATTTTTTTGAGGAGTTTATGTTCTTCAGTAAGAGGCTGGGCCGTCCAAAGTTGTCAACATTTTCACAACATTCCATCCCCCGAAATACTTCCTATCAACATTTGTTGACACTATCATGAAATGTCAACATTTTACAGTGCATGTATTGTAAAGTCATACACTGTCCTCGACCCCCCTCCCCTTCCTACGCTTTGTAGAACCGTGAACATGTTGAAAACAAGATCATTGATGGAAGTTTAATTCAGGAAAAGATTAATGCTATTCTCAATAAGAGTGTGAGATTGCAGAAGTTTTAAAGTATAGGAAAACAGCACTTCGATGCACCAAAAATAACGAAGTATAAAACTTTAAGGGAAACTTAAGTTAATTGTCAGCTGTCTATGAGGATGACAACAATTGTCTCTGCCCTTGTTGGTGTCCCTACATAGGGAACGAGCAAATGCTGTAAATTTTGTTTTTAGAAACCATGATCATGAAAAAGAAAACAATAAAATTACAAAATATTTTATAATAATAACAATTTTCTGTTTATTTATTTGACAGGTCGAATGCACCTCCAGTATTTGTGCCAATGCCTGACCAAGCAGAAGAAGGAGTGGAATATAATGGGAGGGAGGTATGAGCAACGGTTTTATTGGTGTTTAATGGAAGACACACAAATCTAACCACTAGTAATGACAGCAACACCACTACAAATCATAGCGGTACCAGTCAAAATAACAGTGGTATCGCTTTCATTACCGGCGGTTAGATTTGTGTGTCTTCCCAAAGTAAATATATTTTAATGGAAGTACCGATAGGGCGACACATTAGACATAAAAAGGGGTATTAGGGGAAAATTGCGACTTAGGGGGAAATTTTGAACAAAATTTGGATCATTAAAAATTTGGCCAAAAATGCAAAAAATTGGCATTTCTCCAAATGTGTTGAAATTAACAATTAGTGCATTTTATTGTATTTAGAGGGTGTAAATAAACATTTTCTGCAATTTTGAACAAAATTTGGATCATTAAAAATTTGGCCAAAAAAGGAAAAAAATGTAGGCCCTGAGGGGTTAGCCTTTCTTTTTATTAAAATTTGGCAAAAAATTGGCATTTCTCCAAATGTGTTGAAATGAACAATTAGTGCATTTTATTGTATTTAGAGGGTGTAAATCAACATTTTCTGCAATTTTTAACAAAATGTGGATCATATTAAAATTTGGCCAAATATTTGTAAAAATTGGCATTTTTCAAAATGTCTTAAAATTTGTTGTAATGAACAATTATTGCATTTTATTGTATTTATAGGGTGTAAATAAACATTTTCTGCAATTTTGAACAAAATTTGGATCATTAAAAATTTGGCCAAAAATGAAAAAAAAAATCTTTTTATTAAAATTTGGCCAAAAATTGGCATTTCTTCAAATGTGTTGAAATGAACAATTAGTGCATTTTATTGTATTTAGAGGGTGTAAATAAACATTTTCTGCAATTTTGAACCAAATTTGGATCATTAAAAATTGTTATTAAAATTTTGCCAAATATTTGTATTTTTCAAAATGTCTTAAAATGTGTTGGAATGAACAATTAGTGCATTTTATTGTATTTAGAGGGTGTAAATAAACATTTTCTGCAATTTTGAACAAAATTTGGATCATTAAAAATTTGGCCAAATATTTGTATTTTTCAAAATGTCTTAAAATTTGTTGGAATGAACAATTAGTGCATTTTATTGTATTTAGAGGGTGTAAATAAACATTTTCTGCAATTTTGAACCAAATTTGGATCATTAAAAAAATTTATTAAAATTTTGCAAAATATTTGTATTTTTCAAAATGTCTTAAAATGTGTTGGAATGAACAATTAGTGCATTTTATTGTATTTAGAGGGTGTAAATAAACATTTTCTGCAATTTTGAACAAAATTTGGATCATTAAAAATTTGGCCAAATATTTGTATTTTTCAAAATGTCTTAAAATTTGTTGGAATGAACAATTAGTGCATTTTATTGTATTTAGAGGGTGTAAATAAACATTTTCTGCAATTTTGAACAAAATTTGGATCATTAAAAATTTGGCCAAAAATGGAAAAAATGTAAGGGGTTAGCTTTGCCTTTTTATTAAAATTTGGCCAAAAATTGGCATTTCTCCAAATGTGTTGAAATGAAAAATTAGTGCATTTTATTGTATTTAGAGGGTGTAAATAAACATTTTCTGCAATTTTGAACAAAATTTGGATCATTAAAAATTTGGCCAAAAATGGAAAAAATGTAAGGGGTTAGCCTTGCCTTTTTATTAAAATTTGGCCAAAAATTGGCATTTCTCCAAATGTGTTGAAATGAACAATTAGTGCATTTTATTGTATTTAGAGGGTGTAAATAAACATTTTCTGCAATTTTGAACAAAAATTGGCATTTCTCCAAATGTGTTGAAATGAACAATTAGTGCATTTTATTGTATTTAGAGGGTGTAAATAAACATTTTCTGCAATTTTAAACAAAATTTGGATCATTAACAATTTGGCCAAAAATGGAAAAAATGTAAGGGGTTAGCCTTGCCTTTTTATTAAAATTTGGCAAAAAAATTGCATTTCTCCAAATGTGTTGAAATGAACAATTAGTGCATTTTATTGTATTGAGAGGGTGTAAATAAACATTTTCTGTAATTTTGAACAAAATTTGGATCATTAAAAATTTGGCCAAAAATTGAAAAAATGTAAGGGGTTAGCCTTGCCTTTTTATTAAAATTTGGCCAAAAATTGGCATTTCTCCAAATGTGTTGAAATGAACAATTAGTGCATTTTATTGTATTCAGAGGGTGTAAATAAACATTTTCTGCAATTTTGAACAAAATTTGGATCATTAAAAAGTTGGCCAAAAATGGAAAAAATGTAAGGGGTTAGCCTTGCCTTTTTATTAAAATTTGGCCAAAAATTGGCATTTCTCCAAATGTGTTGAAATGAACAATTAGTGCATTTTATTGTATTTAGAGGGTGTAAATAAACATTTTGGGTAATTTTGAACAAAATTTGGATCATTAAAAATTTGGCCAAAAATTGGCATTTCTCCAAATGTGTCGAAATGAACAATTAGTGCATTTTATTGTATTTAGAGGGTGTAAATAAACATTTTCTGCAATTTTGAACAAAATTTGGATCATTTAAAATTTGGCCAAAAATTGGCATTTCTCCAAATGTGTTGAAATGAACAATTAGTGCATTTTATTGTATTTAGAGGGTGTAAATAAACATTTTTGGTAATTTTGAACAAAATTTGGATCATTAAAAATTTGGCCAAAAATGGGCATTTCTCCAAATGTGTCGAAATGAACAATTAGTGCATTTTATTGTATTTAGAGGGTGTAAATAAACATTTTCTGCAATTTTGAACAAAATTTGGATCATTAAAAATTTGGCCAAAAATGGAAAAAATGTAAGGGGTTAGCCTTGCCTTTTTATTAAAATTTGGCCAAAAATTGGCATTTCTCCAAATGTGTTGAAATGAACAATTAGTGCATTTTATTGTATTTAGAGGGTGTAAATAAACATTTTCTGCAATTTTGAACAAAATTTGGATCATTAAAAAGTTGTCCAAATGTGTTGAAATGAACAATTAGTGCATTTTATTGTATTGAGAGGGTGTAAATAAACATTTTCTGTAATTTTGAACAAAATTTGGATCATTAAAAATTTGGCCAAAAATGGAAAAAATGTAAGGGGTTAGCCTTGCCTTTTTATTAAAATTTGGCCAAAAATTGGCATTTCTCCAAATGTGTTGAAATGAACAATTAGTGCATTTTATTGTATTTAGAGGGTGTAAATAAACATTTTGGGTAATTTTGAACAAAATTTGGATCATTAAAAATTTGGCCAAAAATTGGCATTTCTCCAAATGTGTTGAAATGAACAATTAGTGCATTTTATTGTATTTAGAGGGTGTAAATAAACATTTTCTGCAATTTTGAACAAAATTTGGATCATTAACAATTTGGCCAAAAATGGAAAAAATGTAAGGGGTTAGCCTTGCCTTTTTATTAAAATTTGGCAAAAAAATTGCATTTCTCCAAATGTGTTGAAATGAACAATTAGTGCATTTTATTGTATTGAGAGGGTGTAAATAAACATTTTCTGTAATTTTGAACAAAATTTGGATCATTAAAAATTTGGCCAAAAATGGAAAAAATGTAAGGGGTTAGCCTTGCCTTTTTATTAAAATTTGGCCAAAAATTTGCATTTCTCCAAATGTGTTGAAATGAACAATTAGTGCATTTTATTGTATTCAGAGGGTGTAAATAAACATTTTCTGCAATTTTGAACAAAATTTGGATCATTAAAAAGTTGGCCAAAAATGGAAAAAATGTAAGGGGTTAGCCTTGCCTTTTTATTAAAATTTGGCCAAAAATTGGCATTTCTCCAAATGTGTTGAAATAAACAATTAGTGCATTTTATTGTATTTAGAGGGTGTAAATAAACATTTTGGGTAATTTTGAACAAAATTTGGATCATTAAAAATTTGGCCAAAAATTGGCATTTCTCCAAATGTGTTGAAATGAACAATTAGTGCATTTTATTGTATTTAGAGGGTGTAAATAAACATTTTCTGCAATTTTGAACAAAATTTGGATCATTAAAAATTTGGCCAAAAATGGAAAAAAATGTAAGGGGTTAGCCTTGTCTTTTTATTAAAATTTGGCCAAAAATTTGCATTTCTCCAAATGTGTTGAAATGAACAACTTTAGTGCATTTTATTGTATTTAGAGGGTGTAAATAAACATTTTGGGTAATTTTGAACAAAATTTGGATCATTAAAAATTTGGCCAAAAATTGGCATTTCTCCAAATGTGTTGAAATGAACAATTAGTGCATTTTATTGTATTTAGAGGGTGTAAATAAACATTTTGGGTAATTTTGAACAAAATTTGGATCATTAAAAATTTGGCCAAAAATTGGCATTTCTCCAAATGTGTTGAAATGAACAATTAGTGCATTTTATTGTATTTAGAGGGTGTAAATAAAAATTTTCTGCAATTTTGAACACAATTTGGATCATTAAAAATTTGGCCAAAAATGGAAAAAATGTAAGGGGTTAGCCTTGTCTTTTTATTAAAATTTTGCCAAAAATTTGCATTTCTCCAAATGTGTTGAAATGAACAATTAGTGCATTTTATTGTATTTAGAGGGTGTAAATAAACATTTTGGGTAATTTTGAACAAAATTTGGATCATTAAAAAGTTGGCCAAAAATGGAAAAAATGTAAGGGGTTAGCCTTGCCTTTTTATTAAAATTTGGCCAAAAATTGGCATTTCTCCAAATGTGTTGAAATGAACAATTAGTGCATTTTATTGTATTGAGAGGGTGTAAATAAACATTTTCTGTAATTTTGAACAAAATTTGGATCATTAAAAATTTGGCCAAAAATTTAAAAAATGTAAGGGGTTAGCCTTGCCTTTTTATTAAAATTTGGCCAAAAATTGGCATTTCTCCAAATGTGTTGAAATGAACAATTAGTGCATTTTATTGTATTTAGAGGGTGTAAATAAACATTTTGGGTAATTTTGAACAAAATTTGGATCAATAAAAATTGGGCCAAAAATTGGCATTTCTCCAAATGTGTTGAAATGAACAATTAGTGCATTTTATTGTATTTAGAGGGTGTAAATAAACATTTTCTGCAATTTTGAACAAAATTTGGATCATTAAAAATTTGGCCAAAAATGGAAAAATGTAGGGGGTTAGCCTTGTCTTTTTATTAAAATTTGGCCAAAAATTTGCATTTCTCCAAATGTGTTGAAATGAACAATTAGTGCATTTTATTGTATTTAGAGGGTGTAAATATACATTTTCTGCAATTTTGAACAAAATTTGGATCATTAAAAATTGCAGAAAATGTTTATTTACACCCTCTAAATACAATAAAATGCACTAATTGTTCATTTAAACACATTAGGAGAAATGCCAATTATTTGCCAAATTTTTATAAAAAGGAAAGGCTAACCCCTTACATTTGTTTGCATTTTTGGCCAAATTTTTAATGATCCAAATTTTGTTCAAAATTACAGAAAATGTTTATCTACACCCTCTAAATACAATAAAATATACTAATTGTACTAATTTTGAACAAAATTTGGATCATTAAAAATTTGGCCAAAAATTGAAAAAAGTGTAAGGGGTTGCCTTTTTATTAAAATTTTACAAGCTCTAAATACAATAAAATGCACTAATTGTTCATTTCAACACATTTGGAGAAATGCCAATTTTTTGCCAAATTATTAATGATCCAAATTTTTTTCAAAATTGCAGAAAATGTTTATTTACACCCTCTAAATACAATAAAATGCACTAATTGTTCATTTCAACACATTTGGAGAAATGCCAAATTTGGATCATTAAAAATTTGGCCTTGCCTTTTTATTAAAATTTGGCCAAAAATTGGCATTTCTCCAAATGTGTTGAAATGAACAATTAGTGCATTTTATTGTATTTAGAGGGTGTAAATAAATATTTTCTGCAATTTTGAACAAAATTTGGATCATTACAAATTTGGCCAAAAATTGAAAAAAATGTAAGGGGTTAGCCTTGCCTTTTTATTAAAATTTGGCCAAAAATTTGCATTTCTCCAAATGTGTTGAAATGAACAATTAGTGCATTTTATTGTATTTAGAGGGTGTAAATAAACATTTTGGGTAATTTTGAACAAAATTTGGATCATTAAAAATTTGGCCAAAAATTGGCATTTCTCCAAATGTGTTGAAATGAACAATTAGTGCATTTTATTGTATTTAGAGGGTGTAAATAAACATTTTCTGCAATTTTGAACAAAATTTGGATCATTAAAAATTTGGCCAAAAATGGAAAAATGTAAGGGGTTAGCCTTGCCTTTTTATTAAAATTTGGCCAAAAATTGGCATTTCTCCAAATGTGTTGAAATGAACAATTAGTGCATTTTATTGTATTTAGAGGGTGTAAATAAACATTTTCTGCAATTTTGAACAACATTTGGATCATTAAAAATTTGGCCAAAAATTGGCATTTCTCCAAATGTGTTGAAATGAACAATTAGTGCATTTTATTGTATTTAGAGGGTGTAAATAAACATTTTCTGCAATTTTGAACAAAATTTGGATCATTAAAAAGTTGGCCAAAAATGGAAAAAATGTAAGGGGTTAGCCTTGCCTTTTTATTAAAATTTGGCCAAAAATTGGCATTTCTCCAAATGTGTTGAAATGAACAATTAGTGCATTTTATTGTATTTAGAGGGTGTAAATAAACATTTTGGGTAATTTTGAACAAAATTTGGATCATTAAAAATTTGGCCAAAAATTGGCATTTCTCCAAATGTGTTGAAATGAACAATTAGTGCATTTTATTGTATTTAGAGGGTGTAAATAAACATTTTCTGCAATTTTGAACAAAATTTGGATCATTAAAAATTTGGCCAAAAATGGAAAAAATGTAAGGGGTTAGCCTTGCCTTTTTATTAAAATCTGGCCAAAAATTGGCATTTCTCCAAATGTGTTGAAATGAACAATTAGTGCATTTTATTGTATTTAGAGGGTGTAAATAAACATTTTCTGCAATTTTGAACAACATTTGGATCATTAAAAATTTGGCCAAAAATTGGCATTTCTCCAAATGTGTTGAAATGAACAATTAGTGCATTTTATTGTATTTAGAGGGTGTAAATAAACATTTTCTGCAATTTTGAACAAAATTTGGATCATTAAAAATTTGGCCAAAAATTTAAAAAATGTAAGGGGTTAGCCTTGCCTTTTTATTAAAATTTGGCCAAAAATTGGCATTTCTCCAAATGTGTTGAAATGAACAATTAGTGCATTTTATTGTATTTAGAGGGTGTAAATAAACATTTTGGGTAATTTTGAACAAAATTTGGATCAATAAAAATTGGGCCAAAAATTGGCATTTCTCCAAATGTGTTGAAATGAACAATTAGTGCATTTTATTGTATTTAGAGGGTGTAAATAAACATTTTCTGCAATTTTGAACAAAATTTGGATCATTAAAAATTTGGCCAAAAATGGAAAAAATGTAGGGGGTTAGCCTTGTCTTTTTATTAAAATTTGGCCAAAAATTTGCATTTCTCCAAATGTGTTGAAATGAACAATTAGTGCATTTTATTGTATTTAGAGGGTGTAAATATACATTTTCTGCAATTTTGAACAAAATTTGGATCATTAAAAATTGCAGAAAATGTTTATTTACACCCTCTAAATACAATAAAATGCACTAATTGTTCATTTAAACACATTAGGAGAAATGCCAATTATTTGCCAAATTTTTATAAAAAGGAAAGGCTAACCCCTTACATTTGTTTGCATTTTTGGCCAAATTTTTAATGATCCAAATTTTGTTCAAAATTACAGAAAATGTTTATCTACACCCTCTAAATACAATAAAATATACTAATTGTACTAATTTTGAACAAAATTTGGATCATTAAAAATTTGGCCAAAAATTGAAAAAAGTGTAAGGGGTTGCCTTTTTATTAAAATTTTACAAGCTCTAAATACAATAAAATGCACTAATTGTTCATTTCAACACATTTGGAGAAATGCCAATTTTTTGCCAAATTATTAATGATCCAAATTTTTTTCAAAATTGCAGAAAATGTTTATTTACACCCTCTAAATACAATAAAATGCACTAATTGTTCATTTCAACACATTTGGAGAAATGCCAAATTTGGATCATTAAAAATTTGGCCTTGCCTTTTTATTAAAATTTGGCCAAAAATTGGCATTTCTCCAAATGTGTTGAAATGAACAATTAGTGCATTTTATTGTATTTAGAGGGTGTAAATAAATATTTTCTGCAATTTTGAACAAAATTTGGATCATTACAAATTTGGCCAAAAATTGAAAAAATGTAAGGGGTTAGCCTTGCCTTTTTATTAAAATTTGGCCAAAAATTTGCATTTCTCCAAATGTGTTGAAATGAACAATTAGTGCATTTTATTGTATTTAGAGGGTGTAAATAAACATTTTGGGTAATTTTGAACAAAATTTGGATCATTAAAAATTTGGCCAAAAATTGGCATTTCTCCAAATGTGTTGAAATGAACAATTAGTGCATTTTATTGTATTTAGAGGGTGTAAATAAACATTTTCTGCAATTTTGAACAAAATTTGGATCATTAAAAATTTGGCCAAAAATGGAAAAAATGTAAGGGGTTAGCCTTGCCTTTTTATTAAAATTTGGCCAAAAATTGGCATTTCTCCAAATGTGTTGAAATGAACAATTAGTGCATTTTATTGTATTTAGAGGGTGTAAATAAACATTTTCTGCAATTTTGAACAAAATTTGGATCATTAAAAATTTGGCCAAAAATTTAAAAAATGTAAGGGGTTAGCCTTGTCTTTTTATTAAAATTTGGCCAAAAATTTGCATTTCTCCAAATGTGTTGAAATGAACAATTAGTGCATTTTATTGTATTTAGAGGGTGTAAATAAACATTTTGGGTAATTTTGAACAAAATTTGGATCATTAAAAATTTGGCTAAAAATTGGCATTTCTCCAAATGTGTTGAAATGAACAATTAGTGCATTTTATTATATTTAGAGGGTGTAAATATACATTTTCTGCAATTTTGAACAAAATTTGGATCATTAAAAATTGCAGAAAATGTTTATTTACACCCTCTAAATACAATAAAATGCACTAATTGTTCATTTAAACACATTAGGAGAAATGCCAATTATTTGCCAAATTTTTATAAAAAGGAAAGGCTAACCCCTTACATTTGTTTGCATTTTTGGCCAAATTTTTAATGATCCAAATTTTGTTCAAAATTACAGAAAATGTTCATCTACACCCTCTAAATACAATAAAATGTACTAATTGTACTAATTTTGAACAAAATTTGGATCATTAAAAATTTGGCCAAAAATTGAAAAAAGTGTAAGGGGTTGCCTTTTTATTAAAATTTTACAATAAAATGCACTAATTGTTCATTTCAACACATTTGGAGAAATGCAAATTTTTTGCCAAATTATTAATGATCCAAATTTTTTTCAAAATTGCAGAAAATTTACACCCTCTAAATACAATAAAATGCACTAATTGTTCATTTCAACACATTTGGAGAAATGCCAAATTTGGATCATTAAAAATTTGGCCTTGCCTTTTTATTAAAATTTGGCCAAAAATTGGCATTTCTCCAAATGTGTTGAAATGAACAATTAGTGCATTTTATTGTATTTAGAGGGTGTAAATAAACATTTTCTGCAATTTTGAACAAAATTTAGATCATTAAAAATTTTGCTTTGCCTTTTTATTAAAATTTAGCGATTGGACTTAAAATATGCCAAAAATTGAAAATGTTGAAAATGTCTCGAAAATTACATTTAGCTCGTTTCAATTCGAAATTTTTGCAAAATTGACATTTTACCCTAAAATCTGAAATTTTTAAAATGTCATAATTCATTACCTGGGTGAGCAGTTGTAGCCGTAAAACATGACACACTACAGATTAACTTAATTATAAGAAAAACTCAATAAAAAAACAACACCGGAGACTTGTAAAGACCAGTCGCAAACTACTCTTAATTTTTATCCACCAATACCGTTTTTGAATTATGTTGGTAACTTATTATGCACACAATTTAAATCTTGATATTGTTTCAAACATGCTTAATTTATTTCTGTTAATCTACTGTATACAACTCTACAAAAGTGCATTTTACTAAACGTAAACCTAAGTTTTAAAAATAATTTAAACATATTTTAAATGCATTGGACCGTTTTACTAGTGTTCAGAATAAATTTAAATATGAGAGCGAAACCTCTGTTTTTTTTCCTTTTTAAAATATTTCTTACACTTGACTCTTTGTTATAACTGCCTAAAATATAGATATTACAATTATTTCAGCTTTGGCGTGCCATACGCGTGACGTCACAACTATCATATCCGCCATTGCTGTGTCCATACTATGGCACGCCAAAGCGGAAATAGTTCAACACTAATAATTTTGCCATCAACCCTGAAAAACAAGTCTCAACATTTTTTAAAACGTGCCAACAAAAGCACGGTATGCCAGTTTCAAACAGTCTATCAACATTTAAAAGTCATGCCAACTTTGTTTGTCTTGTGCAACATTTGCGAAAATATGCGTCAACATTAAATTATCAGTGTTGCATTATTTTTCGCTTTGGTGTGCCATAGTATGGACACAGTAATGGTGGATAGCAACTGTTGTCAATCCATGCCTAATAGACGATATACCCTCTGACGTCACAACAAACCAAAACATGCCCGGCGTTATGCGCACGCATCGTGTTTTACATCAATTTGATTAAGGAATGAGGTCGCATGTCAAATCGCCTTTGAATTATGTGACCTTTGGCATAATTACCAAACCAAATTTATGCAAAACGGGATGCGCGCGCATAACGCTACCAACTTTCAACAGAGGGCGCTTGAGTTATAAATAGAGCAATAAGTTAAAAGACTTACATTAGTTTAACAAATATATAAATAAACAATTAACACAAAAACAACAATTGATTAACGAGGCACTAAAACTTTGTTGGAGAAACTGGTCGGGTAGAATTTGCAGCAAGTTGATTTAGTTCATCTGGAATTTCTTGATGACCTGCCAAAATTGAGAAGACATTGTTAAAAGAGAACAGCACGATACTTTATTACTTAGAATCTTTTCGAAGATTTAGAGACTGTATTGTTTATACTTAAAGGAGCGTGTTCAGATTTTTTTCCAGAAAATGGATTTCATTCTAACCTAACAATCATATAAAATACCACTGGAAGAGAACAACAAATTTGCACCAACGTGATGGGGGAAAACCCACGGAATTAAGCAGGGATTAAGATAACCCAATCCACATACTGATCCTTACGGGATTCGAACCAGGGCCGCATTGGTAGAAGGCGAGGAATGAATCGCTACGCCAACCCTATTCCCAATAAAACATCTGCCTACACCCCACAATATCCCGATACTTATTGTGAACAGTGTAAGACCGTTATTTGTTTTTGCACAAAGTTTGGACTTTCACAAATGACATAGATGTACTTTGTCGATTGTTCCATTCGCCATTTTATTGACTACAATAATTGTCTGCCCTCGGCCTTCAAAGCGCCGCGCACCGTCACGCGTGAGTGACATGCCCTAAGCTAACGGCGAATCCCCACCACCCGCATCCATCGCCAACTTCTGCTGGCGTAATTACCGGATTCAACAATATGGTTTTGGTAGAACAATTGTTTTTATTCTCTGACTTCCCCGCTAAGACGGATTCCACGCTTAGTTTTTGAGAATGGTATTACGAGTTTTCGCAGCTGCCGGTTTCCAAACTTCACATAATGGTCCGCGTGGGAATGCTTTAGTACCACGTACACGGTACACGTACACTAAATTGCTGGTACATGTTGCGGTCGCTTCGCCCACTGACTGATACAATTAACGACGCAGGGCGTCATAAAACAAGCAAAACCAATATTAAAATACTAATTACTCAATAAATACTTTAAAAATTTGAAGAAAACGATAAGTACTATCCGTTTCATCACCGTGTTCTCTTTCGTACGACACCAATAAATCAAAAATACCTTCATGGACTACTGACCACTGATGGTTCAAAGCGACTGTAAGTAATGGCCTTGTACAAGATTGATAACATTTATTTATTTATTTATTTATTTATTTACTACATCCATTTCTTCCTCCATGCTACATCCAACAGCGGAAGGACCGCCAAGAATGGGATCAATTAACATAAATATTAAAAATAACTATCAGTCAAAGTTCTGTATACATAAATAAAGCATTTAAAGCATTAAAACAATAAACAAAATTAAACAAAAAGAACGACCAAAAACTAAAAATTAATGAACAGAATAAGAATAAATAAATTACACCGATTTGATTATGTATACAAATAAAGTACATAAAACAATACCCAGGAGAAGATACATTAATATGCATTATGCAATGAAATTAAAAACTGATAAATTGACAATGGTCAGGCTTATTGAGACAAAGGATAATAGGATAAATGTTTTACACAGAAATTGTATACGTACATGTAGATTTTAACTAAAAAGAGCATGGTTAACCTGTTTGCGAAAGTAGTTAAGAGAAGGTGCACCAACACATCACATTTCCCATGGAGCTCATTGTAGGTGGAGGAAATCCTTGTTCATCAATAAAAAACATGTTCATCGATAACAAAAAAGATAAACAAAATCCGTTAGGTGGTGCTCTCTATTGGTAAAACATGAAAGGTTATGTTTGAGTGAAGTAATTTTTAAAGTGATTCTTTGTTTTTTTATCTTTATCGTGATCGAGCTTGCTAAGTAATTTTAAATAATTTTGAATATTGCACATTTAGTATCGTTTCCTATGGGGCTCTATTTAGTGTGGTGCACCCTGAGCGCGCGCCGTTGTCGCCATTTGAAAACAAAAAGGCTGCCATTTTGGAAACAAAATGGCGCCGACGAACCGCGCATGTCGTACAACCTCCAATTGCTATAAATTGCATCATGGCCACAAAATGGGCCATAAAAATGCCTTTTGGCAATTTAGAATCCGATATTTACCCAATTAATTATAAAATCTCCATACGTCAAATTTACATTAATTACAACCAGAGACATCGAATCTATTAAATTTTATTGTGATCTCACAACAAAATTGGGGAAAATATGTTCGCGTGCAAAATATTCAGACCAACGTCGATTCCATACGGTAGTTGCACGGCTGAGTCGGTATGGGCATTTTACCGGTAGACCTACACATGTACATCACTTTATAGTTTTTTTTGTTGGAAAATGAAATTGAAAATATACCGAACTACTGCCCAAAACATTATAAGACACGCATATGGCATGGTATACAAAATGGTTATACATGCATGGCAATAGACAATTTGCAGCGGCGGACATGACAGGGGCAAGTTTTCATATTTGAATGATGTGACAATAGATGCACAGAGTGCCTACTCGTGTATGACGCACGGTGACAATGTAACTGCCCCTGTCATGGTTGCTTGTGCAGAGTCTATAATCACGCGCATTGCTATTGGGGTGAAGTTTGTTTTATTCAAAGAACCAATAGTATTTGGCGGAACCCTTTGTATACACGC